>CM061556.1:96908358-98158358 GCA_030864225.1 Capsicum baccatum var. pendulum | reverse complement strand
AGGTTCCATCATGACTTGTAAATTGGGCCATAAAATTTGAACAACGCTAAGAGTCAAAAGACAATGAAAAGTAAAGGGTCAAAGAAAGTCAAACCATTATCTCTTTAAATTGTGACCCATTTTGGTGATACAATTCCATTATTGTACCAATGATGATACACTAATTTTCAATGCTATCACCAATAATAATAATTTTCAACCCTTTGTATATCCTAAGTGGTGAACTAATTTGGTGATAGTTGGCTGTTCTCCTTACTATTTGGTATTATGCCGAATGGTATGTTATCATCATTAATTTTTTCAATTCATATAGGTTGGGAGATCTATTTTGGAAAAGGATTTCGATGATTCGTTGATGGGATCTGAGCATTGCCAAAGCCTCATCACTGGATCTTTAAAAGTTTTTTTTTTAACTTACGTTGCGACATGTTTTATATATTCCAAGTCCATCAAATATCTGCACCAAACAACACACATTATTCACAAAAATAAACTTGGATTTTTTCCCAGGAAACGCCTTAGTTATCATTGTGGTAGGATGTTGTTCTTCATCAATCACACATCATCAAGGTAGATCACCTTTAAGAAATCCGCTTTTGGTGACATCCAATGATAATGTGTAACTCATTCACTATTCACTATAAAATATGATGCTGTGTAATTCTCCAATTCTATATATACACTACGAAAATGATGAAACACCTTGAAGGGACCCAACCATATAGTTTTGATTTACCCCAAAACAACTTATACCTTAAATTGAATACTAGCACATTAGCACTTCTTTTGAACTCCCTTTTTTTTAGAATCATAACATCATTCTATGTCTTCATATTCTCCTTGTAGAGAGAGGAACACTCATGAGATTTCAAATGGAATACATCAATTTGTTGAAGTTGCTCCACTCTTTATTTAGAAGCATCCATCCAATTCATATTCAACTTGTGCAAGGACCACAATGCCTTGTATTCTGATTGAACGGGGAGGTAAAAATCCTTTCTAACCACTAATTGATATGGTGACATACCAATGAGAGGTTTTAGGCCCAATCCATTCTACTAGAGTTCATGTTATTTGCCAAAATACATTTTATCTCTCGGTTGGAATCTTTTCCTAGTTTATTAGCTTAAGGATAGTATGGAAAAGACAATTTATGCTTCACTCCATATTTAGCTGTAAGAACCAAATGATCGAATGAAAAATAAAAACCCCCATTGCTTATGATAGCATAGTGTGTCCTA
The DNA here is from genome assembly GCA_030864225.1 of Capsicum baccatum var. pendulum. Taxonomy (NCBI): domain Eukaryota; kingdom Viridiplantae; phylum Streptophyta; class Magnoliopsida; order Solanales; family Solanaceae; genus Capsicum; species Capsicum baccatum. Next base: position 98,157,117 of record CM061556.1, on the reverse strand, counting down.
AATTGGGTAAAAATATACCTCTTTAAGAATTACGTCACACTCTTAGCTTTCTTATTTTGCAATATGTTAACCTCTACCAATTTATAAACATAATCAATTGCTACCAAATGTAGAGGTTTCCATACAAGCTCATGTAGTGTCATATGAAGTCCAACCTCCACCAATAAAATAACTCAACATCCATACTAAGTTGTAAGGGAATTTTGTGTATTCTTGAAATCCTACCTTGCCTTTGCCATTTCTAATATTCCAGCATTAACTTATGGGCACCACGATACTAAGTTTTCGAATTAAATCTACTTTGAAGGAGTTTTTTCTGTTGTACGCACTCTACAATAGTGACCACCAACTGGCGATAAATGGAATGCCTCAATAATTGGGCTTATCTCTGACTCTATCACACATCAATGTGTTACTCCATCTGCATAATCCCTAAAAAAATAAAATTCATTCGAATAGTATGTTTTTACATCATGGAGAAAACATTTTCTTTGATAATATTTCAATTCATTAGTGATACGAGCTTGGTTAGATTGGAGCATATTAGGAGGGGCTTAGACATGTAGATGATAGCTTGGATATCAAAGAAATCCATGGAGAAATAAATACATAAGGTCATGAGTAATCACTTTTTGGATATTTTTGTAATAGCCTATTTTGGTAAAAGCCAATAACTATAAATAGTTGCCTTATCCATTTTGATTCTTACATTTTGATAAATTGAAAAGATTACACTTTGAGAGAGTTTTGAGGATGGAATTTATTTAGACTAGTTTAGTATAACTAAATCTAGGTTAGTGATGGATGGATACCCATTGTTAATTTTGAACTTCTTAACCTTAATTTTCATAAGATTTTCATATTTGTGCATTCAAATCTAGTTTCTGAATTCTAATTGAAATCAAGTTCTCTTCTCTCTAGATTAATTGTTCTTTTAATTAGCCATTCTTTCTTCTATTCTGATCTTAATTTCTTCTAGTTATCATCTTAATTTCTCCACCATAATTAATTTGGTTGTCTAATTCTTTATTTTTGATATCAAATTTAGTCACTCAATTGATATTGTTATCATCTTGGTATTAGAGCTTAGACTAGGAATTCATTTCTTCATGGGTTTGATTTTGGGTATTGTTTGTGTTCATGGTGTTTTTCATGACTTGAAGAATATAATAGGTTTCAAAATATAATATTATTGGCTTGAACTAGAGGCTTAAAAGTTTTTGGAGTTTGTTCCCCATAGAAAAGAGGCTTGTATTTTGAATTTCATATAATTTTAAGTTAAATCAAAGGAGTTGTGAATTTTGGATCTTCATATTCATTTGTGGTGTTCTTGAAGGATCATCATATCTTCAAGAATAAAAATATTAGAAATGGTATTTTGATCCAAAATTAAATTAAAAAAAGTGTACTTGTGTTAGTACAAGGCAAAAATAATAAAAAGGGTAAAGGTTAGGATTGTTCTTAAGTGGATTTATGCACCTAAGTGTCATAATATTTAGCTTTTTTCTGAGGACTTATTGCATGCGTAATGAGTTGATATTAATATAATTGACTATCTAAGTGTTAAAGTACTCTTTTATTATATTTTAGGTGTGTCCAACATAAGTTTGGAATGTAAACAATCACTTAGAGTTTAGACTTGAAAACTAGTGTTACTAGGTTGACATGGGTGTTGTCCTTGTTATATTGATGGATTCTATTGTGTTTTAAGCACTATATGTGGTTTTTGATGATATATAAAGACTTGTGAGATATTAAAATCAATTATGGGACTCTAAACAAGCTGAATTTGAAGTGCAAAGATGACCTCAAAGTGAGGAATTCAAAGCCAAATAGATAGAGCAAACAAGGATAAAATCTGGAATTTCTGAGCACAAGAGTGCCACTCCCTCTAGCCTCTAATATATGGGCATTACACACCCTTAGAAATAAATAAAAATATGGATAAATAGTGAGCATACGTGATAAAGGAACTCCACTCCCTTATCGTGCCAATGCAAGAGCGTGGCACTCTTAAGAATTCAAAATAGGCACTCGGTTCCAACTATAAATAGAACATTTCTGTCTTATTGTAGAAACCTTGGACAACTTTTGGGGATGGAAATTCACTTTAGGAGACTTATTTTATGGTTTTAAATATTTCCTTTAGTTTATTTTGGCCTTTATACTTGAATTTCTACCATATGATTCATTGTAAGACCAAGAGTGGCTAAACACCCTCTTCAAGGATTGAGGCCCTAAAAATGATTAATTAAGATTATATTTGAGTTGGTTTATGTTTATTATCATTATTTTCATTCATATATCATTGTTACTATTATTTTATGGATTCACGACCCTTGGGATAATTCTATATTCCTATTTTGAGCCCGAAAGGAGGAATAATAGATTAAAACGTGGCATGTATGGAGTGGGATATTAAACATTCAAGGTATTGAAGTTAAAATTTGAATTTAGGGTAGGAATATACCTAATTTTCCTCATTTGGATCATATACAGGATGAAATGCAAATGCTTTTAGCTTAGTTCTTATATCCCCGCTTAACGATGCAACTGTGGGTCTAAGTTTGATACATGATTAGAGGATGACCATTCTTTATTTATGTTATCCACCTCATGAATCAACAACCAAGATAATTAACTAAACTAATAAATTTTATGGTTAAGTAGGATTGTTTGTAGTTCCTTGATCCTGGATTCGTCCCCATTATTTTCACCAATACTTTAAATTATTGAATTATTTATGGTTAGTTTAAGTTTTCAAATCTCAAATGTTATTGGGTACTCTTAGTCTTGTTTAATATTTGTAGTAATACTAGAATTAGATTGATTTTAAGCACAAGTACCAGTGGGATTGATACTTTATTTTAAAAGCCATTTCACTTATTGGGAGACCACGTACACTAGCATGTGTATTTGGATTCAACAAGGTTTTAGCGTTGTTGCAGAGGACTTGAAAATTTTCAATTGTCTTACTTTTGGGTTTTCTAATTGGTTTCTTAAGAGATAATTATTTTATCTTAGATTTTGAGTTTTTAGGTACAGGTCTGAAACCAAAGTAAGATAGCGAGGGAAAGGGATTTGGTTTGACCCATATCCTGAACCTGAGCGATACTTAAATTAGTTAAGGAGAGAAGCTGTACTTCTCTATTGAATACCTCATATTCATTCAGAATAAGCTATTATTATACCAGTTGCTAAAGATTAACCAACACATAGGACAAATCCCAAAGTGGCAATCCCACTCACAAATGATGTTACCTCCATCATCTACAGACCAAAACCAAAAGGAAGATTTGATCTTAAATAAAACATGGTGGAAATATTGCACAGTAGTATCAATTTTAGTTTTTTCACATGAGGATCCATAGGTTCATTTGCAGAACTTTTTGGATATTAATGATACTTTCATCCCTACTGGAGTCTCTGCAGACTATGCGAGACTCACTCGTTTTTCCTTCTCACTTTTGGGGGAAGAGAAAAAATTGTTAAATCCTAAATATTCAAACTCTATCATTACATGAGATGATCTGGCAAAGAAGTTCCTCATCAGATTCATCCTATCTAGTAAGACTGCAAGGCTGTGTAGTATGATTCTAAGTTTTAAGTAGAAGTTAGATGAAAACTTGTATCATGCATGGGAGATGTTCAAATTTCTTCTTAGGGACTTTCCGCACCATCAATAGATGAATGATGATACAATTCAAATTGGTATCAACACTTCTGAACATATAATTCAAGAACAATACATTGTGGTCCAAGTCATGATCGACTTAAGGGAACAAATACATTCTTGAAGTATCCCTTTTTAGCATACACTAGAGCAATTTCAAGTATGGTTGATAGCATGGAGCTTAGATATACACTAGGTGGATTATCACAAAAAATAGATGACTAAATGTGGCTATTTTGTCACCCAAAATAGTCTACTAAGTATAACTATTTGAGTTATTTAGTTTATGGGCCACTTTTGGGCCCATTGTAATAAGTTAACCCTATACTATAAATAGATTAACATAGGTCTTATTTCAGTAGTTACTTTTGCTTTGATAATGATGATATGAGAACCTTTGTGAGAGTGAGTGAAAGCTTAGAAAATATTTTACTGACATTTATTTACAAATGGTGGTTGTAAGGGTATTTTGATTCCCTTGCATTCAATATAAGAGATTGGTGCTTGTTGATAGTTAAATTAGGGGTTTTAAAGTTTAATATACTCTTTATTTCTTGATTCTATTATATTCTTTGTGTCAATCTATCCATCCATTTATCTATCTATCTATCTATCTATCTATCTATCTATCTATCTAGCTAGCTAGCTAGCTATATCCTCTTTCATTCCATATTTTAATTTCATACTCTCTTTGTTATTTGTGTTCACTTCTTATCTTTTGTAGTTTGATTTTTATCATTTAGTATCAGAGCTGAGCCTGATTTTGTTCTTACAAATTCAATATTGGGTCTAGTCATCTTGAAAAATTAAAAATCTCAAAAAAATATACTATTTATGTTTTTAGGGCTTGGACAAAAGTTGAGTGTTTGATTAAAGTTTTCTTGTGTTTCTACTGTTACATTGTTGTTCTCAAACACTATCGGAGTATAGAAAACAAATTTGAGCTAAATCAAAGCAATTTTGAGTATTTTATCATTGTTGAAGGCTTGGTTTGAAGAAAATTTAAGAGTGTTGCAATTTATGAAGTTTTTGGTGAGGAACTTAAGCTAAATGATGTTTGGAATGAGTTTAGAAGGTTAAAAAGTGCTTAGATTCAAAATTTCAACTCATTCCGAGCTAAGGTGAAGAAGTTGAAAAAAGTTAGCGTTGTTGGTGTTCTTGAGGAGATTGTTCTTCATGTTGAAAGGTTTCACAATATGTAGTGTTTGATCCAAAAATAAGGAATAAAAATAGTGAAACAGTGTTAGTACTAAAGTATCTCCAAAGGTTCCAAGAATATTCCAATAGAAGAGAACAAAAAAAAGGATCACAACAAGTACAAACCGCTAATTAAGCAAGTTGTTCGACCGACCTGCGTGTGATCTACTTTGGACCTACTTTTGGGGTGTGTAGGATCTGATGCAACAACTCAAAGTCAGGTTAAACTAGTGTCTTATAATTTTGGTTTTCCCCTGAGATGCGTTGGACCTACTCAAGTAGGTCAAAACAGTCCCTCTAGCATTTGACATGCATTATGCTACGACCAAGCAATTTTGGTGGATCCAAAAACACATTTCAAAGCTTCTTAATGTATTTTATGCCCTATTTTATTTGTTGATTCATATTCATCTCTTCCTTGATTCTAAACACTAATTAACAACTAGTAACCAACCTATTTAGTTATGATTAGTGATTGAGTCCATTTCTTTCTTCAGTCTATTTCTTTCAAGATTTTCTCTTTTTCATTTAGTCGTAAATTCTTGACTCAAGTCTGTGCATATTATCATTGGGTCTTTCAACCAAAAATCTATTTCGGCCACAAGTAGAAATTGACACCTTATGAACTATTGAAGTATAAATAATTTTCAATATTAGCCTATCGAATTGTAAGGCAATCAAAGGTGTGTAAACACGAGTGATTGTGAGCTTTTATTTTTCTAATGCTAATGTTGTATAACTCCCCGAGATCACATCCAGGGACGTCACATGGTGCTTATGACCCCGATGGACAACAAGATAACCCTTTACGTATATCTGTACCTGTGCACTGCATAATATCTGGAATAAATGAGGACACTAACCATAGGGTTCAACACGTCTATGAATACACAAAACTGAAAACTAAATACTAATACATCCATCTGAAAAGCCTCTAAACTATCTAAAATGTGGAGTTGATGGGACATGTACCCAACCAACTCTATCTACTAAAAATATACACAAAGTCTGATGCCATAATAGTAAACTGAGATTCCTCCTCGAAAGAAGACGACTCACTGCTATGACTACAACTGCTGACTGGGAATGAACTGCTGAGAAAACTCTGGATCCTGTGCCTCTGAACCTATGGTGCCAGATAAAACACCATAGTGAAAATGTGTCAGTACAGGGATGTACTGAGTATGTAGATGGGGTAAGACTAAATGCAAGGGCTCATGTATGCACAATATCTAAACTGAATGATCATGAAAATATCACACGATAACACATACATGAATGCAAAGACCATAATCACAATCATCACAACTCTAAATACTGAAACTCAAATACCACTTTACTACAGACTGAACTCACTACTGACACGAATATACTGAATCATCGATGCATCTGATACTGATAACTGAGGATCTGGATAAACTTATATCAAGGACTAAATTCTGAGCTTTACTACTTTCGACTGATAGGATTAGAGATCAACATCTCTAATGGATGATTTCATAAACTATTATCAATGATAAGAACTATGAATATATCTGAATCTGACAAAAAGGATACTCAATAGAATTTGAGACTAAGAATCAAGCCTCTCTGACGGTATATGTCTGAATATGATATCAAATAACTGTATATGAGACCTAGCCTATATGACAGGATCGTGTATGAATCAATGGAACTATCTGAGTTCCTCATAAAGATAGATGATTGTATCTGACAGTCCTGATTTCTAAAGATTAATACTGAAACTAAAACTGTAACTTAAACTATTGGAAGTAGTTACTTAATCGACATGCCCCAACCTACCATAGGTGGGGTCCAACCTGTAACCCTAACTGGAAGGGTGTCAATACTATGCCACGGGTAAAGACCTCTCTCTGGTCAATCCTCTATAGCGGATGACCCTTTTCAGGAAGTTGACCTAAGGTAATATAATAGTCAAATACTCTCTCTCTGGAGGTGATAGCCTTTTTCCTAATAATGACTCCTATCCTGTGCTAGCTACGCAGTTCTGGAGGTCAGGGATTTCTAATAATGACTCTAGCCTCTCTCTCGCTGTCGGGAGGAGCCACCATCCCTTCCCTCACTCGGTGCTAGTTTCTACTCCCAACTGGAAGACTCTAACTGAATTCTTAACTGAACACAAATGAACTAAATTTGATACTGATCATGTTTATGAAAATATTTGACTGAGCTACGCTGAGACCACTTAGTTCTATATCTGACGGAAATTGTATTGAATCACGGTATCTGAATGACGATGCAGAGCTTGAATAGATTATTCGAATCACTTCTGAGATTAGAATTAAACACTTGCATACTGTTAGATCTGAGCTGAGTACAGGGATGAGGCTAGATTACTAGCGATATGAATATTACTGAGATTACTGAGATTTCTTAAGTTCTTTAACTGTCTGAGGATACAACATCTATAATTCACTGAGTTCTGAGAGTCATGGATCAACTGAAATTATCGTGAAACTGGCACAAGCTCTAGACAACAGCTAAATTATCCGGTATAAATGCTCCCAAGACTCGATAACATAAAATAAAGCATAATCATTCCTTCATTATCACAACCATTCATTAATTATCATCATCACCATCATTCATCAATCATCACAGTCATTCATTCATCATCATCACAATCGTTCATTCATCATCACATTCATTTATTTATCATTATTAGCATTAAAGAATCTCTTCAAGTATTTAGGTAACATAACATACCTTCACCTTTACAATCATTAAGGCATCGCGTCAAGCATTTAGGAAACATCAACATATACTAGCGTAGGAAAAGATGCTAGTAGATTATACTTCCTTCAACAGGGTCTTACCTCAATTACTTCACACCTAAATCAGTCTTGACATGTATTTGGACATCACATGATTTGGGGAAAACTTTATACTATCATGTATCAACTTACTTGCTAACCACTTGGCATGTATTAAAAGATTAACATATATCAAAGAGCACATAATTAGGGAATTTACTATTATCACATCTCCACTTGCTCACTAAAGTCCTTTAACCAATACTAGACATACACGTGTTCACACTTATTTGGGGATTTCCTACCATCATGGAATAATTCATTCACCAAGGCATTTTATCAGACACTATGAATGCATGGACAAGCTTACAATTTGGGGTTTCCTATTCAACATACTATAATGGACCTTATGTTTCACCTAAGCTTTTTATCAAACCTATGGGGGACATGCTTCGATTATTCCACCATTTCTACACCCAAAGGACATGAACACATCACATAGAAAACAACTTCTAGAGGGTTTATAACCAACATCACATGAATTCCATATACTAGGGTCAAAGCTCATAAATCTTGTAGACAAACATGGATCAAAACTCAACAATTCATGGAACATCAATTTCAACTCACATGAATCATTAACAACTCATAAACATAAAATCTTTGGGTTTTACAAAATGGTACTTGAGCTTCTTGGATGAAAGGGACACAAGAATCAACATGTACATACCTAGGGAAACTCTTTCTTGAAAGCCTTTGGAGAGATTCTTGATTTCCTCTTGATTTCTCCCTTGATTTTTGTTGAAGAAGAAGAGAGGATTTATTTTTTTAGAAACCCTAGTTTTTGGAGTGGAATAGAAAAATGAGGCTGAGATCTCTTAATCGAGTATTTATAGAGGCTAGGGAAAAGGAGAAAATACCAAAAAACCCTTGGAATTAAACTAAAAATTCCCCGAATTTTACATGCTGGCACAACGCGCCATAATCACGTCAGTTCACTAGAATTTGGACAATTAGGAAACTGCATGACGGTGTGATTTGGTGGAAATTGCGTTGCCATCTTGATTGTGAACTGGAACTATACCGCGATGCGGTGGAATCGCGTAGTTTCATTGGAATTTGACAATTGGCTCCGCGATGTGCTAATGTTCCAGGTGGTGTATTATCTCACTAAAATGGCTCTAACTCTTCACCCGAGTGTCTAATTTGAGCAAATTTTATATCGATGGAAAGCTTATTAAATGCTCTACATGGCAAATTCCACATGATTCAAAGTGTTTCATACTTAGGAAGATATTTCTGAAATTTTTAGACTCAGATTTCCGCTTAACTGAATACGCTCTAAGGCTCAGACTGGAAGAGGACTTTTTGGGGTGCTTAGATATGATTAGTGCTTGAGTCCATTTCTTTCTTCATTCTATTTCTTTCAAGCTTTTACGTTTTTTATTTTGTGGTAAATTCGTGACTCAAGTATGTGCATATTATCATTGGGTCTTTCAACCGAAAATCTATTTCGGCCACATATAGCAATTGACACCTTATGAACTATCGAAGTATAAATAATTTTCAATATTAGCCTATCTAATTGTTACTCAATCAAAGGTATGTAAACACGAGTGATTGTGAGCTTTTATTTTGCTAATGCTAATGTTGTCGTTGTCTTTGTTAAATGAATAATTGCTAGATATAATAGCTATGGAAGAAGATAATTAAAACTCCATAGGAAGAGACATATTGAAGGCTATATTGAAAAAGATTGAAGGCATGAATAGAAAATTAGGAAAGATAGAAGGTCACATAAATTCCATTGAAGGTATCCTATCAAATATGGAAGGTACAATAAAAAGCGTAGAGAAGTCATTTGATTCTATTGAGCAAATTCTAGATGCCCCAACCTATCGGCCAAACTTAATAACCTTAGAGGGGGATGATTAGAAAGTGAGTAGGGATTATGAGATCACGAGAGGATTCTAGGAAGTAATGAAAGTTGAGGAGGTTGAGAATAGGGAAAGAGAACTATCCCCTGAATAAGAAAAAAAGTGTTACACCATGGATTCTGGTCCATAGAAAATTCCATAAGTTTTGAGCTTATTGCCATGATGACAACTCATCATATGAGTCTTAAGGTGTCTATATAGGTCTTAAGACCCTAATCATAGCTCTAACAGTGTACTTGCCTGAAGTTTCTATTATGAATACAACTTGGGGGTTTTGAGTTGCAATGAATCTATATGAGTCATAGTGCACTAATCATTGAGTGACCAGTGTGTGCCAAAATGCTTTTGTCTTAGTTATGGCTAAGACCTTATGAGTCGTAGGTATATTGATAGTCGTATGGTCTGAGTTTTATTCACTAGCGAGGCGTCCCTTAGCTACTGTCCATACTATGACTCATGGTGACAAGACGTATGAGTCCTTACGAGTTATATAATAACCCGTAGTCACTAACAACAATTTTTCAGCTTTTGATGAAGGGTACTCTGGACATTTATCTCTTTATCCACTCAAGACCCATGACCATAAAGCACCTTGGGGCATAATTTTCAATACTTATCAAGCACAAACACTCTCTCAAATTCTCTCAAAATCCCTAAGGTAAGAACAAGCTACAGTTTCTCAAAGTTGGTCATCCAAAGGTTCAAGGGTTAATTCTCTGTACTTTCAGGCATTTTACTCTTCCACAAATCTTATTTAATGAATATCATGTGTTTTAAATGGTTTATTTGTATGGATTTGAAAGTGAGGTTTTATATGGGTTGCGGGTTTTAGAATGGTTGATCCTTGAATTGTTTTGACATGGTTTTTATGAGTTGTTCATGCTTTGAATTGAATATTTTTGACCTAATAGGGTGCATAGGTATGGGAAGGGGGTCAATACATATGTACTGGGATGTAGAGCAATCCAAAATAATGAATTTTATGCAACATAAGTGAGAGCAATTCATAAAATAGTTTATATACAATATAGGAAAAACATATGGGCATTCTTTGATAAATTTCAAAACACTTTCTTAAAATCATGACTCTACTCTTTATTTCTTTTTTGAGCTAGATGGTACACCCTACAATCTGTAATTCCATGGGCTATATGGAATTCATCCTTGACTTGGTAGCCAAGCCTCCAATCCAAGTTTGCCACAAGGATTGGAGTATCAGTAAAGGGAGACATGCAAGACCACATAGCATGGTACTATTATCCCAATTTAAATCAACATGTCATGGTAGTGCACAAGACCGCAAAGCATGGATCCTAAACATAGTCCCAAATTGGGACAACATGAATCAACGTACACAAGACCACATAGCATGGTACCATAACACCATGTCGGCAAATCACGGTTTCTAGTATTGAGTCTTTCAAATCTTACTTTCTTCGGGTAACCATCTAACTCACTTTATGCCCAATTTTAATTCTTTAAAACCATGAATCTTTCTGAACTCTAAATCTGAAAATCTGAATAATTTCTGTATTCCAATCTGTTCTGAATCTATTATGACATTCATCTATTTTGGCATCGTCATACCAAGACTTGCAAGTCATATTTCTCAGCCATACATTATCAAGTTACAACACTTTTAAAGCAAAAGGATTTTTAGACCACCAAATCAACCATATAATGCAAGAGAGTTCTTGTTTTCAAAACATATTTCAAACTATGCAGAGATTCTCTCTTGTCAACATTTCATAAAATATGTGGTGGTGAAGTATTTTGCGACAAACCATGCAACTCTTTAAAGTCATCACTTCTCCTTTATATAAGTATTAAACATCCTCTCTTCAATTCATAATCAATATCTAGTCTTAAAAAAGTGTAAAGACATTTGTAACATGCTTCTCAATATGCAATTGAATAATGCACAACATATGAAAACAAAGGGCTTTATAACAAGAGAGGGATTATAATTCTTCATGCTCTCAATTCAAGTGTCAAATTCCAAATCACATGCATACATACATATATATATATATATATATATACAACCAAATCAAGTTTAAGGAGGGGGGGGGGGGGAGGCCTCAAGACCAAAACTTTATTATCAAGAAAAATTCATAGTGCATAATTGTAGTTGAAATTTCACTACTCTTTTGTAAATTCATGATTTCTCAATGTTTAAATGTTATTGAAACAATTTCATAATGCCCATGTATTTTACAAAAAACATCACGTACCTTATATTATTTAGTTTAAAGAGTAGAACTCGAATCTTGATTTGTTTTTTGGAAATCTTGGATTGAAAGGCTTGAATTCTTGCCTTGAAGAAAAACCCTAATTTCTTTTATTCTTGAGAGTAGAGAAGATTGAGATGTGTTTAAAACTGATAAAAATGGATTATAACGGGTTTTGGATGATTTAAATTGTGTGGGAGAAGTTTGGGGGTGAGAAAATACCAAAAAACCCCAAAGGAAACCAAAAAAGTCGCACAACTTCATCAGTCGACGATCAAGGTTGATGGGCCGTCACTCAGGTGATGGGCCGTCACCTAGGTTGTCACTTTTGAGATTGATTTTACCACTTTCTACCCTATGATAACGACTAGGGATGATGGGACGTCACCTAGTTGATAAGTCGTCAGCCTCGTTATCACATTTTGGCAGACAGACACTTTGAAGTAAAATGAGCATAACTTTCTACTCCGATATCAGATTAAAGTAAAACCAGTTGCATTGGAAAAAAGACTCAAAAACCTTTCATTTAATATATAATATCCCTTCTAAATCTTCATATACAAGAAGTTACGGTCGATAGAAAATGACCCAAGTTTTGTCATTCATCAAAACTTTATCAATAGATGAATTTTCAACTCGTCTTTAAGTTTGGAGATTTTTGTGATCTCAATTAATATTCAAAGGTATTCACACATTATAGGATTGAACATAAAACATATATTAATAAATAATCATTGGGTTCAGGTCCATATGCATAGAAAGGACGGTTCAAACTTTAGCCCAAAAGTGCGGGGTGTTACATTATCTCCCCCTAGCTATCATTCGTCGACGAATGATAGGTAGGGACTTTTTGAAGATCTAAAAGTGCAGAATAAAGAATATAACTTTGCATTGACATTTTTTCTCGACAAAATATGTGAAGGTATCCTAGGATCTTCATAACCCCTAGGCAAATGTATATGCACGAAACATGAGATAACGAAACTTGATGTCGATATGATCTTGGCATGTGTTTTATGGTACATGATCAAAACATTGTAAGGCATGAATTTTCCTAAGAATACTTAGCCTGATTAATATTGGTACAACAAATGATATGAGTTTCTCGCGGGACATTAGAATAGAAACATTCTCCTCCTTACAAGATACAACAAAAAAACATAAACTTAGAGACACTACTTGTCTACGTGCCAAACAATAAATTACATGCCTCATCATTTCCAACATACAATTCTCCCAATATACATCTAACCACACGAGTTTGAGTCCCACTGTATAGTACTTTTATGTTGAAGCCTAATTCGGACGAAAGAGGTGCTAGGTTTTGCTACGGGACCCTATACTCTATACCCCATTAAGATAATTATATCACCTTTTCACCACCATCAAACACACTCAAGTTTTAAATCAAGGAACACCAACCACATAACCCATTATTTTGTGTAAAAATTGTCTCATTAGGCTATACCCAACATAGAATGAATCGGTAACATATTGAGAGCACAGTTTTTCTTAGAACCAAGCATGTTATAAGACATGGATTTTTGTTCGATCATAAGGATCAAATAATAGAGCTTGAATACCTAAACGACTAAACTTACCGAGATATCTTTACTTCTAGTTTTGGAGGTTGGGTCATGACATGACTTACATAGAGAACTCAAACCATAGACATCGTCAGGGCTTGAATACATAAGACATTGGTAAAATGAACACTTAATTGAAGTTGGAGGAATATTCTTGAATAGGAATAGGTTTATCATGACTCTTCTGTAAACTTTCAACAACAAGAAAGTTTGGGAACTACTTTAATCCATCATCTCCCCCTTAGATCAAAGTAAAAATTCTCAACTTGTGGACATAAGCTTACATCAAATACGTAGCCACAACTCTCAAAACAAAAGGTATATCACCATATACATAAACGTTAAACTCTTCCTAATAAACTATACTTTGAAGGCCTTGCTTTCCTGAAATGCTACCCTTGACTTTCACTAGCCTCTATAGAAATCACTCTATAACTCCCACTCCATGAGCGTATGTATCCACACTCCTTATCACAAGAAGGGGGGTATCAGTATATACATATCATAATTATCCACTCCTTATTCCACAAGTTCCCAACCTAGGCTATTTTCAAACACTACACCAAGAAAACTAATTTATTACCACAAAACATGAATTATCAATCTGGATTTACTATTCTTACCACTGCACTCCACATCTAAAGTTCTAGCCTATTACCTAACACCAATCATGTAACACCAATGAAACATGTCATATACTATACTAGTTCAAAAAATTAGTAAATCAAGCCAAATACCTCATTTTACTTAATTGCTACCTACAATCACATCCCCTCTATTACATCACTATGACACCTCAAAACCCACTACATACTTCTCATATGTAGTACTAGTTTACAATGACTAGAGAAAAGACAATCAAGGGGTGGGGGGTAATGTTACATAATAGGGATAGTCAATCTTAATCTTATAATATAACCCATTGCAATCTTATCAAGATATTCTACTTTCTTACATTAAATCTACTTACCCATGCACATATTTGGAAAAGTTTACAAAATTCTTTAAACATCACTAAGTTTTCCCCTTAGGTAGCCTATACTTGTAACTTGTTGGCGAATCTTTCCTCTTTTGTTTACCACCTATATATGATTTGTACAGCCACTATAACTATTAATTTTAATCTCCTTTCCTATTTTGAATAAATAAAACTGTTAGCCAGCCACTTCTTTCACAGACTACCATACAACCTACAAATATTGCTACTATATTAGTCTATCACTATAAAATTGAAACCCATCCCTCCATTAATGGTTATGCAACAACACTAGCTCCCTTACGCAAATCTCACTCTCATTCTAACTTCTAAGCATGTGACATCATATCACTAACTTAGGGATCATCTTACAACCAATAGGGTATGACACCTTAGTACATATTACTACTCCATAGAAATATTTTTCAAACATTCTCACATATATCACTACCCTTAAACATGACATCTGCAATAAAAATTTTTGAAAGAGACCGAATATACTTCATACATTAGGCTCAAATGCATGATTGATGTAGATAGGGCTATAAGAATAAATCAATAATCTTTAAAGTACTTATGGAATTCTCTTAACCCATTGTACAATTTCATAACCATTTATGACTAAATCAGAAAGGACCATATCATTTAGATTCTAATCTTTTGCACTTGAATCGCCTTAAAAATGAGACATATCTAAGAACATCAAAGTAGGGAGAGAATTGGGATAACTTTACTTTCCTATGGACAACACCCTAGCATGAACTAAAGTATGAAAAAGTAACATTTTGACTCCATAGCACGAACTAGAACATGAAGAAAAAGAAATATTCCTAAATGCCTTGTATCCTCCTACTTATAAGTGTGGCGCGCTATTGTAATGCCTTAAATCTGGTACCCTGAATTCTACACAGTGCTCACGACCCAAAGGACCACAAGGTAATATATGACTAATATCTATACCTGAACATCACATAATATCATGTATAATGTAGAAATAGTAGGCTGAAACATACCATAAGGTTCAAAAATGATAAACATCTGATAAAAACATATTTGAATGACATGATACAATAATACAAAAACTGAAACAATGTCTGAAAACATCTAGTCTCAAAATACTATTGTCTGAAAGCTATTAAAATGTCTAAATAAGGAGTTGATGAGACATGTCCTCAACTAACTCCAACTACTCAAATTAACTAAGTAATAAATAAATAAAGTAATGATCATGTCCTCGAAGGATGAGGACTCACTAGTAACTCTAATTTCTGAAACTTGAATGCTACTAATGCTCTGGAGCTCATTCTTTTGAACCTATGGTATAAAACACCATAGTTCAAATGTGTCATTATATTTGAATATACTGGTATGGAGGTGAGGTAGGCTGAATGAAAAGGGTTCAAATGCATGGACAATGCTAACTGACTGAATAACATAAATGTTATAATATATGCATGAATAAGTAACTGCAACTGAATTCATGATGGTACTGACTACTGAGTCTGATTACTGATAACATGAGTCACTGATAATTGATATAACTAATACTGAGCGACTATATCTAACAGTCTAGGTTTCGATGGAACTAACTGATTTTTTTACTATTCTGAGTTGACTATATCTGACAGTCCTAAAATTCTGAAGAACTATCTAAGTTCTGTTACTGAGACTAAGTCTGAAACTGTAACTATGGGAAGTAGTCATCTAACCGAAATGCCCCAAATAAATTAATATAGCTAGGTTGGGGTCCAATCTATAACCCCATTTGGAAGGGTGTCAATAGCACACCACTTGTAAAGACAAGCTGTGGGTAACCTTCATCTAACAGCGTCTCCAAAAGAGAATGGTGGGACCCTTATTTAACAGTGTTTATCCACCTCATCAACCATCATTTGTTAGTGTTGATGTCTTAACCTATGCTGGCTATATAGTTTTGGAATGCAAGGATTGCTTCTAAGGATCACACCCTCAACTGTTAGTGTGTCCACATCCTTGGGTTCACTTTGTGCTAAATCTTACTCCCATCTGAATAGACACTTAACATGATTAACTGAACTAAATTGGACTGAGTTCATTGAGTTTTGTTGATTGACGAAATACTACTGAGATTACTAAAGTACTGAGCTTTCTGAGATTACTTGGATTACTGAGTTTACTGAGTTTTCCTGAGTCATATGACTGACTGAATTCTACTGAACATGGCTTAACTAAAGATATTTTAAGAACATGACACTGGCTATAAGCAAACAACTAAATTGTTGGGTATAAGTACCCCCAGGACTCGATAGCATGAAACTGACAAGACTTGACACTTCTTGAACACATGACCAATAGCAACAATTCATAATACAATAAGTTTGGGATTTCATGAAGTACATGGTTATCAAAATATTGTACGTCGAAGGAATGCATATGATCAATGTTGTAATTCCATATTCTAGCATCATGAGAATTACAAAAAACATCAACATTACACATCAATAGCATGGGAGTAATTTGAACATAAGGGTAAAACATAAAACCATCAGTTAAGTTACAATTGAGCTATATTACATAATATCTAGTCTTCTAGGCATTTTATCAAACACCTTATATGCACCACTTAGGGATAGTTATAATCATCAATTAACACCTCATAACCACTCAATTCATGGATTTAAACCCGTACCTGGACGTGTTTAAACCTTGGGAAAATACCAATTTATTCTAGGACAAAATATTTATTTTTCATTAAAATTTTCCGATTTGGCACGCTAGCGCGATGTGACGCTATCGTGTCGTGTCATTGAAATTTGACAACCAGGAAATTGGGAGATGGAATGATGCGGAGATATCTCATTGCCACTTTGTTGTGACCTGAAAGTTTGGCGCGATGCAGAGACATCATGGAGATTTATTGGAAAAAGGACAATTGGGATTTAGGAGCCCTCCACAACGCGATGTAATTGCAGAGTCTTTCTAGAAACTTACAAACATCATTTTGTCTTATGGCATGACATACCACTAGCTGAAATAACGGTGTTTTACGATTAAAACTTTAAATCTCCATAACTTATTATGCGGTTTTCAAATTTAGGTGAATTTAGTATCGATGTAAAGCTTATTCAATTTCCCACACAACAAAAAGTCAAAATCTTAAAAATTCTACACATATATTAAAGTGTATTCATCTTTAGAGCATGTCTTTGACATATTCAGGATGAATTTATGCTAGGTAGAAGTACTGGGTATTACAATATCTCACCCTTGGGAATATTCCTCCTCAAATGAAACTGACTTAGATGGGAGAAATGATTGACTGAAGCACATGCTGAACATGAACAATTAAAACATGATTTTATGACTGATATAACTGATAAGCTGAATGCATTATGATGAATATGCATATCTTATTCATGAATAATAGATTTATGGATGCATGACTAAATTACTGATAAGATGAGTTTCTCATCAAACTGAACATGCATATCTGATGTATGAATACATGACTGAACTTACACATGAATACATTACTGACTATGCAATGGTAATTGATACCAAGTTTATATTGGGATTCTGAACATGAACTAGACACCAAGTTGTAACTGAAATCTGAACATAAAACTGAAAAGCTTAAAGAAAGGTGTTACCTTGGGCTGAGTCTAAATTAGTGGAGAAGAGGTGAGGATACTTGGTATGATTGTCTACTTATGCTTCCCAAGTAGCTACCTCAACAGACTAACTTCACCAAAGAACTTTGACTAGAGGGACTTTTTTGTTCCACAGTTTGCGGGTCTAATAGTCAAGAATTTCGATCGAAATCTCATCAAAAGAGAGGTTGTTCTGAATATCTATGATCTGAATAGGGACCATAACTGCTGGGTTACCTATGCACTTCTTGAGTAGAGGGACATCGAAAACTAGATGAACTAAGGATAAATCTAAAGGCAATTCAAGCTCATAAGCTTCTTTTCCAAAGCGACACAGAATTTTGAAGGGATCGACATATCGGAGACTGAACTTACCTTTCTTGCCAAATATCTTTACTCCCTTCATGGGAGAGATCTTTAGATAAACATAGTAACCAATATTGAACTCAAGATCTTTTCTGCTCACATCTGTGTAAGACTTCTGTCTGCTCTGAGTAGCCGGAGTCTTTCTCTAATCAACTGGACTTTTTCTAAGGCATCGAATACTAAGTCAGGCCCTATAACTGAGGCCTCACTAACTTTGAACCAACCAACTGGAGATCTGTATCTCCTACTACAAATGGAGCCATCTTAATACTGGAATAATAACTGTTATTGTATCTAAACTCAATCAAAGACAAGTGGTCATCCCAAATACCCTTGAAATCAATTTCACACACTCACATCATATCTTATAACATCTGAATGGTCCTTTCTATTGACCATCTATCTGAGGATGGAAGGTGGTACTGAGACAAACTTGGGTAGCAATACCCTTTTAGAATGCTTTCCAGAAATGAAAGGTGAACCGGGTATCTCTGTCTGATATAACAGATAACAGAACACCGTGCAATCTGACCAACTCTCTGATGTATGGTTTGGCTTAATACTCAACTGAATAAGAGATATGGACTGGAAGGAAATGAGCTAATTTGGTCATCTTGTCTACTATATAACCCAAATTAAATCATGCTGATGATGAGTATAAGGAAAACCCATCACGAAGTCCATGTTCACTTCTTCCCACTTCCAAGTGGGAATTTTGAACTCTTGGATGGACCTACTAGGCTTCTGATGCTCTATATTAACTTGTTAACATAAAGAGAACTTAGCCACAAACTCTGTCATATCTCTCTTCATCTTAGTCCACCAATAGATCTCTCATAAGTCGCGGTACATCTTTTTGGCCCCTGGATGAATTGAGTAGGGTGCACCATATGCTTCTACAAGAATTTGCTGCCTCAAGTCATCTACACCTAGAACACATAGATGACCCTGACAATGCAATACACCATCTCCCCCTTAGGAGAAAGCCTCAACCTTCTGATTATGGACTGACTCTTTCAACTTGACTAGATTGGGATCTCTATCTTGGTTTTCTTTTACCTCCGAAACTAGAAATAATTTTGAACTACTCTGAACCCATATATCACCCTCCTCTGTATCGACTAAGCAAACACCTAGTCTAGAAAGATGATGGACTTCCTAAGCTAACTTCTTTCTACTATCCTCAATATAAGCAACACTACCCTTAAATAGTCTACTGAGAGCGTCAGCCATTACGTTGGCCATGCCCGGATGATAAAGGATACTCATGTCATAATATTTAAAGAGCTCTAACCACCTTCTCTGATAAAAATTGAGATCTTTCTAAGAAAAGACATACTAAAGGCTCTTATGATCTATGAACACATCTACATTAACTTCATATAGGTAATGCCTCCAAATCATTAAGGCAAATACTATGGCTGCTAACTCAAGATCATGAGTAGGATAATTCTTCTCATGGGGTTTAAGCTGTCTGGAGGCATAGGCTATGAACTTACCATGATTCATGAGGACATAACCCAAACCTACTCTAGATGCATCATAATACACTGCGAAACCATCTGAACCATTTGGAAGAGCCAAAACTAGAGCTAAAGTGAGTCGAGTCTTCAACTCTTTAAAACTCTTCTTACAAGGAACTGACTACTAAAACTTAACTTTCTTCTGGGTTATTTTGGACATAAGGGATGAAATAGAATAAAATCCCTCAACAAACCATCTGTAATAGCCAGCCGAACTCAAGAAACTCTTAATATCTAATGGAAAGGTTTGGTCTAGTTTCTTACTGCTTTGGTTTTTTGAGGATCTAGTCTAATCCCATCACCGAAAATGCTATGACCAAGAAATGCTACTGACCTTAACCAAAATTCGCACTTACTAAATTTGGCGAATAACTGATGGTCTCTAAGAGTTAGAAGTATGATTCTGAGATATTCTTCGTGTTCACGTTCACTGTGGGAATAGATAAGAATATCATATATGAAGACTATGATAAACATTTCCGAGTACTGCTTGAACACAAGGTTCATCAAGTCCATGAAAGCTGTTGGGGCATGGGTAAGACCAAAGGACATCAGTAGGAATTCAAAGTAGCCATATCAAGTACAGAAGGATATTTTCAAAATGTCACATTCCTTGACTCTGAGCTGATAATAGCCTGATCTGAGGTCTATCTTAGAGAAATACCTAGCACCCTAAAACTGGTCAAACAAATCATCAATTCGGGGAAGTGGATACTTGTTCTTGATCATGACTTTATTGAGCTGATGGTAATCAATGCACATTCTAAGAGACCCATCTTTCTTGCACACGAATAAGATTGGTGCGCTCCACGAGGATACACTAGCTCTGATAAATCCTTTATCTAAGAGATCCTTTAAATGATCATGCAGTTCTTTGAGTTTTGATAGTGCTATTCTGTATGGAAGAATAGATATTGGCTGAGTATCTGAAAAAATATCAATACCGAAGTCTATTTCCCTTTTGAGAGGAATTCTTGAAAGATCTTCAGGAAAGACATCTGAATATTCACTCATGACTGGGACTGATTCAAGATTGGGGGTTTCAGAACTAGTGTACTTTACTCAAACAAGATGATAGACACATCCTTTAGATATTATTTTCCTTGCCCAAAGGTAGAAAATAAGCTAACCTCTGAAAGCAAAAGTACTACCCCTCCACTCTAGGATAAGTTCATTAAGAAACTAGAACTAAACTATTCTTTTTCTATAGTCCACTGTGGCATAGCAGGAATGAAGCCAATCCATGCTGAGAATGACATCAAAATCAGTCATCACTAATTCAACTAAGTTTACTGAGGTGACTTTCTAAAATATCATAACCAGGTAGTTCCTGTATACCCACTGGGCTATGATGGTTTTACCCACTAGGGTAGATACTGAGAAGGGCTCTTCTAGAATTTCGGGACTGAATCCAAAATCAATTGCTATGTAAGGAGTAATAAAAGTTAGAGAAGCTCCTGGATTTAGAAAAGCATAAACATGCAAGTGAAAGATCTGTAACGTACAAGTAACTATGTTAGGAGAATTTTACTGATCTTGCCAGGACTGGAGAGCATAAAGTCTGTTTGGGCATTACCCACTAGTAGCACTAGAACTGGCACCCTGCTAATTTAGGCAACCGGACTGTGCTGAGGAACGGTTCTGCTGACCCTGCTAACCTGACTGGGGATAATCTTAAACTCAGTGGCCTGGCAAGCAACATCCCGAATAGATATCACTTCCAACTCTACAATTACCCTGATGGTGCTTTCCACAAGTCTGACAAAGAGAATTGGTTCGGGCACTGCTAATAATACCCTGAGATTTAGAGCCTGGCGCTCTCTGTCTATTAACATCCCAGAACTTAGGAGCTGAAGCACTAGCTGAATAAGGAGATGGAATAAATGACTTTGGGCAGAGTTGAGAATGGTTTTCTCCCTCTAACTTAGGCTGAGAAAAATTGAAACTACCTATCCTTGCTCTCTTATTCTGCCTCTTTCTCATCTTAATCTTTTGCTCTTCTATCTGCTGAGCATGGGTCATAAGCCTAGCTATGTTCATGACACAATTTAACATCGCAGATCTGCACTCATTGACCATACTATTATTCACCTCAAAAACAAACTTACTCATCTTGGCCCTACTATCTGCAACCACATGAGGAGCATATCTAGCTAATTAAGTAAACTTAAAAGAATACTTTTTTACCATCATGTTGCCTTACCTGTGGTTGATAAATTCTAACACCTTATCTTTCCTCAGCTCTTGGGGAAAGAATTTATCTAAGAATGTAGTGACAAACTCCTCCCACTCAATAGGCCCTGCATTTACTGACCTCTCTGACTTCCACTGTTTGAACCAAGTGTGAACAACATCCTACAGCTGATATGCAGCTAGCTAAGCACTCTCAACAGCTGACACCCCGATGATGTTGGTAACCTTATGAACTTGATCAAGGAATTCCTGAGGGTCCTCATCTAACTTAGACCCAAAAAAGGATAGTGGATTCCTTCGGGTGAAGTCCTAAATCCTGGCTGCAGCTAAATTATCCAATGGTTTGGCTAGAATGAGAGATGGTCATTCATTCTGAGCAATAACTAAATTAGGAATAGTGGTAAATGTAGCTTTGAGCTCTTTATGAGAAAGTGTTCATCCAAGGGATCTGCTTGGACGGGCTGAGGGGCTGACTAATTTCCGTTTCTTCTTTTGGGAGGCATGTTCTGTAGAAGAAATGGAGAAATGGACTAGACATAGAGTTAAATTTGAGCTCACTCTCACTGGCATGACATGAATACTGAATGAAGGGAAACTGTTCTTAAAACATCTCATAGCCTCCAAGACATAAATGTGGTGCACAACACACCCATGTACAAGACTCTACTAGATGGGGATTTCCGACTTCGTAGGACTCTATTGAACCTTAGGCTATGATACAAAGTTTTTAACGCCCCAAATCTGGTACTTGAAATGCTTCACGGTGCTTAAGACCCCAAAGGACCACAAGCTAACCCATGATTGATATCTATACCTGAGCACTGTATAATATACTATATAAATGCGGAAATAGTAGGTTGAATCATAACATATGGTTTTAAACTAATAAACATTTGATAAAAACATATCTGATTAATTTGGTATGACAATACCAAAGATTAAACAATGTCTGAAAACATCTAGTCTGAAAACACTGTAGTCTGAAAGCCTCGAAACTGTCAAAATAAGGAGTTCATGGGATATGTACCCAACTAACTCCAATTACTAAAATAAACTAAGTAATAATGAAATAAATTAATGATCATGTCCTCGAAGGATGAGGACTCACTGCTAACTCTAATTTCTGAAACTGGAATGATATTGATGCTATGGAGCTCGTACTTCTGAACATATGGTATAAAATAGTATAGCATAAATATGTCAGTACGTTTGAATATAATGGTATGCAAGTGAGGTAGGCTAAATGTAAACGGTTCAAATGCATAAATAATATTAACGGACTGAATAACATGAATGTGAGAATACATGTATGAATAAGTGACTGTGACTGAATTTGTGATGGTACTAACTACTAAGTCTGTTTACTGATAAGATGAGTCACTGATAACTGATATAACTAATATTGAGTGACTGTATCTGGTAGTCTAGGTTTTTATGGAACTATCTGAGTTCTGTACTATTCTGAGTTGACTGTATTTGACAGTCCTAAAATTTGAACAACTATCTGAGTTCTATTACTGAGACTGAGTCTGAAACTGTAACTGTGGGAAGTAGTCATCTAACATACATACCAAAAATAAAGCAATATAGCTAGGTTGGGGTCCAATCTGTAACCCTAATTAGAAGGGTGTCAATACCGCACCACAGGTAAAGACAAGCTGCGGGTGACCCTTATCTGACAGTGTCCCCAAAAGAGAACAGTGAGACCCTCATTTGATAGTGTTTATCCACCTCATCAACCTTAATCTATCAGTATTGATGTTTTAACCTATGCTGGCTACATAGTTTTGTAACGCAAGGATTACTTCTAAGGATCACACCCTCAACTGTCAGTGTGTGTCCTCATCCTTGGGTTTACTCGATGCTAAATTCTACTCCCATATGAATAGACATTGAACATGGTTAGCTGTACTAAACTGGACTGAGTTCATTGAATTTTGTTGAATGGTGAACTACTACTAAGATTACTGAAGTACTGAGCTTACTGAGATTACTAGGATTACTGAGTTTTCCTGAGTCAAATGACTGACTGAATTCTACTGAACATGGCTTGACTGAGGATATCATGCAAACATGACACTGGCTCTAGGTACATAACTAAATTGTCGGGTACAAGTATTCCCAGGACTACATAGCATGAAACTGACAATACTTGACACTTCTTGAATACATGACCAATATCAACAATTCATAATACAATAAGTTGGGGATTTCATGAAGTACATGGTTATCAAAATCTTGTACATGGAAGGAATTCATATAATCAATATCATAATTCCACATTCTAGTATCCTGAGCATTTCAACAAGCAACGACATTGCACATCAATAGCATGGGAGTAATTTGAACATAAGGGTAAAACATGAATCCATCACTTAAGTCATAATTGAGCTATATTACATAATTTCTAGTCTTCTAGGCATTTTATCAAACACCTTACATGCACCACTTAAGGCATAGGTATAATCATCATTTAACACCTGATAATCACTCAATTCATGGATTTAAACTCATATACTAACATAATTCCATACAAAAAACACATTGAGATTCCAACTTGGAAACCATACAACAACAATCACATAAACATAATCAACCCATAACATAATATTCATAATACATTATGTAAAACTTGATTCTTGGGTTTCATGGACGAAAGGAATCCATGAACGAACACTATGCATACCTTGATTATAAGTTTCTTAAAGTTCTTAGAGAGATTCTCGGAATTGGCTTTGATTTCTTAAAAGCTAGTGTTTTGTTTCTTGGTAGAGAATGTTCTTGATTTAGGGAAAAAATGAGTAAACAATGATTTGAAATGTTTTTAGGGATTAAATACCACACCTGTACGTCTTAAAACCTTGGGAAAAGATGAATATATCCCTTGAAAAAATATTTATTTTTCGTTGAAATTTCCCGATTTTGCTGGCTGGTACAATGAGGTGCTATTGTACCGTATCTCTGGAATTTGACAAATGGGAAATTACGATATGGCGTGATGTGAAGCTATCATGTTGCTACTTTGTTTGCGACTTGGAAGTTTGGCGCGACGCGGAGACATCGTGGAGATTAACTAGAAAAAGGACAATTAGGATTTAGGAGCCCTTCGCGAGGTGGTGTAATCATGGAGTCTTACTGGAAACTGACAAACATCATTTTGGCTTATGGCGCGATATACCACTGGCTGAAATGATGGTGTTTTATGACTTAAATTTTCAATCACCATAACTTCTTACCCATTTATAGGATTTAGGTGAATTTGGTAATGATGGAAAGCTTATTCAATTTCCCATACAACAAAAAGTCAAAATCTTGAAAATTCAAAATTTATAAAAGTGTATTTATCTTTAAAGCATGTCTTTGACATCTTCAGGATGAATTTAAGCTAGGTAGAAGTATGGGGTATTATAGATACATACCGATAAACTGGACTCTACCCAATGCGATTTCAGAGAAAACCCTGGGACCATGAACCTGGCTCTGATACCAAGTTTGTCATGACCCAAGTCGGGGC
Source organism: Capsicum baccatum var. pendulum (assembly GCA_030864225.1). NCBI lineage: Eukaryota > Viridiplantae > Streptophyta > Magnoliopsida > Solanales > Solanaceae > Capsicum > Capsicum baccatum. The sequence continues at coordinate 98,131,518 of CM061556.1, read as the reverse complement.
CTTGGCCGCGACGGGCATCCCAAACCATCAAGGCCTAAGCTCCCATCTCTGTATGGAAATCATGCATAATGATCATACAATTTATAGAAAGATAGAAAGATAACATAACAAAAACATGGTCAATCTTATAAGTAACTGGGCAATTCAAAAGTAAGTACTCAATATTCAAACTACATGACACTAGTCTGCGAAATCGCTAATAACGTAAAAATCAACATTGGTCTAAAGACTGGGACAAGGCCCCTAGTAGACCATAAAATAGAAAGAAACAAAGAAATATAAAAATTAGGCCTTTCAAAATAGAGAAGGCGCACCATCTATAACTTCAGACACACACAGGTCTACTGCGTGAAGGGACTGCGGGAATGTGCCTTAGATTCTGAGATATAGAGAATCAATACATATGTACTGGTAAGCAGAGCAATTCAATATAATGAATTTAATGCAATATAAGTGAGAGCAATTATAAAACAGTTTACATACGATTTAGGAAAAACACATGGGCATTCTTTGATAAATTTCAAAACACTTTCTAAAAATCATGACTCTACTCTTTATTTCTCTTTTGAGCTAGATGGTACACCATACAATCTCAAATTTAATTGTATATATGGAATATTCCCTTAACTCAACAGCCAAGCCTCCAATCCAAGTTTGCCGCAAGGATTAGAGTATCAGTAAGGGAAGACAAGCAAGACCACACAACATAGTGCCATTATTCCCAATCAAAGCAACATGTCATGGTAGTGCACAAGACCACAAAAAATTTCTCCTAAACATAGTCCAAAAATGGGATGACATGAATCAAGGTACACAAAACCATACAACATGGTACCATAACCTCGTGTCGGCAAATCAAATCTTTCAACTCTTACTTTCTTCAAGTAACCATCTAACTTGCTTTAAGCCCAATTTTAGTTCTTTAAAACCATTCATCATTTTGAACTCTAAATCTAAAAGTCTAAATAAGATTTGTATTCCAATCTACTCTAAATCTATTATGGCATTTATCTATTTTGCTATTGTCAAACCAAAACTTGTAAGTCATATTTTTCAGCCATACATTATCAAGTTACAACTCTTTTCAAGCAAAATAATGTTTAAACCACCAAATTAACAAAATAATGAAAGAGAGTTCTTATTTCAAAACATATTTCAAACTATGCAAAGATTCTCTCTTTTTAATATTTTATCAAACATGTGGTGGTCAAGTATTTTGCGACAAACCATGCAACTCTTTAAAATCATCACTTCTCCTTTATATAATTAAGAGAAACCATCTCTTAAATTCATAAAAAAGATGTAGTCTTAAACAACAGTAAAAACATTTGTAACATGCTTCTCAATATGCAATTGAATAATGCACAACATATAAAGACAAGGGGTTTTAAAACAAGAGAGGGATTATAATTGTTCATGCTCTCAATTCAAGTTTCAATTGCTAAACTATAAGAAAACATACATATATATATATATATAAAAACTCAAGTTTAAAGGGGGGTGGGGGAGGTCTCAAGACCAAAACTTTATTATCAAGAAAGATTCTCAATGCATAACTATAGTTGAAATTTCACTACCAGTTTGTAAATTCATCATTTCTCAACGTTTAAATATTATTGAAACAATTTCATCATGCCCATGTAGTTTAAGAAAACACCACGTACCTTAGATTACTTAGTTTAAAAAGGAGAACTCGAATCTTGATTTGTTTTTTTGGAAATTTTTGATTGAAAGGCTTGAATTCTTGCCTTGAAGGAAAACCCTAATTTCTTTTGTTCTTGAGAGTAGAGAGGATTAAGATGTGTTTAAAACTAATAAAAATAGATTAGAACATGTTTTGGATGATTTAAATCATGTGGAAGAAGTTTGTGGTGAGGAAAATACCAAAATACCCCTAAGACTTCATCAGTTGATGATCAAGGTTGATGGGCCATCACTCAGGTGATAGTCCATCATCTAGGACATCACTTTTGAGTTGGATTTTACCACTTTCTACCATAGGCTGGCAACTAGGGCTGATGGGCCATCGCCTAGTTGATAGGTCGTCAGCCTCATTATCATATTTTGGCATACAGACACTTTGACCATTAGGATAAAGTTGATATATAATTTGATATATAATAGCCCCTCTAAATAGTCATCTACAAGAAGTTAAGGTTGGTGGAAGTTTACCCAATTTTATTCATTCATTAAAACTTAATCAATAGAAGAGTTTTCAACTCATCTTTGAGTTTGGGGATTTTTGTGACCTCAACTCATATTCAAAGGTATTCACACACCGTACGGTTGATCATCATGTATATATTAACAAAGAATCATTGGGTTCGGGTCTATACACGTAGAAAAAATGGTTCAAACTTTAGGCCAAAAGTGCGGGGTGTTACATGTACATTAACCAAATAGGGTACATACATATTTTCCTTTCCTAAGTGCAAATCTTAACATTATCCTATAAAGATTACGATCCTATTCTATTCATCCTACTTTTTACTCTACCATTCATCCTTCTGGGTTCACAATAGAGTTATAACATATATATTAAGGGTGATGAAGCCTTAAAATAGTAATTGTAAGGATAAAAAAACCAACAATGATAAAAAACCACAACCAAACCAATTTATTATAATAATACTCATGTCTTTGGCCCTAACCTCAAAAAAAGGGGCTTAGCCGCTCATAGATATAACCATAATCACAATGAATAAATGCATGTTAAAGTCAATAAACAAACAAAATTAATGGAATAAAAATCCTATTTTAAGTGTTATCATGCCCCCCTTCATGTACCAAGGTCGTCAAAGATGTGAAATATAACAACTAAGTGTCCTATTTATACTTGGACACAAATTTGTCGATTTTGACATAGGGGCGCCACACTCTTATCGAGGTGCCTAGGGTCCGTGGTATGATATAATCACCATTATATACTGTTATAGGTCATTTATGATGCTCCCAATTGAGTGTCATGGCCTGAACACGTTGCCTAAGGTCTGTGGCATGCCAATGACTCCAAAACGTCCATTTTTCGTCAAGTCTTGCCGCATGTGTTTGTCCATCCTTTCCAAGCCTTGTGGTGTTTGTCCAGTTGATTTAAGGATTTTGTATCATACATATATCATCATTATAAACTCATCAAGAATCCTATATCTCCAAAAATAACAAATTATAGTTCAAAACAACATTAAATCCAAGACGATGAATTGGTAACTTAAGCTTAGAATACTAGTTTATCCTTTTCATCTTTAACATATTTTTTGGTCTCTTTGCTTGTTTCAATTTAATCTTAAAAAGTATAAACAATTTATTCCACACCCCTTTACACAATTATCCCTTAGTAAATCATTAAACATGCTAGAATCCATCGAGATAAACTGGAATAACACATAACTCAAGCTAGTAACACTAGTTTTCTCATCTAAACTCTAAGTGTGTACATTTATTCCATACTTATTTGAAACACACCCTAAACATAATAATCATGTATTGTAAAACTTATATACTAATTTATATCATTAAAAACTTATTAATAACACAAAAAGTCCTCAAAACAAGGCTAATTAAGGTCAGATAACAAGTCTTAGGTGGATAAATTCTACTTAGATCAAACAGTAGTAACCGCATTGTACGATCTTATGCACAGTCTGTGAACTTATATGATGACCACCAAATGGTTATGAATGACATTTATCTATGATATTCATCATCTAGATCTTAGTAAGAAATCTCTAAATTACACCATCTACGAAAACCCAAAACAAGCATGAAATTCCTTACCTCATGCATAGACCTCTTTTGTAATTGAAATGACATATATTTTGGGACTACATCACTTCAAAAATAATTTTCAATGTCTATAAGAAAGGGAATTAAGTCTTCTAATGATTCCAACACCTGCTATTCTAGATAAGTTTCACAGTTCAAGCTCATCCCTAAGTTTTACCATTGTTTCCTCCTCAAGGCTTGATAAATAGCCAGCCACTTGATTCTCATTCCCCTTTCAATCCTTGACCTCAAAGTCAAATTCTTACAATAGAGGTACACATCTAATCCATCTTGATTTTTTATATTTATTTGCCATAAGGTATCTATGATATACTTTTTTAGTATGAACCATTACTTTTGAGCCAAGCAAGTAAGACCAAAGTTTTTTGAAGGAAAACACATCAAGTAGGTCTTGGTCACTCACAGTGTAATTCTTATGAGAGAGGTTAAGTTCTTTACTATCATAGTAGATGGGATTGAAGATCTTTTCTCACCTTTGGCCAAGGATTGCACCTAGTGGCAAGACACTAGCATCCTATATAACCTCAAAGGAAAAGGTCCAATCTAAAGATTTAATGATTGGGGATGAAATCAACCTCTCTTTAACACACTTAAATTCCTTTAGACACACCTAATAAAATATAAATTTACGTCTTTCTCTAACAACTTGCATAATGAATTAAACCTTTTTGAGAAAACCTTGATTAATTATCGATAGAAACTTGCATGCCCAAATATTTGCAAATTTCCTACGCGGAAATTAATGGAGGTAATTTCAAATCACCTCAGTATTTGACTTGTTGACCTCAATTACCTTCTTAGAAATCTTATGAACAAGAACTAATCCTACTTTAACGATGAAGTGGCACTTCTCTTAATTCAAAATAAAGCTACATCTCTTTCATCTCCTTAGAACATTGGTAAGGTGTGCCAAAAAATCATCAAATGAGTCACCTACATCAAAAATATCATCTATGAAAACCTCAATAGTGTCCACTACCATGTCCAAAAAGTTGAACATCAAACAATATTAAAAAGTAGAGGGAGCATTACATAGACCAACCAACATCCTCTTTATTATAAATATCATATAAAACAAGTAAGAGTTGTCTTTTATTAGTGATTAGGGGTGATAAAAATCTAATTATACCCTAAATAACCATATAGAGAATTATATCATCCTCTGTTAGCAAGAACATCTAACGTCTGGTCCATAAAAGGAATAGGAAAATAATCCTTCTCAATCCCTAAATTCACCTTCCAATAGTCCAGGAAAACACACTAACTGGTAGTAAGCCTTATAAGAATTAACTTATTCTATAATAGGGAACCACAGTGATACCACCATTCTTTGGCACACATTAGACTGATCTCACCTATTTCCTATTATCAATTGGATAAACCACTCCTATATCTAACCACTTAATGATATCTTTTTTCACAACCACTTGTGTGAGGGAATTCAATAAACATTGGTTCTCAATCTTAGGTATAGAATCCATCTCAAGTTTGATTTTATAAGTACAAATTCTTACTAGAATTTGAATAATGTCTTCAATGGACCATCTAATGGCATGTTTAAACCTCCGCAACATAAAAACTAAGTCTTGAACTTACCATTATAACAAATTAGCTGCAATGATAATCAATAATTTATTATTAGTCCACAATAATACATAATTGAAAAACCCTAGTTTCTGGACTTTAGAAAATATCCTAGAATTTTGGTCCCTGGATCCAATATGACATGAGTGTACGAGCTATATGTTGGGGTACGAATGGTATAGTATGGTCTTATGCTAAACAATATTGGTTGGTGGGATGGATTTTTGTTACTAACATGGATATGACTTAGGGGTACGAGTCGTATTGGTGGTTACAGATCATTTGATTCCTTAACATAATCTTAGACTTAATTACTAAGGTTAGATATGTGTATTAGGGGATCGCATGAGCCAAAATCCAGGGTACAAGTTGTTCCCAGGAATCGTATAGTGGAAAATATCTAAATCTTTCTTGGGTTTAAATTTACCAAGGGTACGATCATGTCCTTTCTATATGACTTGGTTGGATGAGTCGTATGATGGACAATATTGGATCAAAATATTGAGTCTTAGGATATGAGTGGAGGGTAACACTCGTATTAGAGGGTACAACTTGTGAGGGTCGTTGTACCCCTGGGATGGGATTTTGTACAACTTAAGTGGGGGTATTCTGGACATATCCCCACTTAACCTAATAAGGTCCCATGAATTCAAAACAACTTAGAAGGTTATATACCCTGTTATTCTATTTATTAACACTTAGAAACTCTTCTAAAGAAATCTATAATTCTCTCAAAATCTTTTGGGCAAGGGAAACTAGGGTTTCAACTAGAGGATTTATTTGGGGCTTGTCTTGGTGATTTATTTCCTTCAGCATCTTGGTTTAAGGCATGTTCTCTTGTCTCATTGTTAATTCTAACCAGAAGCATGGTTTTATGAATGATTTCATGACTTAATTGATTATGATTTTGGTTTTCAAATATGACTTAGGGGTTTTGATATTAAATGGTCGGTTATGGTTTTATATGGTTTTAATTATTCTTTATGTGCATTTATGGTGGTTTTGTATAATTGGATTACATGGGAATGGTCTAATGATAATTAAAATTTGTTTTAGTTATATTATGCTCCCAATGTGTTCGACAAAATGCCTATAAGCATGTTTTAATTTAATTGAGTACTTTGAAGGGAACTCATACTTGTTTTAAAACTTGGTAAAGGAATTATGCACGGTTTAAATGGATTGGAAAGGTAAATTTCTAAATAGTTCTGCTTGTGGGATACATGGAATACCCCAAGTGGTTTAATATAGTAAATAAAAGGGCACTTAGAAGTCTCCTTAAACCTATATATAGTTGGCTATGGATAGTACTTGTAAGTATGGTCGGTATGACGATAGAACCACTAAATGGGTTTGGTTAGTAAATGGTAAATAGATTGGTTGGTTCCTTAGTAATGGTTTTAATTGGACAATAATGGCAGGATATGTAGTAAACCCATGGAAGGTGGAGGTCCCGGGGGGGGGGGGGGGCAAAACTGGAAACTCATATATGCCGATGTTAGATTAGTCATGGTGGCCGTGTGCATGATGTCACATTTTATATTTAGGGAATGTACTAGACATCCCAAGTTTTCTTCCTTGGTTGTGCGGCTACACATATTGGATCCCTTTTATAAGGGGGAGATAGACCTATATTGCCTGTAGATGGTTTAGGACGGCAAATATGCATAGCCTAGGTAAAGGTTTTAAATGCAAGCTAAACCTGGTCCCCTTTCCCACCCTGGTTATCAATATATATGTATGGTTGTGTGTACATGGATAGTTTTACTTGGTTTTATAAATAGCATCATTTTATCGTTATCTTGAGATCATGCTAGATTTTACCTACTAGCTCGTCTACTGGCGACTGTATACCCACGCTATGCAGGAACCATCTGTTCTACTCCTGTTACATAGTGATTCACTTGGGATCAATATTTAGACTGTAGTTATGAGCTTGTATTCTTCTTGAAGCCTCTATTTCATGTTCTGGATATTTCTAGACACTTTGATTTTATTTTGCATATTGGTTTTGTCTATGGTTGACATAATGTTCCAATTGGATTTTATTACTCTTTTAGTTTGAGGCTTTATGGTACTGCTATAGGTTTGAATGGGCCGAATACATATGGGTGTTAGCCTTGGCATTGGTATTGGTAATGAGGCTTACACCCTTGGATGATTTTGTTTGTTTTTCCATTATATTTTATTTTGGGATTAATTATATTACATTTTTGAACATCTTTGGTTATGTCCCTTGTTTCGGCATTGGTTTGGTATGGTTGGATTATTGGTATGGGATGGTTGGACTCAGTTTGGTTTGTCATGGTTGCCATCCTATCCTAGAGTCTTTATATGAATTATTACACTATATTGTTATATGCTCCAGACTAAGCCAACTCAGGGCATGCGGCTGGAGGTTAGGTTGGGTAATGGAGGTGGTTTCTAGTCCTGGTCAAACATAGGATACCCGTTATGACAAGGCCTAAGTCAGGTTGCATCAAGTTTGTATTAGAACCTAGGTTCATGGTCAATTAGTATTCCACAAAGTCATGTGGAGTAGAGTCTCTTTTAAGGTGTGTAGCGCGCCACACTCATAAGGGAGAGGCTATAAGGCATTTAGAAATGTCTTATTTTCTTTGTACTCTATTTTCAAGATTGGAGACTCAATCCTGGAATCTTCTTTAATCATTATTTGTATGTCTTTATGATCATGCTCGTAAATTTAGAACATAGGGATATTCTTCTATCCCATCTAGGGGTAATGCAGAGAGTTGCATTATACTTCTATAGTTAATCTTTGATCTCACTGTCCTATCTCTTATAATTTTAGAGTTTCATTGGTTGCTACTAGTCCTCCTCAAGGCAAGGTGACCAATACAGCATTCCATTAATCTATTTATATTATTGCTTAGATAGTCTCTGCTCAGGCTGAGAGGGTGCGATTGGTGCTTTGTCTACTAAGTCCACAAGGGTTGGCCAATTTATAAAGATGGGTCCTCCCAATTTTTCTATAGTGAAGGTCGAGGAGGATTCATATGGCTTTTTAGATGAAATGGAAAAGATATTTTGGGTGATACAGGCTACCAATGTAGAGGGCATAAACTTTGTAGCTTTTCTGCTAAAGATATTGCATATCAGTTGTATGAAGAGTGGGATAGGGATAGGGGTGATGTGGAAGAATCTATCTTATAGGATACTTTTTATAAGTCCTAAATAGATTGTTTCTTTCCCTAAAAGTTAAGGGAAGAAAAGATGGAGAAGTTTGTGAACCTCAAAAAAGGGAGGATGCCTATTAATGAATATGCCTTGAAGTTTCACCAATTATCATGGTTTGTTCCTAATTTAGTTGTTGACATACAGGAATGAATGAGGATATTCTCTTCTGGGTTGAATCAATATATAATTTTGGAGGGAATGACTGCCTTGCTGATTAAAGATATGGATATCTCTAGGTTGATTGTTCATATACAACAAATAGAGGATGAAAGAAGGAAGGAAGCTCAGTTTGGGGATAGAAAGGGTAAGAGAAATTGTATTTTTGATCAGGGAGGTTCCTAGTCTCAGGGTGGTTAGGATGGCGGAAAATGGTAGAAAAAGAAGTGAGGAAGTTCTGGTTCCTACTCTTCTTCTAGAGCGCTTTACTAGGTAGGTGACATGCGTTATCAAGGTGGTGATAATTTTCTAGCACAGGGTGCCCAATATTAGGCAAGTAGAGGTCAGTCAGTTTTTTCATGGCCTCTTTATCGGTTCTGTGGTTGTCCTCATCATGTTTATTGCAATAAAGGAGGGGACAAATGCTTAAAGTATGGCTAGGTAGGCCATCAGCTCAGGAATTTATCGTTTAATAAGGTTGCTATATGGGTGAATAAGATTCCTATGGCTTTATCTTCTACTCTTACACCTGGTAGTGTCGCATCTACTTCTATTACTACTCCTGGTCTCGTTTTGATTAAATAGGTTGTATACGGTATCCCAAATAGAATCCAAGATATCACCTGATGTCTTTACTGGTACATTATAGATTTTCTCTCGTGATGTATACTATTTGCTTAATTTGAGGTCCACTCTCTCCTATGTGACTTCTTATATGGTTGTATCTTTTGGTTTCAATCCAAAAGTTATTTCAGATTCTTTTTCTATGTCTACCGTAGTAGGTGACTCAGTTATTACTAATTAAGTCTATAGGGTGTGTGTGGTATCTTTTGGTAGCAAGCAGACTTTGGTGGATCTGTTTGATATTGGTATGGTTGATTTCAATGTCATTCTATATATGGATTGGTTAAACTCTTGTTACACATCCTTGGATTGTCGGACCTGCATGATTATCTTTATGTTCCCTAGTGAGTCGGTTGTAGAATGGTAGGGTGGTCCTTTATCTCCTGGGGGAGCTTTATTTATTATCTTAGATCTCGAAGGCTAATCTTTAAAGGTTTTCTTTATCACTTGGTCTGAGTTAAAGATTCTAACTCAGAAGATCCATCTTTCCAGTCAATTCCAGTGGTTAATGATTTTCTAAAGGTCTTTTTAGATGATCTTCCTGGTGTTCCTCAAGATAGGGAAACAGAGTGCTGTATTGATCTAGTTTTGAAAACTCATCCAATTATTATTCCTTTGTATAGAATGGCTACGACTGAGTTTGGGAAACTCAAAGAGAAACTTCAGGATCTTTTGGATAAGGGGTTTATTTGTCCTAGTGTATCTCTATGGGGTGCACTGGTGTTGTTTGTGTACAAAAAGGATGGTTCACTTTATATGCGCATTGACTATAGGCAGTTCAACAAGGTGACGGTCAAGAACACATATCCTCACCAAGGATAAATGATTTGTTTGATCAGTTGCAAGGTGCTAAGCTTTTTCTAAGATAGTTTTTCATTAGTATTTGGATCTTTTTGTTATTGTATTTATTCATGACATTTTGGATTATTCAAAGAGTTACTTGGATCATGATGATCACCTCCGTGTGGAGTTGCAGGCCTTAAAGGAACAACAGTTGTATGCCAAGTTCTCCAAGTGTGAGTTTTTGTTGAATACTCCAACATTTTTGGGTCACATTATTTCTAGTAAGGGGATCATGGTGGATCCACAAAAGGTTGTTGTGTTGAAGAGGTGGCCTAAACCCACGAATCTATTCGACATACAAAGCTTCTTAAGTTTAGCTAGGTATTATAGCTGGTTTGTGGAAAGCTTTTCATCAATAGCTGCTCCTTTGACTAAGTTGACTCTGAAGAAGGTCATGTTTTATTGGTTGAATGCTTGTGAAGGGAGTTTTTAGAAGTTTAATGATAAGTTAACTTTGACTCAAATTCTGATCTTGCTATAAGGTAATGATGGGTTTGTGGTATATTGTGATGCATCTCATGTAGGAATCGGTTATGTTTTAACAAAACACGGGAAGATGATTGCCTATGCTTCCAGGGAGTTGAAAGTGAATCAGAGGAATTATCCTACTCATGATTTGGAGTTTTTGGCGATTGTATTAGCTTTGAAATTATGGAAACATTATTTGAATGATGTGCACGTGGATATCTTTTCTGATCATACATGTCTACAGTATGTGTTCACTCAGAAGGAGCTTAATCTTAGGCAGAGGAGATGGCTTGAACTTCTCAAGGACTATTATATAAGTCTCCACTATCACCTAAGTAAGGCTTGCGTGGTTATTGATGCTCTTATTAGGTTATCCATGGGGAGTTTGGCTTATTTAGAGAAAGAAAAACGGTAATTGGTGAAGGTTATTCACTACTTAGCTAAGCTTAGAGTTTGCCTCTTGGACTCCAAGGATGGTGGTGTAATGGTGCAAAAAGTAGTTCTATCGTCTCTTAGTGTAGAGATTAAGGAGTAGAAAGTGCAGGACCTTATCTTGATAAAAATTAAGAGTGACGTTGGTGGGAAAAAGGTAGTGGTGTTTAAGATCAATGGTGATGATATTTTGTGATACCAAGGGAAGTTATGTGTTCCTGATGTCAACAGTTTGCGACAAAGGATTTTTGCTGAGGTGTATGAATTGCACAATGTTGTTCATCCCGGCTTGACTAAGATAGATCATCAACTCAAAGAGATCTAACAGTGTAATGGCATGAAGAGGGATGTGGCTGAATTTATGGCCAACTGCATGGTGTGTCAGCAGGTTAAGGTTAAGCACATAAGGCTAGGAGGGTTGTATCTAGAAATTTATTTTCTTGAGTGGAAATGGGAAGTGGTCAGTATGGACTTCACTATCTGCCTTCATTGGTTTTGGGATGAATATAATTCTATTTGGTTCATCATAGATAGAATGATTAAGTCTGCCCACTTTTTGCCAGTGCAGAATACCTTCTCGGTGGAGAATTATGCAAAGTTGTATCTTCAGGAGATTGTGAAGCTGCATAGGGTGCCTGTTTTGATTATTTCTTCTCGTGGCATAGAGTTTAAATCTCACTACTCGCAATCTTTTCAGAAAGGGTTGGGGACTAAGGTTAATTTGAGTACTACTTTCCACCCATAAATAGATGTTACGCGTAGAGACTTAGAGTTTGAAGTTGTGGATAACGTTTTCCATAAGGTATCTCCCATGAAGGGAGTAGTGCAGTTTTGTAAGAAGGGGAAGATGAGTACCATGTATGTTGTTCCTTATAAGGTTTTGCGGCGAATTGATAATGTTGATTATGAGCCAGATTTGCCTTCTAGCTTGAGATTGATTTATTTGGTCTTTCATGTTTCCATGTCAAGGAAGTGCGTTAGTGATCCTTCCTCGGTTGTTCCTTTTGAAGGATTGGGTATCACTGACTCTGTCTTATAAAGAAATCCTGGTTGAGATCTTGGATAGGTAGGTTCATCGGTTCTAGACCAAGGATGTGGCTTTAGTTATGGTTCTTTAGTGGAACCATAAGGTGGAAGAACCTACACGGGAAGCAGAAAAGGACATGAAGTCCAAATATCCGCATTTATTTTCTGCTCCTAGGATTCATGCGTAAGGTATCTGTTCTTCAACACATCTTTATTTCCTAAGTTTTTAAAAGGAAATATAATATCTTTTCCTCTTTGTTTTCAAACTTTGTTAAAGATTCGGAATATATTTCATAAGATAATGAAAATGACTTGTGCATGTGGTTACCCCTACCTTATCCATCATGTCGGGATGAATGTTCTTAGTGGGGGAGACTAAAACACTCTAGTTTTTGGACCTTAGAAAATTTCCTTGAATTTTGTCTCTGGACCCAAAACAACTCAAGGCTACGAGTTGTATGTTTGGGTACAAATAGTATGGTCCAATCATATACTGACAAGTGTTGGTTGGTGGGATGGATTTTGATTACTAGAATGGATACAATATAGGGGTATGAGATGTATTGTTGGTTATGAACTATTTAGTTCCTTAAGTTAATCTCAGAGTTTGTTACTTATGTTGGATCTGAGTACGAGTGGCTCATCATGAATTATAAGCCAGGGTACGAGTCGTACCCAGGAGTCATATGGTGGATAGTGTTTAAATCTTCCTCAGGTTTAAATCTATTAGGGGTATTGATGAAGGGTACGAATCGTATGCTTTGGATAGACTTGGTTGGAAGTGTCATATGCTGGATTGTATTGGATCCAAAGGTTGAGGCTTAGGATATGAGTCGAGAGTACCACTTGTATTGGAGGGTATGACTCGTGAGGGTTAGTTGCACCCCTTGGATGGGATTTTGTACAAGTAGGGGTATTTTGGACATTTCCCAACTTATCCTAATAAGGTCCCATGATTTCTAACCTACTTGGAAGGTTATTTACCGAATTATTCCATTTATTAACACTTAGAAACTCTTCTAAAATACTCTATAATTCTCTCAAAATCTTTTGGGCAAAGGAAGCTAGTGTTTCAACTAGAGGATTGATTTGGGGCTTGTCTTGGTAAATTGTTCCTTCATCATCTTGGTTTGAGGCATGTTCTCTTCCCTTGTTGATAATTATAAGTATAAGCATGGTTGTTATGAATGTTTTGATGACTTCATTGATTGTATGATTTTGGTTTTCAAAGATGAATTAGGGGTTTTGATATTAAATGGTTTGTTATGGTTTTCAATGGTTTCAATTATGCTTTATGTGAATTAATGGTGGTTTTGGATAATTGGATTTCATGGAATGATTTAATGGAAATTGGAGTTGGTTTAGGTTATATTATGCCCGCAATGTGTTTGACAAAATGCCTACAAGCATATTTTATTTGCATTGAGTGCTTTTAATGGAACTCTTGCTTTTTTTTAAAAACTTGGTAAAGGAATTATGCATGGTTTAAATGGCCTGGAAAGGCAAATGGATAAATGGTTATGCTTGTGGGGCACACTGAATCCCCTAAGTGGTTTAATATGGTAATTGGAAAGACACTTGGAAGTCCCCTTAAACCAATATATGGTTGGCTATGGATAGTACTTGCAAGTATGCTCTGTATGACGATACCACAACTAAATGGCCTTCATTAATAAAGTGTAAATGGATTGATTGGTTTCTTGGTAATAGTACTTGAAAGTATGGCAGGTATGATGATACCTCCACTAAACACCCTTGGTTAGTTAATGGTAAATGGATTGATTGGTTTCTTGGTAATGTTTTAATTAGGCAATAATGGCGGGATTGTAGAAAAGCTGTGGAAGGCGGAGGTCCTAGGGGGAACAAAACTGGAAACTCACATTTGCTGGTGTGAGGTTGGTATTGGTGACTGTGAGCATGATGCCACACTTTTTATTTGGGGGATAAACTAGTCATCCCAGGTTTTCATCCCTGGTCATGCGGCTACACGTACTGGGGACCTTTAAGCAGGGGAGCTGAACCCCTATAGCCCGTGGGTTATTTAGGATGACAAACCTACACAAGTTTGTTAAAGGTTTTAAATGCATGCTAAACCCGGTCCCCTTTCCCGGCATGGTTATATATATGTTTATGTATATATATGTATTTATATATATATATATGTATATATGTATATATATGTATATATATGTATATTTGTGTGCATATGGATGGTTTAACTTGGTTTTATAAATGGAATTATTCCTGATAACCTGTCTACTGGCGACTGTATACCCACGCTATGTAGAAACCGACCGTTCTACTCCACCTGCATAGTAATTGACACGGGGATCAGTATTTGAACTGAAGTGGTGATCTTCCATCCTTTTGGAAGGGTCCATTACATTTAATGGATATTTCTAGACACTTTGATTTTATATTGGATATTGGTTTTGGCCATGGTTGGGGGCATGTCCCTACCAGATTTTAATACCCTTTTGGTTAGAAGCTTTATGGTACTACTATGTGTTGGAATGTGCAGTATCAGTATGGATGTTAGCCTTAGCATTGTTATTGGTTTTGAGTCTTACACCTTAGTATGATATTGTTGGTTGTTCCATCATATTTTATTTTGGGATTAATTGTATTATGTTTTGGAACATCATTGGTTATGGCCTAGTTTATGTCCCTTGTTTTGGTATGGTTGGATTATTGGTACGGGATGGTTGAACTTGATTGGGTCGGTCAGAATTGTGATCCTATCCCTGAGTCTTTATATAAGTTGTTACATTTTATTGTTACATGATTGAGATTCAGTCAACTCATGCAGGAGGTTAGAGGTTGGGTTGGGTAATGGGGGTGGTCTTTGGTCCCAGTCGGACTTAGAAGACCCATTACCACAAGACCTCAGTTGGGTCGCATCAATAATGCAAATGTGAATGAAGGGCCTTGAACTTAAAATTAGGAGGAGATGGTTTTGATGGTGGGGTTATATATTTTACAGATCAAGATCTAGATTCTTTGGTGCATATGAGTTTGAGCCACTTCTAACAAGTGCTCTTTCCATCTTATCATATTCATCAATAACATCATAAAAATTAATCATTATTATTACTAGATTCTCAATACCAATTCTTTAATAATTAGGGGCTACCAATTCATCCTCATCTATTATATCTGTCACAGATATCACACATATGTCCTTTGACTACTTCATAGACTAGCATACGTTAAGAGTAGCCTCCTAATTGTTTTTATCTCGCCAGTTTTTATATCATCCAATGCTCATTATGTTTTAATATAAGGCATTCCAAAAATAATTGGAACCTTAAAATCAACCTCGTAATCAAGAATCACAAAGTCAACCAAGAATTTAATGGATGCTATCTTTACCAACACGTTACACAAAATTCACACTAGATTTTTTGTAATGGGGTCTATCATCAAAAGTATCATAGAGGTTGGTTTAGGAAACCCTAAGCCAAAATCCTTGTAAATAGCTAACGATATAAGGTTGATTCTAAAACCAAAGTCACATACAACCATTAAAAATTTAAAGCCCAATACCTCATATATTCCTTCTTCTTTGCTAGAGAGTTATAAATTATTGTACTATAATGATGTACATTTTCCATAGGATCAAAACATACAACCATATTCATTGCCAATATGTTCTTCATAAATTTCTAATAGAATGACATTTTCTCTAAATCCTCCATAAGAGAGATGTTCCTCAATTACTCAAACAATAGCAAAATAAACTTTTGATATTTCCCTCATGTACTTTCTATTTCAGCCTTTGTTAAAAGGGAGGAGGAGGTCATGGAATAGGCTTTAATACTGATATGACCTCTTTGCAATTCCCTTTGTAAGACTTAGCCTTCTTTCCAGCTGCTAGCGGATTTTTATCTTTATCCTTATGAACCACCAAATTATCTGAATCATTCTCATCTACACATTACTAATCTGAGGGCCATCCCTCTTATCATCAACAATAAGCATAGGTGGATCAATAGTACCCTGACTATATTGAGTAGTAATGGCTAGAAAATATCTCTCATTCTTAGGATTCTGGAAAGTATTTCTCAAAAAGGTGCCCAATTGATGTTGGTTTTGTGTGGTGGACATCTGCCTAATTGTTTCTCAGGTTTTTTAATGGTGGTTGCATGAGATTCAAATATTTATCTTAATCTTGGGAGGTCTACCCTAATCTCCTTAAGGTAATTTTCCTAGCTCTCTGAATCCTTCATAAGTTTCACAAGAAAATCTTTCATCCGTTGATTTTTAGACTCAGCATCATGGTTCCTCGGAGGAACAAAAAGGCAACTCTTTTCTATATAATTTTCTATTCGCATCCAATCACCATCTCTGCCCCTATTTTTGTCTCTATACCCAGATATATCATAGTTGTCTCTATAGTAGTTGTGACTTTTAATCCCTTTATTAGAGTTGTAATTGTCTTGAATAGAATCTAGGCCTTTAGCTCCTCACATCTTTCTCAAAATACCGAGCCTCTTCCGCAATCCAAATGTTCATATATAGAAGCCTTACCTTATATACCAACAAAACTTAACTTATTTGCTTTAGCTATTGCAAATTTCATTGTAAGAAATGCAATATTAGTTCATAGTTGTACCACATCTTTAGGTGCTAACTTACCAAGTGCTCACCGCTCATAGGAGGCTCCGATTACATATATACAAACTTATCTATCTTCCTTCAAAGTATGCCGCCCTCGATAGATTTTTTTTTAATACAATCTAAAATCTCTAAAGCATTTTCCCATTGTAGGACCATGAAGTCCCCACCAATGATGTGTATACTATAACCTATGTGTTAGAATTTAAGGCTCTATTGAAGATCTCTAGTAAAGCTTTACTAGTAATTTTGTGATTTGGGTTCGTCATGAAACACAAACTGTCTAAAGTTATATATCTCATTTTTCAACTGCAGCATTATGGAGGGGGCAAAATCAATCTAAGAACTTCAAACCACTCGATAAGAGATCTACACCTCCCAATCATAAAGATCTTTAAAAGGAGCCATCATAATACTAGAGTGATAACTATTACTATATGCAAATTTAACGAGAGACAAATGATCAATGTAACTACTACTACAATCAATCACACATGACCTTATCATGTCTACCAAAGTCTAAATGGTCCTTTGTACTTGTCCATCCATCTATGAGTAGAATATGGTGCTAAGGTTCACCCGAGTGACCAAGTCTTGTTGAAATGAACACAAAAATTAAGAAGAGAATTGCGTACCTTGATCCAAAATAATGGAAACTAGAGCACCATTCTATTTGTTGATTTCCAGAATAGATAACTTTGCATAATCCTTTCTAATATATTTAGTCATCATAGGTAAGAAGTGAGTCGACTTAGTAACCCAGTCCATAATGACCCAAATCAAATAAAACTGATGGCAAGACCGCAAAATGTGAATGATGTCCAGTTTATCAGCCTCACTTCCATATAGGAAACCCAACCTTTTGAGACATGTCACTAGGCCTTAAGTGCTCAACCTTCACTTGCTAACACACCATACACTAAGCCATATAGTTAGCCATATCCTTTTTAATATTGTTTCAACAATAGTTCTCTTTCAAGTTATGATACTTTTTAGTCGAGCCTGGCTGATCTGTCTACCTAGACTCATGATCCTTAGTTTAAACTCTGTCTCGCAGCCTATCAATATTAGTAACACACAATATACTTTGGTACATTAATATACCATCTCCACCAATCTTAAATGCCATGACTTTCTACTTGCCAACATCAGCCTTAATATGTATTAAGATGGGGTCCAAAACCGGCTTCTCATTCACCAATGCACTAGGTCATGACTTCATCACCACTTGCATAATCATACTTCCATCTCCAGAATCCAAGAGATAAACTCCAGGATTGTTCAAATGATGAATATCCCGCACAAATCCCTTTTTCTCCATATAACCATGATATAATCTTCCCATGGATAACTTTCTAAGAGTATAAACAACCATATTAGCTTTACCTAGATGGTAATAAAGACTCACATCATAATCCTTGAGTAACTCAAGAAATCTTCTTTTCATGAGATTCAACTCTTTCTAGGTGAACACATATTCTATGCTTTTATAATCTGAATAGATATCAACATGAACCCCATACAGGTCATTTATGAAATGGTAGACCTCATATCAAGTAAATAGTACACATCACATGAGAAAAATTGTAAAGTACTAATGAAAACATCAGAAGAAACCTCTGATTCCTTATGAGAGGTAAAAATGTAAAGATAAATCTTAATAGTGCCAGTACTAGAAGTAGCACCATTTGGCACAAGAGCCGAAGATATAGAAACCAAAACCTTATTAACTCCAATAGCAATATTTGTTAAAAGGGCAGTTCCACTGGATATGACCAAGCTACCCACTTTTGACATATTGATTCCTCCCTTCATCGTAATGATCATGGTGCAACCGGCCACAAGCTAAGAAAGGCTGATAAAATAGTTTGTACTAGCCTTAGATGGGGAGCCTTGTGCCTTAAATCCACTATCAGACTATAAGCGACGATCGGTAGATAGCTAAGGATACAAATAAGTAGATGTTGAATAGGGAACAAAATTTTCCATGCCTTTTTCTTTCCCTACGGCCTACTATGTTTACCACTGTTCTACTAGCCTCTCCCTACCCTAAATATCTAAATTTAATACTCTTCCTCCCTCTTATTTATGATTGTTTCTTCTTTTTTACTTTAACCTATAGCATAAACACCACAAACAAAGAGATAACTATGTCAACATCAACACCTTACACTCTAGTACCAAGTCTAGATATAAACCCTATCCAAACTTCCATATCCTAGCCTCATGCTAGACACCAACTCTGAAGCATAATGAGAAAACTAATGAAACTTCAAGGCATTCTTATTCATATTCATCTTTCCTTGCCTTAAATTCACAAACTTTTTAGCTTTATCCTCTCTCAACTCATGAGAAGAGAAACATCAAGGAAAGCACCAAAAATTCCTAGTACATATCCTGCTTTGCATCATCACCCCTTAACTGCTCTCTTTTCTCATTCCACTAATAGGCTACATCCTTCCACTGACATACCACAAACTCCATAGCCTCCAAATTAGTAGTATGCATCACTCTAAATATCTTATCCATCTCATCATCAAACCTTTAAGGATCCTCTTCAACCTTAGAGCCTGTAAAGGTTAGATAATTCATTCTCATCAATTAGCCAACATTAGTGACCTTAGATGATGGAGCACATAACTAACACAATCAGGCTGATGAGAATGAGAAGTCAAAAGCTGAGTCAGCAGATAAATATATCAACAGAGTTCCGTATTAGAAATATCTTCTTAAGACATGGGGCATGAACATTATTAGCCTGAAAAGCTTGAAGAGAACTAGTAGCGACCGCTGGAACTCCACGTGGGTAGTCAAGAGGAGGGAACCTAGATCTGGTCTTTACTTTATAAGTTAGATATGTTCCATGCACATTGTCCTCAAGTGGGATAGAGAAGCTTCAACTAGCATCAGATCTTTAAAAAAGTATGATCTTAAATACAAATAAATGGAATTAGAGAATATTTCAAGACCTTAGACTATATAGCCCTAAGAATAAATCACATGAAAAGAAAACATTCTTAAATTCTCCATAGCCTTTCCCTTATAAGTATGGCATGCTACACATCTATAAAAGAGACTTTACATGAAATGGATTTATGGACACCAAATGACCATGAACCTACACTCTAATACCAACATGTCATAACCTAAAGCACGGCCTGGCCATGACAGGTATCTCAAGTCCACTGAGGACTGAAAAGCACAACTTTTGCCTAGCCAAATAGAACACATTTAAACTGAAAGTAGATGAATTTCGAACATATAACAAGATAGTTAAGAAACTAGCTAAGACAGAAATCTAAGAACTTTAACATCCATCCCAATCCACAGTAATCCACAAAGTTTCTAGTTACATAGAACTTTAGTTCTCTAAATAGTGATAGCAAAACCATGGATCAAAATCAACCATAGACCAGGGTAAATAGTGGTAGAAAATCCGTGGACCAAAATAAACCATACGTTCTCTATCATTGTAGGTCAATTTTCCCATTTATTCATTCATCTTGTATTTTAGAATGCACCTTTTTGCTGGAAGATAAATTGTCGTGCCTTCTATTATTCATCTTCCAAGGATAGGATTAATAAGAAAAAATTCAAACAAAGTGAGACTTTTGTCAGAGCGAGAATCTTGTAGTTTGTAATTTCCACCATATGCATTGATACCTTAATATCATAGAAATCATTAAAGCTTTGAACCTAGTATTTTCATAACTAGAACCACAACATAAACCTTCTAAGATCTGGTTGAATTCAATCAAAATGGTTGAAATAATCATATTTTAACTCTATAAGGATATGGCATTAGTGGAACAAGTAGCAGAATAACCATAAGATCTCTTGTGGAACGCCATTGGCCAGTGTTATGAACACATAGTAGAATGGATATTTCAAATGGACTCTAAATGTCTTCAAAATTGATCCTCTATATTTTCTAAAGACTTCTAACATAGAAAGTTCTCCTTTCCATCAAGATGGAAGGGTCCACATTTATGCAACCAACTCTATGGGGTGTTATCCATTCAATATTGGAATATATCTAATATGTTGATTATGAGAATTTGACCAGCCGACTTTTCTAGGGACATATAGATGTTATCCTCTCCTACATTTCTTATCAGGTAATATCTAATGTGTTGATTATAAGAATTTGACTAGCCGACTTTTCTAGGAACATATAGATGTTATCCTCTCCAACATTTCTTATCAGGTAAAGATCATCTAAATAGATGTCACCTATTTTTTCATAGACCTCCAAAGAGAAAAGAATGTTCTCTATTATTTTTTCCACTAGTGAAAAAATAATTCTAGGTCATCCTCTTTTCTATGATAGATGCTTGGGTGATTTTCTATCTCTTCAAAGAGCTAGATTGAGTCCTTTGAATATTTTTTGATGAAAATTTCTTTCAAAGCATATAAGTTCTATGCCAACTAAGCATTTATTATTTATTTTGTAGTTCATTGGACTTCTTCTTCTGAAGTACCTAGTCATGAACTTGGGTTTGGGAGGACTAGGTAGTTTTAATATCCTGAACTATAGTTGTTTCCTAGATCATACCTTGTGACTTGAGCATGGGCAGTAGGATTTAGAGATATGATTAATCCTACTACATTCTCTATCAAGGCAAGAATGATGTCCTACCTAATGTAGACTACTGATGAGAATGATTCATTTGAACTTCTTTTCCATAATTATTAATGTATGGCCTATAAGCATCTTTGACAGTGATGACACAAAGTCTTATTTTAGGATGGGGTCTCTTTCTACCTCAAAGTGCATATTTACTATCTTCTTAAAGTGATATCAATAACATCTCTATCTATTGAGAGGCACTTTATCTTTAAGAGCCACCTGTGCAACTTCTCTTATCTTTGGACTGTTTCTATATAAAAGACCTCCTATATGATTTTGATATTTAATGCAAAGTTTTGGGATGTGATATAAGTGTTCTTATTTTCAATATCAAGTGAATTCCATAAAACTCTGAGAATACTAGAAAATCTAGCTGTGAAATTTATAGTATCATTTATTTTCTCATACTAACAAGTTTTTCATTACTATCCAA
This sequence comes from Capsicum baccatum var. pendulum, assembly GCA_030864225.1. Classification (NCBI taxonomy): domain Eukaryota; kingdom Viridiplantae; phylum Streptophyta; class Magnoliopsida; order Solanales; family Solanaceae; genus Capsicum; species Capsicum baccatum. The sequence continues at coordinate 98,109,724 of CM061556.1, read as the reverse complement.
GTTTAAATATTTTGAATCCATTGGGTCCAGAATTAGTCTTTGATATCATCAATATGGAAGGCATGAAATTTAGTTCCCATAATTTTCTTTGCAGTTTTTATTGGTGGTTGTCTCATTCTGGTATCGAATAGTTCATCATTCCATCTTGGTCATTTACTATTTTAGAGACTTTTGGTCTTTAGACCTGATCATGAAAAATATTGGATATTTTTTTGTTTATCCTATTAAGGATTCTAGATTTTCCTCAACATATTTTAGAGAATCATTTGAGACTCTTCCATCAGCTGGGAAATAATCATATGTTTCAAAATAGTTATATCATATGTTTCAAAATACTCATCAATAAGGTTAATTTTGGATCGATAATATTTCACTTTTCATAGATGAATCCATTAAATTCAATAATGGCTTTCAAAAATTTCTTTGAAGGATCAACATAATTAGGTTGTTGAGGAATAAGATATAGGAAATTTTTAGTTTCTATAGCATAAAGTTTTGGGACAATTTGATATGAGATAATCTATTCTTTATTTATGATGCCACCAATGAATAACCATTTATCCCAAAAGACCTTATTTAATAGACTACCAGTCTTTATTTGGCGGTTCTTAATCATAGCTTTAAAGGTCATCGTATAATAACCCTTTAAGTTATTTTCTATATTTCTTCTTGTTTTCATAGTTAGACCTTTTCTATAGCTATCCTAAGTAATTTAGGACTTGTTGGAACTGATACTTTAGTTACCAGACAATTTGTTTAGTTTAAGCTAATTCTATGATTTGAAGTGTTCGCTAGTTCCAAATGGCCACTAGGAAAAAACTTCAGTAAAATGACCTCAAATGCAAATTTTGACTATACCAGCAGCTCTGCAGTATTGATTTTAGGCTTGTCAAACTTTGGTTTGGGTACCGAGACACCCTAGCTTATTTCAACCTATTGGTCATATAGTTAAAAATTAAAAATTAAGTGTGAGACCCACTTTTTGATAAAATGACCTCAGATGGAAATTTTTACTATGCTATTAAGTCTGGAATATCAAATTTGGTGTGGTTACACAGTTTATTTGCATATATGGGATTTCAAATAAATCTCGAGGGCTTTGCGGAGACTTAAAAGATTTCCAAGTCTTAATTGTCTATGGGTGCCACCGAGATTACGAGCCAAGGATCACAATTATGATACCCTTGGAAGGGCACTAGTGAAATTATAGTGTGTACGTTACGATCACGACAGGTATTTGCAAGCCTAAGATACCATGATCCCAAAGCTATTGTCACGATAACGACTCCTGAGGGCCTAGACTAGGTATAAATAGACTTTTATATCACAATTTTAGCCATTTCTTATCTATTTCTTGTGAGATTATATCCTAAATAGTAAGATTAAGTAGTATTAAAGATTTTACGCGATTGGGAAGCTTGATTAACACTTATTTTTGCAATTATCTTCTGACTTTAGGTAAGAATTTATCCTTTTATTGGTGGTTTATATTGATTTCTTGCTAAAAAGCCTAAAATATTAAGGTATTGATTTTAACCCAAATTTAACATAGATTTATCCCATTTTTAGGGTCATTATTCCTTGACCATATAAAAATGTTGGGTTGGTTTTGGAAATGCCATTTCCTTAAGAGTGACCCACATGGGGTTTCTAAGTAATTATTTTAACCAAAGACCAATGGTGCAATATGAGTATTGTTATTCTTGTATTGATGAGAAAAATGTGATTTTCATATCTTGGAAACTTGAAGTGAATTCTTGTAAGGGATAAATGGTGGCTTAGCAAATCACTAAGCTTTCTTTGATGTCGAGGTAGGATATATTTTATCCCTTGTTAGATTGAGATACTCCATAGTATGCTTATCATATTGTGTTAACTTTAGGTTTCTTTTAGGTGTTAGATGTATGAAATTTAAGACTTGTGTTAGTTGGACCATTTAGGCTACTTAATACCATAGAGTTGAAAAGACATTACTTGTTTCCTTATGACTTAGGTGAATTGGACTTCAATTCTCATTCTTATCATGAGAATGCCCTATATTACTCATGTTTGACAAAAGTGCTTTAGTCACTTATTCTCAGGGTACGATTGACCTTACTATTGAAACTTGCCTTAGTTGCTATGTTGACTTAGCTGTGGTCTTTTGGAAGAACCTCAACCTTAGGGATATTTTTGGTTTACTTAACATCTAAGAATGAATTTTGATACCTTAGCCTATTCTGGGGTATAACTTGACTTAGAATATATTTTTGGGATTTAAAAGTGGTCACTTTGACTGACCTTAAGTCAAGATTGATGAATAGTTATCTTGAAACCCTTATACATTTGTTGAATATGTAGAGAATTCCCTTTTAAGTCAATGTTGAGGAATATTGGCACTTGATAGTTTTTGTAATGATGACATTAGATGTAATGTTCATAATTATTGAATTAGATGGGCACTTATGGTATGATGAGATATGAACCATGTTGTGATAAGCTATTGGTTATGCCATGTATAAGTTATCTATTATGACAATGATAAACCTTTGACCCTTCTATTCATAAGTTATTGCCTATGATATTACTTAATATTTAAAACCATGCTAAGCAGTTATGCTAGTCATCATGCTAGACAATATTCTTATTGATGATGTTAACAATTGTTCTATTAATTGTTCTAGGAGTAATGCTTATTAATAATATGGAAAGTTGTGCTATTAATTATGATAGGAATTATGATACGTGACTATATTAGCACTTATGATATTTATTATACCTGGTTCAATTCTTGTAAATGACTATGATAATTATACTCAGTTCATTTCCAAGAGATAATTATGCCATTGAGTAATCCTAATTCAATTCTAGAAGATAATGTTGATGTTGATTATACCTTATTTGATTCCCGAAGGAAATTATTATATTGATTATTCCTGGTTCAACTTTGGATGATGAGTATAATATTAATTATGTCAGTTTAATATAGAATGATGAGTATGATATTGATGATTATAACTACCGATTTAGGTTAAAAATATTATATACTATAATACGTCTTAATAAATGATGTTTACACGATAATATAATAACTATTTTATAAAAGATGCTCAGGTGTGAAATATTTACTAGTCGAGAAAAGATACTTAATTGATAAATAGTGACTATCAATTATATGCAAAATTATTAATAGATCATGCCTAGTGTTTATAAGACGATTAGTTAATGAATGGATTAGTTGATAAGAGATGGTTAGCAGATAAATGGCAACTAGCGTATGATGATGATGAGGTTCTTGGTTTTTGTTAAAATCATTGAATAATGGTAAATTATGGCACGACCTTAAATGGTGATGAAGCCATGAATGGTTTCTTACTTATATCTTTAAGTGTGCTCTACATACATATAGGGGTCTTTGCTGAGTTATTTACTTTTTGCACTAATTGGCATATGGGAGATAATATTTTAGTTTGTGATTACTTATGTTATGCCTAGTAATTCATTATTATTCCAACTTATTTACTTATAACGCACAATGATGTTGGCATGTGCTGATGCCTTGTGTTATATTGCTATCTGGTTAGATTACTCATCATGTGTAGCGGTATTGAAGAAGATTAAAGTTTATTTTTGTACCTTGACTTAGTTATGATATCTTTCATATTATCATACTTATATCATGATTTAGCTCTGTTGGCTGATGATGCCTACAGAGTACCCATTGTTTTAAACTTATACTATACTTTGTACCTTTTTTGTGCAGATTTGAGTACTAGCTGTCACTGTTGATTATTTATCATGCTGTGTTGATGTCTAGATATATAGTGAGCTCTTGAATTTGGTCATATATTACCTTCTACCTTTAGATATTTAGTCTTTTGTTATCGTGATAGATGTTGTTGACTATTCTATATCTTTGAGTTATATTACTATTAAATGCACTTGTACTAGGTTTACCTGGCTGTAGGATGGTATCTTGTATTGTCTATCCTTATCATTGTTAAATGTTTTACCAATATACCAATTTTGTTACTAATTTTTGCCTAAGTTATGCATTTTCCAACACCCATTGCTTTTAGATTCAGGTTATGGTTTATCTTACCTACTGGGAGGATAGAGTAAGTTCCATTATAACTCCTAAGTCAAGTCATGAAAAATTGGTATTAGAGCTAGGTTGCACTCATATTATTTGTGCAAGAACAAGTATCTATAGAATCTTGTATATCGGAATGATGACGATGATTTCCTATTTTTTGGAGGCTATGAGACATTCTTAGGATTTCTTTACTTCATTTATTCCTATCATACTAAGAGTAAGAGTCGGTTTATAGAACACTCATTTGATACCACTCCTTCATAGATGGCTTGGATGCATACTACTGCTATATAAGACGAGGGTCCGTAGACCAAGACTAGGGATCCTACTTATGTTCTCGAATGAACCAGAGGTTCAACCCAGAGATGTATCCCAAGATATTTTTTAGGTTAGGGGTCCTTCACTATACCATATTCCCGCACTTGAGCCATAGATTCTTTTGCCCAGCCAATTACGGGCCAAGGACCAAGACAAGCTCTATAAGGATTTATTTCTTTATCAGTGCTCAGAGATGCTTTAGTTCAACTTTTGAGGCTAGTTGTTGTTGTGCCATCTGATTATGCACAATCTACAAATTAGAAAAGTTCTAAAGAGAGGGCGCAGCCTATAGCCACGATTCCAAGAGTTGAGGTTGTTCCTAAACTTGTAGTTGCTCAATCGATAGTTTCTTAACCAATGGTTGCTCTCCCTGCTATGTCTTTTAAGGAGTAGAAGATGTTGGGTAGATTCTTGAGATTGGCTCCACCTATTTTTTTGTATGCTCTAGGCGAGGATGCATATGAGTTCATAATTGCTTGTGTGGATAGGCTCCTTAATTTTGGCTTTGTTGATACTTATGGTGTGGATTACACCATATTTTTTTTGAAATTAGCTTCTCGACATTGGTAGAGAGGTTACTTGGATTATAGAAATTTTGGATCTTCCCCCTGGACCTGGGCTTAGTTTTTTGAGATATTTTTAGAGAAGTACATATATCACAATGTTAAAGACTATTTAAAAGATTAGTTTATGAAATTAGAGAAACCCTCTATGATAATTATTGATTACAAGGATCCTTTTTATGAGTTGTCTAGAAAATCTACTTTTATTCTGGATACTAAGTATGAGAGAGTTTGTAACTTTATTAGAGGGTTGAGACTCCCCATTCATACGTCTATTCAGAGTTTGGTTGTTGTAGGTAGGTCTTTCGTTGAGGTTTTTGGTCATGCTCAGGTAATGAAAGAGATGAACCATGAGGGTCGTGAGGGAAAAGATAAGAGGCCTAGGTTTTAGGAAAGATTTAATGAGAGCCATCATAGTTCCTAACAAAGAGATATCAATTTTCAGATTAGGTATCCCCTGAGTCCATCTTATAAACCTTAGAGTTGGCCTAGTTGACCTATTGAGCTAACACTTTAATTAGTGATAGAGGTCAGTTTAGTGCCAGTGTCCGCCATGGTTAGGGTGGCCGTTAGTCTTTGAGGGGTTTATTTTTTTTTTCTAGTCGTGATGGTGACTCTGAGTAAGCCAGATTTGTTAGTTCTGGTTCAGTTGAGAGGGCATGTTATTGCTGCGGGTAATTTGATCACTTTGAGTAGAGTACCATACTAGTGGGGTAGTTGTTGTCTCAACTTAGGGTGCTTCTCTTATTAGGGAATTTCATCCCTCAACTAGGGGTGGTTTTTATGGTTGTAAGAGTGGTTCCTAATATACTTGTGGAGGATCTCAGGAAGGCATGATAGGAGGTTGGTCAGGTGCCCAGCCAGCTGGCGAGCTTAGTCAGTTGTATGAAGTACTTGCTAGACACAATGATAAGACTTCATAGGTTGTTGTTACAAGTAAGATATTAGTGTGTCGATAGTTGGCCCTTGCTTTTTTTGACTCAGGATACACTTATTCTTATATTTCTACTTATTATGCACCACAGTTGGAGTTCTCTTGGGATTTGTTATGTGTGTCATTGCATGTATCTACTCCGACAAGTGATTATTTAGTAGTGGATCAAGTTTTCAAATCAAGTGTTGTGACTATTAGCGATATTGATCCATATGTTGTTCTTATTATTTTGGATATGGTGGATTTTGATAAGATTTTAGGCATGGACTGGTTATCCCACTATCATACGGTCATGGATTATTTTCTAAGACCATTACCTTAGCCATACCCCGTATACCCCTTTCATATGGCAAGGAGTGGTTAGCTACAAACCAATGAGGATTATCTCTTATGTTCATGATAGGAGGCTATTTCAGGCACTGGAGTCTTATCTTACTTATATTTATGATACTACTATGCAGATTCTATTGCTTGACTCTAATCCTATTGTTTGAGAGTTTCCTGATGTGTTCCTTACTAACCTACCTTTTATTCCCCCTATCCATGAGATTGAGTTTGCAATAGACTTTGAGCATGACACCCAACCTATTTCTATGACACCTTACCGTATATCTCTTGCCGAGCATAAGAAGTTGAATTCTCAACTTTAAGATCTTCTTGGAAATGGTTTTGTTAGATTGAGTATGTCCCCTTAGGTAGCTTTTGTATTGTTAGTAAAGAAAAAAGATGGCTCCATTCATTTGTGTATAGATTATAGGAAACTTAATAAGGTAATGGTGAAGAGACATTATCCTATAACTCAAATTAATGATTTGTTTGATGAACTTTAGGGAGGGGTAGTGTTTTCTAAGATTGATTTGAGATCTGGTTTCCATAATTTGAGGATTTGGGTTGAGGATATCTCGAAGATAGCCTTTAGGATACGTTATAGTCATTATGATTTCTATGTGATGTCATTTGGGTTGACTAATGCCCCAATTGAATTTTTGGATTTGATAAAGTAAGTATTTAGACCTTATTTAGATTTCATCATGATTGTGCCCATCGAAGACATCCTTATGGATTTGAGGAGTAGAGACTAGTATGCATAACACATTACAATTGTGCTCCAGACATTGAAAGATCATGTTCTTTCACCAAGTTCTCTAAACGCGAGTTTTGGCTTGAGTTGGTAACATTCGTTGGACATGTGGTGTCTAAGGATTGTATTACGATAGACGCAACAAATATTGAGGTAATTTGCTATTGGGCTAGACCGATATCTCCCATTAAGGTTCATTGTTTCAATAGTTTTGCCAATTATTATAGATGATTTGCTAAGGGTTTTGCTACTATTTTAGTCCCTATGACGAGATTGATTCAGAAGAAGGTTTATTTCTGATAGATCCAAGACTGTGAGTCAAGCTTTGGAAAGCTCAAGGATTTTCTCACTCTTTCTGTTATGAGAAAGGAAGGAGGATGACTATAATAATATGCTTATATACTCAATAAGGTCAAAAGACATTGTGATGATATATTAATACCCGACAAGGTTGGTAGATATTGGTATGATGATATTGATACCTAACAAGGATAGAGGATGATTATGATGATATACTCGGCAAAGCCGAAGGATGATTATACTGACGTGCCTATGGGTACATCTACCAATTTATGTTTAGCTAGCCCTATGTATGGTAATTATATACCCAACAAGGAAGAAGAATGATTATCATTAGGATTGTTATGATGGTTATGGCTATGATGATGATATTATGATACTTGGATCGGTTATTGTATTATGGCTTTTATTGCATTCATCCTTGCATGTCCATTGCCAATCACAAGTATGCACCTATATCTTCCAGCCTTATGGGGGGTTGTATAGGTATGGGTGATGATTATGCCTTCTGGTATGTTATATATTTATTGAACTTCTGAATCTTGGATGGTGGGATACATGAAAGGCTCAACTAGGTATTGGTTGTTCAGACTAGTTGGTTACTCGAATTGTCATTTGTATTGTTATTGTTATTTTTATAATAATTGTTATGGATAATTTATGAAAAATTGGTTACTGGTTTAGAGTCGATATTTGAGGTACAATTATGTATCTTCTATCTTACATTTTCATAATTATGCATGATTAACTCGTGAATTGATGTATGGATTAGAAACCCTAAGTATACTAGCACTAGTTCCTGCTATGATTATGAGGTCTTAAAATGAAAGTCTGATGAGTTAGGCTATACTTTGAGTTGACCTTGTTTATGTATATCAAGCTATATGTAGCTATTGTATTATCATATATCCTTCCTTCCTTTATTTCTTAAGATAGTATATCCATTCCTTGTCATTCTATACTATTATATATCCTCATTTCTCCCTTTATTCATATATTGGCAAGGGACATATGGTGTAGTACTGAGATTCTTGTGTATGGCTGAAAGTGGATAGTTCATGCTTGATACTTCCTTAGACTTATTATGCTAGTTTCGTGGCTATGAGTAGAATAAATTCCCCTAATATCTCACTAGCTTATTATGTGATTACTGGACATTTAAGTGTTGTTTTAATTCTACTCATATGTTAAATGTATCTGTATTATCTTTGGAGCTCAATTTGCAGTTGCCTACTGAGTACCACATGTTTGGTACTCATACTACACTTTTGCAGCTTATAGATCATTGTATGGGTTATCGTTGTCGATGTGTGTATCTTCTAGAGTAACCATGGTTTGGAGAGATAGAGTGTGATCCTAATGTTTAGAGTATTACTTTCCTCCCTCTTGTGTAATATACTAGTCTCTATGTTGTATTAAGAAATGAGTTGAAAAAGTATAATTACCTTCGCATTTCATTTTTACTCTTATTATATTAGATCTCTTTTACTGATACCACTAGGTTTTGGGACTATATAATGCATTTGATCTTTTATTACATTTAGACTATATTATTTTTCTTTTTCTATTTGGGTTGTCCGTTGCTCATCATTTCGGAATATGAGTTTGGATTGCCTATTGATGGGTTATAGTAGTTTCAATCATGACGTGACAACTTCGGTCATGATAAATTAGGATCATAGCCTAGGTTCGCCGATGAATTAGTACAAGAACTAAGTGCTTAGTAGAGTCTGTGGATCGGTGCGAGACATCCATAACCTTTCTTCGGGAGGTTGTAGGGACACTCATAGGAAATTCATTTTTGGACTCCTTTACATTTTTGTCTACATTTCTAGAAGCCTCAACAACATTCTTGACTCTATTCTATCCCTAATGAACATTGCGAGATGGACAAAAGATGTGGACAAGACTTCGGCATATGTTTTCAAAGCTTTAGTATGGAGTTGGACTAAAGTGTCAGAGATGGATATCAAAGATCTTCAACATTAGCCAAAGTATTTAGGGCCAGCTCAAGCCCCAGTAGAGCTCATGACTACTTCCGCCCTTCGAGGTTCCGCATTGGGGATCCAAAGCTTATAATAGATAACCGACAAGGGATAATATTTGATTCATCATGCAGTTCAAAGACCAAAGTTGGAGCTATTGGTGTTCATCAAGGTTCTTTATAAGTTTTTGAGTATGAGATTGGGTTTCTTGAGTGGGATAGGCATGTTTCTATGCCATATCCTTCAGAGCATGACAAGGAAACTAGATTTATTAGAAAACTAGCATTACCGCTATATTTGGCATCGAAGCACTTAATAAGAACTAGGTCTTTCTTCTCTCAGGGTGTGGATTATGCAAGAGACATTGAGAAAGCATGTATTTAAACTTATGAAGGGGTCCATAACATAGTATAGTGCTATTGGTATTTTATCCCTGAGTGAGGATCCTTCTAATAGAGTTCTACTTCACTTATAGCCTATCAGCTCCATGTAGGTAGTATTTTAGACTATGGGTGGTTATCAAATTAGTCATGGTGATCATGGCAGGCAGAGCTCCCATCAAACTTGCTAGACTTTCTGGTATAGGTCTTTAGGCCATGACGACTATTCAAGATTAGAAGGGGAAATATCTTTGAGTATTCCAGGAGCTTGTCTTGATTGTGGAAATATGGGACATTGGTTTAGAGGGTGACCTAGATGTGAGTTGGGTTTTTTGATAGAGATAACATGTATTTTCCACCAGCCCAGAGTTCTTGAGATAGGCTATGAATGCGAGAAGGACAGAGATAACATGGATTTGATGGGACAATTCACCAACTAACCCCGACTACTGAACTACTGATAAACTACTAACCAAAATAAAAGCATGCCCTTGATAGATGAGGACTCACTTCAGAAACTGCTGCGGATAGTCTCAGCTGCTAAGTACGATTAGGAACTCATGCGTCTGAACCTATGATATAAAATATCATAGCGCAAAAGAAAAGGTATGTGTCAATACTTTGAATATACTGGCATGCTAAGTGAGGTAGGATGATATACAATGGTTCATATGCATGAACAATAACTGACTGAATAGCATGAATACAACTGAAGGAGAGTACATGTATAACTGAAAATGATGAACACTGATTATGCAATACTGTGCACATATCTACATAGACTGTGTCTGCGATCATAGTAACAATGGATACTGAGTTCTAATAATTAAGTGACTGATATCTGAGTTTACTGATAACTGTAATACTGATAGCTGGGTGACTATTTTTGATAGTCCTGATTCTGTAGAAGCAAACTGATTTCTATACTAAGCTGGGTGACTGTGTCTGACAGTCCTAATTTCTGTAGAACTGAACTGAGTTCTATACGGAGACTGAAACTAAAATTATAGGAGTGGTCATCTAACCAACATACCCTGAGTATGATTGAGTTTCTCTCTAACATATGACCCCAGTTGGAAGGGTGTTAGCACCTTGCGAAGGGATACTAACAATGGCAATAAGTTAATCCTCTCGGGCCAGAAGCTCTTTCGTCAACCCTTGCTGGTATGAAAACTCATACGAGATGTATCAACCCTATACTGGAAGAAAGACATCTCAACCTACACTGGCTACATAGTTCGGTAATGTACGAATTGCTACTAAGCGTTAAACCCTGTACTGACAGGAATGCCTTTTTCCCTGGTTTGATTGTTTCTGATTCCTACTCCCAACTGAATAGAACTAAACTAAACTGATTTCCTGATTATTCTATGCTTTATTGAACTTTTACTGATCGTACTGTCTAACTGAACTTAACTGAGTTCACTGAGTTCTATTGTCTGACTGAGTACGCTGAATTCTATTAACTCATTGAATACCACTGTACGTGACATCACTGGGACTATTCTAAAATTACTATAAATATGGGTAAACAACTGGATTGTCAGATATTAGATACCCCTAGGACTCGATAACATGAAAATTAAAGCATAGCATGATCTTGAAAAGCATTACAATGTTCATAACTCCTTCATAGATACATTTTATCATCAATTGTAAGATATAAGGTTGTACATATTCTATCATATCATGATTTCCCCATTTAATCCACATGAGCAATTTATCAAACACTTGGGGAACGTATTCTATGCACATAATACTAAACAACATGTAGGCATCATGATTTTAAATCCCAAACTACAAATTCAAGGTCTCAAACATGAATTCACATAATACTACACACATGTCAAATAAATTTACATGGATCGTCTAAAATATCATGGATTAGAAGACCAATAAACATCATAATCATGAATAAAATCTTACCCAACATAGAATTCATGAAATCAATAAACTTAAAATTTTAAGAGAGGTTCTTGAACTCCAAGGGTGGAAGAAAACCCTTGGATTAACACGTAACATACCTTGGTGCTTGATTTCCTGAAGATTTATGGTGAATTTCTTGAATTTTGATCTTGACTTTGGTTGGTTAGGGTATGTTCTTGAGAGGATTTTAGAGAGAATGAGTATTTTTTTTCCTTTGGAATGATTGATTTCATGGTTTTTAGTGCGTAATAGAAGTGGGATAAAGACATATTTACCCCTCCGGATGCAGAATTAAAAGAGGAAAATTCATGCCCAGTGAAGCGCAGCCCGATGCACCATATCGATGGGTTCAACGTGATGGCCGACGCATCACGTTGAGTCTGCATCAATTCACTGGAATTGCACTCTGAAGCTGGGGAAAAATTATATGGCGATGCGATGGGCGATGTAGCGCGTCCAGATCACGTTGACCCACTATTTGGGTCATCCAAACTTGATTGAAATAAGGTCTAAAAAATTTAAAACTCACTCAAAGTGACCTACTGACATTCGTGATCATGAATAAACCTAAAAATTGATACTTCAAGGTTATAATGGTCGTGAAGTAGGATCTCCAACTTACAAAGGCTAAAATACTTCTAAGTATAAATACTTCGCTGAAATTTTCTAAGTCTGGGACCTCTTTTCAAGCTTTAACAGACTGAGTTAAGCTTAGAATTTGGTAGGGTCTTACAAATAACTGCATGATTTAATGGATAACTTATACGTAAAAGATATTAATAATGATGTTTTGAAGATTTGATCGAGATCCATTTAGGTCTGTGATTTGATACTTTAAATTACTCCGATCGTAAGAAATTCTGACCCTTTCTAAACTTTTATAATGATTTAGTCCCAAATTTCACTCTATGGAATGGATTTATGGATTTTCACACTCTTTATCCATGACTTTAGTCCGTGCACTTATTATATCTAAATACACATCACTCTAATATGGGATAGAGAAAGATGTTGTATTGATGATATAAATTCTAGGTAAAACCCATTGAAAAATTTTATTATTGAAGTTATATATATGTGTTTATTATTTTAAAGATATTAATTATATACCCAAAAAGGCCAAAGGAAGACTATGATGATATGCTTCTATACCTGGCAAGGTCGAAGGATATTGTGATGATATATTGATACCCGGAAAGGCCAGAGGATATTGTGATGATTATATTGATACATGACAAGGTTGGAGAAAGTTTATAAGTATATAATCATTAAGAAAGAAACATGATTATATTGATGTGCCTATTTGTACATCTATCGATTTGAGTCGAGCTAACACTATGTATGGAAATTATATACCGGCAAGGCTAGAGGATGATTATGATTAGGAAGGTTAAAATGTTGATATTATAATTAATTGGAGCAGTTATGGTATTGTGGATTCTATTGCATTCATCCTTTCATGTACATTGTCTATCACCAATATGCTCCTATATCTATCAGCCTTATGGGGATTCCAATGTTATTGGTGATGATTATTCCTTCTTATGTGTTTTATATTGGTTAAAACTTCTAAGACTAGGGTGGTGGGGGTACATGAAATGTTCATCTAGGTATTGGTTGTCCGAACTAGCCAGTTACTCACGCTTTCATTGATACTGGTATTATTATTTGTATGATCATTGTGATGGCTAATTAATGGTAGATTGGTTACTGATTTAGTATAAAGACATGAGGTACAGTTCTATCTCTACTATCTTATGATTTTATTATAATGCATGATAAACTCGTGAATTGATGTATGGATTAGAAACCCTGAGTATAATAACACTAGTTCCTGCTATAATTATAAGGTCTTAAAATACAAGTTTAATGATTAAGGTTATACTTTGATTATACATTGTTTTTGTATATCTAGCTATATATAGCTATGATATTTCCATATATCCCTTATGTCCTTCATTTATTCAGATCGTATATTCATCCCTTGTCCTTGTAAACTATTATATATCCTTCTTTCACCATTTTTTAGTAAATTGGCTAGGTATATATAGTAAAGTGTTGAGATTCCTGAGTATGGCTAGAGTAGTATAGTACATCCCTGATACTTCTTAGTCTTATAATGGTATTTTCTTATCTATGAGTAGAATAATTGCCCTTACTGTCTAACTAGATTTTTTACATGATTGCTAGACATTTAGGTGTAATTTCATTTCTTTTTATATGTTGTATATATCTACATTATCTTTGAAGCCCAGTCAACAGTTTTCTATTCAATACCACGTATTTAGTACTCATACTACACTTCTACAACATGCACCATAATAGTATGGGTTATCATCATTGATGTGCGCATCTGTAATACCCTGATCATTCCTTAAGCCTAAATCTGGCTTTTGAATTGATATGTATGACTTCCAAAGTAATTGATGTTTAAAAGCATGTTGTATTTCTCTAATTTCCACTTTTTTCATGTAGAGCATTGAATAATATTTCCATCAATACTAATTTCATCAAAATCCGACATTGGATGAGTGAGTTATGGCTGTTTTACTGAATGCTATCAAATCGCCCAGGTTTGGCGATCGACCTGGTGGATCGTCAGGTCCTTGGTGGACCGTAAAGTGTCCCATCAAGACAAGGCAGTAGCTCCTCATTTGGCATGTCGTGTGACGGTCAAGGTGGTGGACCGTCACAAAGTTGACAGACCATCAAGATGTCTTTCAGACTGAGGTAGAAGTACCCATTCCTGAGCCTCGAGTAACGGACGATATGGTGGACCGTCATTCCCTCTGACGTATTATCACTTTGACCGTCAATCCTAGGTAGAACATTCCAATTTTGACACTCGAGTGATGGATTACCTGGTGGACCGTCAGCTAATATGACGAACAGTCAGCTAATCTGACGGACCATCAGCTAATCTGACAGACCATCAGATCGACCGTCACAGGCCCCAATCAGCAAAATTTCAGCATTTTTCAAAAGGGCATCTTGGTTATTTTCGCTCCTTGTGTCCTTATATATATATATATATATCTATGTAGAGAATAAAAGATCATTTTCTCTCCATTTCTCTCCAATTTTCTTTCAAGAATTCTCTAGAAACCTAGGGTTTCTTCCAAACCCAAAAATCAAATAATCTCCAAGAAATTCAAGAAATCTCTCATAAATTTCTTCAAGTTGTTCAAGAACTAAGTCCCTCAAGTCAAAGGCAACATGGTCTTAATCTAAAAGTGTGAGAAAGAAGTTTCAAGGAAGTTTCTATATCTTCAAAATCAAAATCTAAGGTATGTGGGGTTTCAACAAGAACACTCCTTTTGTTCTTGTTCCTAAAGATTTTCTTTCTATTATTGATTTACATGATTTTGCAAGTGGGCTTACACCCAAATTTCTTTATGTATGATTTATGAGACCTGAGTTGAATAAGCTTGATATTAATAGTTATTTCACCATCATGCTTCTTAAATTGAGTATTTATTCCATGAGATGTATATTGTCATTATATATATTGATGATTTCTAAGCGATTTATGATAAGTATCAAGATTTGTGTTTTTCTATAAGAAATTTGATTATTGAATATATATATATATATGGATATTTGAATTGAAAGTCAAGAATGAGTTTGATGATGTTTCCTTAAAGCTTTGGCATTTGAAATAATTTGATAAGCAACTGTACTTGATGTTGAGAAACATTATTTGAATTTGAGTCGAGTTAGGAATCCACAGCCATATATAATTTATCGATGAGATATACTATTGTTTTGGTCATTATGATAGACCCATAAGTTGATATTGATTGAGGTGGATTTCCTAACGCGTTCTGAGCTGAGTCTGGGAGGAGTATTTAGCACCGAGTGAGAAATGTGGTATTTCCCCAGAACTATGTGCCACCGTAGGACTGATGTTGATAATTGTGGACCAAAGGCCGAGTATGAGATTCTGAAGATGAGATTGAGGCTGTACTCCCTGGCATGTGTACAACACCCCTGCGAATGTGGGGTTCTCTTCTTAGAAAGGCAAAATGTCAGACTCCATGCGGCTCACATGGTGTAGTCATGTCGGTTATAAGAAACTCTCACGTCCATAATGATTTAAGTCTCATGAGTTACTGAGTCACTCTAAGTCATGAGTTAAAGAGTTTGAGTTGAGATAAATGATTTACGAGATGTATGAAGCATGTATTACTATTGATGATTTATAAGAAAAATGTTTCAGATAATTCAAGCGAAGAGAATTATTATGGTCAGCATGCATGATTTTCTTATACATTTATGATATTATTCAAATGTTGCATCCACCCCCCGCATACTCAATACGTTCCCAAGTACTAACTCCCATACTCTTTTGTATTCTACATTTCATCGTGATATAGGTTTAGGTGCTCAGTCTCAGCAGGGACAGTGATCTTCGAGTACCTTCTTCTATATCTTTGCAGTTGGTGAGTCCTCATGGTTCGAGGACCTGTATCTCTCATTTTGTCTTGCTGATAGATGGTCATTTATTTTTTGTTCAGTACGAGTCAGTTGGGGATCTGTCCCAATGGCTCCTCAGTCTTATGTAGTAGAGGCTTTGTCAGATTAGTGTGCCAGTATGTACAGGATCTCAGTATTTTTTTTGTACAGGACAATATCCTTTTGTATCTAAGCATGGTCATGAGATGCTTATTCCTCTTTATCTTAAAATAATTTGTGTTACAGTGAGTTCTGAAAGTGATAACAGGCTTAGAGGGTTAGATTGAGGCCATGTTTGACCTTAAGCACTGTGTTACATCTCGGGATGGTTTCTTGGGGCATTACATCATCATGCGGAGCAGCCATGGTTCAGAGATATTGGCTGACCTCCTAACATTTTAAGTATTACCTTTCTCCCTTTTATGTGCTAGACTAGACTCTATGTTGTATCCGGGGATGAGTTGTAATTTTGTAATTCCCTTTGTATTTCATTTGTACTCTTATTATATTAGAAGCTCTTATATTGATACGAATAGGTTTTGGAACTATATTATGAATTTGATATCTTATTACCTCTATTCCACAATCATTCCTTTATCTATTTTTCTAGTTTGTTACTCGCCATTTTAGACTACGAGTATGGCATGCCTACTGTTGGATTATAGTAGGTGCAATCATGACATAATAAATTTGATCATGACACTTTTGGTGTTGTTTTTGGATGATAGATCAAGGTCGTGTCATTCCTTATGATTCTAGACAGCTTAAGGTACACTAATGAAACTACCCCTTTTATGATTTTTAGTTAGTAATAGTAATTTTTGCATATATGATTTGTAGGGATTATCTGTAATGTGTGCTTTGTGAGATATTTTTTGATCATTATAGTCTTTAACATCTTATGACCCAAATGGAGGTTAATGATAAAAATCATATATGGATGGAATTACTTAAGGATTGTGATATTATCATCTTGTCTCATTTAGGCAAGCCAAATATGGTAGCAGATGCCTTAAAGTTAAAACACAATCATTATGGTTAGCTTGGCTTATATTTCAGTTTCTCAGAAGTCGTTGGCTTGGGAAATCCAGTCCTTATCAACCCTGATGGTTCTCCTTGATTTTTAAAACCATAGGAGGATTCTTTCATATATTGAGGCAAGATCTTTATTATTTGAGAAGATATAGGATCATTAGTTTACAAATAGTTTGCTTCCTTCACGACCAAGTGTTAAGTAGTGAGTCTGAGAAGGTCACCATAGATTCTAAGGGTGTTTTGAGATTTGATGGCTGCATTTGTCTTTCAAGGATAACTTGATTAAGTTGATTTTGTATGAGCCTCACAGGTCTAGAGATTCCATTCATCCTAGCATAACCAAGATCTATAAAGATTTGAGATAACACTATTGCTGAAGTGATATGAAGAGAGATTTGAGAGATTTTGTATCTCGTTGACTATGTTATCAATAGGTGACGACCGAGCATCAGCTTCCTGGAGGGCTACTTAAGAGATTGCCCATTTTTGAGTAGAAAAGGGAGCGGATTACCATAGATTTTTTTAGTGATTTACCTCACACTTCCAGTGGTTCTGACGGTATTTGTGTCCTTGTAGAGCGTTATTCATAGTCGGCATATTTTATTTGTATTCAAATGTTCTTTAGTGCTTAGAGGTTGGCCCATGTCTATGTACAGGAGATAGTCTGTTTTCTTGGTGTGATATTTCTATTATTTAAGACCATGGTTTCGTGTTTATTTCGAGATTTAAGAGACCATTTTAGGAGGATTTAGGTACTCAAATGGATCTTATTAAAGTATTTCATCTGCAGAAAAATGGCCAGTCTGTGCAGACTATTCATGCTCTTAAGGACATGCTCCGAGCCTATGTTGTGGATTTTGATGGCTATTGGAAGTAGTTACAGAGTTCGCATATTATAAGAACTATAATTTCTGTATTGAGATGGAGCATTTTACGGCATTGCATGGTAGGAGATAATGTTCTACCATTTAACGGTTTGAGACTTCTAAGGTTAAAGATCCATGGTAATAATTTGCTTCAGGAGTTGTTGGACAGAGTCAGGGTGATTCAGGATAGGATGAGAGCGGCTCTAAGCATTTAGGTCTATGTAGACTGTAAGCTTTATGCCTTGAGTATTGGAGTTGGGGATAGTATTCCTCCAAGTATCACCTATGAAGGGTGTGATGACGTTCGAGAGAAAAGGCATGCTCAGTCCTAAATATATTGAAAATTTTAAGATTCTCTATGCAGTTGGTAAGGTATCATATGAGTTAGCTCTCCCTCCATATTTTCCACTATTCATCTAGTTTTCTATGTTTCTATGTTGCAGTGATATATTTCTGATCCGTCACATTTGCTTAGATGGGACTCAGTCCAATTGGATCACTGGTTAACCTTTGTGGAGACGCTGATGATCCTTTTGGCTAGCGATGTCAGGAAACTACACACTAGAGATATTTATATAGTTAATATTCATTAGAGGCACTACCCAGTACAGGAGGCCACTTGGGAGATCGAAAGCGAGATATGGACCTAGTATCCTAACATGTTCAAGACTTAAGATATATACTAATCCTTAATTTTACAGAAAAAAAATCCATTAGTAATGGATATTGTAATTATCCTTCACATCATTTTATATATTTACACTTATTTTCAACATTAGGGCTTTTCTATTACTGCCTAAGTCTTTTATGACTTCTTGGAACTAATTTTTAGAGACAATTCTCTATTTGAAGTCATTGTTTGTTCTAAATGGACACCGAGTGAAAACATCAGCAAAACAACCTTGAATGCATATTTTGATAGCGCCAAAAACTCTGGTTAGTTTGGGTCTCAAGACACCTGAGCTTATTTTGACCTATTGGATAAGAAGTTAGGAAATCACAAATAGGGTGTCGGACCCACTTTTCATTGAAATGACCTCGGATGGAAATTTGACTATGCCATTGAGTCTGGAAAGTCAAATTTGGTATGGTTACATAGTTCATTTGCATATACTAGATTTGGAATGAATACCGAGGTCATGGATGAGATTTTGAAAATTCTTAAGTCTCAACTATCTACTGGTGCTGTCGTGATAACAAACCAAGGGTTGCGACTATGATTTCCTTTTTAGGGAACTACTTCCATCATGTTTTTTAGGTCACAATCATGAAACCTGTGTGCAGGAACCAAAGATATTGCAATCGCGAAGCATCAGGTCAACCTAACGATTCTTGAGGGCCTGGAGTGGGCATAAATAGACCCCTTATTTCACAATTTTAGCCATTTCTCATCCACTTCTTGAGATTTTAAACCCAAAATAGTGAGATTCTATAGGATTGAAGCTTTTTGGCTGCTGCGATACTTTTAACATGTGTTTTCACAATTATCTTCCGATTTAAGGTAAGAATTCTCCCTTTTCATGGTGGATTTTGTTTATTTCATGCTTAAACTCTCCAAAACATAAGATGTTGATTTTATCCCCAATTTATCTTGGATTTCATCTATTTTTGTAGGGTAATGATTCCTTGAGCATGTAAGAATGTTGGGTTGGTTTTTGAAATCCTATTTCCATAAGTGATACCCACATGGGATTTTTGTGTATTTTTGGACCCGAAGGACAATGGCGCAATACGAGTATTTTTATTCTCATATTGATGAGTTGAATATGATTTTGATAGCTTGGAATCTTACGGAGGAGTCTGGAAAGGGAAAACCGGTGGTTTAATGGATTGTTGAGTTTTCTTCGGCATCGAGGTAGGCTAGGTTTTATAACTTGTTAGATTAAGCTACATCATAGTTGGCTTATGATATTGTTTTAGATTTGAGATGTGTTTTATATGTTGGATTGATGAAATGCAAGACTTTTGTAAGTTTCATCATTCAGGCTATTTGAAATCCATAGAACTTAGAACACTTAGATTGTTTCCTTAAGCCTTAGGTGAATTGGACGTCAATTCTCATGTTTAGCATGAGAATTCCTTAGATTAGTCAAATTAGGCAAAAGTGATTTAGTCACTGACAGTGCCCAAGAGCACATGCAAGTGTTCATTGTCTACCAAGAAATATAGTGGCTTTAAAGAAATACGAATATCGATCCGATATGGACTTGTGATAAACAATTATCCAATTCTTGTTTAACAATAGAGATAATGTAACCAATAAAGCTTTAGAATTGTAAACCAAAATTAAACTAAAATAATGTGTAAAAGTAATGACGTTTGACAATCATTGGATAGAGATCTAGGGTTAAGGGTTCCGAACAATCATACTATGCCATTGAAATTCATTCATTAGATTGCTTATCTTGGTTGTTGATTCGTAGGGTTTATCACCTGATCATGGTCTCCCAACCTTTAATCGTCTACCTAACTTGAAATTTACAGCTACATCGTTGAGAAGGGATGTAATAATTCAATTAAGTGCATGAAGCTATCATCCTACATGTGAACCAAACAAGTATTTTAGGTACATCATTGTCCTAGATTCTAATTCAAATTCCTTATTTTATAAATGAATAAGAACATTGTTCTATCTACCCCCATATTCTATCTTCCTATTCCCTCTCCCGAGATCACAAGGTAGACAATGAATATATTCTAAGGCCATGAATCCTTAAAATAATTAAAACAAGAATAAACAAACAACCAAATTTTATATGTAATTCAACAAACTTAATACAAAACAAAAGCAATCATGATCTCGGCCTTAACCTCGAAAAGGGGGTGTTTAGCCGCTAATCAACATAACCGTAATCAACATCATTTAATACATGTTAAATCCATTATAAATTGAAATTAAAGATGTATAAACCCTAAAATAAGTATTTATAAGCCCTTATTCTAAGACAAAGACGTCCAAATGTGTATTATAAAGTGTTTAAAGTGTGTATTTATAGTAGAAGGAAGCCTAAACCGTGTAGGAAAATGGGGCATTGTGGGCTATTTTGGATCTCTCTAATGGGGGAGTCATGGAATCCATTGCACCGATAAAAGGGAGCATGATTTGTCTCCATATCCTTCTATTCCCGAGGCATCGCGGGCTAATCTGCATGCCCTCATTTGAAGTGCCAGTTTCCTCATTTTTTCGTTTAAATATTCCTCCGGTTCTCCCATGCCTTGTGGTTCTATTTAGCCTTAATGTCATGGTTTTTCCTAATAGAAACATTATATAAATCAACCCCTAACGAAAATTACATGATCAAACACCAAACATTAGAGTTCAACAGAACTATAACCTAGAAACTAAAGCTAAGACTAGACTTGCACATTTAAAGCTAGAACTACATCTTTAACTTATTGTATTGACTCTTGGCTTAATTCAATTGAACTATGCACATTTCAAACAAGTATTTATACATAATATTACACATTAAAACCATTATTAACTCATTTTACATATTAGAGTCCCTCGCGATAGACCAGAACAACACCTAGCTCAAGCTAGTAAAAGTAGTTTTCTCGCATAAACTCTAATTGAACGATTTAAGTCCGAAATTGTTTGAAAACACTTCTAAACATTATAATTACATATTTGAACATTTAAATGCTTATTTATATCAACATTATCTAAATAAGAAAATTAATCATCCTCAAAACAAGGATAAATAAGCTAGGGTAATAATACTAAAGTGTATAAATACATCCAGCATCACCACCCCACTCTTCAAGACTTATTCATCCTCGAACAACTCTTTACTATAATAATATTAATATGAGGAGACTATACACTTCTACTACAGGAAATACACTCAAGCGAGTACTACAATGACTACACAGAATGTAAGTTTCTACACTAAGCATGTTATGTACAAAATTAAAAGTTCAAGAACACTACTTGAAAACATCCTAGACTCAAGAATTGAATCACCAAGTTGGCAAGATTATTCACCTTGCTCAATAAAATACATAATACAAATCACCCACATTTATTAAATATGTGACCTCATAATAAGAGAGTTACTCCCTAATCACTCATATAAATGCAATTTATAAAACAATGGGTACATGAATCAATTTTTGATCACTCTCACAAGGAATTCATAATTTACACATAATGAACCATATACTTGCCCTTAGTGTATTACTTCACTGATATGAAAATGTTAAATCTTAGGATCAAATAGGTCTTTGAGGGTTATAATGTTATAGAAGGGATGGGTAAGAACTATTCTGGCTAGTATTAGTGATTGTCTTCCCTAAGAGATTTAATGCATCACATTTTACATTTAATTCAACTCTTAACCCATTGTGAGAGCTACAAGATTCACCCATCAATTGTACGTGTAGCATCCCAAAAGCTAGAGTTCATTCAAAATCTTCTAATTTAAGGTACGTTGGGTTGTCCTAAATTTCATGGGCATGTTTTCAAAATGAATTTATGCAACACTTTAAATTTATACAAGTATATATATGTTATTACAAGTGGGGTTTTCATTTTAATACTAATAACATGTTTTGTGATATGGTTTGAAAAAAGATACTAAAATATCATGGGGTTTCTTGCTTTAATATATTTCAATTGTTGAATTGTGGGCATGTGATTTGAATTTCAAAAAGATGCTATGTGTAAGAATTGTGAATTCTTTAAATCCGCCCATGCTAATGTTTTATACCATATACTATACTTGTGTTAAAAAGTGAGAGCATGAGTTTTGCAATTTATATGATATTACTCATAAATGCTAAAACTTCTTGAACTATTTCATGTTGAGAACCATGGTGCATGTGGCTGATGTGTGTGAAAGTCTTATATATGTGCATGATGTAAATGGCATAAGAAGTTGAAAAATTGGTGTGATATTGATGACTTCCAAGTCGGGTATGACGATACCCTGCAGAGTATGATATATAATTGATTAAATTGAGCTTATTGCATGATTTATGTGAGATAGGTGGTTACCCGAAGAAAGCATGAGACAAATGACTCTATGCTGGAGACCGTTGATTACCGATACGGAAAACTTGGTACCATGCTGTGTGATCTTTTGTACCTAATATTGTGTCTTCCCTATTTGGGAAAAGGTATTAGGATCCCTGATTTGTGATCTTGAGCCCAACCCTGACACACAAATTTGATTAGGATGAAGGCACCTTGCTGTGTGATTTTGTGTTTTCTTCACTTTACACTGATACTCAAGTCTTAACAGCAATCGGGATTTGATAGTCGGTGAAAATTGTAAGGTGTACCACCTAGCTCAGTAATGTTGCATTGTTGTTGAAAAATCATTATACTATGACTATGTCGTTTTGAACTATTTTGCAATAATATATTTTATGAAGGCTCTCATTTATTTTATATAAAAATCACAACTTTTTTTTGGATTAGTCTGCGTACCAGTATATCTGTATTGATCCCCCCTTCGTCCAGGTTCTGATGTACAGTCTAGGGGTCCTATTAAGTAGTAGATTGCATCAGACATAAGTGAAGAGTACCATTTGGTGAGCCTTCTATATTGCAGAAAGACTAGTTTCTTTTAGGTAGTTATTATTTATTATGATTTTGGTCTACTGGTGGCCTTGTCCCAGTTTTCAGACGGTTGTTAATTGATCATGTAGTAGAGATTTGGCAGACAGTTTTCAGACGGTATTTAGTTGAATAATTGTTTTTATTCCTCATTGTTAAACTGAATTCAAAAGTATGACCATGTTTCCGTAGTAGATTTTATTTCCACAAATTTCCTATTTGTATATGAATGGTGTTTATGATTACAAGTTAGAAGGGCTCTCGGGCCTTCATGGTTCGGGATGCTCATCACAGACAGGGCCTCAGTTTGGGTCGTGACAAGGAGGCTATAAGATGTTTTAGGAAAAGTTTCCCTTCTTTCATATGTCAGATCATGCTATAGAAAGGTTCTCTAAGAAACTTATGTCGATTCTCATCATGTTCCATTCATGTTAGCTTTACCTTACTCTTAAGGTTGCAGAAGTAGTGAATCTCAAAGTCCTACAGATAGAGCTTTCTTAGGCAGTCCCCACAGATAGTTTCGGGATAGTATTAGTAGTGAGCTTTATACTTTTTGGTGGAGTCTTTCAGGATGTGTTATCATTTAGGTACATTATTGTACCACAGACTCTAGAGTAGAATGAATGTGGTTCAGTTTTAGAGTTTAGTGAAGTGTTCCCAGACTTATGTTGATAACTTGAGGCTAAGGTGGAAGGTTTAATTGAAAGAATATAGAAGAATTGCTTCAGTTAAGCTTAAGTTCTCAGAAATAGTTAGTAGTAAAGCCAACAGTTCAGTTTTGCAGTCAGACAATCAGATTCGTATAGTTTGTTTTCACATCTTTCCATCTATGCATATGTTATAAATCGCAGTAAGGTAACTATTCCAAAACAAAGTACTTTAGTAGTTGTGAGTATAACTCAGTTCATGCATCATGCATTAGTTTCAGCTCTCCATTTTTTAGCTATGATCTAGTTCGTAGACTCCCTGTGCATCGCCCCAGTGTATCGGTAAAGTAAGCCTTCTTAGAGGGACATAGAGTCCCAAGGGGCAGATACCCCATAATTTCTCCATGCTTTCATGTCTTTCAACCTATTCAATTGCATGTCCAAATATTTCTCTCAAATCTAGTATTAGTTATCAGTACATATTCATTCAAGCATTTAAGAGTCTGTTCAGTCAAGAATTATGCATTAGATATTCATACTCATTAGTAGAAGCTTAGCTTATTATTGTATCCAGTTATGCATTAATGAGAACTTCTTAGTCATGTAATTCATGCATCAAGTATGAATGCTTAATATAAGAATTTCGACAAATAGTCATGCATCAGATATGCATGTTCAGTATGAATTTTAAGCATGTCAGTAATTCTTTCCATATAGTCATGTTTCAAAAATTCACGTCCTTTAAGTAAGTTCGGTCTATCAGTATTCTCAGTCTATCAAGTTTCACTCGGGGACAAATAATTCCAAGGGGGAAGTAATGAACACCCCACATTTCGGACTAGAATGAAAATCCATCATTCATATGCGTAGATGTTTCGAAAGGCTCAAATCCTATGTAACATTAGTGTGTTAATCAATTATGTAGTGTGGAAATCTATTTGAGCATGAATTTAGATCATAGAGGTCCCCTAACTCAAGGACAAGTTGAAAGCTTTCCTATCATTCATGTTTTAGTGAGCGTCAAAACTTAGGTCAACTTCAATCAATCATAACTCCTTTTATATATTGAATAAGAGGAACTACTATATATCAAATGAAATCTCTTTGAATTAGCTTTCCAATGATACCAATTTTTCCCAAATATGATATCTGAGAAAAAAGATATTCACATTTCACTCCAGCATGTCAGCCTGGAAAACTGAGTGACGACATTCGTGGTAACTTATCAGAAGTGTGACGACTTATCACAAACGTCGTCAGCCTTGGGCAAAAACCAGCCCCTAGTGATGACAATTTGTGATAACTTATCACAAGTTTGATGGCTTATCACGAATATTGCCAGCCTTAGGTAGAGACCAGCTCCCAAGTAACGACATTTATGATGACTTATCACAAATTTGACGACATTTCAGCCTTGGTCGTCAGCTAAGATTTTCAGCAATTGGAAAGTGGTTTTGTAAGGGTATTTTGGTCTTTTTCCTTCATCTCCCATGACATAAATCCCTCAAGAGGCATAACTTTCTCCTGTTTTCTTCAGTTAAACATCTAAAAAAAAATCTCTCATACACTCTCAACCACAAGATTAGGGTTTCCTCTCAAGATCATCTCCTCAAGAACAAGAACATTCTCTCCCAAAGGGGTTAAACCCTAGTCAATTAAAGAATCAAGAACCTTAAAGAAACATTAGATCTCTTTCAAGATTCAAGCCGATTTCACCGCTATTTTTCACGGATCTTCAATCTAAGGTATGCGTAGTGTTCATCCACGGATTCCTTTCTTCTGTGTAGTTCAAGAACCCTCTTTTAAACTATGAATCATGAAGTTATGTTGTGGGTTTATTATGTTAGTGTGATTGATTGTTATGAAACTCCCAAGTTTGAATCTTTATGGGATTGAATGAAATTAGGATGACATGCAAATTGAAATTTATGAATTTTTGATGGTTTGAATCATTAATGTGATGAATATGCTTATGCCACAAGGTGTGCATAAAAGGTGTTTGATAAAATACCTAAGAAACTAAAAATTATGTATTATAGCTAAATAGAACTAAAATGACAAGTCCATGCTCTGTTTCTTATGACTCAACATGAATTCCATGCTAATTGTTGTGTATTGTTGTTGTGATATGGAATGCTAATGAAATTGGAATCATGCAAGTATTTACATGTTATATGCATTCCCTTTCTTGTATAAGATGTTGAGAACTATGTGTAGTATGAAATCCTCTATTTATGGTATTATGAATTATGCATTCTATTCCTATATTCAAGAAGTATCCTATGTGTCAGTTTCCTTCCATCGAGTCCTGGAGGTACTTGTACCCAAAAAATATAGCTGTGCGCCTAGAGCCGAGTCAGTTTCAAGATAATCTCAGTCGTGCTATGATCAGTAGAACTTAGTCAGTTACAAAATTCAAAACTCTCAGACAGTTATAGAACTTAAGAAATCTCAGTAATCTAAGTATCATTATCACTTCAGTTTAAGTTCAATACTCAACTTAAATCTAAGTAGCATTTAAGAAATCAATTCATAACTTACTATCATTCAGTCAGGTAATAGATTTAGTAGTATTCCGTCAGATAACGGAACCAAGTAATCTCAGTCAGCTCAGTCAAGTAAAAACTCAGTAACAACTTCAGTTCAGTTTAATTACAAGTTCTAAGAATCAGTTCAGAGTCTTTCAGTTGGTAGTAGGAGCTAGCACCGAGCAAGATCAGGGATGGAGGCTCCCCATCAGAGAGGCAGAGTCATTAGGAGCAATCCCTGAACTCCAGAACTGCATAGCCAACATAGGATGTAGGAGCCACCCGTCAAAAAAAGGTTTGTCACCCGTCAGAGAGGCTTGACTATTATACTGCCTTAGGCTTAACTTCCTACGAGGGTCACCCATTAGATAGGCTTGACCAGAGAAGTCTTTACCAGTATCACAGTATTAAGACCCTTCCTGCTGGGGTTACAGGTTGGACCACACCAATTCAGATTCTGGGCATGTCGATTAAGTGAGAACTCCCACAATTATAGTTTTAGTATCAGTCTTCTGAGTAGAACTCAGAATTCAGGACTGTCAGATAGAGTCATTAATCTCAGTAAGGAACTCAGATAGTTCCACAGATTCATAGATCACCCTCTAGATAGGCTTGGTCTAACATAAAGTTATTTAGTATCAGTACTTACAGGGGTCACCCATCAGATAGGCTTGATCTCAGTCTCAGATTCAGTTGAGTATTCTCAATATCAATTCTGGACATCACGAGTTAGTTAGGCCTGACTTAAGCTTAGTCACTCTTAGTCACTATTAGAAGATTTAGAATGTCAGATACAGTCGCTTAGTATCATTTATATCATTTAGGACGATAATCACAGTTATATCAGTTAGATTAGTTGTCATAGCTTATGTTATCAGTATTCAGTTTCAAGACTGTTAGACACAGTCAACTAGACCAGTTCTTCATAATTCAAACTGTCATAGATAGTTGTTCATCTATTCAGTACCTCAGTATCAGTAAACTCATGTTGTCAGCATTCAGACTCAGTAGTCAGTATCACCAAATGTTTAGTTATAGTTACTTATGCATGTATGTATTCTCACGTTGATATCAGTTAGCATTGTTTATACATATAAACCCTTTGCATATAGTCTAACTCACTCGTATACTCAGTACATTTAGACGTACTGACACTTTTTTGCTATGGTTCTTTATCTTATGTTACACTATAGGTTTAGAGGCATGAGTTCCAGAGCAGTAGTAGCATTGCAGATTTCAGTAGTCAGAGTTAACAGTGAGTCCTCATTCTCTGAGGACATGATTACTACTTTATTACTTCAATATTTTAGTTTGTCTTTCAGTAATCGGTAGTTAGTTGGAGACATATTCCTTCCACTCCCTACTTCAGATAGTTAGAGGCTTTCAGACTAGATTACAGACTAGATTCAGAATTCAGTATTTTGGTTTTGTTTAGGTATTATGATACCACTTTATTTAGACATTGTTATTATTAAAATTATGTTCATTATTGAACCTTATTTCCTTTCAGTTCATGTTTTTGCATTTATATTCATATATTATGCAATGTACAAGTACAAATATCAGTCATGGGTTAGCTTGTGGTCCCTTAGAGGTATGAGCATCGTGTAGCATTCCGATTCAGAAAATTGGGGCATTACATCATCTTATTACCATCCTTAGCTATCATTTGAACTCTTCAACCACTATTTCATGCATTAACATCCATACAATTCATTTTGACATTTAAGGGATTAAACCCCTTTTGGTAATTCTAGCCACCAAGGATACTTATCAATACCATAGACAACCACATGGTCTTTACCGACCTAATTAGACAATAATCATGTCAATAGGCTGAAGGCCTTAGTTCCCCACATAATATAAGTTTATTTATGGTTATGAAGACCTCTACAAATGAATCATTCCTTATTACTATTCTTACACACTTTTAATTAAAACACAATTCAAGTTCATATTTTGGAGACCATGTTCCTATTTAAGAAACCAACTATCAAAGACATCTACTTACACCTTGCATGGCCAACTAGTCCTTTAGCAACCATTTACCAAATGTTCACATTCATTAACAAGATCTTACCTCATTCATTTCCACTAAACCAATATCATAAATACACATTTGTCCTTTGCACAACCATTTAACCACTAATAACTTCAATGGACTAAATTCCTTATTTTAATTCATCATTCCATTCAATTTATGGTCATTAAGAACCATACAACTATTTATATTTTGTTAGCAAGCTTACAACATAATCTCACCATATTTTAGTTCAATACTCTATTAAAATTAAATTTTATGATTAAGAACTTTAATCCTTTATTATCCATCTATCAAAAAGGTCATCAATTATAAAATACATGTATCACAATACCTTCATGATATTATTTATCAATATTTCATGCTTATTGGGCCATTTTACTCATTCAAAACATTACTGATATGTGACTAGATAATTTACTTAGATATTTTCACTAACACCTTATGTGCATACCTTTAACAAGGCTATTTTCATGGTAGAAATCATCAAGACTAAGGTTACTCAAGAAACTCCAGGTAAACCATATATTATAACAAGCATCCACATATTCCAATCACCATCAATGACAAGTATAAACATAAGTTTAAGCAAAAATCAATATTATTAATCATTAGACATTAAAACCTTTTTCATTTGATTCTAAAATCACTATATACACTTACTAATCCAAGTTTTAAATAAATGGGTTTATATTTATGTAACAAGGTGTAGAGGTATATGCCTTAAATATGATAATCCACCAAGAACTTCACTCCTCTTTGTCTTCTTGATGGGCACCCTCCAACCATAGCCTCCAATATGGTTTAAAGAAACTTTAAGGGTGTTTGAGAGAGAGATTAGGATGTTAGATCAACTCAAGATGTGTTTATTAAGGCTTTATACACTGATATAGTAAAGGGACTTAGGGTATATAGCATAGGAAATGACAGCAAGGACCTTAGTTAAAAGTTATAAAATGAACCGTGTAGGGTATGACTTACCTTACAAAATGTACTCTAGGGTACAAGTGGTACCCTGACTCATACCCTAGGCTTCTCCTAGGTTACCTATACTTTTAAGTGTATGATCGTACATCTTTGAGTCATATCCAAAAGGTATGACTCATTCCCTAACTCATATACGTTACTCGTATGAAAAATAGTCTACTCAAGCTAGGACATCACTTTATATGATCACTTGGTATGACCATATACTTAGGGCATGATTAGGGGGAGTACATATGGTATTGAGGATAGAATTCTATCCTCCTAGGCTGCTCAAGGTACGAGTGGGAAGGGGTGAATGGTTCGACTAGTATCCAAAGGGTACAAATGGCTTGCCTAACCATATCTTGAACAATATGCTAAAAACCCAAAAATATTTGCAAGACCAGGATCTTGGGTCTTTCAATTAACCCAATTAAATCACCCACCATACAAATTTGCAAAGAAACCTCAAGTAGATATTTCATCAAACACATTGTGTGCACTACTTTAAGTAAGCATGAATTTCCAATTAGTGATATAAAAACTAGGTACCCATTGTAAAATTTTCATGTCAACAATCTTAATCCACAACCATAAGCTCAAAGGAATCAAATTAGAGCTAAAATATATCATGGAATGTGAAACACCATCGTTACTTTAAAGAGATACAATGTAAATTTCACAAAAGATCATACCTTTAAAGTTAGCTTAAGAGAATAGATAGATGCAAGAAAAGCCCAATGTAATGTTCCAAAGTTGAATACTTGAGACGGGAAGCGAGAATTTTGAATTAAGGTTCAATGATTTTGAAAATTTAAGGAATGAGAAAACATTAATTTTATATTGTACAATTGTCTAAGGCTCATGTTATGATGGAAAAGTGATCAAGTGTAGTAATATTGTCTCATTTCATGTTATTTAAAGTATATTTGGGATTATCAAGATGGGTACGCCTAATAAAAAGGGCCTACTTCAAGAACAAAAATATTTTAGCCTTGGCTTAAGGGGCTTGCACCTGAGCTGTGCCTAGGTTGCATTCTCACGTGAGCCCTGGATGCCAAGGTAGTATTGCCTATATCCCATCTATGTCTGACCTTCTCCTGGGATGCTCAAGAAGATCCCACGCATGTCAAGGAAGAAACTAATAGTTTTTAGCTAAAAAATTTGCCGACCTACATCTAATATGTGCCTTCCATACGCCTGAACTTCTCAACAAGGTCTAGCATAGGTCAAGAGACTAGGTATGAAAGTTCTTTCATAAAATTTAGGCCAATTTTGAGGCACATGCCCATGCCGGTGAAAAGTATGTGCCCTCAAGTGGTCTTTAACCTCTAAGGGCATAAGTTTTGATCCCCAAACCTATCTTCACATATCCCAACTTATGATATTACCTACAAACACCCTAATCAGTCTAAAATTAGTATCTAAAACACTATAAAACATCAAGAAAAAACTGTGGATTTCCTTCCAAGAAGAGCAATAGTTCTTGTTGTAGAGCGACATCACTTGTTCATCACTTTTGATCTTTGAAATATAGCGACTCAACCTTAGTTGCTCTGGGTCCACCCACATGGTAATACTTAATACATTTTTTATTAACAACCAACCCTTTCTTCTAATGGTTTGTTAATTTAACTTTTCATCTTACATAGATGTTCAAGACCATAAATTTGCTCGAACTCTTGAATTTTAGCTTACTTGTAAGAACTTCAACCTTTAGTTAAAGAGGAGCACCACATCACTAAAAATAAACTCCCATTTAAACATCATTGCATCAGAAAACCTCTTTATTATGGTCAAATTCGCCATATGCAGTGTGATTGTCTTTCTAGGGTTACTTCTAAGGCTAATAAGGTTTTTGTTTCCTCTTTATTAGATTATGCACAAAAAGGTAATGCTTCTGCTTTTGATACCGGTACTGGATAGATTTGTTTATATGTCCTTGGACCTCATAAAGACTCTAAGGTATTTGTTGATATCATTACTGGTATTTAGAGACTCTTTTCTCATGATGTGTACTATTTGATTGATTCATGGTGTACTCTTTCTTATGTGACCCCATTTTTGGCTGTGTATTTTGGTTTTGGTCCCGAGTGTATTTAAGACACTTTTTCAATGTCCACCCTTGTAGGTGAATCTATGGTTGCTATAAGAGTCTATAAGGGCTGAGTGATATCTATTGGTGGTCGATAAACTGTGATGGATCTATTTGAATTAGACATTGTTGATTTTGATTTCATATTGAGGATAGATTGGCTACACTCATATTATACTTCTTTATATTGTTAGAACCATAATTTTATATTTAAATTCCCTAATGAACCGGCTATTGAGTGGAAGGGTGGTTTCTTAGCTACTAAGAGGAGGTTCATGTAGTATCTTAGAGATCAGAGATTATTATCTAAGGGGTATCTCTATAATATGGTCTAGGTTAAATTTTCTATCTTGGAGGGTCCATCTTTACATTTTGTCTCGGTGGTAAATGAATTTCTCGAGGTCTTTCCTGACTACCTTCTCATTATTTCTCTCGATAGGGAGATTGATTTTAGGAAAGATCTTGTGTTGAACACTTGTCCTGTTTTTATTCCATCGTATAGAATGGCTCTAGCTAAGTTAAAGGAGCTTATGTAGAAATTAAAGGATTTTTTAGACAAGGGTTTCATCCATCCTAGTGTGTCTCTATAGGGTGCTCTAGTGTTGTTTGTTCATAAGAAGGATGGTTCCCTTCGGATGTGTATTGATTACCAACAGTTGCAAAAGTTGTTGGTAAAGAATGAGTATCCACTTCTAAGAATTGATGATCTCTTTGATCAGTTTCAGGGTGCTAAGTTTTTCTCCAAGATTGATCTTTGGTCCGGGTATCATCAGCTAATGATTAGAGAGTTGGATATCCCTAAGAGAACTTTTCTTATCCGGTATGGGCATTTTGAGTTCTTGTCATGTCTTTTGGTTTAACTATTGCCCCAACTGTATTTATGTATTTGATGAATAGGGTCTTTCGTTAGTTTCCAGATCTACTCATGATTTTCTTCATTGTTCATATCTTAGTGTACTTTAAGAGTAAGGAGAATCATGTAGATCACCTCCGCCTTGTGTTCAGAAACTTGAAAGCTCAGCAGTTGTATGCTAAGTTCTCTAAATATGAATTCTAGTTGAACTTTATCACATTACGGGGTCATGTTGTTACTTGTAAGGGGATCATAGTGGATCCTCAGAAGGTTGAGGTGGTTAAGAAGTGTCCTAGACCCATAACTCCAATTGACATCGGAGCTTCATGGATTTGGCCGATTATTATAGGAGGTTACTAGAAAGTTTTTCTTCTACTGCTTCCCCATTGACCAAGCTAACTTAAAAGATGGTGAAGTTCTTATGGTTTGATGCTTGTGAGGGTAGTTTTGAGAAGCTGAAAGTCAAGTTGCCTTCAGCTCTGGTCTTGACTTTACTTGAGGGTACCGAGGGTTTTTTCATATATTATGATACATCTCGTATTGGTTGGGGCTATGTATTGATGCATCATGGCAATATGGTTTCTTATATATCTAGACAATTGAAAGTTCATAAGAAGAATTATCCGACTCATGACTTAGAGCTATTAGTTGTGGTGTTCGTGCTAAAAATCTAGCATCATTATCTTTACGAGGTGCATTTTGATATCTTTTCCAAGCATTTGAGCCTTCATTATGTGTTCACTCAGAAAGAGCCTAGTCTCAGGCAAAGAAGGTGGCTTGAGTTTCTGAATGACTATGATATGAGCCTTCAGTACTATCCAGGTAAAGCTAACATAGTTGTGGATGCTTTTAATAGGTTGTCAATGTGTAGTTTGTCATATGTGGATAACGATAAGTGAGTATTGGTGAAGGATACTCACCGTTTGGGTAACATTGGAGTTCATCTCATGATGCCATAAGTCTTTTTGATAATAGATCCTTTGGCTGCATTATCTGCTACCATCTTGTTCAATTGATCTAATGCCAAATAGGAGATTTGAAAAAGCATTTTGTCCAGGACCTCATGAGTTGGGCATTTAATTGTCTTATCATTGAACCATTTCCAAGCCTCATGTAACGGTTCGCCATTAAGCTAGTGAAAGTTTATGATCTCATCCTTTAGTTGCAACATTCATGAAAGAGGAAAGTACATAACCAAGAATGCTTTTGTGAGCTCAACCAATTAAGTGATAGATCCCCTGCTCAATGACCGCAACCATAAGACCGTTTTTCTCATTAGTGTGAATAGAAAAAGACACAAATAAATTGATTCTTGAGAAATGTAGGCAATATTAAATGGAAGACATACATCAATTGAATTCTTCAATCGTAGATTAGCATCCTCATAGGCTTTATCCCTGAACAATCATTTCATTTTAAGAAAATGAAACAACATGTGTCACGACCCAATTTATGAATCACGATGGAACCTACTTAGTCCCACCAATAGTTAGCCAAACAATAACCTGAAGCTAAACACTACGGGAACTTGGTGAAAAATTCCCAATAATTGGCGAAAATGAACAACACACTTATAAATAAGACAAGTGTTTGAATATAGATAAAAACAATCAATAAAAGTTACTATCCCATGACTTGGTAGAGCCAATACAAGAAGATACAATAAGAATACAATTTAAAGATTTAGAATAGTCAATAACATTTGTCTCAATAACTAAACACTAAATAACAAAAGATAAAAGGAAATAAGAGACTCCGACTCTAAGAGCTCACCATATCTCTAAGATAATTAAAACAACATAACCAATGGCAACAACTAGTGCTCGAATCTGCACCAAAAAGTTACAGAAGTGTATTATGAGTACTAAAAAAATCGGTACTAAGTAGGCATCATCGGACGACTGACCTAAATCAAGATAACATAACTTTATTAATGTGTAGACCAACTTGAATTAGCTCCAACATTGTTGTTCATACATCAGTAAATAAATGGGAATAATAACATAACATAAAACATCTACACATATAGTAACAACTTCGAAATTTTCCCCTATACGCCAATTATTGCAGAAAGTAAATAACTCATCACAGAATCCTATACGCCTATAGAGTACACTCAAACATAGTATAAAGCAGTGATTCATCGCTTACAAATAACAGACTCGTTATTTAATTATCATTTCATAATTTACAAAAATAAAGTAACATTATCATCATTTATACACTAGAATATTAATCGACTATCCATCTCATATCACTAATTCAATTATCTACTAGTCATCATATACCCACGGGTCATCATTTATCAACTAACAATCATATTTTAACAAGTCATTTTACCACTCGAGCATTTTTTTTCTGGCCACATAATTACCATTTCTTCATTTTCAAACATATCCAAATTGTTACTTTCAAACTCATACCCTAATATCGTTAATCATAAGATGTATATCATCATAGCATAGTTTACATATCTAAACTCAAACTGGTGAATATAATCAATAGATAGACTTGAACCGGTAAATAATCAATAGAAAAAATTATAGCGTAACCAATAGGTGTAAACCCTCACATTAATGAACATAACCATAAAGTATCAAATCTTCTCAATATTGTCTCAAAAGGGCATTCTCTAGGTATTCAACAAACTTATAAGGATTAAAGATAACTAACATTGATCTTGGCTTAAGGTGGATTAAAGAGCCCACATCTAAATCCCATAAATACATTCTAAGACATGTTCTACCCAGGACTAGATTAAGTTACGTAGATCCACTATTAGATGTTAAGAAAGCAACAAATATCCTTAAGGCAGAGATTCATCTCAAAAACTTTAATTAAGTCAAATAGAACTAAGGCAACCTACGTTAGTGTAAGCAACTAAGGTCAACTTACCCTAAGAATGAGTAACTAGAGAATTTTTACTTAATCCTTAGTGATCTAATGCATTCTCATGTCAAACATGAGAAATGAAGTCCAATTCACCTAAAGTGTAATAAAACAAGGTAAATATTCAACTATATAATTTAATGGCCTAAACAGTCTAACTAACCCAAGTCTTGCATCTGTTTCAATTCAACACCTAAAACCTATCCCAAATATAACAAAATATCATATGAATACTATGAAATAGTTCATTATAACAAGGGATAAACCTAGCCTACCTCTATGATGAAGAAAGCTCAATGAATTGCTAAACCACTGCTTTTTCTTTTCGAGAAGCCTCCTCAATATGACAAGCTATAATAACTGCATTCTACTCATAAGTACGAGAACAATAATAACCATATTGCACCATTATGCTTTGGGTACAAAAATCATACAAAATCTCAATTTGGGTCCCACTTACAAAAATCGCATTTCAAAAATTAACCCAATATTCTTACAAGCTCAAGGAATCATTACCCTCAAAATAGGTAAAAACAAAAGCTAAATTGGGGCTAAAATCAAGCCTAAACTTTATAGGATTTTGAGCAAGTAATCACTAAAATCCACTAAGTAAAGGTTGAATTATTACCCCAAATCAGAAAATCTTCACGAAAATAAATGTTAATCTACCTTATCAATCACCAACAAGCTTTAATTTTGAGCTATCACAATGGGGTTTATCCTCTACAAAAATGGGTTAATTTGCAACATTTGTTGTCAATTTATACCCATACCAGGTACTCGAGTCTATCTATCATGGAACTAGACTTGTGATCGCAACTCATGGCATCAGAATTAGATGTTGTAATTTAAACACACCCTTCTACGGTTGCACCACTTTATGTGCCAAGGGAGCTGTGATTGCGGCCCTTGGCTAGTGAATATAGCAACAACTGATGATAGTTGAAACATGGAAAATCATCCAAGTTTCCATCAAGACCTCAGGATTCATTAAGAATAACTTATACGTAAACAAACGATGTAACCACACCAAATGCAATGTACCAGACTTAATGGCGCACTCGAATTTTCCATCCAAGGTTGTTTCAACAAAATGTAGGTCCACATCTATATGTTTAATTTTATTAACATTATAACCAGTTGGTCAAAATGACCCTGGGTACCCCAGGACCCAAACCAAAGGTCAACCTAGCTTATAATCAAAATTCTAGAGTTATTGGTGCAGTTAGAATTTGCATATGAGATCATCTTACTGAAGTTTTCACTTGATGGACATTTGGAACCAGCAAAGAATTCAAAATGGTATAGGCTCTAAAAACAAAATAAACTGCCCGATAATTGAACTGTCAATTCTAGCAATTCATAAATGACCTGGGGTAGATACAGAAAAGCTCTAACCGACAAAATAAGAGGAAATATGGAAAATAACTTAAAGGGTAATTACATTATCCGTTACTAAAGGAACTTTCATTCACAAAAGTTAACGATTAGGATATACCTGATGTATCGAGCAAGTGAGGATACTGGGACCATATTTAGCTCTCGATCTTCCAAGCGACCTCCATCACATTGCAGTGTTTCCACGAAACCTTAAATACATAAATCTCCCTAGTTATTAACCACATGATATCACTAGCCAAAAAGACCAACAACTATTATATAAAGGTCAAATGCTCGTCCAACTAGGCCGAGTGTCATCTAAGCATATGAGAAAGATCAAGAATATATTGTTGCAACATAGATATATGGAAAACTGGATGAACAACGGAAAAATCTTGAGGGAGAGCTAACTCATAAGCAAACTAACTAACAAGGTAAGGAATCTCAAAAGGTTCTATATACCTAGGGATGAGCTCTCTCTTCCCCTCAAACCTCATCACACCCTTTATGGGAAACACTCGGAGGAAAAATCAATCACCAACTCCAAATCTCAAGGCATAGAGTTTATGGTTTGTATAGTCCTTCTACCTACTATGAACTGCTCTAACCTATCCTAAATCACCTTGATTCTATACAATCAATCATAAAGCAAATCAGTATTATGGGCACTAATCTAGAAAGTTTCAAACTATCCAATCGAAAAATGACATCTCCGACCATACAAAGCCTCAAAAGACACTATTTCAATACTCAAATAACAATTTTTATTATAAGTAAAACTCTGCCAATGCTAAGTGTTGCTCCAACTAACCTCCAAAATCCATAACACAAGCTCAAAGTATATGATCTAGCACCTGAATGGACTGCTAGGACTAGCCAACAATCTATTGATGAAAGGATAAACTTAGATCCACCTGAGTGCTTATCTCCTCTTGAAAAGCTCTCTAAAATCTGAAAGTGCACATAGAATCTTTTTACAAAATAATAGAAATGGGCATACCCTGCTAACAGACTATCTCACATACATAGATATAAGCTGAACTCTTTAAACAGTAAATAAATATACTGACCTGGTCAATCGATCCATCATGACCCAAATTCCATTGAAACCATGGTAATTATAAGGCTGACCACTAATAAAATCTAGGGTAATAAATTCCCATTTCTATTAATGAATGGGAAACCTCTAAATCTAACAATATTGATATTGATGCTCCGCATTCACCTACTTACAATAAAGGCAATAAACTAGAAACCCTTCTATATCTCTATTCAAAACACTGCACCATTAATGCTGACTCAAATATATAGATGTCTTGGTTGTGACGAGATAAATGGAATATCTAGAGTTATGAGCCTCATGCAATATAAAATAGATTAAGTCATCAATCCTCAAAATATAAATATGGCCATCAAGTCTCAAAATACCCTCAGAATCTATAGTGTTCCTCCTGGAATCACCTATCAACATATCGTCACCAACTAAGTAAAGCTTACTATAGTTATAATGACGATCTTCAATCTACTCAAATAGAAAAAACATCAGCTGAACATAAGTAAGAATTCTTTGAGGATCTAAAATATAAAGATGAACTACCAAGTTGTATAAGGACTGAATGCCATATGCCAAAAGCCTCTGAGAAACTAAAATACATGCCAAGCTACCCATAATTGTTGCCTTCCGACTCAAGGCATCTGCTACCATATTCTCCGTACCTAGATAATATAAGATAGAGATATCATAATCTATATGATACTAAATCTATCTTCCTTGCATAATATTAAGCTCCCTTTGGATCATCAGATGCTAAATACTATGATCATCCATGAAAATCACATAATGGATAATCTAGAGAAATGCCTCCAAATCTTAAGTACAAAAAGTACAGTTGCCAACTCTAAATAATAAGTGAGGTAGTTGCGCTCATGCACCTTAAGCTATATAGAAGAATAAGCAATGAGACAACCCTATTTCATTAATACACAACCTAAACAAATACTTAAAAAATCACAAAACATGGTGAATTCCTCACCCTCAACAAGAAAAGCTAAAGTAGAAGTTGAAGTAAGAATACCCTTGACCTTTTTGAAGCTCTATCACACTTCTCAGACCATTGGATAGGAACCTCCTTCTGAGTTAATGTGATCATAGGTGTTGAAATAGAAGCAAAACCCTTAACAAATCATCTATAATAACTAGCAAAAATAATGAAGCTACTAGCCTCAGTCAAAAACATAGGTCTAGCCTAATAATAAATTGCCTCAATCTTAGTTGGGTCATCAATAATACCATCCATAGACATAATATGTCCAAGGAATATCACCGACTCAAGTAAAATTTCACACTAAGAGAACTTGGCAAAAAGCACATGATATCTCAAAGTGTGCATACTCCTATCTACACCTTGTATGTACAAGGATGTTGTCATGAACACAATCATGAAGGAAGCAAAATTAGCTAGAATACTCAGTTCATCAAATCCATAAACGTGGCTGGGGAATTAGTCAACCTAAATGATACCAACAAGAACTCATAATGATTATAACAAGTCCTAAAATTTGACTTTGGGATATACTTATCCCAAATCCTCAACTAATGGTAATAGATCTTAAATCAATCTTAAAGAACACTGCAGGAACATGAAGCTGTTCAAAAAAATCATCAATGCAAGGTGTAGGATAACGATTCTTCATTGCCACCTTATTAAGCTGGCTAAATAAATACAAATATGCATGGAGCCATATTTCTTCATCACAAATAATACCCAATCTCCCTAAGGATACATACTCAGCCTATGAAAACCCTTAGAAAGAAGAGCCTAAACTTGAGAATCTATATTCTTAAGCTCATCATGATCCATACGATAAGGTACCATAGAAATAGGTCAAGTTCCAAGCTTGAGGTTAATAAAAAACTCAATCTCATAGATAGGGGGAATATCAGACAGGTTGGAACACATTAGGAAAATAACAAATTACTAGAACAAAGTCAATTGACAGACTCTCCACACTAGTATCACAAATGTAAGTAATATAAGACTCATAGTCCCACAAAATATGACTTCTAGAATTAACATAAGAAATAATCCCCATAGGCTCACAATTATTCTTTCCCTGCCATACAACTAGGGTTACACTGAGTATGGCTAAGGTAATGGCCTTGGAAAAATAATCCATGACTACATGATATTGGGACACCCAGTCCATGCCCACAATTACATCAACATACACCATATCTAGAATAATGACAAAAAGATCCACAATAGTAATAGTCTCTAAGATGAAAGAGAACCAACAGATATGGCTAACCTACGATAACCATAAAGACTAGAATAACCAAAAGATAAACCCCTCAAATATTGACCATCACCTTGCCCATAGTGGTGTTTGGCACTAGAATGACCTCCGTTAGTAATTTGAATTATTGCTTGAATCGTTCGGCTTGGCTGTCCTTGATTCTTATGGGATAGACGCAAAAAATACCCACCATGAGAACTACTAGACCAGAATTGGGAACTATTATGGCTTCCATTGAAACTTCCCAAATATCTAGGACTCTTATTATTTCCCCTTTAGGGCTCATGATATATCTCCTTCATCACTCGAATATTATCTAAAACCTTAGGAAAAGACCTAACCATAGATATTAAACTCTAAGTAGATATACGAATGGGAAGTCTCAACCTATTAACAAAGAAACAAACTCTCTCATACTCAGTATCAAGAATAGAACTCACATGCTAAGTAAACTCATGAAAATGAGCCTCATACTCTATAACTATCATGGAGCCCTTCTGCAACCTTGTAAACTGATCTCTTAAATGATCAATAAGGATCTAAGGCACATACTTCTCTAAGAACATCTCAGAGAATTGAGTATAAGATAAGGGAGAAGATCAAGCTAGTGTAGAATCCATATAACCTATCCACCTATGTCAAGAAACTAAGTCCAATATAAATATTGTGTAATCCACACTATGAGTCTCAAGAAGGCAAAAATTATGGAGCCTATACTCACAAGAAAATAGAAATTCATATGCATACTCGACCGATGCACGATAAAACCTTGGTAGAGTAAATCTCAAGAATCTACAAAAAATCTTCAGCTCCTCAAATTACATAAGAGGCTGAGCAACCATTGGTTGAGCAACTACCGACTGAGAAACTACTGGTGTAGAAGGAACCTTAACTCTGGGAGCTACATCTACAAGATGCGCCGCTACCTCAGTACCACTCTGATCAATAGAAAAAACACCATTAGTTGGCATACCACCAACTATCCCCAAGAGGTGAACCAATGCATAATTGAACACTAAAGCATAATTGAACCTTGGTGGAGCCTCGGCTGGTCAATAGCCCACCGTTGGCTTGGGAAGAAGAACCTCGTGCTTAGGAGTGGTAATAGGACCTAGCCCGTAAATAGGGACACATGACGAAGATGTCCATGACCTCTAGGTCATCCATAAATTAAAGTAAGATCCCTGGGCTTGATCTTGGGACCCTAGTCTCGTGTAGCAGTAACATGTATCTTTGACATCTATAAGAGAGTAAATTTAAGGATATACTTCTACAAACCAACTCAAACTCTTAGCCTTAAGTGAGTGAAAGAAATGATGAACTCCTAAAAATGTACCATAGCCTACCAAAGATAGGAAATAGACTTCATCATTCCAATCTTCATGACTTTACTAGTCATTTGATATTGTATAAACAATATTAGTGTAACCTAGGCTCTGATACTAATTTGTCATGAACTGATTTACGAGTCTTAATGGCACCTACTCATTTGGTATTACTAGTTGACAAAGCTAGATCATGATATACATATGATAAAATACAATATAACATAATTAAGTCAAGGTATAGACAAATCTGAAGTAGCTCTTACATTGCTATGCATAGATAAGTAAATAAATTGAAATAATAACATAACATGAAGCATCAACATATAAAATTACAACTATAAAATGGGCTCCCATACTCCAGCTGGTGTGAAAAGTAAATAACTCATTAGATAATCCCATATGCCTGGAGAATACACTCAATAATAGAATAAAGCAGTGATTCATGATATACAAATAACCAACTTGTTATTTAACCATCATTTCATAATTTACCTATATAAAAGCAACCTTATGATCATTTATACAATAGTCTATTAATCAAATATCCATCTATTATCACTAAATTAATTATCGGCAATTCATCATATACCTACTAGTCATCATTTATTAACTAACCATCATTTGTAAACTAGTCATTTTACCATAAGATCCCATTTATGTCTTGCAACATCATAACTATTTCCTCATTTTCTAATTCAGCTAAATTGCTACTTTTAATCTCACACACCAATATCATTAATAATAAAAAGTATATCATCATAGCATACTATGCATATCCGAACTTAAATAGATAAGTATTATCAATAGTTTGACTGGTATTGATAAATAATCAATAACCAAACTTAAACTGGTAAATAATCAATTGTTGAACTTGAACTAGTAAATAATTAATAGTGTTATAATCATCCTCCAAACACGAATTGAGTATATAATCAATAGCATAATCATCTTTCAGACTCAAACTCAATAAATATATATATATAATCAATAATCATGAATAGCATCATCATATAGAATAAATAATAGCACAATCAATAGGTTTCAACCCTCAAATTAACCAAAAAAATTATCAAGTATCAAAGTTTCTCAATATTTCCTAAAAAGGGGCTTTCTCTAGATATTAAATAAGGGTATATGAATTTTAAGAGAACTAACATAGATCCTGTCTTAAGGTGGGTCAAACACCCAGTTATAAATACTCGAAATACTCAAAGTAAATTTCTACCTTGGACTAGGCTACGGTATCTAGATTGACTTTTAGATGTTAAGCAAGCCAAATATAGCCCTAAGGTTGAGATTCTTCTCAAGAACTTTTACTAAGTTAAATGGAACAAAGACAAGATTCCTTGGGGTAAGAAGCTAAGGCCAACTTACCCTAAGCGTGAGTCACTAGAGCATTTTTACTTAATCTTGAGTGATCTAATGCATTTTCATGCTAAACATGATAAATGGAGTTTAAGTCACCTAAAGCACATGGAAAAAAGCCAAGTGTTCAACTCTAAGGTTTCAAAATGTCCTAAATGGTCTAACTAACACAAGTTATAATTTCATCAATACAACACCTAAAATTCTTCCCAAATCTAACACAATATCATAAGAATACCATAAAGGATCTCAATCTAACAAAGGATAAGCATAACCTACCTCAACGTTGAATAAAGATCAACGAACTACTAAACCATTTCTTTTCCATTTTGTTAAACCTCTGCAATTTATAATGATATCATTAACACATTTTACTTATTAATGTGAGAATAGTGATACAGATATTGTAACATTGTGCTTCGGGTCCATAAATCACATAAAACCCCCATTGAGTCCCACTTACAGAAATCGTATTTCCAAAACCAACCCAATATTCTTACAAGATCAGGGAATCATTACCCTAAAAAATGGGTGAAAACCAAGATAAATTAGGGATAAAATCAAGCCCTAAAGGTTTTGGGGTTTTGAGCAATAAATCACTAAAATACACTATGAAAATGGTGAAGTCTTTCCTAAAATTTGAAGATAATTGTAAAAATAAATGATAATCTAGCATCCCAATCACCAACAAGCTTCAATTTTGAGCTATCATACTAATTACGCTTTAAGATTTATAAATGGGTTAAAATGGCTTTTGCGACACTTGGTGTCTATTTATACCCACACTTAGTATTCAGGTCCTATATCACATATCTAGATCTATAATCACAACTGATGTCATTAGAATCAGATGTTCTATCACAACACTTCCTTCTACAATTGCACCACTTTCCCATCTAAGTGTACCGCGATTGCACCCTTTTTGCTTGCGGTTGCAGCTACAATAGATGACAACTGAAACTTGGAAAATCTTCAAAGTTTTTTTCAAGTCCACGGGATTTATTTGGAATCCCTTATATGAAAAGAAACTATGTAACCATAATAAATTCAACATTCCAGAGTAAATGGTGACCTAAGATTTTCCATCTAATTTTGTTTCGAACAAATATGGGTCCTACACCCATTTTTTTCTTAACTTTTAGACAAATAGGTTGAAATGAGCCCAAGTGCCTTAAGATCCGAAACAAAGGTCTACTTATCCTAAAATTGACATTCTTGAGTTGCTGGTGTAGTTAAAATTACATACGAGATCGTCTTCCTAAAGTTTTTCACCGATGGCCATTTAGAACCAGCAAAAATTTAAAAATAGGGAATTCACTCTAAAAACCAAACAAACTGCCTGGTAACCAAACTTTTAGTTTCAGGAAGTCAAAAATAACTTAGGACAAATATAGAGAAGCTTTAATGGAAAAAATTAGTAAAAGTATGGAAAATGACATGAGGGTCATTAAATATGCTAATAACATAAAATATTCCATTTCTAGCCTCTAGTTAAATACGATTAACACTAGC
Organism: Capsicum baccatum var. pendulum; assembly: GCA_030864225.1. NCBI lineage: Eukaryota > Viridiplantae > Streptophyta > Magnoliopsida > Solanales > Solanaceae > Capsicum > Capsicum baccatum. The sequence continues at coordinate 98,065,342 of CM061556.1, read as the reverse complement.
TCGACTCGCCTACCCAAGGTGATCATCATACTTGAGATATCCATCATAAGTATCGGTATTAATACTGTGTTGTATCATATTGTCATGTATACTACTATCCACATCTAAGAATGAACAAAAATAACAAAATATTTAAAATAAATACTGTGGCTAACCCAAACTGACCAAAACACTACAAGAATGAATATTGTGTTTCACTCCTCGGTAACAATGCCATAATATTGATAAAGCTCAAATTATACCCTTGATATTTATGCGATCGTCAATATTATAGTAACCTAATAGAGGGTGAGGTTGAATGCTAAGGGAGTGGAGATAAGGATTTCGACACTTAAGAGTATTAGAAGTCAACTACAAGTGGACTCATATCGCATAGTATATAAATATGATGCAAAAATATGGGGTTTGTTTTGAATATTTTTAAATTTAGCAATTTTATTGTTTTGAGAATACTATTTCAAAGTACAAATAATTAGAGCTTAATAAAGAGTGGATGAGACTAGGGGCGGTGCATTAGTAAGTGAGGGATTATGCATAGGTATTTGATTATTTTGCCACTTTAAATAGATGTTAGGGTAGGTCAGATATAAAGTCTTTAGTGTATATTTGTGAATCAAACACCAAATATCCATGCTTTAATTGCCATAAATCTTAAATAAGAATTATTGATTTTTTATCCCAATTTAGATAGATGTCATGGGTAGGATAGATATAAAGGCTTTAGTGTTGATTTGTCAATCAAACACCAATATCCAAACTTTAATTTAAATAAATCTTCAATAAAAACTACTAATTCTTCGCTTGAGAGTCACTCTAATGTTTCTTAGCTCTAGAAAAGTACCATAATGGTAGAAATGAGCTGAAAACCCCTTTTTAACCCCATAGTCTCATTTGCCTGATATTATGAAAATGCCATAACACTACACAAGTGGGGTGAAGGTAGCACTATTTGGGCCATTTTATCTAGTTTGTACTTAGGTAACCTTTTGACAACTCTATTTGAACTTCAATGACCCTTTTCTTTCGTATATGTCCTCCCATTGACTTGAATGGCTTGATCATCATTATTTTAAATCCTTAACTAGAAAATGAGAATTATACATGAGATCAATGCCAAATAAATTTAAAATCATGATAGTTTAAGAATAAAATATGCTAACAAGTCAACAAAATGATGAATTCTCAGGTAGCTCGAAAATGTCATTTCCTCATCTTAATCCTTGTAAGTTTCCCTTTAAGTCTTGATTTATTTCTTTGATTAAGTCATAAATCAAGAGTTTCTTAATAGGATTATTTTGGTGTCATTTGATCTCGGCATTTACTAATTTTTAATGATGAATTATGCTTGAGCGTTAGGGGACGTGTAGATTATTTTTTAAAATTGTGATTCCACAAGTAGACCCCACATGGGATATTTGCTAGATATTGAACTTGAATCATTAAAATGCATTATAGTAATAATTATTCTCAAATACTATGAAGATTATAATTTTGATAGAGTGGCATCACTTAGGGGCTTTTTTGTAGGGAAAATCTATAAGATAGCAGGCCTTATCGAGCATTCTTTTGCATCTATGTACCCTAAGATTTCTATCCTCATAGATTGAGATTTTAATTGGTATTGGAAAGATATTATTCTAGTATTTTGTAGGGAAATTACAAATTGATTTTATTTTTGCAAAATTTGGGTTATTTAGCCTATTAGTGAGTCGTATTTAGGCTGTCACAACCCGATTTATGAGTCACAATGGCACCTACATTATCCTGCAAGTAGGTAAGACAAACCATAGAAGAGATTTATAAGCAATAGTATAATTTGGTAGAAAAGTTGCCTAGGATCCAAAAATCATCAATTAAAGATTTATAATAACAATAAGATAATAATGGTAGTCTAAAATATAGATAAAACATCCATAACCATCCCACTACCTAGTATGGGCGGTACAAGAGTTTGATAAAAGGTACATAAGTACTAAAATAGTCAAATACAATCTATCTCAGATAATAATAGTCTAGACATAGATAAAAATGTAAACATAGGCAACTTCAACTTCGAGATCTCTCTCAATCTCCAAACTCAACTTAGCATGAATGGTTAGTGATGTATATGATCATCGTCGATATATTAACCCAATAGAGGTTTGGTCAAATCCTCTGAGAGTGGGGATAAGGATTTCAACACTTGAGAGTGTTAGAAGTCAACTAGAGGTTTACTCATAATATGTAGTATATAAATATGAATGAAAAAAATGGCTGATTTGTTTTTGATGTTTTCAAATTCAATAATTTTTTATTTTGAGAATATTATTTTGAAGTTAGAAACAATTAGAGAATAAGAGAGTGTGGATGATACTTGGGGTTATGCCTTACTAGATATGCGTTTATGCATGAGTATTTGATTTTTCGTCCAAATTTTGCTCAAAGTCATGGGTACACTAGAACTAGACATTATAGTGTTGATATGTTAATCAAACACCAAATATCTCAAAAAAGTTCTTTTAAACACATCATAGGTGTAATAATTTTAACAATCTATGGCCTTAAGTAGCACCCATACATCTAAGAGATGAGATTAAATGAACTAATTCAAGTTATTCCTTACATCAATTCCTCACCCATATCCCCTTTATCAATGATGATTTGGGTTTAAAGGTAATAGAGGTTTGCAACCCTCAATTCTTAGTTAAAACATGAAATTAATGTAAAACCCATATCAATTAGCTAATTAGGAAGACAAAAGCTTATTTAATAATCACAACATATTCCATCATAACTCTATGATGAAGAATTAGCTAATCATAGAGGAAGAAAGTAGAGATATACCCCCAATTTCCTTAAAATTTATACATAGAAAATAAAAAGAATAAAATACCAATGATTTAGTTTCAATAAATCATTAATATAAACTACTAATCTTCACTTGGGAGTCACTCTGATGTTTCTTAGCTCAAAAGTACAATACTTATGGAAATGAGATAAAAAAAACCCTTTTGACCTTAAATTCCCATTTTCCTAATATTAACAAAACCGCCGCTGTATTACTGACGTACTTGAGCAGGTCTAGTGTAGGTGGGGTGCAAGTAGGAGAAACTGATACTATCCAGGCCATTTTTGTAACCTTCGCGTGCATATGCCTCAGATCCGTGTGCAGATGGCCTCCTGACACCTCCATGTGAACTTTAACAATCCATTTCATTCTTATTTGATATCTTATTAACTTAAATGGCTTGATCATCTTAATTTTCAACCTTTACCTGCACAAATGAACATAATAGATGAGATTAACTCTAAGTTAATGGAAAATCATGATAATTTCAGCATAAGATATGCCAATAATTCACTAAATTGATGAGTTATCAAACCCTTAAACATAAACTATTCCTTGTTCTCAAGTAACAAATAATAAACCAATGAGATAGGGTATTTATGACTCAAAACCACCTAAAATAAAGTTGTAGTAAAGGTCTAACCTAACAAATCTCAAAAAATGACCTCTCATACATGTAATGGAAACAAATAAATCAAAATTTTCACTAAGCATATATCTATGAAACAAGTATGAGATATTGTATCTAATAAACCTTTTAAAACAAATAATATTTCCTAAGAAGTGACATAAAATCTCTAAACAACATCTCAACTTTTACAAGCAACATACCTTGCATAGTTACCCTAGAAGTAAGACATCACCCACGATCCTAAAATATTTTACGAGCAAGAGACATCTACACAATCACAAGACATTTAAATTCCTAAAAGAGCTAAAATATTTAAGGTATTCACACTCACTCCCACAAAGAAATTCAAGTATGATGAGTAGAACAATAGTCTTGCTCTTGGAGCTTTTAGCCACTAATATAGACTTACCTGGTGTGGAATCATCAAGGTCTTGTAGGTATAGATGAAGGTTTAAGGTATTTGAAGAATATATGGATCAAGTGACTAAAATTTCCAAACAACGTCTCAAATTTTACAAGCAACATACCTTGCATAGTTACCCTAGGAGTAAGACATCAAAGTTTAAGGCATGATACTCTTCCCAAATTATAACTTTTCTAAAAGTGTGTGTTTATAAGTATTATTCATATGGTTTTGATAATTGTTTTGGAGTATGGGTTAAGGGTTTCAAATGTTTGTTTTTGAACAATATTTTCCATTATTTACATATGATTGTTCATGATCTAATTATGGTTTTGAACTTGTGGGGTGCATGGGTATGGGTAATAAACAAGGGCATTGTGATTTCCCTTAATTTAACTATATCAACAATTAAAGAGGTAATGACCTCAACCTCATGTTGTGAAATTGGTTTTGAACATGAAAAGCATGCAAATTGAACTACACTTGAGCTATTGCATAATGTGAAAAGTTAAGGAAGCATAATGATTTTGAATTGAACCTTTTTGGGGTTCTGTAATTCCCCAAGTGATAATAATTAGTTTAGCATATTGATTTTACCTTAAGAGTGTAGTTGTATGATGCTACCAATGGTGTATGTCTAAATATATATTATGGTTAAATGAATGGAAAATTTTGATAAATGATATAATTGGGATTTATTGAGGGTTGTGTAGCTGGGTCGTGAAAGTGAAAGTTGAGAAGACCAGTTCTTGAAATTAACGTTGCAAATGTGGGGGTCCTAAAAGATAAAGTGGTTCGAGTCCACCTTATTATATTAAAAGATTTTGAGGTTTGAGTCTCCTATATTATATTTTACGATTTGGTGATTTAGTCACCTTAGTAGGCTAGAAGGTTTGATTCCCCCATGGTGCATATATGCATCCTCTAGTTTGTGCGACTACACATACTGTGGGCCTTTAAACTAGGTGAGAGCTGGGCCTATGTAGCTCATGGGTGCCTTCATATGTTATGAAGGTTGAGCTACACAATTTCGGGTAAAGTTTTTAAGTACATGTTAAGCCTAGTTCCCTTTCCCAGCATATTATTTATGTATGTACATGATGATATTCACATTCATTTAAATTAGACTTGAATTGAGTTTTTTATCCTCTATCCCTAAGTTACATGCTAGTTTTTAACACACTAATCATCTCCAGACGTTGTATGTCTACGTGATATAGTCACCAAAGATACTTCAACTTACCTTGCACAGTGTTAGGTAGATCAACTTGGTTCATCGATCGCTAGTGGTAAAGTGGTGATCTTTCATTCTCTGGATAAATTGGACATTCTTCAATTTCCATTTATAGATTAGAATTGAGAGTTCACAGTATCATTAACATTGTCATTATAATTGTTAGGGTCGAGGGCATGTCCCAATACTTTATAGATTTTGGTTTTGTTATAAGGATTTATGGATTAATATAGACTTGGTTGATAATATTGGTTGGTTAACTTTTTTAGATAATTGTTTATTGGTTATAGACATGTCCAGAATTTCATTGAGGTTATCTTATGATATCTTGTTATCAATTCAAAATTCAGCCACTGTTAGGTAGTGTATGGTGTTTTTGTTAGGTATAGAGGGTAGTCTCCGGTCCGCGATGGACTTATGATAACCATCATGACTAGAACCTAGTTTGGGTCATGACAAAGTATGTATCATAGCCTAGGTTTTTTGTCATTGGGTGTCCCCAAATTCATGACAAGTAGAGTCTCTTTATGGGCGTGTAGCATGCCACACTTATAAATGACAGGCAATGAGGCATTAAGGAATGTTTCCCTTTCTTTTTGTTTTATTTTAGGCTGTAGAGTCTAAGATCTTGAAATCTCCTATAATTATAGCATGTTTTCTTTTTTTATCTTGTCTCCCAAAAGAACTGATACTCGTAGAAACTCCTTTGTCCCTTTTGAATATAATGTCAATATAGCTCATCCTACTCAAAGAGTTAAGGCCCACTATAGGATTGCTTCTTTTGATTTCCTTATTGGAGTTCCACTGATTCACCTAAACCTTCCTCAGATATCTCAAGCCAATGTGTCTAATATTGATTATATTCAGTCGCTCCATTTACTTACCCATTTGGTGGACTCTCAAACTGAGCATATTGCTCCTATTGCTCCATCTTCTGAGGTCATAAAGTTTCCCAATCATGAGGAAGAACCTCAAAAATTCATTGATGAGATGGAAAAGATTTTTTATGTGATGCATGCTACTGATGTGGAGGGTGTGGAGTTTGCTTCATATAAGTTAAAGGATGTAGCGTGTCACTGGTATGAGTAATGGGATCATTCTAGGGGTGATGATGTTGAATCCACTTTGTGGGATGACTTCTCTAGTGCTTTTCTTGATCGCTTCTTTCATTGGGATTTAAGGGAGGCAAACGTTATGGAATTTATGAATGTGAAGAAAGGAATAATGACATTAAAATATTATTCCTTGAAGTTTCATTAGTTGTTGCAATTTGATCTTAAATTAGTTTCTAGTATGAGGGGTAAAATGAGGAAGTTGGATTCGGGTTGTCTCGTTATTTGATCTTAGAAAGAAAGTCTACCCTATTGAACAAGGATATGGATATCTCTACACTTGTGGTGCAAATGTAATAAGTGGAAGAGAAAAACATGAAGCAGGAAGAGATGATTGAAAGGCAAAATATAATGTTCCGATATTTTGATCAAGGTGGAGATCAGCAACAGAGTGGTAGAGATGGTGGAAAATGGTGTAAGAAGAAGTGGGGTAATTCTTGTTCCTACTCTATGGTTGGTACTCCTTATCCGAAGCCATCTGTTGATCTTTATTTTCAAAATAGTATTGGTTCTCGGGTAAAGGGTGTTTTTCCTCAGGCTAGTGGGCCTCAGTCTACTACATCATATCCCTTTTGTAGATTTTATGGTCAGATAGATCATGGTGTTTTATTGTAAAAAAATTCCTCCCTTGTTACTTACCTACAACCTCATATAACTATTAACTAATGTTTGTATAGCCAACAAACGTCTAAACACCTCCAACCATGCCAAACTCTCATTGCTCACAGTCTTCTAACTCAATATATCCTTAGCAACATTAGCTTACCTAGATGATTAAGAATTGAAGTATCATAATATTTGAGAAACTCCATTTATATTTTCTACCTCAAATTTAAGTCTTGCTGAGTAAATATATATCACAAACCTACGGTGGTCTATGAAGACCTCATAATTCACTCTATGAAGGTAATGTCTCTATATCTTTAGATCAAACACCATCGCCGACAACTATAGATCATGGATGGGGTAGTTCTTCTTATATGATTTTAGCTACCTCGAGGCATGAGCAATTACATTCTTGTCCTACATCAGAACAACATCCAGACCATACCATGAAGCATCACAATACACAATGAAATCCTTACCTTTTATTGGCAAGGTAAGAATACGAGCTAAAGTTAGAAAGGTCTTGAGTTTTTAAAGCTCTCCTCTCATTCGTTATTCCACAAAAAGGTACCTCCTTCTGAGTCATATGGATCATATACAAAGAAATAGATGCGAAAACTTTAAAAAAACCAATAATAATTGTTACCCAACCCCATGAAACTACAAAATTTTGTCACATTGGTCGGTCTTGCCCAATTCTTAATAGCTTCAATCTTTTGTAGGCCTACTATAACCCCTTCCTTTGACACCATATTCCCCAAGAAAGACACTAACAACAACCAAAATGTCATGACCCAATTTCTAAATTCATGATGGTGCCTACTATAACCCACCAATAGGAAAGCCAAACCCATTATCACGACCCGAACTAGGGCCAATTTCTGATGTGGTATTTCAAGTCCATCGTGGATTGGAGACCACCCCCTTCATGCCTATCAAAACAAAGAATACATACTATCACAGAATGAATCTCAAACTTAAAACAAGATAACAAGGCCCAACGCAAGACATGGATAATATCTCCATAAGCCATCTTTCAATACCAATAAACAACACCCAAGTCCACAGTTATCCACAAGGCCTCTAACAAAATTACATACTAATAAAGTGTCGGGACATGCCCCCGACCATAGCAAAAAATAATTCCAAAACAAAGTCTAAGATATAGGGATCTAAAACAAAAAATGAAGTCTTTTGAGGGATGGAATATTTCCACTTCAAGTCAACTCATGGACTATCAATGAATACCTGATCACTGCATAGGTAAGGTAGAAGAATTTCTGGCGCCTGCATTGCATAGGGATACAACGTTTGGAGATGCTTAGCGGTTAGAGCGCTGTAGTGTAACTCAAGTATAAAGGATAAAATAATGCCATGATCCATAATGCAAAAAACATTAAAACCAGTGCATAATGTTATATGCAATACATATATATATGACATGCCGGGAAATGGAACATCGCATAGCATGACTGTTTATAAAATCTTAACCTAGATTATGTAGCATAACCGTCATAATCAATGAACCCACGGGAAATTTGAGCCCAAACCTCCCCCAGCTGGAAGGGCCTCAGTACATGTAGCTGCACAAACTAGAGAATAATCATATGACATATGCTCAATGGGGGAATAAAACCTCCCTGCATAAATCAAAGGTGATTCAAACATCAATTTATATAACATTGAGGGCTCGAATCTCCCAATAATATAATAATAATAAGATGGAGTCGAACCTCCATGTTATTTAGACTCTTATGCTGGATAGTGCAGTTTTCAATAATGGTCCCTCGGGACCGACACTTTCATATCTTGACTACACAACCCACCTTAAGACCAATTAAAACATTTAACACACATTCCTAAGTTATTGAACTGATTATGCATTTGCGCATCTCATTGTTATCATCATACTAATCCCACTTGGAAGTTAATTATCATGTTGTAATCCGTTAACCAGCACAGGAGGGAAATTCATGACCTTTTTGGTTCAGTTAACATTAACACGAGGAAAATCATATACCACAAAGTTTAATAAAATCATACCATAGTTTATTAACCTTTTATGCTAATCCATTAGTATAAGTGAGTAAGTCAAACAATATGAAAAAACCATATTCATTATCAATATCACAATTTGAGTTGAGGGAAACACAATTTCCAAAAACCATATATCAAAGAAAAATCATAAAATTGGGGATAACCATGACCACTTAGTTTATTCACCAATACCATGCACCCCAATGAGTGTGTAAATCAACAACGTAAAGCTTAATAGTTCAATAGTAATCATGAGATAACATTCAAACAATTTATATCCAAAGCCCTCAACCTATAGTTCAAAAACCAACATCAAAACCATGAATAATTAAGCCAATTTTTATGCCATTAATAAAATACAAGTATAGGAAAAGAGGTACATGCCTTAGACACACATAGATTTATGAGAAATTAGGAACTTGACCAAAAATATAAACATACGATAAAACCCTTATGATTTTGAGTTTGAGAAGAGGATAATAGCTTTTGAGTCATGAAAAATAATGGAAATAGGTTCATATAGTGTTTAAAGGTCACCCATAGGTTAAAAGACCTTATTATCCCTGATCCCAAGTAAACAAAACCAAAAATTGCCCGAATTTCAAGCATCAGCGTGGCATAGAACTTAACACAAAAGCTAAACTCCATTACACGGACCCTAACACAGAGATTATCCTCCATGTCATGGACCCTATCTCTGAGACTATCCTTTGTGACAGATGGATATTATTGAGGCTCACTGCCTCCATGGCCCAAAACAACCCTAAACCTCTCTAAATATTCTGAAACTCTCCTAGGACACACCATTCATAGGACTAAGTGCAATTTAAGTCAAAAATTGATATTTAAAACACAGGATGAGCCAAGAATAAAATTCTCAAAATTTGGAGGGTAGTACATTATCCCGTTCATAGGATCATTCATCCTCGAATGATGAGCTAGGATACTTTTCACACGATAATAGAAATACTACACCTAAGTCAAATGATAAACCCACATTATAAGAAGGAGAACGGAAGTCACGCCTTAAGTTCCTTTGTCTGACACATGGAACAAAAATGGGTACTTAGCCTTGATTTATTCCGCAGCTTCCTAAGTGACTTCTTCCATTGTTAGGTTCCTCCAAAAGACTTTTACTGAAGCTACATATGTAGTTCACCATCTATGAACTTATCTATCCAAGATCTCTACCGGGACCTCATCGTATAATAGGGAATCCAAAATATCAACACTCTTAATAGGCACCACCAAGGAAGGATCACCCAAGAATTTCTTCAACATAGACACATGAAATACAGGATGAATAGAACACAAGCTTGCAGGCATTTCTAGCTCAAAGGAAAATTCTCCACCCTTTTTAAAATCAAATAGGGGCTAACATAATGAGGACTAAGCTTCCCCTTCTTTCAAAACTGCATTACCCCTTTCATAAGAGGAACCTTCAAGAATACCCAATAACCCACATTGAACTCTATCTATCTTTGCCTCACATACACATTATACTTTTGGCAACTTTGAGTAGTCTTAACCTATCTCAAATCACCTTCACCTTCTCCATAGCTTAATGAACTAAATTAGATCCAAACATCTTTGTCTCACCAACCTTGAACTACCCAATAGGAGATCTACACCCCTACCATGCAACGCCTCAAACAGAGCCATACTAATGTTAGAGTGATAGCTATTATTATATGAAAACTCTATAAGAGGTAAATAGTCAACCCAACTACCACCAAAGTCAATTCACCTACCCAAAGCATATCTTCCAAGGTCTGAACAGTCTTATCCTTCCATCTGTGGATGGATAGTGGTGCTAAGGTTTACCTTAATCCCCAAACCTTACTGGAATGACCACCAAAAAATGATATAAGAACTGTGTACCATAATAAAAAATGATGGAAACTGGAGCACCATGCAACTTTATGATCTTCTGAATACATAACCTTGCATAGTACTAGGTTGAATAATTAGTCCTCACCAGTTAGAAGTGAGCCAAATTAGTCATCCTATCCATGATAACCTAGATAGAATCAAATTAGTTTTTAGTTTGTGGAAGACTGGTAATAAATCTATATTAATCACTTCCCATTTCCACACAGGCAACTAAATTTCTTGAGACAACTTATTGGGCCAAGTGCTCCACCTTCACTTGTTGACACACCATGAAATTAGCCACAAATTAGCCACATCCCTCTTAATGTTATTTCAAAAATAAATTTCCTTAAGTCCATGATACATCTTTGTTGAACCAGGATTAATCGAATAGCGCGACTTATGATATTTGGCTAAAATTCTACCTTATAGCTAATCCAGATCAGGAACGTACAATCTCTCTTGGTACCTTAAGATACCATCACCACCAATCTCAAAAGCCATCACTTTTTGCTTACCCACATCATCCTTGATTTGCATCAAGATAGGATCCAACATATGCTTATCCTTTATCTCAGCACCAAGAGATGACTTTACCACCTCTTGCACCAATATACCACCATCCTTAGAATCTAAGAGATAAACTCCAAAATTAGATAATCAGTGAATATTCTCCACCAAATCCCACTTCTTTTATTCTATGTAAGATAAGCTCCCCATAGATAACATCCTAAGAACATTAACTACCGCGTTAACTTTATCTGGGTGATAGTGGAGACTTAGGTCATAGTCTTTGAGAAACTCAAGCTATTTTATTTGACAAAGGTTCAACTCTTTCTAGGTTAATAAATATTGCAGGATGTTATAATCTAAACAAATGTAAACATGGACCCCATAAAAATAGTGTCGTCAAATCTTCAATACAAAAACAAAAACCAACAACTCTAAATCATTAGTAGAATAATTCCTTTCATGAACTTTTAACTGCTTAGAAATATATGCCACCACCTTGCCATGATGCATCAATACATAATTAAGTACCATACGAGAAGCATCACAATATATCACAAAGCCATCAGTACTCTCGGGCAGGGTCAAAATTGAAGAAGGAGCCAATTTATCTTCCATCTTCTCAAAACACCCTTACATGTATCGGACCATAGAAACTTTTCCTTTTTCTAAGTCAACTTGGTCAAAGGTATGGCAATCGACGAGAAACTATCCAAAAACCTTCTATACTAACTAGCTAATCCGAAGAAGCTACGACTATTAATTAGAGTCATGGGTCTAGGCCCGCTCATAGCCACCACAACTTTCTGTGGATCTACCATGATCCTTTACTAGAAACAACATGACCCAAAAAAGTAACAACGTTTAACAAAAACTCACACTTTAAAAACTTAGCATACAAATACTTATCCTTAACGAAATACAACACGATGTAGAGGTAATCAACATTATCCACCTCACTCTTTGAATATACCAAAATATATCTATAAACACAATGATGAACAAATCCAAAAATTGACGAAATACCCAATTCATGAGATCCGTAAATTCCACTGGAGCATTGATCAACCCAAAAGACAAGACCAAGAACTCTAAATGACCATACCGAGTATGAAACGTAGTCTTTGGGATATCTTTATCCCTAATATTTAATTGGTGATAGCACAAATGGAGATCAATCTTAGAGAAATACTTAGCACCTTGAAGTTTGTCAAATAGGTCATCTATTCAAGGAGGGTACTTAGTCTTCACTGTTGCCTTATTCAATCGACAGTAATCTACACATATTCAAAGGGAACCATCCTTCTTGTGCACGAAAAGAACTGAAGCACCCCACGGATACATACTAGGGCAGATAAAATCCTTGTCTAAAAGATCTTTCAACTGCTCCTTAAGCTCTTTCAACTCAGTCAAAGACATTTTATAGGGAGGGATAAAGATAGGATAAGTGACTGGAAGATGATCAATCCCAAACTCAATTCTCCTATCAGGAGGGATGCCCAAAAAATCATTAGGGAAAACCTTATGGAATTCACTAACTATGAGAATAGATTATAAAGAAGGACCCACTGAGTTAGAATAATTAACCCAGACCAAATGATAGAGATACCCTTGAAAATAAATTTTTGAGCTCTAAGATATGATATAAATCTTTCCTTAGGCACTAAGGAACACCTTTCCCACTCTATAATCAGATCATTAGGGAATTTGAAAATGACCTTATGGGCCTGACAGTCTTAAGAGGCATAACACAAATGTAACCACTCTATCCCTAAGATAACATCAAAATCTAGCATGTCTTATTCAATCAAATCCACCAAAGTATAATACCTTGGGAAATTTTTGGTTGAAATTTTATGCGTAAACGTGTTGGGTTCTATCTTCTAGAATGAATTATAAATTTTCCATGCGGAATGTCTTAGATTATGAGACACCATTCCGTAGAGTATCGAATAAGATTTCCAACAATATATGGATCATCCAAAACGGACACTTAAGCGACGAGTTATGAATATTTTGATCAAACCAGGAATAGTAGTGAACAGTAAAACTTGCAGGAAAAAGTACAAAGCCCTGGCGTATTTTTTCTCCAAATTTAAATGATAATAACTCCTTGTACATAATGATCTTGGTGATCTACTATATATTAATGGAAATCTCTGCGAGTCCTCTTTCCAATGAAATTGGTTTTATCCAATTTTCTATCAGAGCAAAAATTTATGGTCGATCGACTTCAGCCTATCAACAAAAAATTTTTGGATCAATTTTAAATGATCATAACCCCTCGTGCATAATTATCTGGGTGAGATACTATATATCAACAAAAATATATGAGAGTACTCTTTTTAATGAAATTAGTTTCATCCAATTTGGATATCAGAGTAAAACATTATAGTTGATCTAGTTCAGACTATCAAAACAGTCCACCAAAGGATAGATTCAAGAATTATTTGATTTTTAGGGGCGTTTTGGTCATTCTTCCTTACTCAAAATCCGTCCAAACCCTATATTAAAGCCTATTAGAAGCATTATATGTTATATTCATCAAATTTACTCAAAAAGAAAACTCTAATCTCCTACATCCAACTTTAAGAACCTCCAAAGTTCACCATTAATTCTGCAAATTTATTCAACATTCCAAGTTCCTAGTTCAAGAACTCCAAGAACCATCATTCAAAGGCACGATTAACATCTCAAAAATGAGTATTAATCTAAAGTTCATCGTTCAAGGTATGTGGGGGTTTTTTCAACAAGAACTCTCTTTTGTTCGTATGCCCAAAAGTACTGTTCTTTACAAAGGCATGATTTTTATTTGATTTTTTTTACAAATTTGAAGCATGAACCCATATCTTATGAGGATTATTATGAAATATTAATGTTTATAATTTCGAAAGATGAATTTACATGTTTGGAGATATAAACCATGAAACTTGTACGATATTTATCATGATTTTGATATTTGGGTCGTGAATCCCCGTTGAAAATTATGTTTTTTTAGAAAGTATGTGTTATAAGAATGTTGATGTTAAATATTTGAGATATTTTGAATGATTTGACCTTTTGGTCTTAATGGAGTTATTTTGAACTCGAGTGTGAAAGAAATCCACAACATGGTTGATTTTGATAGACGGGAAGCATGATGGCTCCCGATGTATATTGATATATTACTAAAATTGTTTTGTTGTGGATTATCTGTGAAATGATCTGAGCTAAGTCTGGGAAAAATCTTTAGCACTGAGTGGGAGTTATAAAGTGACCTTACTTCCCTAGAACTACGTGCCCCCGTAGGAGTGAGCTTGAGGCTGATTTATATAGTGATCACTAGTTTGTATGGATTTGATATCAATAGTCCTACTCTGATAGCAATGATAGGACGACTCTCCCCAACGTGGGTTGTACGTTGGACTCCATGTAGCTCACATAGTTTATGTTGGTTATAGGATCTCCCATTGTGTGTTTGTTTCCTTGTGTCTATGGTGAATGATGAAGTAATTTGATAGTGGAATTGTGAAAGTTATTATTTTAAAAAATTTATATGATATTTACATTATGAGAATTGATATTCTCGATGAACTGAAAGTGATTGACAAATTATATGATGACTCACATGTGTGATTGTACTTATTTCGTCCTCTTATGATTACGATGATTTTCTTTAGGCTATGTGAGTCTTTCATACATCCTGAATATTTCTTATAAATATTTATGATGATGAAGTTTATACAATAGCATACACCCCTATATACTCGGTTCCTTTCTATGGTACTGACCCACATCTTCAGATGTGGGCTGCATTTTCTCAGAATATAGGTTTAGGTGCTCAGTTCCAGGTTAGATAGTGATTCTTTGGGCACGCTGTTCTATATCCTCTTTTGTGGTGAGTCCTCATGTTCCAAGGACGTGATGTCTGATGTTGGTTTCACGAAATTATTTGTATTTGATAACTGAGTATGAGTCAGTTGGCGCATGTCTTAATGGCTCACTGGTTTTATTGATTTTCTTAAAGGCTTGTCAGACTAGTATAGATGTTGGGAGTTGAGTAATAAGTCATATTTTGTTATCTTTCTAAAATTCTTTTATTCTTGGATGATGGTTACTCTATTTATATTTGAGGGTTATTTATGGAAAGACCGTTGATTTGTATTGAACTGAGTGAAAATGGATCAAAGGTTAGCTTGGGGCTACTCATAGCCTCAAGCATCGTGTGACGCTCCGGGACCCATTTTCTGGGGCATTACAAACTTGGTATTAGAGCCCAAGGTTTTAAGGTATCCTAGGGAGTCTGACAAGCTATGTTAAGTAGAGTCTTGATCAGCGGTGTGTAGCGCGCCACATCTATGAGCAAGAGGCTACAAGATTATTTAGGAAAAAGTGTGATTCTTTCTTTCAGAAGTCTATCATGCTTAAAGTTTCTCTCTCTGCTATTGATTTGTGCTATCCTCTTTTAGAAATATGCCTCCACATCGAGCGATAAGAAATAATGATAGTCAGCAACCTCAACCTGCTGACCCATTGAATGAAAATATGTCTCATGCTGTATTTTGGGTATCCTTTCAGGCACTGGCCCAACCTATTACTGCAAATGTTCAGGCCAACCTGTCCATGGCTCTACAACAACAGGGAGGTAATTCAGCTGCTGCCAGGATCCGTGACTTCATACGGATGAATTCACCAAAATTTTATGGGTCCAAGTCTGATGAGGATTCACGGTTGTTTTTAGAGGAGGTGAGGAAGATTACTCAGGTAATGCATGTATCTGAGAAACATAGTATGGAGTTGACTGTGTATAGATTGAAAAACCTTACTTATAACTGGGTTGTTGCTTAGAGGAACGGTAGAGGTGAGAGAGCTATCCCTACAACTTAGCAAGAGTTCCAGGATGCATTCTTAGATATGTTTTTCCCTTTGGAGATGAGGAAGGTAAAGGTGGAAAAGTTTATGAACCTGTGATAGGGCTCTATGACTGTTAGGGAGTACTGTCTAAAGTTCAATCAGTTGGCCAAGTATGCTCCTGACTTAGTGGTAGATAATCGAGATAGTATGAGTAAATTTGTGATTGGAGTGTCTAGTTATGTGGTTACGAAGTGTAGGTCTGTTATGCTGAATAGTAAGATGAATCTTTCTAGGCTGATGACTCATGCCCAAATAGATTGAGGCAGACAAGATTAAGGAGAGAGATAGAATAAGAGGGAATAAGAGAGCTAGGTCTGAGCAGAACGGACAGGGTTAGACTAGATCATAGGGAGGGAGTCGCCCTCAATATCAGGATCGTTCATCCATGCCAGCACTGTCATCTACTAGTGCTCCCATACCTAAAGGTAGGCAGGAGAAAGGTACCAGGTCATATGCATCCAGGTCCCAGTACAGTGCTGGAAGTAAGCCAAATGGTCCCCGGTGCCCTAAGTGTGGTAGGGTTCATTCGGGTGAGTGTTGGGGTGAGAAGAGGGGTTGTTTCTGGTGTGGTGACATGGGTCACAGAGTTAGAGATTGTCCATAAGATGGACAAGGGTGTCGTAACTATCGCCCTCAAACCTAGACTCAGACTGTTAGTGCTCCAGTTCCAGCGGCTCACCCAGCCTCATGTCAGGGCTCATCTTCTAGCAATGCTGGAGGGTAGCGCCAGAATAGATTCTATGCTTTACCATCCCGCCAGGAATAGGAGAACTCTCCCAATGTTGTTACCGGTATGCTTCGTATATTTCAGTTTGATGTGTATGGTTTGTTGGATCCTGGATCCATTTTCTCATATGTTACACCTTTGATTGCTGTGAATTTTGAAATAAGTCTTAAGATTATTCCTGAGCCTATCCTAGTTTCTACCCTAGTGGGTGATTTTATTATTGCCTAGAAAATGTATAAAAAGTGTCCTAGTACCGTTCTTGATAGATATATCTGCATAGCTGATTTTCGTTATTTCATATCTGCTTATTGTGATATGCCTGCTTGCATGAACATAGGTATGCTCTGTTAGTCTCTGGACAGTGTGTTTAATTATGAATTCTCATATTAAGAATACTGTTAACCTGTCTTCTCAGGCAACTCCGATTGCCACTATTGAAAATGATCTTCAAAACTGGAGTATTCCAGAAGAATCTTTCAATACAATTTATCAAATTGGTAAATTTAGTTTTCTGAAAAAACATAACATCAAGACCTCTGAGTCTACTGTTGCTATTAATAATTCTTTAGAAATTATTCAACTGTTAAATGAATTAGATATAAACCGATTAAAAAATCAGTTTAATTATGTGCATGTTGGACTTGTTCAAGTAGCTATAAAGCCACTTTTCCGACAGGGACTTGATATCCCAGTCTGTGCTATCCTAAGAGATGCTCGTCTACTTAATTTTGACGATTCCCTCTTAGGTGTAATTCAAAGTAACCTAGCCGATGGCCCGGTATACTTTAATTGCTACCCAAATTTCTCTGTTGACATACATGATCCTAACATCATGGATGTTTTAACTCTTAATGTTAAAACAAAAAACATGAATAGTAAGGAGAACACCAGAGAAATAGCGATTATATACCGAGTATATTATCGCCTCATGGGTACAACTCTAGCACCTAAAGCTAGATTCACGAGCCCTAAAGGGGTTACCACCCTAATGGAAGCAAACAAAGATCGTAGCACAGTCTTTGTTCCAAAGGATCTTGTTTGGGATGATATTCTCCGCAGTAACGAATGGCACTTTGAGAATATTACCCAACCCATTCGGATCTACTCCGAAAAATCTCAAATCGAACGGGTGATTCAACACCCTAATGGATCTATCGATCTAAAATTCCTCGGATTAAATTCGTCTCGGCATTCGTCGTTTCACAGATCTGTCTTCACTCGTGCCTCAACTTCCCAACCCCGGGAGGGAAGTGATGAAAATGAGCATGATAATGACAAGGGAAAGATTAGAGGAGTAGAATTCTCTGGTCCGGTACCTAAAGTCTACTATCAACAGAAAACCAGGGTTTGTGAACCCGTAAACCTTTATGAACCTGGAAGCCCTACGGCCTCAGAAATGGCTCCCCCTCCTCAAAAGGTCAGAACAGACCCTAGTCTTCTCGTTATCAAAAACGATAATGAAGAATATTCCCCAGACCTTGCAGCCTTGAGAGTCCGATGGAATCATCCAAAGGACACTCTTAAGTGGAAATGGTACATTAGTACCTATTCCAGCGAACAACAAAAGGAGTTAGGAAGGCTATGGATAGCCGACATGAAAAGACTCCGATGCGATATGGAATTCTTCTTCTGGTTAGATAAAACTGGAAAGATAGAAAACCAAGTTGAACCGCTTAACGTTATGGTTACCAGATGGTACACCCAACGAAATACGGTCATCGAGTCAACAACTCCTCCTTTAGAAGGTCTTAACATCCCTTTCTCCAACGAGGTCATAAAAGCTTCCCCCTTTAAAACCAAAAGTGAGAGAGCTACTTTGCATGTTAACAATAAAGACCTTGATAGAGTAATTGAACAAAACAATTACACTAATCAATCCCTCCACACCATTTCTCAACAAATAGAGAATTCCAAAGGAGCTTTCTTATCCACTCCTTTGCCTAACAAAACCAACGCGAACGCTAAACCTCTTTCAAATCCTATCTTCAAAATACCTTAATTTCAGAAAGATAAATTTCCTGATCTCAATGATGATTTCAAACTCTCAGAACAGATTTTAGAAAAAATCAATTCTAAACTCACGAAGTTTAAAGTAGCCCAGCAAGGAGAATCCAGTTCTCTAAACAAACCTCAAACATCCGAGAACAAATCTAGTTCTCCAAAGAACTGCCTCTCTAAACTAACCAATGAGAGATATAGTTTGAAAAAGAACTATTACAAAAAACCCTCTCCTCCTGACGTTCAATACGAGGAACTTGCGTATCTCTATACCGGTAATCATGACGGTAGGGGTATCACAGAATGGAATATTGATGGACTGGCAGAACACCAGATCTTCAATAAACTCCATGAAATGGCTGTAGCTATTACGGCCTATAAAATCAAAGGGTCCTCTGATAAGGGAGCTGCCACCATGGTTGTCTCGGGTTTCACCGGAATGATAAAACATTGGTGGGATAATTGTGTCTCTGAGGAAGATAAGAACCTCATTTATAATGCTACAACCACTGTGCAAACGGTGCGAGTTGTAAATGGTGAAGACACCATTATCGAAGAAGCCCAGGAAGATGCCTGTGCCACTCTTCTCTACCACATTGCTCGACACTTTATGGGTAAACCAAAACTTTTCCAGGATAGGAGCCTCGAAATCCTTAATAACCTTCGCTGCAAAAATTTAGCAGATTTTCGATGGTACAAGGATACCTTTCTGGTCAAGGTAATGATCAGACCAGACTGCAATAATGATTTCTGGAAAGAAAGATTTATCAGCGGTCTTCCACCTCTGTTCGCTGACAAAGTAAGAACCAATATCAAAACCAGATTTGAGGGACAAATCCCTTACTATAAACTCACATACGGTGATATTATAAGTTTTTTCACCTCAACAGGTATAGACCTTTGCACTGATCTCAAGCTTAAGCAGCAACTTAAGCAAAAGAGCAAGTACGGTCTAGGAACCTTCTGCCATGACTATGGTTTCACTGACCTAGCTTCACAGAAGAAAGGCAAGAAGAAGAAGCCGTATAAAAGGTCTTCATTCCCCACAAGGAGTTACAAAAAAGAGTCCGATAAACCCAGCAGGAAGACCAAAAGAAAGGCTTCCAAGAAAGCCAAAGATACTTGCTGGACATGTGGCAAATCTGGCCATAGGTCGAAAGATTGTAAATCCAGCAAGAAGAAAAAGATCAACCAACTTGATCTTTCTGATGAAGCCAAAGAAAAAATTATTTTCTATAATGGAAAATGATTCTTCCACAGCTTCTGAATCTTCTTCAGAAGAAGACTATAGCGACGAAGAATATATCAACGCCGCCTATGAGTCTAACGATTCCCAATCCGGGCAAGAATGTGAGTGCACTGGCACTTTCTGTATTTGCTCAAACAAAGCTATCAATGTCATAATCGGAAAACCCAAGGAAATCCTGTTTGACATTATCGAGCATATTTCTGATGACGAGCTTCGAAGTAAGTATCTTCAAGAGCTCAAACGCTTGCTTTCTCAAGAAGAAAGTCCCCCAAAAGCCAAGCCTATGATTCAACCATTCAATATGCAAAAGGTTATGGCTAAATTCCAATCATCCTCCTCAAAACCCTCCATTTCTGACCTTAAGGGAGAAATTACCAATTTAAAGAGTGAGATCAAGAATCTCAAAACCAGACTTGATAATGTAGAGCTTAACGTCCTTACAGAACAAGTCGTTCGGTCCGCCTTACCTTCTGAGAAGGCACCTGAATCTCCCCGGTATCTTCCGGTCACCTCTATTGACCATCTTCAAGAACCTGATCCATTTCCTAGAATTGACGTTCCATCCTCATCAGGAAAGGCCATTTTCACCATTAAAGCCTATAGCAAACATATCATTGTAAAAATTGTCATTGACAAAGACTTTGTTCTCAACAGAGTCGCTCTATTTGACACTGGCGCTGACAGTAACTGTATTGTCAAAGGCCTTATCCCTACCAAATACCTTCAGAAGAGTAAATCTCGATTATACTCAGCTACTGGAGAAAAAATGACAATTAATTATGAGCTTCCAAAAGCCCATATATGTAACAACGACATTTGCCTTGTTAACGATTTTGTCATTTCTAAAGAAATTACCAAAGCGATTACGATGGTATTCTCTCCGTCCTATTAGGAACAGAGCTATTCTTTTCTCTACTCCGTCCCCTTTCTAAAGACGACGGTCAACGCATCAAGGAAAAAACCGTTTTAAAAATCAATCGTTTATCTTCCCACATTTGCTTTCTTAAACAGGAAGTTCAGGTCAAACATATTGAGCAAACTTTAAAAACCCCAGAGATGGTCAACAAGATCACACTCCTTTAAAAGAAGTTCGAAAACGAGATTTTCTCCGAATTGCCTAATGCATTTTGGGAACGCAAGAAGCATCTCGTTGAGCTTCCCTACATTGCTGGCTTCGACGAACAACATATTCCTACGAAAGCCAGACCAATCCAAATGAACCAAGAAATGATGGAAATCTGCAAGACAGAAATCAATCATCTTCTTCACAAGGGCATCATTAGGCCCTCTAATTCCCCCTGGAGTTGCTCTGCATTTTATGTAAATAACAGTGCAGAAAAAGAAAGAGGAACTCCTCGGCTTGTTATCAATTACAAGCCATTGAATGCTGTCCTAAGATGGATCCGACATCCGATTCCTAACAAAAGGGATCTTCTCAAGAGAACCTATAAGGCCAACCTTTACAGCAAATTCGATATGAAGTCAGGATTCTGGCAAATCCAAATTGCTGAAAAGGATAAATATAAGACTGCCTTCAACGTCCCTTTTGGGCACTACGAATGGAATGTCTTACCATTTGGGCTCAAGAACGCGCCCTCAGAATTTCAGAATATCATGAACAATATCTTTAATGAATATTCTTATATGTCAATTGTTTATATTAATGATGTGCTAATTTTCTCTGAGAACATTGATTCTCATTTTAAACATCTTAATACATTTTTTAAAATTGTAAAATTGAATGGCCTAGTTGTTAGCGCTAAAAAGATGAAGTTATTTCAAACTTCTATCCGTTTTTTAGGTCATGATCTACATCAGGGTAGTCACAGGCCCATCTGTCGAGCCATAGAGTTCTCTTCTAAATTTCCAAATGAAATTACTGATAAAACACAACTTCAAAGGTTTTTAGGAAGCCTGAATTATGTTGCTGATTTTATCCCCCACATTAGGCAGGTCTGTGAACCTCTTTACAAACGTTTAAAGAAAAATCCAGTTCCTTGGAGTTCTGACCAGACCAATGCTATTATAAAGATTAAATCTTTAGTTCAAAACCTTCCCTGTCTAGGCATCCCCAATCCTGAAGCTTTCATGATTGTAGAAACCGATGCGTCAGACATAGGCTATGGTGGAATCCTTAAACAAAGGATAACTGATAACTCCTCTGAACAATTAGTTCATTTTACATCCGGCATCTGGAATGCTGCTCAAAAGAATTACAGCACTGTAAAAAAAGAAGTTTTATCTATAGTGCTATGTATCACAAAATTCCGAGATGACCTTATCAGTAAGGAATTTCTTCTTCGCGTTGATTGTAAATCAGCTAAAGAGATTTAGCAAAAAAGATGTTAAAAATCTAGTTTCAAAACAAATATTCGCTAGATGGCAAGCTCTCCTATCTAGCTTTGATTTTCAAATTGAGTTTATCAAAGGAGAACATAACTCCCTTCCCGATTTTCTAACAAGAGAATTCCTACAGGGCCATGAGACCGAATCTGGGGAAAACCCCCAAGCAAGAACAGGCACGAATGGCTAGACCATTCGATGCTCCTTCTCCGTCAGCAAATCCACTCCGGCCTTCCATTCCACAAAGGCCAGTCCTCAAAGAAGAGATTCAATCTCCAGCAAACAGATTCACGGCAATACAGCCGCCACCATCACCTACAAAATTAGTAGACATGAAGACTAATTTGCCTATCATCCAAGGATAGGCAACCAGCTCCTTGATACAAACCAAGCAGAGCTATGCAATGAAGGCCCTAGAGACCTTTGCAGAAGCCGTCGACCCGTCAGCCGCCAATGTAGCTGCCCCATCACCTCCTACCAAAGAGGAATTCAAGTTCATCACCACCCAAGTATGCCCCATCATAGCTTTGGACAAAGCATACGAAGGATATCCCATGAACCAGCTCCTCAAGCCGGTCTACACCAATAACAACTTTGTGGACTCAGAAGATCCACTCAAAACACGCCGATATTATGAATCTATCTTGGTAGACACTGATTATATTGAGGTAGAACACTCGGTGGATGAAAGCTATCCGGAGCATATCGGATATTCTAAATTCACCATCAAGAGGGTACTAACCCCCTTTAACTGGTTTGTTGATCACTTACACACTCCAGTTGCCCTATCCATGCCGCACCGATCGCAGACCTACAATTGGCATAACTACAAGACAGCCTGGTTTAATTTCTTGTTCGTCAGGCCAGGTCACACATGGTTTGTCAAGTACTGCCCCGCTATGGTCGAAGCCACTCTACCAAGGTGGTTCTAGGAATGGTGGGAATGTTTTAGAGGAACTCAAAATGTTCTTCCTCAGCAATTCGTAAAGCGTCTCCCGGATTTTATGATCAAAGAGGGATGCTCTACACTACCTGCACATATTCAAATGTGCAAGTTCTTCATCAAGAAACGTATTTCTTACATCATCTCTTGGAACTTTACCAAGGTAGAACAACACCGCATCAAATATTTATCCAAAGAGATAAAAATCAAAGGCTAGACTCCAAAGCCAACAACCCCAAAAACGCCCGAGAAAGGCAAATCAGCAGCATCATCTTCCAGCTCCTCCACTAGCAAAAGGGCTCTGAAGGAGAAGCTCAGAAAAGCTCTTGCTGATTTAGACAAGCAAGAAATTTCTACCAAGACTGAAGAACTACTTCAACTAGTCGCAGAAGCTTCATCCACTGGAAGCAGCGATGACAATGGCGATATGCTAAATCCAAAAGGATTAGCTATGGCCTACATGGATCCCTATTACGAATAGGAAAATGACCCTTCTAGAGATAGAGGTTCAAAAAACCGGAATTATCTCGGTGAAAGGGCAATTCACTATTCTTGGTAGGTATCTAGGTCCCATCCTGTCTCCAGATGATGACAGTTCAGTATTGCTTTTCAAAAAGCAAACAGCATCTACTTTATTAAAGTAAAGCATCTGCTTTAAATAAAGTAGCACTCAAGTCAGAGATATCTTTATTAAAGAAAATCCAGGATACAAAGCACTCAGAGTGTCGGCACAATCTGAGCCCTCCATTTGTACACCCCCGATGTATTTCTCCTTTAGAGTTTGCCTATATAAGGCATTACATTTTCTCTAGAGAAGGCATCAGAAAATTTCCATTATTAAGAAATTCTGTCTGCCCATTCTCTCTTGTAACCACTGTAATGATTTTCATGTTCCAATAAAACTTGTAAGTTTTATAATCTTTTAGAATCTTTTAATCTTATCTTTAAGATAATACTCGCCGATCCTTTTCTGGTATCATTCCAGGTGCATCCGTGTTTGAGTGGTTTGGGAATTCTGTGTCACCCAAGAGTCATTTTATCTCTTACCTCCAAGCTAGAAAGCTTATTTCCAAGGGGTGTATTTACCATTTGGTTAGAGTCAAAAAAACTAAGTCTGAGACTGCAACTCTCTAGTCTGTTAACGTCGTCAATGAGTTTTCTAATGTCTTTTCGGATAATCTTCCAAGGATACCTCTTGATAGAGAGATAGAGTTTGGGATTGATCTTCTTCCTGATACTCAGCCCATTCTTATTCCTTGTTACTGTATGGCCCCTGCAAAACTTAAGGAGTTTAAAGAGAAACTCAAAGATCTACTAGATAAGGGTTTCATAAGGCCCAGTATTTCTCCTTGGGGTGCTCCTGTGTTGTTTGTGAGAAATAAAGATGGATCTTTGCGTATGTGCATTGATTACCGCCAACTGAATAAAGTCACCATAAAAAATAAGTACCCCTTTCTGAGAATAAATGATTTGTTTGACCAATTGCAAGGTGCAAGTTATTTCTCAAAGATAGACCTTCATTCTGGCTATCATCAACTCAAAGTTAGGAAGTGTGACATCCCAAAAATTACTTGTCGAACTCGTTATGGCTGTTTTGAGTTTCTTTTTATGTCTTTTGGGTTAACTAATGCCCCAATATATTTCATGCACCTCATGAATTGAGTGTTCAGACCGTATATGGATATGTTTATCATAGTGTTCATCGATGATATACTGGTGTACTCACGTAGTGAGGATGAACATTCTGATCATCTCTGAACTATGTTGTAAACCCTTACAGATCATAAGTTTTTTACCAAGTTTAGTAAGTGTGAGTTTTGGCTAAGGTCAGTTGCTTTTTTGGGTCATATCATTTCTTCCGAGGGTATTAGAGTTGATCCCCAAAAGATCGAAGCTGTTAGAAATTGGCCTAGACCTATTTCTCCGATTGATGTCTGAAGTTTTTTGGGTTTATCTGGCAATTACATCGATTTTGTTGAGAGTTTCTCCTCTATAGCGTCTCCTATGAATCAGTTGACCAAAAAGAAAGTGAAGATCTTATGGTCCAAATCTTGTGAGGAGTTTTCAGGAGTTGAAGACTCGACTCACTTCAGCCCCTATTTTGACTTTTCCTGATGGTGTTGATGGTTTTATGGTGTACTGTGATGCTTCAAGAGTTGGGTTGGGTTGCGTATTGATGCAGAAGGGTAAGGTGATATCTTATGCTTCTAGACAGGTGAAACCCCATGAGAAAAATTACCCCACCCATGACCTTGAGTTGGCTGCTGTTGTGTTTGCTTTGAAAATCTGGAGACACTATTTGTATGGTGTCCATGTTGATGTTTTCACTGATCATAAGAGTCTTCAGTATGTGTTTACCCAGAGAGAATTGAATCTTAGGCAGAGTCGATGGTTAGAATTGTTAAAGGACTATTATATGAGTTTGCTGTACCATCTGGGCAAGGCCAATGTTGTGGCGGTTGCCCTAAGTAGAGTGTCCATGGGTAGTGTTTCGCATGTGGTAGAAGGTAAGAAAGAGTTGGCTCATGATGTACATCATTTGTCTAGATTGGGGTTTAGGTTGTTTGACTCTTCTGAAGGTAGTATAGGGGTTCAGAGTAGTTTTGAATCCTCCTTGGTTTTGGAAGTGAAGGAAAAACAATACTTAGATGCTAGTTTGGTCAGACTGAAGGAGTCAGTCAAGGACCAAAAAGTAGAGGTTTTCTCCCAAGAGGGAGATGGTGTGTTGAGATTGCAGGCTAGATTGTGTGTGCCAAATGTTGATGATCTGAGACAGAGGATTATGGTTGAAGTGCACAGGGCACGATATTCTATTCATCGTAGTGCCACCAAGATGTACAGAGACTTGTGGGAAATCTATTGGTGGAGTGGCATGAAGAATGATATAGCAATGTTTGTAGCTAAGTATGCAACATGCCAATAGGTTAAGGTTGAACACCAAAGACCTAGTGGTATGATGCAAGAGTCTAGTATTCCCACCTAGAAGTGGAAAGAGATAAATATGGACTTCGTGATTGGTTTACCTCCTTCTCGACGCCATTATGATTCCATTTGGGTTATGGTTGATAGGTTGACTAAGTCTACTTATTTCTTGCCTGTTCATACTTCATATACTACTGAGGATTACGCTAGATTATGTATCTGAGAGCTAGTCAGACTGCATGGAGTTCCCTTGTCTATCAGTTCAGATATGGTTACTCAGTTTACTTCGCAATTTTGGAAGGCTTTTTAGAAAGGTCTCGGTACCCAAGTGCTTTTGAGTTCTTCTTTTCATCCACAGACCGATGGTCAGGCTGAGCAGACCATCCAGACCTTAGAGGATATATTGAGAGCTTGTACACTTGACTTTGAGGGAAGTTGGGATGATCACTTACCGTTGATAGAGTTTGCTTACAATAATAGTTTTCACTCTATTATTGTCATGGCTCCTTTTGAAGTCTTATATGGGAGGAAGTTTAGATCACCCATAGGTTGGTTCGAGGTGGGTGACGCGGCTGTGAGTGGTCCTGATTCATTATTTGAGGCTATGGAAAAAGTTAAGTTGATTAGGGAAAGGTTGAAAACTGCACAGAGTCGTCAGAAGTCATATGCTGATGTTACAAGGAGAGACCTTGAGTTTGAAGTTGGTCACCTAGTGTATCTAAAAATTTCACCCATGAGGGGGGTGAAGAGATTCGGAAAGAAGGGGAAGCTTAGTCCTCGTTATGTTGGTCCTTACAAAATTCTTAGCCGTGTTGGTAAGATAGCTTATGAGGTCGAGTTGCCTTCCGAATTGTCCTCTGTTCATCCAATATTCCATGTCTCCATGCTTAGAAAGCATATTAGCGATGTTGTGGTAGTGGATTCCTCTGTGAGTGCTAACATTCAAGAAATCATTTTTGGATGAGATTCCTGCTGAGATTCTTGATTTCAATGTCC
The DNA here is from genome assembly GCA_030864225.1 of Capsicum baccatum var. pendulum. Classification (NCBI taxonomy): domain Eukaryota; kingdom Viridiplantae; phylum Streptophyta; class Magnoliopsida; order Solanales; family Solanaceae; genus Capsicum; species Capsicum baccatum. Next base: position 98,038,039 of record CM061556.1, on the reverse strand, counting down.
GAAGACTAAGGAACAAAGAAGTTCCCTTGGTCAAGGTGTTGTGGAGAAACTAATCTGTTGAGGGTGCAACTTGGGAAGCTGAGGCGGATATGCAATCCAAATACCCACACCTATTTTCCGTGAACTCCAATCAAGCCGAAGGTACCGTTCTTTCCAAAACCATGAACTTTTGATAAAAGTTGCAGCAGTTCAGTTGTCATTTATTATGTGTTCAGCTGTAGTTTCTTGAATTTATGCAATCTATGTTGCATTCGGAGTGAGAAACGATGTGGTGATGAGTCTAACGAATGGTTTCAGTTGTATTATCTCTTCCCTATCTAATCATGTCATGTATAGCATCATTCGAGGACGAATGTTTCCAAGGGAGGATGATGTAATACCCCAGGAACTTTTTTGTTGAAATTATGTGCGTAAACGTGTTGGGTTCTATCTTCTAGAATAAATTATAAATTTTCGACAGTGATTCTTCGAGCACAATGTTCTACATCCTATGTTGTGGTGAGCCCTCATGTTCCGAGGAAGTGATGTGTGATTTTGGTTTCACGAAATTGCTTACATTTGATAACTGAGTATGAGTCAGTTGGGGCATGTCTCAATGGCTCGCTGGTTTTATTAATTTTCTTAGAGGCTTGTCAGAATAGTATAGATGTTGGGAGTTGACTAATAAATCATATTTTGTTATCTTTCTGAAATTCTTTTACTCTTGGATGATGATTACTCTGTTGATATTTGAGGGTTATATATGGAAACCCCGTTTATTTGTGTTGAATTGAATGAAAATGGCTCAAAGGGTTAGCTTGGGGCTTCTCGTAGCCTCAAGCATTGTGTGACGCTCCGGAACCCATTTTTTGGGGCGTTACACAAAGTTTCCCTACCACCAACAGATACCACACAATCCCTATAAACTCTTTTAGTAACTACAGAATCACCTACGGAGATGGAAACAAAAAAGGGGTCCAAAATACAATCGGGACTAAAAACAAAATGCACAACCATAAATGGGGTCACATAAGAAAGAGTGGACCCCTGATCAAGTAAATAGTACAGATCAGGATAGAAGAGTTCGCACATACCATTGATGACATCAGGAGATACCTTAGACTCCTGATGTCTAACAAGAGAATACAGGTGATTTCGGCTAGTACCAGTACTAGAAGTGGCACCATTTGGTGCAAGAGCTAATGATACGGCATCCGGAACCTTATTGGCCCTAGAAACAACGATAGAAGGACAATCCCATTACATCTGACCAATCTAACCACAACTAAAATACCTATTCCCCCAATTCTTACACTAACCACGATACAACTGACCATAAAATCTGCAAGAAGGATAGTATGAAGCTTACTAGGCCCCATTGGCCTAAAATTAGGCACCCTCTGCCCTAGAATCATCACCACTCTAAAAATGATAATATTTTAACGGCTTTGAAGAAGGTACACTAACCGTCAAATAGGAACCAAAGTTGCCCTACTTCTTCTAAGACAATATTCCACCATCTCTACCACTTTACTGGTGACCTCCACCTTGATTTAAATACCAAAACTTCTTACTCTACTTCTTGCCTATCTCTGCTTGTTTTTTTTTTCATTTCTTCTTCCTCTTATTGCATACACCATAAGGCTAGAGTTGTACATGTTCTTGTTTAACAAATCAAACTTACTCTTGAAAATCAACTTACGGGACAACCCATAAGCAAATTTCATAATTCTATCCCTCATAATATGCCCTAGCTCTAGACCATATCACACAACTGGTGGAAATTCAAGACATATTCTTTCACCATCATCCTGCCTTGCTTCAAGTTCACAAACTCCTCAGTTTTTGCCTCCCTCATCTCCTGAGGATAGAATCAATCTAGAAAGGCACTAGAGAAGTCATCCCACAAAGCGATGTCATCATCATCACCCCTAAGTTTCTCACACTCTTCATACCATTGGTACGCTACATCCTTCAACTGATAGACAACGAATTCCACACCTTCTACATCACTAGCATATATAACCCAAAAGATTTTTATCATCTCATCTATGAAACCTTGAGGATCCTCCTCAACCTTAGTACTAGTGAAATTTAGAGGGCTTAACCTCATAAACTATCCAACTTTAGTGGCCTTAGATAAACTCCTAGCAATACAAGTAGAACCCGTCTGACGTAGATGAGATATCACCATCTGGGAGAATAGATGAATGGATTAGTGAAACTCAATATTAGTAATAAATCCCTAAAGCTACTAAGTATGAGTGTACTAGCTGGAGACTGATTAGTTGAGATAGGTAGAACTCCATGGGACAGTCAAAATCAGCGACCCTTGACCATATCAGTACCCCCTAAGTTGGATGAGATCTACTTATGTTCTCCTTAGGTAGGATAGATGAGTTTCCATTAGCTTTACATCATCTGGGAGGCATGATCTAAAAGGCGAATAAATGGGACTTAGAGAAATTCGGGACCTTAGACTCTATAGCCCAATAATAAGACGATAAGAAATGGAAATAGTCCTAAATGCCTTGCAGCCTCTCCCTTATAAGGGTGGCGCACTACACACCCATAAAAGAGACTATTTAACATGGATTTAACGACACCTAACTAAACATGAACCTAGGCTCTGATACCACCTTTCTCACAACCCAAACTAGGGCCTGGCCATTACTGGTATCTAAAGTCTGCTGTGGACTGGAGACCACCCCTTTCATGCCTAACCAAATAAAGAATACACACTGTTAGACACTGAATCCCGGACATATAATAAGATAATAATGTCTAACTCAATACATGGATAATATGTCCATAAACCATCATCCAATACAAATAACTAACACCCAAGTCCATTGTTATCCACAAAGCCTCTAAAAAACTTAATACCAACAAAGTGTTCGGACATGCCACCGACCATAGAAAAAAACAAGTATGAATCAAAGTCTAAGACATAGGAATACAAAACATGAAATGATGTATTATGAGGGATGTAAGCTTACAACTTCAAGTCAACTCATAAACTATCCATGGACACCTGATCACTGCACAGGTATGGTAGAATAATTTCTAGTGCCTGCATTGCATGGGGATACAACGTTCGGAGACGGTTAGCAGTTGGTGCGCTAGCATATAGTTGTGGGACAAAGGTTAAAATAATGCCATGATCCAGAATGTAGAAACCATAAAAACCATTGCACAACGTCATATGCAATATATTTATATATATATAAATAAGTATATATCACATGCCAGAAAAGGGAACAAGGCTTAGCATGAACGTTTAAAAAATCTTGAACTGGATTGTGTAAAATAACCGCCATAATCAAGGCATGCATGGGCTATATGGGTCCAAATCTCCCAGTTGGAAGTGCCCTACTGCATGTAGCCGTACAAACTAGAGGAAAATTATATGTCATATACTTAATATGGGACTCGAACCTTCCACCATAAATTAAAGGTGACTCAAGCACCAATTTATATAACATGGGGTACTCAAACCACTCAATCATATAATAATAAGGGAGACTCAAATCTCTCAGTAATTTGGACCCTTAAACCGTCTAGCGCTGTTTATGGTGTTTGTCCATCAGGACCTCCACTTTCATGGACCAGCTACACAACTAACTTTAAAGACCAATTAAAAATATTTAACACACATTCACGATTTATTGAATATATTATGCATTTAGGCATCCCATTATTTTCGTCATACCAACCCCACTTGCAAGTTCATGATCATGCCACAATCCATTAACTATTACATAGGGGAAATTGAGGATCCCTTAGGTTCAATTAACATTTACATGGGGAAATCCATAGACCCTAACACAGAGATTATCTTTCATGTCACGGACCTTATCACAGAGATTATCCTCTGTGACACGGGGATATCGTGGAGGCTTACTACATTTGTAGGGCAAAACCACCCTGAACCCCATCCAAAAATGTCAGAACTTTCTCGAGACAGCCCATTCACATGGACGCCAAACACAATTTAAGTTAAAAATTGACATTTCAAACATGGGAGGGCGAAGAATAAAAAGCTCAAAATTTGGAGGGTGTTACACCCATAGTACGGAATGGCGAGTAATGGACTACAACAATATATAAAGGAATGAATTAGAATAGATATAATAAAAGATCAAATACATAATATAGTCTCAAAACATGGTGGTATCAGTACAAGAGATTCTAATATAATAAGAGTATAAAATAAAATACAAAGGGAACTACACCATTATAACTCATCTCCGGATACAACATAGAGACTAGTCTTGTAAATAAAAGGGAGGAAGACAGTACTATAAATGTTAAGAGCTCACTCTATTTCTCTAAAACATGGCTGCACCATACGATGAACAAATCAACAATTATAACCCATACTATAATCTATAAGCTATAGAAGTGTGGTACTTAGTAGGAAACAACCAACTGAGATCCAAAGATAATACAGATACATATAACATATAAACAGAATGAAAATTACAACCAAATGTCCAACAATCACATGATAAGGCTAGTGAGATAGTAAAGGAAAATATTCTACTCATGGCTAAGTAAGTAGCATAATAAGGCTAAGGAAGTATCAAGTATGAATTATTCTATTCCATCCATACATAGGATTATCAACACTATTCCATATCTCACCAAGAATTATACGAATAAAGGGCGAAAGAAGGATATATAACACTATACAAGGCCAAAGAATTAGTAAATAATCTGAATAAATGAAGGAAGGGATATACATTCATACCATAGATATATATCGCTAGACATATACACACACACACAAAAACTCATACACATAAATAAGGTCAAATTAATATATAGCCTTAACCATCAGACTAGCATTTTAAGACCTCATAATCATTACAGGAACTAGTGTGAGTATAATCAAGGTTTCTAATCCATATGACTAATCATGCATAATAATAAAATCATACGTTAGAAACGTAAGAATCGTACCCCACATCTTGTTACTGAATTAGTAACCAATCTATCACAATCTAGCTATAAAAATGATCATAACAATAATAATAACAATATCAATGAGAATGAGAGTAATCTGCTAGTTTGAATAACCAATACCTAGTTGAGACTTTCACGTATCTCCACCACCTAAGGCTTAGAAGGTTGAATCAACATACAACACACCATAAGGAATAATTATAACCCAACCTATACAATTTCTCATAAGGCTAATAGATAGGAGCATCTGGTGATAGGTAATTCACATGCAAGGATGAATGCAACCAAATCTACAATGCCATAACTGATCCAAGTATCACAATATCATTATCATAACCATCACCATCATAACCATTCTCATCATAGTCATTCTCTGTCCTTGCTGTGTATATAATTTCCATATATAGGGCTAGCTAAACTTGAACCTGTAGATGTATACATACGAATATTAATATAATCATTCTCTAGCCTTGCTGGCTATATAAACATATCTTCATAGTCATCCTCAAAACTTGCCGGTTATACAATCAGTATCATCATAATCGTCAACACATATATAGAACATCAATACTAAAATTTTTCATTGGGTTTTACCCAACATTTATATCATCAATACAACATCTTCATCCCTTCCTTAATGGAGAGATTATTATATAGATATAATAGGTGCACGGACTCAAGACGTGGCTAAAAAGTGTGTGAATTTCTAGATTTATTGCCCAAAGTGATGTTGGGGAGTAAATCATTATAAAAGTGTAGAAAGGATCAAAATCTCTCATTACTAGAGTAATTTGTAGTATCAAATCACAGAGTGGAATCTGTCTCGATCAAATCTTTAAAACTTAATTATTAATCACTTTTACATATAAGTTATCCATTAATACAGGCAGTTATTGTTATGAAAAATGTGATTTTAAGGTGAAAAGTGGGCTTTAACCTTTTTTTATGAAAGACAGTAATAAGATCATGTTTTAACTAGAATCACATTATTTACCGATTTTATGATCATGAATGTACTAAATGTAAGCATGCCATCACTAGTATTCAAACAATGGAACCATAAGCATCACTATTCATAAACTACGACCACAACCTTTACAAAGATAAGCACTTCCCCGATGTCCAATCGATATCATAACAAGGCCTTTTGCCTAATAATGCTTCTAGAATAATTACAAAATTATAATCATAGCCTTAGACCAAATTCATATCTGAAACTCATACCAATAATCATATTTGTAATTTATCTCATCTCTACAAGCCATAACATAACTATAAGGCATATCATATCTATAAGTCATAAAGCATACTTGTAATCATCTCACATCTAGGTGGCACAATATATCAATAAGGCATCCCCAATCTATATGTCATATATCATAACAATAAGGAATATAATTTATATAGTCCAAATATCACATCGATGAGAATGTCATGTTTATAGGCCAAATATCACATCTATGAGGAATACCATATTTATAGGACAAATATCATGTCTATGACTATATCCTGTCCAAGAGCCATTAGTTATTATCGTAATAAAATACCATCATGACTTACCAAGTCGCAAAATAACCTTACAATAAAGGCTTACCTAACATTCATAAATAAGTTCACATAGGCTAAAAAAAGTCTCGACCTAAGGTGGGTCGAAAGAACCCACTTCTAATCCTTGAATTCCATATTTAGATAATTTATACATCGGATTAGGCTAGGGTATCTAAATCCACTTCTTGATGGTACATAAGCAATAATCAATCCTAAAATAGAAATTCCACCTAGAAAATGGGTGGTTAACTCCACCTATATTACGGGTTCAAGGTCATTAATATAGTCCAAATAAGGTTAATTATACTAACCATGCTTCCAATACTTAAACCATATCCCAAACCTAGAATCATATCATATTTATTCTACAAATTAGTTAAATCTAGAAAGAAAGCAATAGGATACTAAACGTGTAATAAGCATTTCACATTATGGGTCAAAGCGCTCATCTAATTCCTAAACATCCATAATCAAGACTAAGTCATTCTACGCAAAATCAATCTTAACATTCATATTCACATGCAATATATAACACACATCATCTTTTGAAGAAAAGTTGATAGAATCCTACCTCGAACCCAACCTACAAATCCTTATATCATCCGCAAACATCCATTTTCACTTCATGTTCTTGAAATTCTGCTTTGCTATCAAAATAGTAATCTATGCATTATTGGGAGTAAAATAAGACTCATATATCCATATAACGGGTTGGGTCAAATTTCAAATCAACAATGGGCATGCAGGGACCGCTAAAAAAAATCCTAAAATTGAGAACATCAACAGGTCCCTCAAAGAACAAGACAGTTGTTCGTAAAAGTTGAGCACAAGAACTCAACTAGGGTCCCAAATAACCCCTCAAAGTTTAAGAATTCAAAGCCCTAATTTCTAAGAATTATCAAGAAATTGAAGGAAACTTACCATGAATTCAAAGGGAAATCATGAAATAATGGATAACCAAGCTCCCCAAAAGCATCTAAACCCTTAATCCCAAGCTTTGCCTATTTTTTAGGGGTTTGGCTCTCAAGACATGAGTGGAAATGGGTAAAATCGCGGACTAAGTGGTTATTTTATATCGAGTCCAGGTAATTAGATGTTGTTATTGTAATAGAATAGGTGTGCAATCGCCACATCTCATTACTGCATAATAAGTCATAATTATGACTCCCTAAGTTCCATTGCACTACCGCGATTTTAGCTCAAATATGTGATAGCCATGGAAGTAGATGACTACTGAAGACTAGGAATTCTTCTGAGTCTCTGCCAAGGCCTCGGGATTAATTCAGAATCCCATATATGCAAACGAATAGTGTAACCACACTAAAATCAATTTTCCAGAAGGGATGGCGCATTCGAAAATTCCATCTGAGGCTATTTCAACCAAATATAGGTCCCAGACCCAAGTTTCCAATTTCTCAACTTTCCAACAAATTTGTCAAAGTGAGCTCGGGTGCCTGGGGACCCAAACCACAGGGCTACCTACCTTAAAATTGATATTCCAGAGCTATTGACATTGTTAAAATTTGCTTACCAGATTGTTTTACTAATGTTTTTGCCTTATGTCCATTTGGAACCACCAAAGACTTTAAAATAGGATAACAATCCTAAAATCCAAATGAACTGTTCCATCATCAAATTATCAGTTTTGATAAGTCACAAATGAGTTGTAGTCGCTGTGGAGAAGAATAACGGACCGAAAAAGCATGTAAATTAAGGAAATCACCTAGAGGGTCATTACAGTATCCATTACTAAAACGCCTTTCATCCTCAAAAGTCAAAAGGATAGAAAAATCCCAATGCTCAAACAGATGAGGTATTGGGCCTGCATTCTCTAAGCATGACTTCCAAGATAACCTCCACGAATAGAGAGCACTTCCAAAGGAATTTTCCACAAGCATCCCTTATTCAATCAGCTCTTTCACTTTACTTCCAAATAGTCAAAACTCAACTTTAACCACTAATTGGCTTCCAACTAAATAGAAAAAGGTTGATGTACGAAAATCTGAGTCGCAACACACTGTTACCATACCTATACCTACACAAATCAACAAAGGCTAATTCAATCTAAAAATAGTCAAAGACATGAGTCATACCATCGACTCCAAATCTAACTATAACCTTCCTTTACAATTCTACACCTGTTATCTACTCCAGACCAGGAGGAAGATCCCTTAACTCCTGCTCGTGCAATGTCATCATAGAGCAGTCAAAGAACTAAAGCTTATTCGTTGTAATTCCATATGGAAACCATTACAATAGGCCCATAACATGCTTTCTAGATACACAAATAGAGATGATCGAGCAATGAAATCAATACCAATCTACAACTAGTTCAGATGGTACCAAAACTGAAATCCAGAAGATCAAGGCATAACTACTCATCACTGAATGATCTGCAGCTGAATATCCCATCAGCTGAGAAAGAACCCATACTAAATTGAACTCAAGTATACTACTTTCACTAAGCAGTTATCCAGAATCTTCAAAGAAACCTAAAGATCCATGGTCAAGGTTGAAAGAACCAATATCAGGTCAATGGGCTGTCATCTTAACACATATCAACTATAATCTATCCAAAGACAAGAAGATCGAATAGGCAAGTACAACGTAGGCTCAACCAAACTATAAATCAGATTCGAAGTGAGACAAATCTAAAATAAAGGTTGCACGCAAGCTCTATAACTCCAAGATAAATTTCAACCTCAAGGATGAATCGCCCGATCTTAAATACAAAACCAAACCTTAATATAGGTAGGCATTCACAATCCACCTCTATCATAACTTCAAAATCGCCATTCCAAGGTATCAACTCCAAACTGAGCCAATAAGTCTATATTAATGTCAACTACTCAAATCGACTTTAGTATCCAAATCTGTCATATCCAAGCTTGATAATACTGAGCTAAAATTGAGACATAGTTAAAGAAAAAAATCACCACAAGGTCAAACCATCGACTAAAAAAAAAAGCAACGAACTCTATATCAACATAAGGGCATGGAATGTATCCACAGAACATAAATCATGCTGAAGGATAACTCACCGACTTAAAACATAAGAAATCCACTCTATGTCTGCTAGATGGAATGAACCATCAAAACATGCTCAAAAACTCCCAAAGGTTGCAACCGATACTAGTAATGGGAAAAAAACTAGCAACTCAAAGAAATGTAACACTAGCCGGAAACTAACCAATCCAATACTCCATCTCAGCAAAGAAAATCCATAGGCACATATCATCGATGAGAAATATTCCAACAAACCTCATTAGTCCAAACAAACTCTAAAATAGTGATTTCCTAAATCTACCCAAGTAGGGCAATCATAACTCAAATAAACCACAAATTACCTCACCGAGAAAGAAAATACCCATCTTGACACCAATGTAAAGGTCAAGACTACTATAAAAAAAATAAAACAAGTAGCTCAAGATGAAGAGTTTCTAATTTTCCAACTTAAGAAATAGCAACAGGAAAGACTACTTACCTTTGACTCTCTAACTCCTCTTTAGATAAAAACCATATTATGACAAGAAAGGAGTATCCAATCTCCAAAGCCATACCAAGAGAAAACTATCACAAAGAGTTGAACCCAACATATCTAAAAGATGAATCCAAGACATCTCGATATTAATATCAAAACCATTATTGGGTGATGAAATAGCCATAAGAAGAGAACGGACCCTAAATTTGTCAATCTCAAAACAAGAAATATATAAGGGATAACCAATACAAAAACCTTCATAACCCAAGGGGCAAGTTTAAGAATCTCAAACTCTAGAATGAGTAACATAACTAAATTGCAAACTCTAGAACCACAAAGGACCACAGAAGGTCAACTAACCTTCATACCATAGTTGACTCCACAATGAATCTAACACAACCAATAAAAGAGGAAAATAATCAATCTCACCTTGCTATGGGGAATAAATCATCAAATCAAGTTATAGCTACTTAAGCCACAAAATAAAAACCACCAAGAATGGAATTCTACCAAGATTACAATAGTCTAAATAGCTACCCTATAAGGATCAATTACATCAATAATGACAATAATAGTAATATCAATATCAATATCAATATAATAAATAGGCAGTATAAAATAAAAATCAATAGCAAACACCACTCAAGGTATGCAATAAGGCCAATATGCAGGGATAAATAGGACTCAAACCCACATGCTACACCTGTATGGGAAAATATCAATACAGGTCTACTATATCCACTAATAAAGAATATAAACCACATGGATAGTCATATAATTATAAATACAATAAAAGGTACACAATAACCAATATGAAATCATCAAGTCATATAATCATCTGTAGGTACGAAGACCTTAATACATATAATAAAAAGGTAAACACACGAAATAAAAGTAGACTTTTCAAGGTGAAATCTGCTATCATATGCCTGATGGGTCTAAGGGAGAATAAATTTAAATGGGTCCAAAATCAAATAGACCAACTGAATTATCAACTATGTCTCTAAGAACACTATCTATAATTAAAGGTATCATAACATCATAAGGCTAATTTGAATAAGCTGAATGACTAAAAATCCCATGATGGGAATACTCTCTAGATCGGTGATCGATCTCTCTAATGTCATAGAAAACCCCTGAATCCCTAACCAGCGAAAACACAAACTAAGCCTAAATGGTTGGCCAACAAATGCTAAGAGCACTCTCTATTACCATGATCACCCTTTCCACAATCATAGCCCAGCACAAAAACTCTAGGCTGGCTGAGAATACATGTTATATCTATATGAACACCCAACTCACATTTGTGGCACTCTCTAAACCAATGTCCCATCTCACGACATCCAAGACAAAGTCCTGGAATACAATATTTTCCTCCATTCTATACCAAAGAGAAATATATGTCGATATAATATGTGCGCGGAATCAAGCCGTGGCTAAAGAGTGTATAAATCCATTAATCCATAGCCTAGAGTGAACTTTGGGACAAAATCATTATATAAGTGTAGAAAGAATCAGAATTTCTCACAATCAAAGTAATTAGTAGTATCAAATCATAGACCAAAATATGTCTTAGTAAAATCCTTAAAACATCATTTTAAATATTTTTTTTCAAATAAGTTATTCATTAATACAGATAATTATTGTTATAAAGAAATCTATTTTTAAGATAAAAAGTATGCTTTAACCCATATTTAGGAAAGATAATAATAAGATCATGTTGTAACTAGAGTAACATTATTTACCAATTTAATGATCATGAATGCATCAAATCTATGCATGCCATCATGAGTATTCAAACAATGGAACCATAAGCAACAGTATTCATAAACTGCAGCCATATCCTTTACAAGGATAAGCACTTCTTGGACGTCCCACCAATATCAAAACTCTATTTTTATCCTAATAATGTGTTCATAATAATTACAACATCATAGTCATGGCGTTTGTCCCACAGCCGTATCAAGAACTCATATCGGTAAGCCATAGCTGAACTAGGAGGTATAATATATCTATAATCCATAAAGCATATTTGTAATCATTTTTTATCTAGGAGGTATAATACCAATAAGCATATCACATTTATGAGGCATAATATCAATAAGCATCTCACATCTAGGAGGTATAATATAAATAAGCATCTTACATCTAGGAGGCATAATATCAATACATATCTCACATCTTGGAGGCATAATATTAATAAGCATGACACATCTAGGAGGTATAGTATCAATAAGAATCTCACATACAGTAGGAATCATATCTATTAGTCATAAAGCATACTTTGAATCATGTCACATCTAGGAGGCACAATATTTTAATAAGGCATCTTACAAATATAGGTCATATATCAAAACTATAAGAAATATAATCTTTATAGGCCAAATATCACATCTATGAGGAATATCATCTTTATAGGACAAATATCATATTGATGAGGTATATCATCTTTATAGGCCAAATATCAGTCTATGACTCTATCATGGCCATGAGCCATTGATCATTATCTGGGGAAAGTACTATCATCAGTCACCAAGTTGTTAAGTCACCTTACACTAAAGGCTTACTAGTTTCAACTATGCCTAACATCCATAAATAATTCCTCGTGGGCTAATGCAGTCTTATCCTAAGGTGGGCTGGAAGAAGCCATTTCTAATCCTCGAATTCCATATTTAACCAATTTATACCCAGACTAGCCTATGGTATCTAAATTTACTTCTTGATGATACATAAGCCATAATCAATTCTAAGATAGAAATTCAACATAGAATATGGGTAATTAAGTCAAATCCACCTATATTATGGGTTCAAGGTCACTAAAATACACAAAATAAGGTTAATTATAGTAACCATCCTTTCAATACTTAAACCATATCCCAATCCTAGCATCATATCATAGCTATTCTATGAATTAGTTGAATATAGGGAGAAGGTAATATGATTTTGAAAGTTTAATAAGAATGAAAGACCCCAGAAGATTCTCTCGCAGTCTGAGCCTTAGAGCGTGTTCAATAAAGCATAAATCCGCCCTAAAAGATTGAGAAGTGTCTTCCCAAGTGTGAAATATTTTTAACTGTACAAAATTTCCCTAATATTGACTTTTTGTCATGTAGAGAATTGAATAAGATTTCCATCAAAATCAATTTCGTCAAAATCCAACATCGAACGAGGATGTTATGACTATTTTACTGAAAGTAGTCGGAACCACCCAGGTGCAACAGCCGGGTTGATGGACCGTCGAGCTTGCGATGGACCGTTGCCCAGCCCATCGCAACCAAGTTAGTGCCTCCCTTTCTTAGCCCAAGTATAATGGCCAGGACGACGAACCTTCAAGGCTGTGATGGATCATCGCTAGGACCATCGCAGTTGAGGCAGTGTGGCCTCATCCTAGCCAATGTGCGATGGACGATCTGATGAACCATCAGGTTTGCAATGGACTATTGATGAAATCGTTGCATCAATAAAGCATATTTTTTCTAATCGATGTGCATCAGATGATTTGACAGACCTTCAACTAGCGATAGACCATTGCTTTGACCATCACAGCCCCCATTCAGCATTTTTAACTCATTTTTAAAAAGGGATTTTTGTTTTTCTCCCACTCTTTTTAGCTCCTATTTATATCCGAGCAAGGCTTATAACTTTATTTCTTATCTTCAACATCAAAAGCTAGGTTTTCTACAAAATCAAAACTCTTCTTTCTTCTTCAAGAAAAAAATTAAGAGAAATCAAGAAATTTAGAATCTCTCTAAGAGCCTTTAAGAAAGAGTTTCCTAAGGTATGCAGATGGTTATTCTTGGGTCCCTTTCATCCAAGAAGCTCAAAAACCCTTTTCTAAATTTCAAATCTCTTATGTTTATTAGTTTTCATGATTTATGTGGATTGAAATTGGAGTTCATGCTATTATTGAGTTTTAATTCATATTTTGTTAATGAGGTTTCAATCTTTGACCCTAGTATGTTATATTTATGTGATGTTAATAATAAACCCTCTTCAAGTTTCTTGTTAAGTGATGTGTTCATGTCAATTAAGTGTAGAAATTGCTGAATAAGAAAAGCATGCTCCCCATATGTTTGATAAAATGCTTATGTAAAGGAATTAGAGCCACTATAGCATGTTGAATAGAAATCCCCAATTGTGTCCAATACCATGCATGCCAAGCATTTGTTGAAAAGCCTTAGTGAATGAATTGTTAAATGATAACATGAATTTCTCCAATTATGTGCTCTTCGATACTTGCTAAGTCTTTAATACATGCTAAGTGTTTGATGCAAGACCTTGTTGAATGGAGTATCAGCCAATAGCATGTTTCCCTATGTTATTACATATTTATGATTCCTAAATGCTTGAGAAGATGCTTTAGTGATTGTGATGGTGAAGGAATGTCCATGGTCTTGGTTATTCAAGAATAGTTATGTTTTACTTTTATGTTATCGATTCCTGGGTGTATTTATACCTTAAAATTAAGCCAAAGTCTAGAGCCAGTGTCAGTTTTCATGATAATCTCAGTCAAGCCTCGATTCTCAGAACTTAGTGAGTTATAGAACTCTGTACTCTCAGATAGATAAAAAACTTAAGTAATCTCAGTAATCTTAGTATCGCTAATATTCTAGTCTCAATTTAGTACTCAACTATGATCTAGTAGTATTCGAGTGTTTAGTTCGAACCTCAGTAGTATTCAAGTAATCTTTTCAGATCTCAGTATCATTCATTCAGATAACGAGATTCAGTAATACTCCATTAGATATGGAACCAAGTGAATTTAGCATAACTCAGTCAGATCATTCGAGAAACATGATCAGTATTAGATTTAGCTCAGTGTAAGTTTAGTTAAGAATTAGTTCAACATCTTTCAGTTGGGAGTAGGAGCTAGCACGGAGAGAGTGCAGGGCTGGCGACTCCTCTTTAGAGAGGTAGAGTCATTTGGACCAATCCCTGAACTCCAGAGCTGCGTAGCCAGTACATGAGCAGAAGTCACCCATTATAATAAGGCTTGACTATTATACTGCCTTGGGCTTCACTTTTTGTGAGGGTCACCCATTAGATAGGATTGACTATAGTTGATATTTTTACCCATGGCACGGTTTTTACGCCCTTACAGCTGGGGTTATAGGTTGGACCCCACCAGTTTAGATTCGAGGCGTGCCAGTTAAGTGAGCACTCCCATAGTTGCAGATTTAGTATCAATCTTTAGATTAGAAATCAAAAATTAGGACTGTCAGATACAATCACCTAGATCATTAAGGAACTTACATAGTTCCATTGATTCATGGACCACACGTTAGATAGGAATGGTCTCAAATAAAGATATTCAATATCAGTATTATCATATCCAGAGGTCACCCATTAGATAGGCTTGATCTCAGTCTCAGATTTAGTTGAGTAATCTCATTATCAGATCCAGAGATCACCTTTTAGATAGGCTTGATTTCAGTCTCAGAGTCAGTTGAGTAATCTCATGATTAGATCCAGAGATCACACATTATTTAGGCTTGATCTCAGTCTCAGATTCAATTGAGTAATCTCATTATCAGATCCAGAGATCACCCATTAGATAGGCTTGATCTCAGTCTCATATTCAGTTGAGTAATCTCATTATCAAATCCAGAGATCACCCGTTAGATAGGCTTAATCTCAGTCTCAGATTTAGTTGAGTAATCTTATTATTAGATCTAGAGATCACCCCTCAGATAGGCTTAATCTCAGTCTCAGATTTAGTTGAGTAATCTTATTATCAGATCTAGAGAACACTAGTTAGATAGGGTTGATCTCAGTCTTAGATTTAGTTAAGTATTCTCATTATTAGATTCAGAGATCTTCTACTAGTTAGGATTGATCTCAGGCATCTTTTTTAATCATTGATAGTAGATTCAGGGATCATCCGTTAGAGAGGTTTGGTCTCAGATTTAGTAGTCGAAGAGTAGTAAGATCAAATTTCAGTCATTTATATGAGTAGATTCAGTTAATTAGCTTCAGTATCATTGGTTTCCGAGATCACTCACTAGATGAGACTGATGTCGATTTCAGAGCTCAATTTTCTATATAAGGAGATTCAGTTGTTTAGTATCTCAGTATTAGTAGTGATTTCAGATTTTAGTAAATTAGTATCCGAGTTTTAGTATTTTGAGTTGCGATATATTCAGCTATGGTTTGTGCATTCATTCATATGTCCTCATTCAGTATTCTCATGATTATTCAGTTAAGTAGTTGTTTATGCATAAGCCCTTGAATTTAGCCTTACCTTATCTGCATACTCAATATATTCCTGTACTGACGCATTTGCACTAATGGTGTTTTATTTTGCACTATAGGTTCAGAGGCACGAGATCCAGAGTACCCTTAGCAGCTCAGTCCCAATCAGCAGCAGTAGACGTAGCAGTGAGTCCTCTTTAGTCGATGATGATCCTTATGTTATTATAATATCAGATTTAGTTTGTTTTTAGTAGATGGAGTTAGCAGGGTACATGTCCTATCAACTCCACAGTTCAGACAGTTTAGAGGCTTTTCGGATAGTTGTATCAGTATTCAGATTTCAGTTTTGAGTATTTTTAGATGTTTTGAACCTTATGGACTGTTTCCACATTTATCATCTATATTATGCAGTGCTCAGGTACAGATATCAGTAGATGGTTAGCTTGTGGTCCTTCGGGGTCATGAGCACCGTGTGATATTCTGGTTCCAGAAAATCAGGTCGTTACAAAGCATTCTTACTGTTCAAAGCCCTCATCTAATCCCCAAACTTCTACAATAAAGACTAAGTCATTCTACCCATATTCAATCTTAAAATTCATATTTACATGTAGTATATAACACGCATCATCTTACGAAGAAGACTACACAGAAGCGTACCTCAAAACTAAATCACAAATCTTTGAATCGTACATAATTCGTATGTCTTCACTTCCTAATCCTCAAATTATACTAGGCTATCAAAATCATAATCTATGAATTATTAGGAGAAAAATAAGATCCATATTTCCGTATAATGGGTCGGGTCAAATTTTGGGTCAAGAACAGCTTGTGAGGCCCACTAACGAAATCCAAAAATTGAAATAGTCATGACGTCTCTTAAAGGACAAGGAAGTTGTGCTCAAAAGTAAAGAATGAATGGAACTCAATTCAATTCTCAAATCATCCCTCAAAGTTTAGGAATTCAAATACCAAAATTCTAAGAATTTATCAAGAACTTGAAGGAAACTTACCTTGAATTTGAAGGGAAATCATGGAATAATGAATAACTACGCTCGCAAAAGAATCTACAAGCTTAATCCCAATCTTTTCCTCTCTGTTAGGGGTTTTGGCTCTCAAGAAATACGTGGAAATATGCAAAATTATGGACTAAGGGGTCCTTTTACAGTGAATCCAGGTAATCAAATGTTACTATCGTGACATGATGGTGTGTGATCGCCACTGATCGAAACACCCTATGTGCGACCGCCACACCCTATGTGCGATTGTACCACTGCTATCGCAGCTCAAAGATGGTGATAGCCATGGCACCACATGACAGTTGAAGACTTGGAATTCTTTTGAGTCTTCGCCAAGGCCTTGGGATTTATTCAGAATCCCGTATGTACAAATAAACTATGTAACCATACCAAATTTGATATTCAGGACACGATGCTGCATCTAGAATTCCTATCTGAGGTAATTTTAACTAAATATAGGTTCGGCACCCAAGTTTCCAATTTCTCAACTTCCCATACCAATAGGTTTAAATGAGCCCTGGTGACTCAGGACCTTAACCAAAGGCCTACATAGTGTAAAATTGATATTTCAAAGTTGTTGGTGAAATCAAAATTTTTATCAAAGATCATTTTATTGATGGTTTTTCCCAATGGCCATTTGGAACCAAGAAAGACTTTAAAATAGGAAACGTGCATAAAATCAAAATGAACTATCTTATCACCAAACCAATAACTTTTGTAAGTCATAAATGATTTGTAGCCACTGTAGTGAGGCTCGAAATGCTAAAAATGCATATAAATCAATAAAATAACCTGGATGGTTTTAAAAAAAATCACACTTTGAATACTTAGTATAAAACTGCTTATCATTAAGCAACCACAACATTATATTCAAGTGTGCTTCATGCTCCTCCTTACTCATAAATTATATCACTAATAAAAACATTAACAAATGTATCCAAATAAGAATACTCCATCCATCAAACTCATAAAAGCAACTGCGACATTGTTCAAGACAAAATACATAACCAAGAACCTGTAATGGCTATAACAAGTCCAGAAGGCAGTCTTTAGATGTCCTAAACTAAAATTTTAAGCTATTAATAACAAGAACTTAAATCTGTCTTTAAGAACACCCCATCACCTTGTAACTATTTGTATAAGTCACTTATCTTAGGTAAGAGATACTTATTATGAATGGTCGCTTTAATCAAATATCGGTAATCTATGCCTACCCGTATACTACCATCCTTCTTTTCCACAAAAACATAAAATTACCCCAAAGAGATGTGTAATGACGAATAAAGTCCTTCCTTAGCAACTCCAACAGCTAAGATTTTGATTTTTTTAACTCTATTGGTGACATCCTACAAGGAGGGATAGAAATAGGGTGAGTGTCCGACTCTAAGTCTATCCCAAAGTCAAAATCATTGTCAAGTAGTATACTAGAAAGATCATTACGAAATACGTCTATGAATTCACTCACTATTGTAGCTGAACCAATAGGAGGGACCACCAAACATTATCCTGATGATAATCTAGGAATGACTGGCACCCTCATTAAATAAGCTTCTGGAAATGAATAGTAGACACAATTCTCAAATGGGCATACTTATAAGTACCTTCCAACTCTAATCTATTTATTAATGACATGAGTACATGTTAGTCTTAACATAACAATCAAGAATAACACAATAAAGAAACAACAAACTTATCCCAAAAATAATTTCAAAATTTTCCATATCTAAAATCAATAAGTTTGGCAAAGTTCTATACCCCATAAAAACTATTGAACAAGATTAGTAAACCCAATAAAACACACACAAAAACATAAAACTATAGATATATACATATATGCATTAATTATTTCATAATTTAAGTACCAACATAGAGCAACTTATACAGGTACATAAGAGAAAAATGAACTTTGATAAAAAACACAGAAGCCATTAAATTACAGACTAAAATTGTACCAATTATAATAATGTAATGACCATCTAGGTCATTTTTCATATTTCTACTTATTTTTTTTATTAGAGCTTACCCATAGCTACTCCAAGTCATTAATGAATTGCTGGGAGTACTAGTTTGGTTACCAAGCAATTTGTTTGTTTTTTAGAGCAAATTTCCTGTTTAGAAGTTTTTACTGGTTCAAATTGGTTAGAGGGCAAAATCATTACCAAAATAATTTAGGATGCTAATTTTGAATATGCCAGTAGCTTTAGAATATCGATTTTAGGATAGGTATACCTTTGGTTTGGGTATCGATGCACCTGAACTTAATTCTACCTATTGGTCAAAAACATGGAAAATTAGAAATATGGGTGTGGGACCCACATTTGGTGAAAACTAGCTTGGATGGAAAATATGACTTCACCATTGAATCTATAATATCAAATTTAGTGTGTTTACATAGTTAATTTCCCTATACCAGATTTTGAATGAATCCCAAGGCCTTAGCGGAAACTTTGAAAAATTCTAAGTTTCACCTGATATCTGGTGTCAGTGATTGCACATATTATGCTGAGGAGATTATACAATCACACTAAGGGTGATAGAGACCGTATCATCCACTCCTAAGGTCAAATAGTATGATTACACACCTGGAAGTGTGATTGTAACACCTGATTACTTGGAAGAGGTATAAATAGACCCCTTAGGTTGCAAATTTGTTCATTTTCCACCCATCCCTTGAGAGAAAAACCCCTAATGAGTTTAATAGGTCAAAATTGAGGGTGGTTGTTATTGTGAAGCTTGTTGATATCTATTTTCGTGATTATGATCCATATTAAGGTAAAATTTCATCCCTTTCTTAGTGAATTTTCTTGGCTTTTGACAAAAACCCTAAATAACTTAAGGGCTTGATTTTAGCCCCAAATTACCTTGGTTTTCACCCATTCATAAGAGTTATGTTTCGTTGATCATGTATGACCATTGGGTTAGTCTAAAAAATATCGTTTCCATAAGTGGGACTATAACGCCTGGAGAGTACACCCTAGATGCCACACGGTGCCAACAGCCCTGAAGGAATACAAGCTAACCCATAACTAAATAAAATAACAGAGAACATGTGCGTAATTCAACTAAAAACACCATAAAATTTCATATACGGAAACAAAACTAGATCAAAATACTTACAACATCTGTCTGAAAATAATACTGTAAGACTGTTAATAATAACTGCTAACTGAATAATTAACAGAAAGTGTTCGGAAGCCTCTAACTGACTGGCTATGGAGTTGATGTGACGAGTCCCTAAATAACTCTGACTAACTACTAAAATGAACTAAAATAAACATAAATAATCCTCGAAATATGAGGACTCACCACTACTGCTTAAAATGTGCTGGGGAGGTCTAGATGCGGTCAGGAACCTGAGCATTCGAACATATGATATGAGACATCATAGCACAAAAAATGAGTAAGCGGTCAATACTTTGAATTTACTAGTATGTTAAATAAGGTTAGGCTGACATGCATGGTTCATATGGATGAATGATTCTGACTGACCACATAGTATGAGATAACAAATGTATAGTATGCGGGAAATGCTGTAAAATCTGAGAATGCATGACCAAACATATGACATGATACTAAAGTAGTGTATAAACTAAAATACAAAAATAATAATGCTGAAACTAGTAATTATATGCCATGGTCAAGAAACTCTGAAAACTGAACACTGGACTAAGACTGTAGGAGTTATCATCTAATTGACATACCCCAATCAGGTAAATTGAGGTCCAACCTGAAATCCCAGTTAGAAGGGTGTCAGTACCATGGCACAGGCACTATTACTGGCTATGTGAATCAACTTTAATGGTGTCCCAAAGGACTAAAGAGTTACCCTCTATTGGCTGGTGCTCTGGTGAGATATGTTTCAACCCTCAACTGGTAGGTTAGCAACTCTAAACTCCACAGGCTACGTAGTTCTGAAATATGGGGACTACTACTAAAGTCACACCCTCAACTGGAAGGTGAGCCCCCATAGGTGCTAAATCCTAATCCTAATTGAACTATCTTAGAATACTGATTTGGAACTAATCTAACATGACTGATAGGACAACTGGCTGAACTGATAATACTTATTCATGCTCTGAAAACTATTCTAAAAGTACTAACACTAAGTAAACAACTAAATTTCGGGTATAAACAACCTCCAGGATTGATAACATCAAGAGTGGAAGAATACCAAAGTTTCAAATACATATTAAATAGTCGTTGTTCAAAATTAATCTCTTAGGCATTTCATCAAACACTTGCAATTCATGGGTTTAGCATAAGAGTATTTTTTAAACATGAGGTAATACCATGATTGCAATACTAAAATCACAAATTAAGGTAATGACCAACAAATATGCATCATTTAATAAGTAGGGTTAAACTTCAATAAAAACAACCTTGTTAACATGATTCGTACACACATACAATGAATTTTCATGAAGGGTCATGGATATATATCATAATATCATGTAAAGATCATATATTTAAATTTCTTTTTAAACTTTAAAGTGGGTACATGGACTCTATGTTTGACCATGAATGAACATCTAACATACCTGAGTTAAAGAATTTGTGAAGGTTCTTAAAGGATTTCTTTAGAATTAAACTTAAATATTGAAGGGGCTAGGGTATGTTCTTGAAAGACAATTTTTTTCTTAGAGAGAAATTATGGCTAATGAGGACTATCATGTTTCTTTGGGGATTAAATTCCATGTTTTGGATGAATTTGGGTGATGGAAAATGACCAAACTGCCCCTTAGAGATTTAATCCTATAACTGGAATGCGGATTAGAGCTTTACATGATGCGGTGATGGTGTCATCGCTATACGCACCACGATACGGTGCAATCACGGTGGGTTGATAGAATTGACAATTGCAAATTTGTTCTCCACCGCGATGTGGTGAGGCTTCTATTGCTATTTCCACCGCAACACAGTGGAATCGCGGTGACATACTAGAATGAAAATCCAAGTGCTACCTAAAACTCATCTAAAAAATTCAAAACATACCTTAGATATTCTACCTACACCCCTGAACATGAATAACCTCAAAACCCATTATCTCGGATCCCAGAAGGTCAACATAAAATCCTCGAAGTTATAGGGAGTCAAAAGTGACTAAGTCCCTCATTACATAGCTTTATTTTCAGGTTCTAAGATTCTTAAAAAAGTACTAGGGGATGAGCTGGACTTAGAAACGTACGGGGTACTACAATTTTTCCCCTTGGGAACATTCATCCTCGAATGAGACTGAATAAGCTAAAGATACTGAGGGACTGAGATTATATGCTGATTATGCATAACTGAAAACATGATTACATGACTGAGTCTGAATATGGTGACTGATTGAACTAATATGTTAATGCATGCAATAACATGAAGATGATTTTATCGCTGGAACTGAGAATGAAAAAAGTAAAACTCCAAGTAAAACTATTACCTTGAGCTGAGTTTAAGTTAGCAGAGAAAAGGTGAGGGTACTTGGTACGCATGTCTATTTCTATTTGCCAAGTATCTCCCTCAATGAACTGGTTCCTCCAAAGAACTTAAACTAAGGGAAATTCTTTGTTCTTTAGTCTGTAAATCTGGCGATCTAAGATTTCAACTGGGATTTATTCGTAAGAAAGTCTATTCTGGATACCTAAACTCTGTAAAGGAACAATGACCGCTGGATCACCAATATACTTCATTAATAAAGAAAAGTGAACACTGGATGCACTGACGCCAAATCTGCAGGCAACTCAAGTTCATACGATACTTTCAATCTCTTTGCTCCCTTCATGGAAGAGATTTTAAAATATATAAAATCACCAATATCAAATTTATGTTCCTTTCTCCTCACATCTGTATAAGATTTCTATCGGCTCAAGGCTATTTTAAGCCTCTTACCTAATCAATTGAATTTTCTCAAAAGTTTTGAATACTAAATCTGGTCCTATTAATGCAGTCTCACCTACCTCAAACCAACGAATAGGACATTTATATCTCTTCCTATATAAAGCCTCAAACAAAGCCAACTAGATACTGGAATGGTAGCCGTTGTTCTAGGCAAACTCAATCAATGGAAAGTGATTATCCCAACTACGCTTAACGTTCATAACACAAGCTCTCAACATGTTCTTTTAGGTCTGAATAGTCCTCTTTGTTTGATCATTTGTCTGAGGTAAAAGGCTGTATTGAGACAAACTTGGGTACCAACACCTTTTTGAAAAGTCTTCTAGAACTAAGAGGTGAACTGATTACCCCTATCTGAAATTATGGAAAACAAGACTCCATAGAATCTACAAAACTCTCTAATATAGAGCTTGGCATAGTCCTCGGCTGAAAAGAAAGTATAGACTAGCAAGAAATTGGTTGATTTGGTCATCCTATCCACAATGACCTAAATTAAATAATGCTGACAACGAGTACGAGGAAATCCCGTCACAAAGTTCTTGTTCACCGCTTCCCACTTTCTAGTAGGAATACTAAACTCCTGTATAGTGCTATTAGGCTTTTGATGCTCAATCTTAACTTGCTGAAAAATAGGACACTTAACTACAAACTCTGTAATATCCCTCTTTATACCACTCCACCAATAGACCCCCATAAATCACAGTAAAATAACTGCCTTAAAGACAAAACTTCCTGCAACTAAACCCTAAACCCTATTAATGACTATTACAAAAATTGTAGCTGCTCTAACCAATATGGCCACCATGGCCGGTAGGACTATCCCACCGGATAATAGTAACTTCCAATATATTGAGAATAGTAATCAGAACATTCAAAAAGGATATGGAAATAAAAAATATGAAGATCTATTAAAACTAACAGTGGTGGATATTACTAACTTTAGGGTTCCGCCCAAACCCATTATTATGCTGTATAGAGAGCCTTCTATTACGTGGAAATCATTTGAGGTGCGAAATCTTATCATACAAAAGAATCTACAATATGCTACAATTGGTAAATTCTTATATGGTTAGCCATATATTGAAGTTTTACATAAAATCATCCCAAATCAATGTGGAATAAAGGGACAATGCACCATTAGAGTATTGGATGAAAGACATGTATAATTAAGACTGGAGATGTTTGAGGACTATGTTTAATTATTGTCAATTACAGCTTTTTACATTGGCTCAATGGAGAAATACTGGCAGATGAGGAAATTGAAATAGGATCCATGGTTTGAATTAAATTTTGAAACCATGATTGTAGTAGCATGGATATCCATGCCAGATTTACCGCTAAATTTTTTGGCAAAATATGCAATCTTTTCTATTGCTTCAGCAGTTGGCAAACCTCTTATTGTTGATATGGCTAATAAAAATCACACTAGACCTAGCTATGCATGATTGAAAGTAGAGGTTGACCTATTACCAAAATTACCTCAAAGGACTCGAATTAATGAAGAGAATGAAACTAAAGGGGAAATCAAATCTAAGTGGGTCTAAATTCAGTATGATTACATGCCAAAGTATTGTATAGAATGCTCTTTACAAGGACATGATGGAGAAAGTTTTAAATAAAAATCTAGAGTTATATGACAGCAAGAAGCAAGAAAGCAAGGAGGCAGAAAAAAGATAAAATACAAAGAAAATAATATGCAGAGGAGTCAAGCGCATAATCAGAATAATACAAAGAGAGTAATCAATACCAATTATTAGTGGCTAACAAGGAAAAATAGATATAAAAATGATAGATTTGGTCAAATTCTGGGAAAGTTGAATGAGCAAGATGAAAAGGAACTGCAGATGTCATATACTTTTGCAGCTCTTAAAGATACAGATAGCATGAATAATACCAATACTGACAAAGAAGAAAAAGGTGAAACTATCTTTCAGGAAGGGGGAGAAAACATCAATACAAATGAATGGGTCACTAGCAATTTTGGCAAAGGCAAAGCAGTTAGTCAATGGGATAAGACAGTTGATGAAAAGTAAATAAATCAGGAGGTAGTTGATAGGGATGTAAATAATAATTATGAAGAAGATTACAATAGAATTGAGGAGCAGAGTAATTCCAGCAAAATCTTGGAACCAAGTGAAGAGAGTAGCAAGAAGAAGATATCACATACTGATAGGGATCACTGTGTATAGGAAGAAGGGAACAAAAAAATACAGATGCAGGTATATGATAAAGAATTGTAAGAGTTGATAGTATTAGAGGGGATTACACCTATAGTAATACAAGTACAGAACATGCTGTAAAATAGTAATCAGATAAAGGAAGACCTTGATGAGAATAATCTTAAAGAAAATATCAATAAGCTGGCTAAAGCAACAGATCTATCACCCAAACAAATAGAGGCTATGAAAGAGAAGCAATAAGGAATAAAGAAAAAGAAAAAGACTAGTAGTGGAGCAGAGGCTAAATCACAAACAATGCATATAAGGTTTCACATAGCTAAATCAAAATCAAAATGAATACATTGATTTGGAACATAAGGTTAGTTAATAAACAACAGGCTTTTACTAGACTGATAACAATGCAAAAAAGATGCTAGTTTTACTTTATTGGATTAAAGGAACCTTTCCAAGATGATTATTATATTGAAGAGTATAGGAGTAGGCTGGGTATGAAACATGTTGTACTAAATGTATCTAGAAAGATTTGGGCATTCATGGAAGAGAATGTGGAATTTAGTATTGTTAAAGATGAAGAGCAGTAGTTAACTCTAAAAGTTTCCTATCAAAATGCAGGTATATCATTGTTGGTTACTTTAGTGTATGCTAAATGTAATGCAAATGAGAGGTTGTTACTGTGGGATTCATTAACTGATTTGACAGATTCATATCAATTGTCTTGGCTAATAGTAGGGGATTTTAATGTAATAAGAAGTGAGGAAGAAAAGCTAGGGGGTTTACCTATTAATTTTAGTGAACACATGAATTTAATCAGTGGATCAGTTTATGTAATATAGAAGAAATATAGTTTAAAGAGAGTAAATTCACTTGGTGGAATGAGAGAACAGATGAGGATTGTATTTTCAAGAAGTTAGACTGGGTTTTGTGCAATGATATATTGCAAAATATGTTTCAACAGATAGAAGTGGAGCATCTAGATAGGAATGGATCAGATCATTCTCTTACGCTAATTTATTGCAAAACAAAGAATGACCAGATAGTTAGATCTTTTAAATTTCTAAATTATTGCTTAAAAGAGAAAGCATGTCTGGAGGTGATTAAACAGAATTGGAATTCACAGATTTAAGGAAATCCTATTACAGTGTTTAAATAGAAGTTGAAAAACACTAAATTAGCCATAGATAAATGGAGTAAAGAGCATTTTAGTAATATTTTCAAGAAAATTGCTACACTGGAGGACATTATCAGAGTAAGAGAAAAATAATTGGAGGAGGAACCTAGTGGAATGAACAGAGCTAATCTATTTAAAGCTCATGCTGAGCTAAATATGCAATTAAAAAGGAAAGAAGATTACTGGAGACAAAAGGCTAGGTATGAATGGTTCAATAATTGAGAGAGAAACACCAAATTCTTTCACACTATTTTGAAAGAAAGAAGAAGCAGGTTCAGGATCAGTAAGATACAAAATGAAAATGGAGAATGGTTTGAGAAAGTACCAGATATTGCAGAGGCTATAGTTAATTTTTTCCATTAATAGTTCACCAAAAAAAAGATGCAGAAGATTTCAGCATGCTGGAGGAAACACCAAAAGTGGTGACTGATGAACAAAGTACAGAAATAATGAGAATTCTTAATGAGGATAAGGTTAAAAAAGCAGTGATAGGGCTTAATAGAGATAGTGCAGGTGGACCAGATGGGATGACAGGGGCATTCTAAAAAAATGCTTGGGAGATTATTAAATAGGACATTCACAAAATGGTAAAAGCTTTATTTTATGGATTTTAACTTCCCCGATTTATTACTTGTACTAATTTGGTTTGTTACCAAAGAAGTTAGTAGTGAAAAATTTTATAGACATAAGGCCTATCTCACTTAGTAATTTTATCAATAAGATTTTTTCAATAATTATTCATGAAAGGATTAAAGGAATTTCACCTCAATTGATATCTCCAGAATTGGCAGGTTTTGTTCAAGAAGGTGTATTGTTTAAAGTGTACTGGTAGTTCAAGAAATTGTTTTAGATATTAGAAAGAGAAGTAAGCCACCTAACATGGTCTTAAATCTTGACATGATGAAAGGATAAGATAGAGGGGAATGTCTATTTTTAACAAAGGTATTGAGATCATTTGTTTTTTCAGAAGTGCTGATAGATATAGTCTGTAGACTGTTGGAAAATAATTAGTATTCAATACTTTTAAATGGTCAGCCTAAAGGATTTTTTAGATTTATAAGAGGGTTGAAGCAGGGGGATCCATTGTCACCAACTTTTTTTATAATAGTAGCAGAGGTCCTATCAAGATCACTGAAGAGATTGATGCAAAAGAAGGAGTTCAAGCTATTTGGGATGCCAAGAGGAAGTCCGAAATTGAATCACCTTGCTTTTGCAGATGCTATGATCATATTGTGCAAAGCAGAAGTGAAAACTTTATAGTTGGTCACTACAGTTTTGTATAGATATGAGGAAATATCAGGACAGAAAATAAATAACGAAAAGAGTGCAATTTATTCGCAGAAAGGAGTATCTAATGGAATAAAGGTGTTAGCAGAAGTGGCTACTAGTATTTTTAGAAGATAATTCCCTTTCCTTTAACTAGGGTGTCCAATCATTTACATAATAAAGAAAAAGGATTACTATGAGTAATTACTAAACAAAATTGCTAGAAAAGTGCAGACATGGAAGGGAAAATTCCTTTCTTATAGAGGTAGAGTTGTGCTGATCAAGCATGTTTTAAAGAGCATCCCAATACATTGTTTATCAGTATTGAACCATCCCAAGAATGTATTGAATACTATTCAAAGAATGCTAGGTCAATTTATTTGGAGTAGTAAAATTGGATAGAAGGAAAGGCATTGGGTATAATGGAAAACTTTGAGCTTATCACAAGAGGTAGTGGGTTGGGTTTTAGAAGGATTGCTCATGGATCTTGGCACTTTTTTGTAAGATGTGGTGGTCTTTCAGGACTAAAAAAACAATTTGGAGGGATTATATGTTCAATAAATACTGCAAAAAGGAGCATCCAAACTTAGTAAGGTGGAAAACTGGTGCAGGTGGATCACAAATATGGAAGAAGATGCCACTGGCAAGAGACATGGTGCAGCATTGTATAGTATGGCAAGTAAGGCAAGAAAACAGTGACATATGGTTGGATAACTGGACTGGACAAGGATATTTATATTCTATAATAGAAGGAGTTGATGAAGAACAAAGTCAGTATAGGCAGCTAAAGAATTGTTCAAAAATGATACATGGGATGAACAAGTGATTAGAGCTTTATTCACTGATGAAGTAGCATATCATATTATTAACAAAATCAGCCCTCCACCAGGTGCAGAGGAGGATTGGACTATACGGAGTATAGAACCAAAAGGTTTGTTCACAGTTAAATCAGTGTGGCAGTATATAAGGAATAAGAAAGGGATAGATAACATTTACAAGAAGATATGGATGAAAGGTGTACCTTTTAAGATTAGTTTCTTCATATGGAGACTGTGGAGAAGAAGAATACCTGTAGATGATACTATTAGAAGATGGGGGATGCAGGGTCCATCTAAGTGTTGGTGTTGTAATGCCCCGAAAGTGGAGACAATAAATCATGTTTTCAGGAATTCTCTTCAAGCTAACAGGACTTGGTCCTATTTTTCTTCTTTTGTAGGTATTCATATTCACAATCTGACTCTAAGGGGAACAATCCTAAGATGGTGGAATGCTAAAGTAAAATAAAGAGAAAAGCCATATTACCTTGCCCTTGCTAGCATAATCCTGTGGGGACTATGGAGAAGAAGGAACAGGAAGAAACATGAAGATAAGGAAACTACAGGTTTGAGGATCATATATAATGTTACAAGGAATCTTAGAATGATGTTGAAGGTTAGGAAGCCAGCAATGGAATTCCCAATAGAATGGCCACACATAATTGCAGAGATGAGCAAATTACAACCAAGAGTGAAAACCATTACAGTAATGTGGAAAGCTTCGGAAGAGGGATGGTTAAAATACAACACAGATAGAGCTATGAGAGGAGAGAAAGAAGGCAATTCCTATGCTTTGTGTTTGAGGAATAACAATGGAGATGTCTTATTTTCTAAAGGAGAACCAAAGCATCATATAGATAGTATGCAGGTAGAGGCTAATGTAATTTTACATGCAGATAAGCATTGTTTACATTCAAAGCACAATAAAATTATCATTCAGATGGACTCCCTACTCAACAAGCAAGCTGAGGGAGGGCAATCAAAGCAATTAGTTTAATGCAAAACAAGCAAGCTAATTATCAACATATCTATAGGGAGGGCAATCAATTAACTAATTATTTATCTAACTTAGAAACAAATAAAAGTGCATTCACCATCACAAGATATCGGTAATTAGAGAAAAGAGTTAAAGCAATTATAAATAGTGAAAAATGGCAGAGTCCATACTTGAGGATCATACCAACAAAATGATAAGGGGAAGGAAAATATTCAACCTCAATAGTTTACATGTAATATGTATACAGAAGTATGTATTATCAATGGAATTGCATGTATTATTAAGCTTTTATAGTAATTAGTTCCCAACATCAAGAAAGTGTAGATGGACCAGATAGACCTGCAAAAACCTGAGATATAGGCGACTAGATGAATATTTGTGACATCAAGACTTCTTTTTTCTTCAAAACTATCAGATCTATGGATTACAAGCAACAAAAAATAGGGTTAATTTCCTCAGATCCGGAAATTTGAAGGGAAATAAGAAGATGATAGCATACTTAGCCGTTAATAATATCTCTGTAGACCAGGGTTCTCTGAGTCGCACAACAACTTTCAATTGTCGCAAATGAAGGAGAATGAAGCTAAGGAGAGGAGAGTATCAAGATTTTGATGAAAACGGGAATAAAAGAGTAAATTTTCAAATGGAATTCATTCATTACCTCTATAATTTGAATGAAGCACAAAATCAAAAGAAAGGAGTTGTAAGATCGATCAACATCTTCAAGAGGAGGAATCAAAACAGTAGTGTAAAAGGAGGTGGAGCGAAAATGTTGTTTAGGAAACTAATATTTTTCGAAACCTTACTATTTCTATTTGTTATTTTGTTTTGGGTTGGGCCGGGTCTGGTGAAGTGTGGGATTTTGTTTTGTTGTGAAATGGGTTGGTCCATCAAGTAATAATTATTAATAAAATGTAAAATCAACCTAAAAAAAACCCACAAATCACGAAACCTGTTAGTGGCCTCGGGATGAATAGAGTAGCACACACAATGCCCTTCTATAAGAATTTTCTCCCTTAACCTATCTACCCACGGCACACATAGTATCCTCTAGCAACACTACACACCATCTCTCCCTTGGGAGAAAACCTCTACTTTCTAATCCTTGACTAACTCTTTTAACTTTACTAAAGTAGGGTCCCTATCTTGGTTTCCCTACACTTTTGCCACCAATAAACATCCCGAACTACTCTGCACCCAAACACTACCCTCAGCTGAGTCAACCAAAAAAATACCTAATATAGCAAATTGATGAACCTCCTTAACCAACTATTTCTAACCATTCTCCACATAAGCCACACTACCCATATACAATCTACTAAGAGCATCTGCCACTACATTGGCTTTGCCCGGATGATACAAAACACTCATATCATAATTCTTTAACAATTCTAGCCATCTTCTCTTACAAAGATTGAACTCTCTTAGTGAAAACACATACTAAAAACTCCTTCGGTTTGTGAATTCATCAACATGCACCCCATACAGATAATGCCTCCAAATTTTCAAGGTAAACACAATAGCTGCTAACTAAAGATCATGAGTAGGATACTTTTTTTCATGGGGCTTAAGCTGTCTAGAGGTATAATCTATGACCTTACCTCTCTGTATCAAATCATAACCCAAACCAACATTGGAAGCATAAAAATAAACAACAAACCCAATTGAACCATCGGGCAATGTCAAAATCAGGGTTGAGGTGATTCGAGTCTTTAACTCCTAAAAACTCTTCTCACATAAATCTGATCACTGAAACTTGACTTTTTTCTAATCCAATCTGGACATGGGGGACACAAAATAAATCATCTATAATAGCCAGCCAAAACCAAGAAAATCTTAATATATGACGGAGAAATGGGTTTGGTCTAGTTTCTCACTACTTTGGAATTTTAAGGGTCAACTCTAATGCCATCACCGAAAATAATATAGCAAAGAAAAGTTACTGATCTTAGCTAAAACTCACACATACTGAATTTAGCAAACAACTGATGGGCTCTAAGAGTCTGTAATATATTTTTGAGATAATCGGCATGATCATTTTCATTACGGGAATAGAAAAGGATATCATCTACGAAGAATATGACAAACATGTCTAAGTACTATTTGAACACTAGATTCATTAAGTCCATAAAAGCTACCGAGGCATTAATAAGACCAAATAGAATGACTAAAAACTCAAAGTGACCATACCGAGTTTTGAAAATTATTTTCAAAATGTCCCATTCTTTGACTCTGAGCTGATGATATCTAAATCTGAGGTCTATTTTAGAGAAATAGCTGGCAGCCTGAAATTAATCAAAAAAGTCAACGATTCTAGTGAGTGGATATTTATTCTTGATAGTGACCTTGTTCAGTTAACGATAATCGATGCATATTCTAATATAACCGTCTTTCTTACGTATGAAATACACTGGAGCGCCCCATAGGGAAACACTAGGCCTAATGAACCCCTTATCTAGAAGGTCTCTTTATTTCTCTTTCAACTCATTTAGTTCTACTGGAGACATTCTATATGGAAGAATAGAGACATGTTGGGTATCCGAAAGAAGGTCTATTTGATGTTAATTTCCCTTTTGGAAGGAACTCCAGGAAGATCTTTGAGAAACATATCTAGGAATTCCCTCACTAATGAAACTGACTAAATATTAGAAGTCTCAAAATTTGATTATTTAACTCAAACAAGATGGTAGACCCACCCTTTGGATATCATCTTCTTAGCTCTATGGTACAAAATAATTTGATCCCTAAATACTGAATTTCTAATCTTCTATTCAAGGACTGGTTCATTCAAAAACTAAAAATGAACAACTCTATTTCTACAATCAATAGAGGCATAGCATGAGTGAAGCCAATGCTGAGAATGACATCAAAATTAGTCATTTCTAACTCCTCTTGATCAACTGAAGTAACTTTAGAAATTATGATCTGACAGTTCTTGTGTACCAGTTTGGATATAATAGTGATACCTACTACAGTGGACACTGAGAAGGTTTCTACTAAAATCTTAGGACTGATGCCAAAATTAACAGCTATGTAGGGAGTTATAAAAGAAAGAGAAGCTTCGGGGTCTATTAAAGCATAAAAATATGAATGAAAGATCTTTAATGTACCAGTAGCCACATTAGGAGAACTTTCTTGATCCTGTCAGTACTGAAGTGCATAAATCATACTTGGGCATTGCCCATAGGTGGCACTGGAAATAGTACCCTGCTGAGTCTGGAGACCAAATAGAATTGGGGAACGACTAGACTGAGCCTGCTGACCAGTCTGTGGGTAGTCCCTGACCTTGTGGCCTAGCTTTCAACACCTAAAGCATACATCACTATCACCTCTACACATACTTAGATGTTTCTACAATATTTTTTACAAAGGGGATTTATGAGACTAATGTTTACACTCTCATGGGGTTTAGGGATTGGCACCCTATCTCGATTATCATTTTTAGGCTTTAGCGCTGACACACTAGCTAAAGATAGAGTAGGGACTAAATTTTCTAGAAAAATTGAGGATGGTTACCATCCTCCAATATCGACTAGGCAAAACTGAAGCTACTTATTCTGGCTTTCTTATTATCTCTCTCTTTCCTTACACTTCTGCTCCTCAATATGTTTTGCATGGACCATCAACCTAGACAAGTTTATCTCCTTAATCAACATTGCATTCCTACACTTTTTTACCATGATATCAACTACACTATTGACAAACTTACTTATCCTAGATCTGTCATCAAACACAATATTAGGAGCATACCCAGCTAACCGAGTGAACTTAAGAGAATACTCCTTTACACTAATGTTTCCCTACCTCAGATTAATACACTCCTACACCTTATGTTTATTTAACTTCATGGGAAAGAACCTATCTAGAAAAGTGGTAGCAAACTCCTCACATTCAACTAGTACTGCATCTGCCCCTATATCCCCCTTACACTGCTTATACTAAGTGTAAGAAACATACTATAATAGGTAAGAACACAACTTTCCACTCTCACTACAAGCACCCATAATGTCAGTTACCTTATAAACCATATCAAGGAACTCCTGTGGATCCTCATCAAACTTAGATCTCGAAAATAGAGGAGGGTTCATTTGGTGAAATCTTGAATACTAGATGTGACAGTATTAGCCACTGAAATAGCGCGAACGGTAGTCGACTGGTAATTCTGGACTGCTACTGAGTAAGCTAAGGTAGTTAATACCACTCTAAATTTGGCAGGAGAGACCAACTCGTTCAGGGGATCTCCCTGAACAAGTGAAGGTGTGGGTTGATTCTCGTTTCTCCTTTTGTTAGTCTTTTTGGGAGGTATGCTCTATAAATGAAAAAGAAATTGCATCATAAAGGGAGTTTAAGTTGAGATCACGCTCAAGTGCACACCATGAACACTGAGAGAAGGAAAATATTTCCTTAAAGGTTTTGTAGCATTTTTCCCATAAGTGTGGCACATTTCACACCCATGTACAAGGCTCTATTTGATGTGACTTTCAGACTCCATAGGATACTTTAAAATATTAGGCTCTGATACCAAGTTTGTAATTCCCTGATAGTACACCCTGGATGCCACAAGGAGCCTAAAATCTTAAACAACCACTTGCTAACCCATACTGGTACATGTTGTGAGCACTAAATAAAATAACAGAGAACATGTACAGAATTCAACTGAAAATTCAACAAGGTTTTACATAAGAAAAGAAAACAGGATTGATAAACTGAAAACGTCTGTCTGAAAACAATATTACAAGACTGACAATAATGACTGATAACTGAATAACTGACCAGAAGTGTTCGTAAGCCTCTAACTGACTGGCCGTGGATTTGATGGGACAAGTCCCCAACTAACTTCGACTAACTTATAAAATAAACAAGAATAAACATAAATGGTCCTTAAAAAATTAGGACTCACCACTGCTACTACTGCAGATGCATTAGGGAGATCTAGATGCAGTCAGGTATCTGAGCATACAAACCTAACAATAAATAAGTATGTGGATAGTACTTTGAATGTATTTGTATGCTAAATGAGGTTAGGCTGATGTGCCTGGTTCATATGTATTAATGATACTAACTGAACACGTCGCATGAGATAATAGATGTAGTATACGAGAAATACTGTAAAATTTAAGCATACATGACCAAGCATATGAGATGATACTGAAGTAGTGTATAAATTTAAATACTAAAATACTATAGTTGAACAACTAGTAATTGTATGCCATGGTCAAGAGACTATGAAAACTGAATTATGAACGAAACATTGGACTAAGACTGTGGAAGCGACCATCTAACCGACATGCACCAATATGGTAAATTGGGGTCCAACCTATAACCCAGTTGGAAGGGTGTCAGTATCATGCCAATGGTAATAATATTGGTTGTGTGGATCAACTATAATAGTATCCTGAAATACTAAAGAGTTACCCTCTACTGGTAGGTGCTCTAGTGAGATATATGTTAACACTCAACTGGCAGGTTAATATCTCTAACCTATACTGGCTACATAGTTCTATAATTTTGAGACTGTTACTAAAGTCACACCCTCAACTGGTAGGTGATCCCACCTCCCTAGGTTCACTCGATGTTGAATCCTACTCCCTACTGAATTGACTCAAACTACTAAAATAGAACTGATCTAACTTAACTGATAGGACAACTGGCTGAACGGATAATACTTATTCATGCTTTGAAAATTATTCTGAAAGTACTAAGACTAAGTAAATAGCTAAATTTTGAGTATGAACAACCCCAGGGACTCTGTAACAAATAGAGTGGAAGCATACCAAAGTTTCAAATGCATAATATATAGTCATTGTTCAAAATTTATCTCTTAGGCATTTCATCAAACACTTACAAGTCATGGGTTAAGAATGGGAGTAGTTATTAAACATGCGGTAATATCATTATTGCAATACTAAAATTACAAATTAAGGTAATGACCAAGAAATACTCATCATTCAATATGTAGGGTTTAACTTGAACAACAACAACCTTATCAATATAATTCGTACACACATACAATGAATTTTCATGAAGGGTCGTGGATAAATCTCATAATATTAAGTAAAGATCATAGATATAAATTTCTTTTAAAACTTTAAAGTGGGTACTTGGACTCTATGGGTGAGAATAACCCATGAATGACCATCTAATATACCTGGGTTGAAGAATTCGTGAAGGTTCTTAGAAGATTTCTTAGGAGTTAAACTTGAATGGTGAAGGGGATAGGGTTTTTTCTTGAGACAAAATTTGTTTCTTGGAGAGAAATTTATTTGGGTGATGGAAAAAGACCGAACTACTCCTTGGGATTTAATCCCGTAAATAGAATGCGGATTAGAGCTTCACCATGACGCGGTAATGGTCTCACCGTTATACCCACCATGATGTGGTGCAATCACTGTGGATTGTTGGAATTGACAATTGTGGATTTGGACTCCACCGAGATATGGTGAGGCTTCCACCTCCATTTCCACTATAACGTGGTGTAATCGCGGTGACTTGCTGGAATAAAATCCAAATACTATCCAAAACTAGTCTGAAAAATTTAAAATTACTCGAGACATGCTACCTACACCCCTGAACATTAATCAACTCAAAACCCATCATCTCGAAGCCCGAAAGGTCAACTTAAAATACTTAAAGTTATAGGGAGTCAAAATTAGTAAGTACCTTAACACATAGTCTTATTTTCAGGCTCTAAGTATCTTAAGAAAGTACTAGGGGCTGAGTTGGACTCAGAAACATATGGGGTATTACAGGGACCCACTTAGGGTTTTTGATGTCATTTTTTGACCTGAAGTACAAAAGTGCAATATGGGTATTGTTATTATCATATTGATGAGTAGATATCAATTTTATAGTATGGTTAAATTTTTGGATCATAAAGTAAATACGAATGTTTGGTGAATGATTTAAGGATTTGAGGTTCAACTTTGAGGTAGGCTCTTGTCTACTCTTTTTCATAAGATAATGCGTTCTATATATTCTATGTGAATGTGAATCTTAAGATTGATTATGGGAAGGATGAATTATTCTTGATTATTGAAGTTTGGGGATTAGATGAGAGTTTTTGACTCATAAGGTGAAATCCTTATTACACTTGTATAATCCTGGTGCCTTCTCCCGATATTAAACTAATTTGTAGAATGGATATGATACAATGCTTGGTTTGGGAATGTGGTTTAAGCATTGTAAGAATTATTAGTATGATTAACCTTATCTGGACCATTGTAGTGATCTTAAAACCATTATTTAGATGGAGTGACTTAATTTCTCATGTTTATAGGTGGGTTACCTATCTTAGAGTTGATTATGACATGCGCCATCAAGAAGTAAATATGGTTCTTCTGGCCCACTATAGGCTAAGATTTTTGTTATCCCAATGTGGACTTAATTATGGATGTTAGACATAGTTGAGACTAGTAAGCCTTTAAAGTAAGGTTACTTCGCGACTTGGTGAATCAGATGGTATTTTCCCTAGTTAATGATTAATCGATCATGGCCATGATATAGTCATAGATGTGATATTTGTCCTATAGAGATAATATTACTCATAAATGTGGTTATTGGCCTATAGAGATGATACTCTTAATAGTTATTGATATTATGCCTCCTAGATATAAGACGTATTGATGTTATGCCTCCTAGATATGAGATGCTTATTGATAATATGCCTTCTAGATGTG
The DNA here is from genome assembly GCA_030864225.1 of Capsicum baccatum var. pendulum. Lineage (NCBI taxonomy): Eukaryota > Viridiplantae > Streptophyta > Magnoliopsida > Solanales > Solanaceae > Capsicum > Capsicum baccatum. The sequence continues at coordinate 98,000,876 of CM061556.1, read as the reverse complement.
AGATATTTATTGATATTATGCCTCCTAGATATGAGAGGCTTATTGATATTATGCCTCCTAGATATGAGATTCTTATTGATATTATGCCTCTCAGATGTGAGATGCTTATGATAATATGGATCCTAGATATAAGATGCTTATTGATATTATGCCTCCTTGGAGTGAGATGCTTATTGATATTATGCCTCATAGATGTGAGATTCTTATAGATAGTATGCCTTCTAAATGAGAGATGATTTCAAATATGCTTTATGGCTTATAGATATGTTATACCTCGTAGTTATACTATGGCTTATTGATGTGAGTTCTAGATACATATGTGGGTAAAAGGTTATGATTATGATGTTGTAATTATTTTGGACACATTATTGCGCCAAAGGCCATTTTATGATATTGGTTGGACATTTGGGAAGTGTTCATCCCTGTAAAGGTTGTGGTTGACTTTATGAATATATATATATATATGTTATATATATATTGACGCTTATGGTTTCGTTGTTCAAAATTCTGGTGATGGCATGCATATATTTGGTACATTCATGATCATTAAATTGGTAAATGATATGATTCTAGCTAAACTATGATCTGATTACTGTCTTTCCTAAATAAGTGTTAAAGCCCGCTTTTCTTCGTAAAATCAAACTTCTTCATAATAATAATTGTTTGTCTTAATGAATAACTTATATCTATCAGAGGTTAATAATTATGGTTTAATGATTTTATCGAGATAGATTCTGGTCTATGATTTGATACTATTAGTTAATCAAATCGTGAGAGATTCCAACCCTTTCTACATTTTATAATGATTATTGTCCCAAAGTTCACCCTGGGCAATGGATTTACAAATTTACACTTTTTTTAGACACAACTTGAATCCATGTACCTGTTATATTTATATATACATTACTCCAATATGGGATGGAGAAATATGTTGTATTGTTGATATAAATTTTTGGTAAAACCTAAAGACATCTCTTAGTATTGATGTTATATATATGTGTTGATTATTATGAGGATATGCTTATATAACTAGCAAGACAGAAGGATATTGTGATGAGATATTGATACCAGCAAGGCTGGAGGGTATTAGGATAGTGATATTAATACCCGATAAGGTTGGAGGATGATTACATTGATGTTCCTCTGTGTACATCTACCAATTTAAGTCTGGATAACTGTATGTATGGAAACTATATACCCAATGATGAGTGGTGAATTTACCACTTATTTTCACTCTACTTTTGTGCACTCTCCTATGATCTGAATGTCTATATGAGACAACTTTGCTATTAAATTCACTATTTTCCACATATTATAGGCATACAGTTTATGAGAAGGAAAAATGTAGATACACGATAAAAGGGGTAAAAAAAAATAGAGAGAATAAGTGCAACTAGTAGACCTAGAGGAGAGTACAATCTTAGTTAGTGCGATTATGGTCTGAGGTCCTTGATCGCAGCAAATCAAGTCTGGTCAAAGGAATGCGATCACAGTGATCTTAATGCATTCATGATTGTGATCACACATAAGCTACCACAATTGAGGACTAGAAGGATTATGCCTAACGACAATCATGTCATTTTTACCAGCCGAGCCCAACATCCCATTTAAGGCTCAAAACCCATTTATATCTTATCAGCATCATTCAATAAGCCTACCAACCATCCTTAGTTTAGTTTTTTTTTGTAATTTCTAGGAGCTTAGAGATTAAATATATACAAATTCGAGGCAAGATTTAATGGGAGGAACTCTAAAGTTTAGATTTGGCTTTGTCTATTGAAGTTTCATTTGAGTCTAAAGTGTGTTTTGTCCTCTTTTTATTTTTCTTATAAATAACTTTGATGGATATCTTAGTATATTTTTTTCATTATCCTCATGATGTTCTATATCTGCCTCTTGGGGTTATACTTGATAATGGTGTAATTGTGGGTTATGATGTATTTGTATATTCTAATGTGTTGGTGTTGGGTTCTACTATATCTATAGTAAATTGATTAGGATTTACGGGTGAAATCCCTAAATACCTAAAATGGGTTTGTGGGTGAAAACCCCAAGATCTTGAAAGCCTAAACCATCTTTTAAAGATGGGTTTGGGTGAACTTTAGGAACCCTCATCATCCTTAAAAGAGGGATGTGGGAACTAAGGAAATAGTAGATGATTATTGGGTTTAGTTTGCTAATTTTCACTATCTTAGATATAAGGGTAATATGAGGTTGACTATCCCTTGGGTACCATCCTATAAATAAGGATACCTAATTAAGGTATTGGGTGGGTTTATTTGACACACTTGTTAGGTAATCAAAATGGTTAATGAGTGATATCTTTAAGGTTTGTTGAAGATCTAGCCTCAAGGACTCTCAACCTCGCCTACCACATCATCAACGATTAGACTTGCATATTGAAGAAAAATAGTAGAACTCGGGCTAAGTGGGGTTTTATCCCCTTCACAGGTATCCGAGAACCACTTAAGTGGACACTAGGTTATTTAAACAGTCACTACTTATGAGATATAGTGTCACTTTAGCGACATTCAGGGCCTGCACAGATACTGCTTAAGCGGTTTTTTTCCTCTTTAGTGGACACTGATCTGCCAGGGTTTCATGGCACCTTCGATGCTTAAAACTAGAAAATATGCAAGTACTTAGTTATGTTTTGTTTGACATGATATATTTTTGTGTTCATGTTGCGGAAAACTAGGTCCTGGTACTTAAACGGAGAAAAAAATGGAAATTAAGTAGGAAGGCCCACCTATGATCCTGTGCATGTGGTGTCGGTAATACCTATGTGGCGTGGGTCGCTACGTGGGTCTTAAAAAGTGAAGAACCAAAGAACCTGAAAGTTGTAATTTTCTATGACACCTTGATGGAGGCATTTATGGGGCGTAGGTAGTACTTGAACCAATTAAGTGCCTTCATAGGTCACCTAATAAAGGTGATCAAGAGTTGTGAAGTTCCTTTTCTAACCACAATGCATTATATATGGCGTAAGTACCACTTACAAACCATAAGTAGGTCTGTTAGTCGCCACCAATCTTAGTTTCCCTGATCATTTTGGTCAGGATTATTAGGGTTTTTATGTAATCAATAAATACTCTTTTAATATTTTTTTAGCTATTTTACGCAAGTGGACACACTCATAATATTCACAAATATATATTGATTTAAAGATTGACTTTTGATCATGGAATCCTCTTGTTCTAAACTATTTGGTTAATTATTAATTTGCAACATTGGGTTTTATTATTCCATTATTGTGAGTTTATTTCTATGATTCATTTATTTAATTCCATGGTATTTCTTAGAAATATGAGTTGATAAATCCCTTAGCTAGGGTTGTGGGAACCCAGGTAGAATAATAAAGTAGGGGAAGTCAGAGGTTCTTCTAGATCATTGTTTATGCATGCATTGTGATCTTCTTCAAATTGTTTGCTTCATTAGCTACTGTAAAGCTACGGACTTGCCTATATTCGTGATCATCTTCACAAGAGAGGTAAATATTGGGAAAAGAAGATTACAATAGTGATTCCAGGCTATCAATCCTCCTTTTATTAAATTGATATTCATAAAGTGACAGTTAAACTAAGGTCAAAGACAAAGATTATAAAGGCGACACTCTAAGACTCACAAGGTGAAAAGTTAAATTCTCCAAGGCATTCACAAGATTGTTGGTGATACCTATTTTGTTAAGTTCTGAATGTGTAGCATTGATATTATCGGACTAAGAATGTTAAACCTTTAGAGTTAGGAAGCCAGGTAGGATACAATCTTAGTGTTCATCTTAGATTGATTACACTCCAAAGAAATCAAGACTTTTTAATATTTATTGTTTACTACAAATTCTCTCCCCCAACTTACTTTCCTACACTACCCAATCTTTTCAATAAGTACGAGAGAGGTTTTTGACCTATTCCCTATGAGTTTGACCCCAAACTGGTTGGGTTAGTATAATTGGACAATGACTAAATTATATCTTCTTGGAGGGTATAGTTTTGGCGACATCAAATTTTGGCATTGTTGCTGAGGAATACAATTTTGGATTGATTGAATGAAATGGTTAAGGTTGTTGGGTTTTACTTTTCTATAATTCTTCAAGCATACGCTCGTGTATGCCCTGTACAAGTAGTCAAGGCAATCCCTTGATCCCTTTTGATCCAGATCTTGAATTAATCCTATAATAGAATCGTTGGATGTTGGAACACAGTCATGAAGCTCATCATGAGGGGATTTAAGATGATCCATAGGACTTCCCTGCTCTACCTTTGCATGTTGTTCAGGAGACAGCCGAGTAAATCACTACATGGTTATTAGCAGAAGTAAATACGAAGAGGGATAATGAGGTTGCCCAGTGTGTATCTCTAAGGACAAATAGAGATAGGAAACTAATCATCGAGCAGAACTCGATAGAGGTAGAAGATATAAACCTCGTATACCCCCTACTTTTTAGTACTTTCCAGCATATGACGATCTAGATGAAGACATGGGGTATGTATAGCTTATCAAGACAAGAGACATCATTACTCTTAGGTTGCCCAAGGGGTGAAGTTTGACATTACTTGTTCTATAATCCATATGTTGAATCTGAAAGTTGTGTTTACGGTTTCGCCAACTAATAAAATTAGGTTGTTCCCATTCTTTCTAACTAGTAAAGCTATATTATGGTTGGGGGACTACCTCATGTGTCTGTTACTACTTGGAATGAGTTGAAAAAGCAGTTAATACACCATTTCTTCCCACATGACAGAATGTTGCAATTGAAGGACAAGATTTATAATTTTAGGCTATTGTATTTTGTACTAATGTACGAGTCATGGTTTCGATTTAAGAAGAAGTTAAATATAGTGTCTAAACACAAAACTTTGGGGAGAAATTTGCTGAAGATTTTCTATCTTGCCTTAAATACCAGTTCCAAAGCTATGAAGGATACTATTACAGGTTGAGCATTCATGAACTTGTGTTGGGATGTAGAATGAAAAATATTATATCTAATCTCTCTTACCAACCGAGGGTGGCATACTCAGGGGGAAGAGAGAGGTGTCCACACTTATGTTATTGGTGCTTCTGTCGAGCTTAGAGTTGTAGATGATTCAGTGGCTCAAGATGTTGCATGGTTGAGGATAGAGATTGGGTTTCTATGTTTTGAGTTTATTTCTATAATCTCTTTATTAAATTCCATGGCATTTCTTGTAATTAGGAGTGGCTGAACCACTTAGCTAAGGTTGTGGGAATCCTGGTAAAACACCAAAGTAGGGGAAGTGTGAGGTTCTTCTAGAACATTATTTATGCATGCATTGTGATATTCTTCAGATTGTTTGCTTCTTTAGTTACTGCAGAATCTAAGGGTTTAACTGTATTCACAATTATCTTCACAAGAGAGGCCACGATTGGGAAAAGAAAATTACAACATTAATTCAAGGATATCAACTCTCATCACAAGTTGATAGTTTAAATGGGATTAAAGACAAGAGTTAGAAAGGCGACACTATGAGACTCATAAGGTTAAGAGTGAAATTTACCATGGCGTTCACAAAATGGTTGGTGATACCTTTTTTGTCAGGTTTTGCATATTTTGCATTGATATAGTCAGATTGAAAACGATAAACCTATGGAGTTAGGAAGCTAGGGGGAACACAGTCCTAGTGTTCATCTCAGATTGATTACAACCGAAAGTAATCAAGACTTGTTACTCTTTACTTTTCACAACAAATTCCCCCATTTACTTTCCTGCACTGCCTAACCATTTCAATGAGTTCGAAAGAGATTTTTGACCTATTCCTTATGGGTTCGACCACGACCTAGTTGGTTTACTATAATTTGACAACGATCACATTGTATCTTCTATGAGGGTATATCTTGGGTGACATCAGACACTACTTAAGTGGTATGAATTCCTCTTTAGTGTTATTTGACCGAGCTAGCCCGATAGCTTATGTGATGGGTTGGTCGCTTTATCGCCACCTTTACTTAAGTGAACCAAAAGGGAACTTAAGCAGTTCACCAGCGCCAGATAATACTTGGAATATTTCCAAGTCTTCGTCAAACCCTTGGGATTCATCCGGAATCCTGTATACTCAAATAAACTATGTTGACTTACAAACTAAATGCCATAGTTGAAATTTTGATTTTAGGTTGTTTCAACAAAAAAATGGGTCCCACACCCATGTTCCATTTTTCTTAACTTTCGGCCAATAGTCGGATATAAGTCTAGGAGCATCCACCTAGCCTAAAATCAACATTTTAGAGTTCTTGGAACTATTAGAATTGGCATACAAGATTGTTAAACTAAAGTTTTTTCCCAATAGCCTATTCAAACTAATGAAGATTTCAAAATAAGGAATTGGCTCTAAGAACCAAATGAATTTTTCGCTAACCAAATTGTCAGTTCCAACAAGTTATAATTGACTTCAGGCAACTATTGGAAATATCTAAATAAAGAAAATGAGCATAAATAAAGGAAATAATATGGAGGGTCATTACATTAACTACCATATCTTTATCATGAAGTATGTCTCAAGAAACCTACTCTGGGGGCGGGGACTATGATATCTGCATAGTTTTTGCTGCTTTACTTGTTGAATGAGTGTTCGCCATCTACAAAATAAAAATAAAAGAGGTCAAATACAAGTTGGGATCACCAGATACTAATTGGAATCAAATACTAGCACGATCCAAAGAAAAACGTGAAATATTTCCTAAATTTTTGTAGACTGTCGAAGAAACCTACAAATATCTCTATACCTTTCTACTAGAATCTAATATACCCGCTCTTATATACTGAGATTGATGTACCCAATGCTCTGATACTATCTCTTTAAGGTCCAAACGGTCATGTGTGTCACCTACCCGAATTCTATTGTAAGAGAACCGTTCATCCTAACCCTTAGAAAACTAATATAGAACCTATATTTACCCTCTTTATAAGTCAACCACCATATATTAGACTTACAAAATTTCAAACAAAATAAGTCATTTGATAATCCATTAATACCAAAGAAAATAAAAGTGCAAAAATATCTCTATCTACTACATCACTCAAGACCCATAAGTCATCGTACATGAATTTCTAAATACAAAATAACATCTAAAACACAATACAAAATACTATACAAGTAGGAAAGTTATTATCTAGGAACAAAGGACATGGACTAGAAAAAGATCCAATTACATCCCAAATCTATGCTTACCCTTGAATCAAAGATGGAATAGTAGGGCCGAAGTCTTATCTCAAACATTAAACATGCTCTGTGCTCAACAAAAAGAAGAGTAATGTTAGTGTCGGTACAACAACAATGCACTAGCAGGCATCATAAGCTAACTTAACTCAATATATACAAATAGATAAGGGGACCAAGGCACGACTCATAATATATTGAAGATTAATTATACATTCTTAAATACTTCACCTCAAAAGACCAACAATAATCCTCTTTATATAAATTTGTTTCCTAGTTATTCAGATACTTTATTTTCACTTACACAAATTCAATCAACAATAATCAAAGACAACCATATATACATATGAAGAAATGAATGCATTCGTGCAAAGTGTACACATATAATAGGATCAGTAGGGAAGCTTTCTAAGACATGTACGAGATGAGTTTAGTTTATGTATTATTACCAGCATGGTACCCAATCCAAATAATAGTGTCGACATGACATCTAACCTAATAAATAGTATTAGTATGATACCCGATGCAAATAAGATTCCATGTCATCATGACACCATATCCTAATATCTTCTCTCTAAATAATCTCAATGCAATACTGAATGCATAATGCAGATAATGCCTGAAGGCTAATCACAAACATTCAAATCAAATATAAACACAAAGTCAAATCAAGTCTATAAATACATTTAAACCATAACCAAAGTCATATACTTGTCCAAATGAGCTACTTGGACAAGATCTTTTATTTACATTAAGTTTTTATTCGTTCTTGATCAATAAATTACAAATAAGCGTAAAATAATAAAAAATTCGCTACTTTCAAGCATTATAAATCCAAACACATCAATTCCAACTTATGAACTTCACCTAGTTTATCATTCTACACCTATGTACCCATTTATCTCTTTGAATTCTCTATATTTCATGATTAAAAGGAATAATTCTTTACTAGTATGTATTTCTGACAACCTAGAATAAAAATAATGGAATTTAGTCATTTCGTACCAATTTCCCACCGCTTGATAAACCTAGGACTAAATCTTAATATTTTATAATGGTTACAATCCTTGTAATTCTATGAATTAAGAGGATTAATTAAGAGTTTGAAAGATTTAGAAAGTTTACGTCAATGATGAAAACCCCCAAGTATGGTCAAAATTTCCCTCTTTTAACCCTAGAACAAAAACTAAAATAATGGGAATGAAAAATGGAACTTCCTACATTTAACTAACACTTACTATATTTTCATCACTGCAATGATGGATTCATCACTGCAATGATAAATCCGACATCCCTGTGATTCTCTATAACGCTCAACTTACACGTCAATTTAAGTGAAAGGTGGTTGTTGTCAATATAATAACCCAACAAGAGTAGGGGTCAAATCTACGAGGAACAATGTGAGTGGCGAATGGGCAAGTTCAAAATGAAAGTACTTACTATATTAAAACATAGGATACAAAGATGTAAAAATTGGGGGGTTTTAATGTTTTCAATGATATAATTAATTTTGGGCTTCTATATGACTAATTCAAAACTAAGAATAATTAGAGTATAGTCAATTAAAATAGATCTTGGCACTATGTTTTCCTAGGGGAATGTTATGCATGTGAACAGAATAATTCGGTGCAAATTCTAATCTTTGATGATGTGGTAGGCAAGGTTTAAAGTCCATGAGTCTAGTTCTTCAATAAAACCTCAAATATGTCACTCATTGACTCTTTCGAGTAGCTAACGAGTATGTTAATTAAAGCCACCCAATATCTCAATCAGGCACCCCTATTTATAGGATGGTACCCAAGGAATAGTAAACCTCATATTCACACTTATGTATAAGATGGTGAAAATTATCAAACTAAATTCAATAATTGTCTATTATAGCCTTGATTCCCACATCTCTCTTTGAAGGATGATGAGGGTTCCTACAGTTCAAAACCCCTCTTTCAAGGATAGTTTAGGCTCTTAAGAGCTTGGGGTTTTCACCTACAAACCTATTTTTTGTATTTAGGGATTTCACCCTTGAATTCCAATCAATTTACTAGAGCAATAGTAGAACCCAACACCAACACATTAGCATATACACAAATAAATCACAACCCATACATAAATACACCCTATACTAACATAATCCCAAGAGGAAGAACTAGAAACTCATAAAGATAATAAACAAAAATATACCAAAATCTCCATCAATGTGATGCATGAAAAATAAAGAAAATGCAAACCATACTTTAAATTCCAATGAATCCTCAAAGGGATTTGTCAATCCTTCACTTTGGAGTTTCTATAATTAATTCTTGCTTGAAATTAGTATAAATTCAAGCTCCAAATGATAAACCCTAAACTAAGGATAGGTTAATATGTAAGATAAAAGATGGTGTGAAAATGAACTAAAAACCCGTATTTAAGCCCCAATTTTGCATTTGTCAAATATTACAAAAATGCCCTTAAAATATTTCTACGCTACCGCGATTGCCATATTTGGATCGCGATAGCGACACCGCGATTGCGATAGTCATATCATGATCGTACTCCACTTGACTTGTTGAGTGATCATGATTACGACCCTTAGGCCATGATCGCAGTAACTAAGGGTCAACTCCTGGGCCGGCAATTTAAGGTTTTCTTCCTTTTTCTCATATTTCTTCTCTTTGAACATCTCCTTACCTCATTTTTGTTAGGTTTCCTTGATTAACTTTTCATTTCACTTTTAACTACACAAATGAGCATTAAGTAAGAAAGTAACAACAAATCAATGAACGTATTGAATGGGGTATAATCTAATAGCAAGTCTTCCCTAGGATAGTATATGATCATGAATAGAGATCTATGTTTCCTAAATACTTAATGCGATGTCGTAAGGATCTTGAGAGGGAAAGTACGTTGTGATGCCCAACTACTTGAAGTGATTCTTTAACGATTGTAATAACACATGAATGATTGTAATGATGAATGAATTCTTGTAATGATGAATGAATGATGGTAGTGATGAATGGATGACCGTGATGATGCATGAATGATTTGTGATGAAGAATGATTATGTCTTACTTTTTTGTTATCGAGTCCTGGGGGTATTTATACCCAAAAATAGAGCTGATTCTAGAGCCTGTGTCAATTTTTTATGATTCCAATCGAGCCATGATTCTTAGAACTCAGTGAACTATAGAAGTCTGTTTCCTTAGACAAGTACAAAGCTTAATAAATCTCGGTAATCTCAGTTATCTCTGTAATGTCTGTATTACTAGTAACCTAGCCTCAGACCTGTAATCAGCTCAGTTCTAATAGTATTTAATTGATTCAATCCTAATCTTAGAAGTGATTCAAGTAATTTATTCAAGCTTTGTATCATCAGTCAGATACCATGATTTGATATCTTTTCCGTTAGATACGGAAACAAGTGACCTCAGAGTAACTCAGTCAGACCTTTTGAGTAATATGATCAGTGTTAGATTCAGTTCATCCAGTGTTCAGTTGAGAATTTAATTTTGTGTCTTTCAGTTGGGAGTAAAAACTAGCACTGAGCGAGCTCAAGGATGGGATCTCACCTACTAGTAGAGGGTGTGATTCTTAGAAGCAATCGTTGTACTCCAAAACTACATAGCTAGTATAGGTTGAGACATCACACCTATTAGTTGAGGGTGGATGAGAGATATAATACCTTCTAGATGAGGGTAGATGAGGTGTCTTGACCTGCTAGATGAGGGCTCCACCATTCTCGTTTGACGACCTACTAGATTAGGGTCACATATAGTTTTCTTTACCAGTGGCACGGTAATGACACCCTTCCAAGTGAGGCACAGGTTGGACCTCACCTGTGATAGGTCGGGGCATGTCGGTTAAGTGACTAGTTCCCACAGATTTAGTTTCAAATTCAGTCTTTAAAAATCAGGACTGTTACATACAGTCATCTATCATTATGATGAACTCAGATAGTTCCATTAATTTATAGGCTATCCCATCAGATAGACTTGGTCTCACATACAGTTATTTGATATCTTATTCAGAGATATGCCGTCAGGCAGGCTTGATCACAGTATTAGATTTCTATTGAGTATTATTGTTATCAGATTCAGATATAATCATATTTTTTATCATTGATAAAGCTTCCAAAATCATCTGTTTGAAAGGCTGGTCTCTAATCCTGTCAGTCGAAAGTAGTAAGTCCAAGAATTCAGTCATTGATGTAAGCATATCCAGACCCTCAGTTATCAGTAATTCAGTATCCCAGTGTCAGTAGTGAGCTCAGTCTGTAGTAAAGTGATATTTGAGTTTCAGTATATTTTCATGTTTTGTGCATTCATGTATGTGTTCTCATGTTGCATTTTCATGATTATTCAGTTTAGATATTGCGCATGCATAAACCATTGCATTAGACAACCCCGTCTACTTACTCGGGATATTTTTGTACTGACGCATTTGTGTTATGGTGTTTTAATTGACACTATAGGTTCAGAGGCAAAGGATCCAGTTTATCCTCAATAGTATGGTCCCAGCCAGTAGCAGTAGCAGTGAGTCCTCTTCTTTTGAGAATGAGTCTCAGTTTACTACTATTATTTTAGACTTTGTTTATTTTCTGTTGACGGAGTTAGTTGGGGACATGACCCATTAACTCCACAGTTCAGACAGTTAGAGGCTTTTCAGACGGATCTATTAGTATTCAGTTTTCAGCTTTGAGTATGTATAGATATGTTGAACCTTATGGTAAGTTTCTACATTTTTTTCAGCTATTATGCAGTGTACATGTACAGATATCATTAAAGGGTTAGCTTATGGTCCTTCGGGTCCATAAGCTTCATGTGACATCTCGGGATGGGATCTCGGCGTGTTACAAACTTGGTATCAGAGATGCTAGATGAGAGGGGGCACTAAGCTCTAAGTCACTAGGTCATGGGAAGAGTGTTCTTACCTACTCGTGTTGTAAAAAGCGTGGTAGAAAGCACAGGGGTGTATGTAGAGCCAGTAGTAGGGGGTGTTTTAGATGTGGTATGATAGGCCATAAGTTGCGAGAGTATAGAATACTAGCTCAGAGAGGTAGAGATTCACGCTATCAGGCAGCTACTTCCAGTACTACTAGTGGTGTTCATACCCATCGGCATTGTGGAGAATATGGCAGGAGCCACCAAGGTGTGTGTAAGTCTAGTATCGATATATGTTTTGGGTGCGGTGAATCAGGTCATAGAATACGATAATGTAGAATGCTGACTCAAAGGTGTAGACTTCAGGTGCTTCATACTCGCCTTGATCGAGAAGGATTCCCTGAAATAGACCCGGGTAAGTTATGAGCCCTTCTTCTTTGTGATATGCATTGTTAGGTCCTTTGCTTCCATTTTGAGCTTATATGTTAGCATGAGTCATGCATAATTTTCAGATCTTGATCGATAAATCATGACCCAGTTGTAGGTGCCCCATGCACCGCTCCAGTATTTTAGCGAAGTGTGTTTAGAGAGACATAGAGTCCCAAAGGGGAGATACCCCATGGTATTATGATGTTCCATTCCATTAGATTCATCTCGATGCATTTTCAGATTTTCCTTATAAAGTTAGCATCAATCATTGTTGCATTGTCAAGTCATGCTTTCAAAAGTCAGCGTAGCCGGACATTAATGCATTAGATATGCACATTCAGTAGAAAAAGTTCATCTTGTCAGTGTGTGTTCAGTTGTGTAATCATGAGATCATCCCAGTGATGATTCCATTCATCAGATATGCATATGTATTATGAGAATTAAGCTATGAGTATCATCAGTCGAGTATTCCATGCATCATATATGCATGCCCAGTGTGAGAACTCTTTATGTCAGTCATTCCAGTTGTGTAGTACTGATCTGAGATGTTTTCATTTCTTGAGTAAGTTTTGTTGATCCGTATTCTCAGTCTATCAAACCACATTCGAGGATGAATGTTCTCAAGGGGCAGATAATGTAATGCCCCGAAAAATCATCTTCCAGTCTGAGACTTAGAGCGTATTTGGTAAAGCAAAAATTCGAGTCAAAATATGTAAGAAATATCCTCCCAAGTATGAAATACTTTGAAATAATGTGGGAATCTATTTGAGCATGAGTTAAGATCATAGAGGTCCCCTAACTCATGAAGGAGCTGAAAACTTTCCTATCGTTCAAATTTTAGTGACCATCAAAATTTAGATCAACTTCAATTAACCATAACTCATTGTATATTAAAAACTGGGCGTTTTGTCATATATCAAATGATAGATCGCTGAATTATCTTTCCAACTATACCAATTTCGCCTAAATCAGATATCGGAGCAAAGAGTTATACCCATTTTACTACAGCATGTCAAGATGGAAAATGGTGACGACGTTTCTGACAGGCTATCACGTTTCTGACGCCCTTTTTTACGACGTTGTCAAATTCTGACGATATTTCTGATGATGTCGTCAGCCCTGGGCAGAAAATCAAGAAGTTGGACCCTTTTTGTGACGTCCATTCATGATGGCCTATTACGAACCTGACGGCCTGTCGCGGATGGCGTCAAGTATATTTTTCCAGCAATTCAAGGGAGTTTTTACAAGGGTATTTTGATCATTTCTCATCGTTTTTGAGCCTCTATAAATATGAGGAACCCTCATTCAAACCCTAATTCAATCATTTTATTTTTCAACACTCTCAAGAGAGCATAACTAGGTTTTCATCAAGAACTTTAATCCTCCAAAAATCCTCCATAAATTCTTCAAGGTTTCTTCAAGAATCAAGTTCCTCATACTGTGGGCTTCAAGAATTTATTTATTTCAAGTGTGAATAAAGTTTCAATCACTAAAGTTCATCCAATTTTAAAGGTTAATGTATGTAGTTGTTGATTCGTGGGTCCCTTTCATCCAAGAAGTTCAAGAACCCTTTTTAAAACTAAAAGATTTTTATGTTTAGGAGTTGTTAATGATTTGTATGAGTTGAAATAGATATTTAATGTGTTTTTGAGTTTTGATTTATGGTTTCCTACAAAATTTATGAACTTTGACCCTAGTATGTGGAATTCATGTGATGTTCTGATAGACCCCCTTGAAGTTGTTTTTTTTCATGTGATGTGTTCATGACTTTTGGGTATAGAAATGGTTGAATAAGTGAAGAACGTTCCCCATAGGTTTGATAAAGAGATTAGGTGAAGCATAAGGGCCACTATAGTATGTTGAATAGGAAACCCCAAATTGTGAGCTAGTCCATGCATGCCTAGTGTTGATAAAATTCCTTAGTGAGTGAAATATGCCAAGACAACATGAAATCCCCAAGTAGGTGTAAAATAGGTTATGTCTAGTGGTTGTTGAAAGACCCTAGTGAACAAGTCGAGATATGATGGTTGTGAATTCCCCGATTTTTTTCTCTTTGATATATGCTAAGCTTTTAATACATGTCAAGTGGTTAGCAAGTTAATAGTGACATGTTAGTATGAAGTTTCCCCCAAATAAAGTGATATCCAAATACATGACAAAACCAATATAGATATGAAGTACTTGATGTAAGATCTCGTTGAATGGGGTATAATCTAATAAAATGTCTTCCCTAGGCTAGTATATGATGACGAATAGAGGTCTATGTTTCCTAAATACTTAATGCGATGTCTTAAGGATGGTGAGAGGGAAAGTATGTTGTGATGCCCAACTACTTGAAGTGATTCTTTAATGATTGTGATAATACATGAATGATTGTAATGATGAATGAATGATGGTAGTGATGAATGGATGACCGTGCTGATGCATCAATAATTTGTGATGAATAATGATTATGTCTTACTTTTATGTTATCGAGTCCTGGGTGTATTTATACATAAAAATAGAGCCGTTGTCTAGAGCCTGTGTCAGTTTCTCGATAATTCCAATCGAGCCATGATTCTCAGAACTCAGTGAACTATAGAACTTTGTTTCCTCAGACAAGCGCGAAGCTTAATAAATCTCGATAATCTCAGTTATCTCTCTAATATTTGTATCGCTAGTAACCTAGCCTCAGACCTGTAATCAACTCAGTCCTAATATTATTCAGGTGATTCAATCCTAATCTAAGAAGCGATTCGAGTAATCCATTTAAGCTATAACTACTGCCTTAACCTCTTAGAACCTATAAGGGCCACCCTATAATGAGGAAGATATATGGGCTTAGTGCCCAGTTCCACATCAATAGAAAAGTAAATATTATGATCTAGCAGCATAATAGGAAAACCCATTGGAAATACATCCATAAACTCGTGAATGACTCAAATAGAATACATATGAGGTGGTAGGACAATGCTAGCATCATAGACATTAACTAAATAAGACACACACCCTCCCTCAATAAACACCCTCTTTAAAAGGTAATGAGCATGCAAAAATGAAATAACACCTTTCGTACTCGAATTAAACATATACTTTTAATCTATCCTTGGTACACTCGATGTAGCTAAGGTCATGATCTTGGAATAATAGTCTAAAATATAATTATAAGGAGATAACCAATACATACCCAACAAAATATCTAAATCAGCCACATCTATTTAATCAAGTCTAACCAGGTCTCACAGCGTCAAAAGGTAAGCACACAAGATTTGTACACTTGATCCACTACTAAGGAATCTTCTACAGGGGTATAAAAATAAAGAGGCATAGAAAAAGGATCACATGCAACACCAAAAATAGATTTTAAAAATGAAGACACACAAGAGAAAGTTGACCCAGTGTGAAATAACACAGATAGAAATCTATAAGAAATCAGGATAATACCTAAAAAAGCATTAGAGGTCTCTGCCTCACTTCTAGAAAGTATAGTATATCATTAAGAACATCTTTTCTCGGACTGAGTTACCCCGCAACCACCTCTAGTATCACCTATACCTCTATCTTGAGAACCTCTAGTTGCATCGTTATCACTCTATGAACAATTTTTCATCGTAGATATATGAGTAGGTCTAAAAATATGCCAAGGTCAAACCATGGATTCATGGTCAAATTCATCACAAATAAAACATCCTCTATAGCTTGACTTAGTCTAAGGAGGTGTGGATGAACTAGACGACCACCTTGGACCAATGTTTGCATACTTAAAGTTGATGAACCCAAAGATCTACCACCTGATACCTACAAAGAAGAATGAGTAGACCTACATGTAAACTATGAGGAACTATAAAAATTCTTGCCTCAAGAGATATTTCCATTAAACTCACCATTATGATTTGCCTTTTTGGTGCCTCCCTGAGTATCTTGGATAATATAATTGATCGTCTTAGCATGTGCAACAATATTCTAGAATGCAGCCCCTAAAATTGTCATCTAAGTTATAGCCAACGAATAAGTTCCGTCGAACCCCTTCACAAACTTTTGAATCCTCTCAAACTCAGTAGAGATGCTAACAGTTAATTGTCACAACCCAATTTCTTAGGTCATGATTGCGCCTACTATAACCCACCAGTAGGCAAGCCAAACCCATAGTCTGGAATTTCTAGTAAAGGACTACTAAATATATAAATAAAAAATCACAAAATAGATGAAATAATAAAGCAATTGCGTAATATAATCCCAAAACCTAGTGGTATTAGTACAAGAGCTCCTAATAATACCAGAGTACAAAGTGAAATTCATCTTAATACACTAATATAACTTCTCTTCATATACAACATAAAGACTAGTTAAATACCTAAGAGAGAGATAGGTAATACTCTAAATGTTAGGAGCTTACTCTAAGTGTCCAAACAATGGCTGCTCTACACGATGCACACACATCTACAGTGATAACCCGTATTATGTTCTGCAAAGTACAGAAGTGTAGTGTGAATACCAAAATAATGGGTACTTAGTAGGCATCTGACATGACCCAAACTAGGACTAGTTGTGTCGGGTATATTGAGTCTTACTAGGATCAGAGACCACCCCCAATACCAAATCGTAATAGCCCAACACCCTATATCGAATGAATTCCAAGCATATAATAAGATAAAATAATATTAATTTAAAGACATATGATAAAGTCTATAACCATAACCAAATAGTCATAACCAAGTGTCCACTAATACCAATCCCAATGCCAATACCAATACCAATGCTAAAACTAATATCGACACCGTCCCTGCCAATATTAGTCCAGCAAATCCTCTAACAAAAATAAAAGAACATCCATTCGGAACATGTCGTTTACCATAGCAAAAACCAAAACCAAAGAAATAATAATAATGAAAAGAAGTCCATAGTAGGAAATGAAGTCTTCCAAAGTATAGAAGCTCACCACTTAAATCTAGCTGAAAACTGTTCGTGGATCCAAGTCACTGAGCAGGAGGAATGGTAATATGGCCGGTTACTGCATCGCATGGGAATACAACACTCGAAGATGGTTTGTAGTGTTAATACTAGCATGAAATTAGGGATAAAGATAAGATAATGCCATCATTCAAAACCAAATCAAATAATCATATGCAATTACATGTATACATATATATTGTGCCGGGATAGGGAACAAGGTTTAACATGTATTTAAATCCTTAACCTAGGTTGTGTAGCATAGCCATAATAAAATCCACCCATGGGCTATATGCGTTTAGCTCCCCCTATTAAAAGGGCCTCGATGTGTATTAGCCATACGTACTGGAGAAAAACCTAGGATGACTAGTATGACATTATGCATACAGTCACCCTGATCAAACCTCACATCGGCAAACAAAAGTTTCTAGTGTCTGTCCATCTGACTCATGCTAGTTACCATAACTCACCATTATTGTCCAATTAAACCTTTTACACATAACCAAATCACAAATTCCAGTTGTCAATTATTAAGTTATAATAAAGTGGTATTGTCACACCGACTATAGCTTGTAAGTCATTAACCAACCCTTAGGGGATTCCCAGGTACCGTGCAGACTCTATTGTTAAAATCAATCGGCGAAATCCCGTGTACCCCACAAGGTTATCAATCCAATTCAATTTATGACCATAAAAGCTTTTATAAGTCCTTCATTTGTTATTACCAAGGTTATTCCCAAAGCTTTAGTTCAAAATACAACTTTAAAATAGTGACATTATCATTCTCATTGACAAATTCACAGACAGGTTGAACGCATGCCAATATCAAAACAAAAATCATCAAATTTGCATCTCAACCATGACCCCTTAATTGAATGACTATTACCCATGCACCCACATGATCAAAACCATAAGTTAAAATAAGGAAAACCATAATTAAACCATGAGAATAAATATCCACCCATGAATAACCAAGAACCCCAATCTTTATTTCAAAACGATAATAATACTATGAAAACCCTTCATTAAAACATATTTCTTTAGTAAGATAATATTGAGGGAGGAGTAACATGCCTGAATTACAAAGATTCACGCAAAGAAATTGGTCCTTAAGCCCTTAGATAACCACCTTGGAGAAACCCTAGCCAATTTTTCTTGAGAGGATTTTGAGAGAGTTAAAAAACATTTTAATCTTGTAAAGTGTGGAATGAATGACCAAAAAATGTTATAGGGACATGGGGTCTTAAAGGTTTTGAGTGGGAAATGTCTAAAGTGAACCAAGATTAAAGCTGTAAATTAATTATCATTGGTTACGAGGCGATTGTGTTATGAGTCGGCCTATCGAATCGTAACCACACTATACGACTCGCAACCTTGAGTCATCACCAAGTCAGTGAGTTGGACACCCATACACTATCCACTATACGACTCCATAACCCCACTTGTGACCTGACCATACAACTTGTATGGTCTAGTCATATCCAAGACAGAACCCAAGGGATCAGATAGTGGACAACATATGACTCAACCCAACCATTCGTAACCTATCCTCATGACTCTTAGTGAGCCACTCGTACTTAGACCCTTGTTAAGTCACATTGTTACTACTTTTGTTAAGGAACGTCCTAATAACGTGTCACCACCCCTAATGACTTGTACCACTAAGCCATTACCAGGGAAAAAATCCAACCACCACCCAATAGACACCTAATGACTAGGATCAACTGACCTATACCCATACTATATGACTTGTCTGAAGAGTCATTACTAGGATAATAAGCTAAAAAATAATGAATTTTCCAAGGCCAAAATCCAGGATGTTTCAATTCTCCCCTATTTGGATCATTCATCCTCGAATGATAGGAAAAAACAGTGACTAGCATAATTAAGCCCCCAACCGCCACTACTTTTACCTTTAAGATAAAATATAGATAAGCAAGGAATTCACAATCTACCTTTAACAAAGACAGAAAACAAAGATGTTAAGAGCAACACATACCTCAATAATGATTTTCAGAATAGGAAATAGGACTGGAAACTTGGACTTCATGTCCTCTTCAGCTTCCCATGTAGCCTCTTCGACCTTGTGGTTCATCCATAGAAACTTTACCGAAGCTATGTCCATGGTCTGCAACCAACAAACCTACTAATCTAAGATTTTGATGGGCACCTCTTTATAAGAGAGGGAATCCAAAATACCAATAACCTTGATAGGCATAATTTGCAGTACCCACACACTTCCTTAACATAGAAACATGGCACTCTAGGTGAATGGAGCTCAAACTAGAAGACAACTCCAACTCATAGGAAATATTGCAAACCATTTTAAAAGCCAAATATGGACCAACATACCGAGGACTAAGCTTCCCCTTTCTTCCAAACCATATCACTCCCTTCATGGGAGATACCTTCAAGAACACCCTATCCCTAACCTCAAACTCAAACATCATATCCCTCATATATGAATAGGACTTTTATCTAATATGGGTAGCTTTAAGTCTATCCCAAATCACCTTTACCTTTTCCATAGCTTGGTGAATGAAATGTAGAACAAATATCTCTGCCTCACCAGCCTCGAACCACCCGATAGGAGACCTACACCTTCTACAATATAAGTCCCTAAATGGATCCATTCTAATATAGGAGTGGTCGCTATTATTATATGCAAACTGTATAAGAGGAAAATGCTCAACCGAATTACCACCATAGAAAATCATGTAAGCTATAAACATATCTTCTAATGTATAAATAGTCCTTTCTGCTTGCCCATCCGACTATTAGTGTATTGTCATACTAAGAATCATTTTGGTCCCAAATCTTTCAGAAACGACCAAAAAAAGTGTGATCAAAACTATGTACCACGACCTGAGATGATAGAAAAGCACCCCATACAACTTCACAATATCATAGAGGTAGAACCTCGCATAATCCTCTGCCAAAATATTTGGCCTCACTGAAAAAAAATGAGTAGACTTTGTCATTTTATCCATGATGGCCCAAACCGAATCAAACTGTTTCCAATACTGAGGGTGACCAGTAATTAAATCCATGTTGATCACTTCCACATTCCACACAAGTAACTTAATTTCATTATAAAACCATTTGGACCTTCCGTTATCAACTTTTACTTGTTGGCACACCATGCACTTAGCCATAAATTTAGTCATATCCCAGTTCATACTATTCCACAAATACATCTCCTTAAGGTAATGATACATTTTCATCAAAGCAGGATGAATAGCGTACCGCAACTCATGGGCATCAACTAAGATCCTCTCTTATAATACATCCAAATTTTGAATGCCAAATCTACCTTAGAACCATAAGGTATCATCACCACTAACCTTAAAAGTCATCACCTTCTGCCCACATACCTCACCCTTGATCCGTATTATAACGACCCAAAATTACCTTTTAGGACGTCACACGATGCTTCGGGCAATAAGTAGCCCCAAGCTAACCCTTTGATCCTATCACTTCTCATAATAATTCAGTCAAGGAGAAATATATAAAACACTGGCACTATCATATCAAATAAAAGGAAATACAAAGATAATAATCAATCCAAACGACCATAATACTAGAAATATCAACACAACCATAATCTGATAACTGGTCTGACAAAGCCTCTACTACTCCATGAACTAGAGAACCGTTGGGACAGTTCCCTAACTGACTCAAACTGCACTTAAAGTAATAACATAACCAATAAAATACTGAAATATCTAAAGATAGGCCCTTGAACCATGAGGACTCACCACTGGAGAAATGTAGATAAAGGTACTCGGGAATCACTGATGAGACTAGAACTGAGAACCTGAACCTATATTATAAGATAATGTAGCACATAGACGTATATATGGATCAACACTTGGGAATGTACTGAGTATATGAGGGTGTATGCATTTACCTAAAACAATATCAATACTCTTTAATCAAATCATGCATGCAAATAGGAATTACTTACATGGCTTGAATAAGTCTAGATTGTAAAGCTCATAAATCATGTAAAATGAAACATGTAACACAAATCTCGTGGGTCATTATACTTTGGCTTTAAAATCTGAACTCTTCTCTTATTCGCATCTCATAGGCTAAAGTAAACTTTAAACAATACTTTCAACACAAGCATATATCTCATGGGCATTATAACTTCTTTAATGCTTAATAACTTATAACTCTTTTAAACTCAAATACTTGGAACTCAAAATCAAATAACTTTGGTTTAAAAACTGGTGATCAACTTGTATTAGTAGAGAAAAATACTTCCTTCTTTGGAAAATACTCAAAGTAGTTCATTCATTTTAGAAAATATCTCATCCCAAAGCTTTAGGAAAAATATTCTATCTCAATGTAAAATAATTTAGTTTAGGAAGGTTGTCTTAACCAACATAAACCATGTGAGCTATATGGAGTCCAATGTCTTTTCCTCCAAAGGAAGAAACCTCATGTTAGGGGGAGGCGTCATAGTCTTGCCAAGTAGTATAACCTTAACTCAGTGATTACTTATCTCGGCCCCGGGCCTAATCATCTTGGCCTTTGGCCCAAAATCTCAAACCTACGATAGCACGTAGTTCTTGGGTAAGAAATTGTAGTTACTTACCCAACTCGGAGCTAAATAATACTCCCTTTAGTTTATCTCTCTCATGTCATAAAAATTCACTTTCAAAAATAATCTCACGGTTCATAAGAACCCAATAATCAAATCTGCAATCTAATGTAGTGAAGTGAATTTCAAAGCTCTATGACGATTAGGTCAAAACATTTCTCAATAATCTTAGAATACTAAAATCATGGGTGCTTATAGCATAAGAGTTCATAATATTGCAAGTCTCAAGTAGGGCTTAATGACCCATAATTCCGTCTCAAGTTAAAACTCATCAAAATGCATATTAGATAGCATATAGGTTCATAAATCATATAGAAATCTGAAATTTACAGCAATTTAGCTCATAATCTCAACATAATCATATACTTCAATATCTCAAACATTTCAACTATTAACTTCTCAAGGATTAAAATCATGGGGTATAGCTACAATTTCTCAAGAAAATATGTAAAAATCATGCCATTAGACCATGCCATTCATGGGAAACATCAAAAGATTGCAACCAATAACAATGGGTGAAAACCCCAATTCAATTTCATGTAAAATCTCATAAATTGTAGAAAATTGTAGTTTCAATAAGCCTTTGGGCACAAGGGTGAAAGGATTACCCTTATTCAAAACCCCACATACCTTGAATTAGAAGCATTGGATGAACTCTCGCTTTCGGGACTCTATTCGTACTCTTGAATGAGGGTTGTTGAAGCCCTTGACTTGGGAAACTTAAATCTTGACTCAATTTATAAAATCTATGGTGGATTCTTGAGATTCTTCGAAGAGGTTTTGGATACTTAGGGTTTTTGTTGAGAGAAAGCTTGAGAAAATCATGGGGTATAGACCCAGCTGTAATTTCTCAAGAAAACATGTAAAAATCTTGCCATTAGACTCTCAATTCATGTGAAACATCAAATGCTTGGAACCAATAACAACGGGTGAAAAAACCCAATTCAATTTTATGTAAAATGTCATAGATTGCAGAAAATTATAGTTAAATAAGCCTTTGGGTACAAGGGTGAAAGTATTAACCTTGTTCAAAAACCCACATACCATGAATTAGAAGCTTTGGATGAACTCTCACTTTTGGGACTCTATTCGTACTCTTGAATGAGGGTTCTTCAATCCTTTGACTTAGGAATGTTGAATCTTGACTCAATTTATAACATCTATGGTGGATTCTTGAGATACTTGGAAAAGGTTTTGGATAATTAGGGATTTTGTTGAGAGAAAACTTGAGAAAAACATCATAGAATGCTTGTAAATAACCTTAATTTGGTGTTTGTATGGTTTAAAAGGCTTGGAAAAAGTCTAAAGTTCCCTTTTTAACTTCTATACAACGCTGAAAAATTTAACTGGAAACTTGATTTTCTAGGCCACCGCGACGTGCCACTATAGAGGTGCACACTTAAAATTGACAAATGGAATTTTGGAGTCACTATGATGCGGTGCCATTGTGTTGTCCCACTGGTTGGGACCTAGAACTTCCATGCGATGCATCATAATAGCGCTAGGCCACTGGAAATTTACTATTTGGAAATTGGGGTCCTCCGCGATGTGCCACTATCGTGACGTTCCACTGGAAATTGACAATTGTCAAATAGACCCTCTCTGCGATGCTCCAAGCACTGAAATGACACTATTTTATGACTAAGACTTAAATTAGTCATAACTTCTTGCCCGGGTATCGGATTTGGGCGAATCCTATATCGATGGAAAACTTATCAAATTTTCCATGTGAGAAAAAGTCAAAATTAGGGAAATTCTATATGTTTAAAATAATACTTACTTAGGAAGTCACTCCTGAATCTTCTAGAGGAGAAATTAAGCTTAGAAAAATTTAGGGTATTACACGCATCAAGATAGGTTCTAACACTTTCTTTGCTTTCACCTCAACACCCAGGTATGACTGCACCACCTCCTAAATAAACATACCACTATATTCAGAGTCCAAGAGGCAAACTCTAAGGTTATCCAAATGGTGAACATTTTCCACTAATTCCATCTTCTCCTGATCCACATGAACTAGAATCCCCATAGATAACTTGCTAAGAGTATCAACAACCTGTTAGCTTTACCTGGATGGTAGTGAAGACTCAGGTCATAATCCTTAAGTAGCTCAAGCTATCTTCTTTGCCTGAGGTTCAACTCTTTTTAAATAAACACATATTGCAGGCTCTTAAGATCTGAAATGATATCCACATGCATTCCATACAGATAGTGATGCTAGATTTTCAATGCGAATACCACAGTTAGTAACTCCAATTCATGAGTCAAATAATTCTTCTCATGCACCTTCAACTGTCTGGAGGCATAAGCTATCACTTTGCTATTCTGCATCAAGACACAACCAAGCCCCACAAAGGACACATCACAATAGACCACAAACCTATATGTGCCTTCACGTAGAGTTAAAACCGGTGCTGAAGTCAACTTATCCTTTAGCTTCTCAAAGATACCTCACAAGCATCATACCATGGGAACATTACTTTCTTCTAAGTTAACCTAGTCAATGGGGAACCAATTGTAAAAAAATATTCCATAAATCTCCTATAATAACTAGCTAAACCCAAAAAGCTCTAAATATCGATTGGACTAGTGGGTATAGGCCACTTCTTAACCACTATAAATTTTTGCATATCCACCGTGATCCCTTCACTAGAAATGACATGACCTAGAAAAGTTACAATATTTAACTATAATTCACATTTTGAAAGTTTACCGTACAACTGCTACTCTTTTAGGGTCTCCAACACAATGACGAATAAATCCAGAAAATGGTGGAAGATTCTATTCATCAATTCCATGAATGCTATAAGGGCATTGGTTAACCCAAAGGAAATAACGAGAAACTCAGAATGCCCATATCGGGATGGAAGGAAGTCTTAGGAATATATATCTCCTAATATTTAGCTAATGATACCCAGACTGAAGATCAATCTTTGTGAAAAACTTAGTACCTTGAAGCTGATCAAACAAATCATCTATCCTTTAAAGACGGTACTTATTCTTTACCATCACCATATATAGTTGTTGATAATCAATAAATATCCGAGGGAAAGCATCCTTCTTAAGCATGAATAAAACTGATGCAGCCAATGGAGACAAAATATGACAGATGAAACCCTTGTCTAAAAAATCCTTTAGTTTCTTCTGAAGTTCCTTCAACTCGGTTGGACACATTCTATATGGGGGAATATAAATAGGACGTGTGTCAGGAATAAGATCTATCCTAAAATTAATCTCCCTATTGGGAGGAACACCAAGAAGGTCATCAGTAAAGACATTAGGAAATTTATTCACCACCAGGACGTAATGTAAAGAAGGTTCCTCCAACTTAGAATCTTTAACCCAAACCAGATGATAGAGACACCCCTTAGAAATTAATTTTTGGACTCTAAGATATAATATGGACCTTCCATTAAGAGATAGGGAACCACCCCCGCCAACACAAAAACTAGCTAATTTTAGAAATTAAAGATGACCTTGTGGGTTAGATAGTCTAGAGAAGAATAACACGAGTGCACCCAATCCATCCCTAATATGATATCAAAATCAACCATGTATAACTCAAGTAGATCTACCAAAGTCTCCCGACCACCCACTGATACCACAAACCCGTACTGACTCTCCTAGCAACCAAAGAGTCACCCACCAGGGTAGAAACACAAAAAGGGTCTGAAATACACTTGGGACCAAAACCAAAAACATGATCACAAATGGTGTCACATATAAAAGAGTGGACCGCAGATCAACTAAACTATATATATCATGGGAAAAGAGTTTCAACATACCATTAATGATATCAAGAGATGCCTTGGACTCTTGGTGGGTAATGAGAGCGTAGAGGAAGTTTTTGACCCGTGCCGGAGCCAGATGGTGCACCCTTTGGTGCTGAATCTTATAAAGAGGCAACATGAACCTTGTTTACCCTAGAAGCAACCTTGGATA
This sequence comes from Capsicum baccatum var. pendulum, assembly GCA_030864225.1. Lineage (NCBI taxonomy): Eukaryota > Viridiplantae > Streptophyta > Magnoliopsida > Solanales > Solanaceae > Capsicum > Capsicum baccatum. Next base: position 97,974,942 of record CM061556.1, on the reverse strand, counting down.
TTGGAATGTCTCTAATAATGTGTCATGGCTAACCATAGTAGAAGCACTTGTCCTTTTCTTTATTACAGTAACCCTAATACAATTAACCATAAAATCTGTAGAAAAGATAGGATGAAGCTGATTGAGCCCTACTAGCCTGAGATTGGGCACCCTGTATCCTATAATTATCACCACCATGAAAACTCCTGTTACCAAATTTTTTTGGGTAACGAGCATTAGCCGTTGAATATGACCCAGAACTGCCCCACTTCTTTTTGGGCCACTTTCTACAGTCCCTGCCATTCTGTTGTTGTCCACCACTTTACTCAGAAAATCTAAACTTTTGGATCTGCCTTTCCCTAATATCTGCTTGCTTCTTCTTCTCTTTCTCAAACTGTTGTATGTACAAAACCAACCTAGAGATGTCTATGCCCTTGTTCAACAAGGCAATGTTACTCTCAAAAATTAAGTTTTAGGACAACCCAAAAATAAAATTCCTCATTCTAGGCCTCATGGTTGAAACCAACTTCAGAGTATATTGAGGCAACAGGTGGAAATACTACTTGATTGATGTCTTGACTTGCTTTAAGTTAACAAACTCTTCTACCTTAACCTCCCGTAACTCGTGAGGAAAGAAGCGATCTAAAAAGGAACTGGAGAAATCATCCTACAAGGTTGACTCAGCATCGTCACCCCTAGACTATTCACATTCCTTATACCATTGGTCGTCTATATCATTCAGTTGGTAGGCAGCAAATTCCACACTCTCCACGTTAGTAGCATGCTTAATGTAGAAGATCTTCTCCATATCATCAATAAAACCTTAATGATCCTCCTCCACTATAACATAAGTAAAGGCTAGAAGATTCAACCTCATAAATTAGCCAACCCTTGTGGCCTCAGTATATGGAGTAAAAGAAGCACCGCGCTCAGCCTGAGAAGCTACTAATTGTGCCAACATATGAATAGAACGACAAAACTCAATATTCATCATATTAGCCTGAGAAGCTTGAGAAAGTCTGGAAAAGACCGGTGGAACTCCTAGAGGACTATTAAGAACTAGAACCCTTGACTGAGTCTGTACCTTATAAGTAGGACGTGTTCCATCAACATTATCCTTGGGTAGGAAAGAGGAGTTTTGGTGAACCTTTGATTATTTAGGAGGCATGATGTAAAAGGCAAACAAAAGGGTAATAAATAATATTTCAGGACCTTAGACTCTACAACTCAAAAATAGAACACAAGAAAGAGAAATATTCCTAATTATGTAGACTCTCCCTTATGAGTGAGGTATGCTACACACCCTTAAAAGATACTAATCTACATGAATTTTTGGTCTCCCAACTAACCATGACCCTAGGACTCTTATGCCATTTTGACATAACCTAACTTAGGGTCTAGTCGTGTTAGGTATCTGAAGTCTAACCAGGACCGATAATCACTCCCATACCAACCGTATAGGCCCTACTTCCTCTGTTGGAAGAATTCTGAGCATAAAACAAGAAAAAACAATATTAATTTAAAGGCATAAGATGAAGTCTATAACCATAACCAAATAGTCACAACTAAGTATTTAGACAATACCAATCCTTATACCAATACCATTGCTAACACTAATACCAACATCTCTCTTGCCTGTAGTAGTCCGACAAAGCCTCTAACCAGAATCAAAGAACATCCAGTTCGGACATGCCTCAAATAATAGACAATATCAAAGCCAAAGAAATAACAATAATGAAAGAAGTCCATAGCATGAAATGGAGTCTTCTAGAGTATGGAATCTCACCACATCAATCTGACTCAAAGATGTCCCAGGATCCAAGTTACTGAGTAAATGGAGTGGAAGTATAGCCAGTTCCTGTATTACATGGGGATATATCGCCCAAAGATGGTTAACAGAGAACGCTAGCATGAACTTAGGGATAAAGATAAAATATTTCCATAATTCAAAACCATTTAAAATAACCATAAGCAATCACATGTATACATATATATTGTGCTGGGAGAGGAACAAGATTTAACAAATATTTAAATCCTTGACCTGTGTTGTGTAGCTGAACTATTATAAAATCTATCCACAAGCTATATGGGCTTAGCTCCACCAACTGAAAGGACCCTAGTGAGTGTTTGTTGCATGTACCGAAGAAAAACCTGGGATGACTAGTACTTTCCCCAAATATAAGTGTGATCTCATGCACACGGTCACATTGATCAAACCTCACATCGACAAACATAAGTTTCTAGTGTCTATCAATCAGACTCAAACCTTCACGGCTAGCTATTACAACCTATAATTATTGCCCAATCGAAGCTTTTAAACATAACCAAACCACCAATTCCAAGAGTCAGTTGGTAAGGCACTATAAATTGGTATCATCATATCAACTACAACTAGTAAGCAATGTTATTAACCAACCCGTAGTGGATTCCGATGTACCCCACAAAATCTATTGTTAAAATCACATGAGGGAATCCTTTGTACCCCACAAGGTTTTCAATCTAATTATATTTAGGACCATCAAAGTCTTTATAAGTCCTTCATTTATTATTACCAAGGTTATGCCAAAGCTTTAGTTCAAAACACAATTTTACAATGGTGACTATATCATTCTTGTTGACAATTTAACAAACAGGTTGAGGGCATGCCATTATGAAAACCAAAATCATCAAATTTGGGGCTTAACCGTGACCTCTTAATTAAATCACCATTAACATGCCCCCACTTGTGGAAAACCATAATTTAAAATAAGAAAAACCATAATTAAACCATGAGAAACAACATTCATCCATGAACAACCAAAACCCTCAACCTTTATTTCAAAACCATAACAATACCATGAAAACCAATCATTAAAATATATGCCTTTAGTAAAATATCACTGAGGGAGGAGTAACATTCCTGAATTACAAAGATCCACAAAGATAAATTGATCCTTAAGACATTAGATGACAACCTTTAAGAAACCCTAGCTAATTTTGTTTGAGAGAATTTTAAGAGAGTAAAAAGGATGTTTAATATTTAATAGTATGGAATGGATGACCAAAAAGTGTTATAGGGACATGTGGTCTTGAGGGTTTTGAGTGGGAAATATCTAAAGTACCCCCATCTTAAAGTTATAAAAGAACCTTCCTTGGTTTAGAGTCACCTATCGATTCGTCACCACATCATGTGACTCGCACCCTTGAGTCATCACCAAGACACTGAGTTGGACACCCATCACTATCCCCCATATGAATCCATGACCCAATTTATGACCTGATCATACGAATTGCATGGTCTAGTCGTATCCAAGACAGAACCCAAGGGATTGTACACAAGACAACATACGACTCAACCCATTTGTAACCTATCCTAATAGCTCTTAGTGAGTCACTTGTACTCATAGCCAAGTCAAGTCACTAACTTACTGTTTTTGTTAAGGATCATCTAACGACCCATCACCACCCCTAAAAACTCGTACAACCAAGTCATTACCATGATACAAAACCTAACCACCACTTACTAGACACCTAACGACTAGGGTCACCTGACCTATACCCACCTCATAAGACTTATATGATGATTAATTACTAAGACGATGAGCTCAAATCTCATGAATTTTCCAATGCCAAAATCTAGGGTCTTTCAGCATCATTGGCCAACTAAGATAAGTTTGTATATAAAGATGATGTAATAAAAGATAATCATAACTAAGTCAAGGTACAGAATTGAACCTGAATTATCTTCGTCATCACTATATATAATAAGTAATCAAAATAGAATAAAAGTATAACGTAAGGCATCTACAGATGCCAATATCATTGTACATAAAATGTAATAAATATCGGAATAACAATATTACATAAGGCACCAATGCATGCTCATATTTTTATACATAAGAATACGATAATTTGAAAAAATAATATAGCACAAAGCATCAACATAAGCAATCACAAATACTAAACTGGATCCCATACACCAACTGGTGCATAAAGTAAAAAACTCATCACATTTTCCCATACCACTCAAAAGTAAGCCCAATAGATATGTAGAGGAATCTAATCAACAATATATCCAAACTCCATCAATATTTGACCGTCAATCCATGCTTACCATCAATTGGTTAATTTATTAACACGCCACAATTATCATCAATATTCATAATTAACGTGATAAAATATATGCATAACCATAACAATACCATTATTTTGACAACTATAACCTTGATACACACTAATAGTTATTTATTAGCTAGCAAACACTTATTTATTAATCCAATTACTCACTAGTCATCATATACCTTCTAATTGTTATTTATATACTATTCACCACATAATCACTATTCATGGGTCAACTACTAGTCATTCTTCGCCAACTAATCGATAACTAACAGATAGCCAAAATTCAATAATAAGCCACGTTTATCAACAAACCAATATTTGTTTGTAGCCATCATAAACTAACTAATAACCATTGATCCGATAACAACTAATCACCAATTGTTCACTATTTAATTTTTTAACTAAACGTCATGTAGTAACTAGCATCACTAATCCCCAAATCCTAGTTTGGCAACTAGTCATCATCATCGACTAAATCGTTCCTATAAATTAAAAATCATTATTATAAGTCTTCTTTTATACTAAACATCATTGTAGCTTAATCATCATAATTACTAGTCGCCAATAACACTAGTCCTCATTATTGCTAAGGTGCAACTATAAATAAGTTATTATTAGCCTCTTAATTATAATACCCCACTATTCATATTTTCAACTTTAAATCAACAACTTGACAACTTTATACCCTTATTACTAAAAAATTAGGGTCGACATCTCTAATATAAAAATGATATTCAACTACGCATAAGGATAAACAACTTATAGTTGTCATACATAGGGCTAGCCGGACTAAAAATTGTAGATATGCTCATACGCACATAAATAATCATCCTCCGGCCTTGTCAGGTATCATCATGTAATAATAGTATCCTCCATCCTTGCCAGGTATCATCAAATCTTTATAATATCCTCCGACCATGTCAGGTATCATCACATCATCATAATATCCTCCAGCCTTGCCAGGTATTATCATATCATTATACTATCATCCGGCTTTGTTGGGTATCATCATATCATCATCATACCCTCCTTTCTTGCTGAGTATCATCATATCATTATAATATCGCCAGACATTATCATAGTATCATTCGTCCTTGTCGGGCATCATCATAATATGCACATTAATCACAATAATAAAGATCAAGCCCCATGAGGGATAAAGTAAATGACTAGCCCCATGCGGGCTAAAGCAAAGAACAAGCCCCATGATGGCTAAAGTAAAGAAAAATCCCCACGAGGGATAACATAAATAAACACAAAAGGAGAAGAAAGAAGAGCATACCTTTATATTTCCTCATTCATCCAAAATTTCACATTATCAATAAGTGTATATATATGTAACATGAGTGATATGTGATAAGTCAATAATCTAGTCCATTAGACCATAAGAATAACAATATGAATTATCATGAGCAATGGCCTATAAGTAACCTATTCATTGGCACACCATTAAGTAAAGAAAGTTATTACTAGCTTGAGCCATATCAAATCCAGGGAATAATCTATATCTTATTAATAGCATAGTCAATATCGTACTTTATGGATTGATCCATGTTATAGTCAAGAGCCCATTCAATAAGTTGTTTATTGGCCCAATCAATAGACCAGCAGTGGCCTAATTAATAGCTCGAGTAATAGCTATATTTATGGCTTAATGAATAACATGGTCATGGGCTTCTTTAATAGCTTAAACAATGGGCATCATCATTAAATTTTCTATTAAGGTTCCTCAATACTGCCTCAAGAGGCATTTTCTAGGCATTTCATAAGCACCTATGGGTCTCACCATGACTACCTTAAAATTAACTTAAGGTGGGTAAAGGCCTACTGCTGAATACCACAATATACCTTCTAAGTTCATTTCTATCTCAGACTAGACTAAAGTATCTATTTCAACCCTTAGATGTATAACAAGCCACTATTAAGTCCAAGGTCGGGATCCTACTCAAATAATATCACTAAGTCCATTAGAACTAAATAAACTTCATTAGATTAAGAATCTAAGGACAATCTAACTAGAGTAGTTCTAGGCATTCCCATATTAAGCATGAGACATTAACCAATACCTAAAACCCCTCCCAATCTAATAAGTATCACAATTATACTATGACAAAGCTCATTTTAATAAAGGATAAACCTAACCTACCTTAAATTCGAAGAATACTCATCAATCTACTAAACCTTCATTTCCCTTTCGAGAAGCCTCTTCAAAATGCCAAGCTATCAAAAACATAATCTATTCATCAATACGAGCGTAATAATATCCATATTGCACCATTGTGCTTAGGGTCTAAAAATAATACCAAAAACCCTAAGTGGGTCCCACTTACAGAAAATACATTTCCAAGGTCAACCCCAAGTTCATACACCATCAAGGAATCATAGCCCTCAACAAATAGGTGGAAACTAAGCTTATTTCAGGGTTAAAATCAAGCCCTCAAACTATTTAGGGTTTTGGTCAAATAATTAATAAATTCAAACTTCAAATTGAAGGATCCTTACCTTAAATCCAATGTTGATCACAAAAATATATGTTTAACATGCTTCCAACTCACCTAAAAGTCTCAATTTTGAGTTACCACACTCATTTTGAGGTTCTATGCCTCAAAAATTAGGGGAAAATGCCCCAAATGCATTTTGGGGTACATATATAGCCCCTACATTAAGGAGATATTTCTATCTCGATCTTAGGGGTCACTATCACGCTAGGGCAATTCCCATAAGCCTCAACACGATCCTTATACACCAGCATCAACAAAGTTGAAACTTATTTTAGACCCTCAGAACTCATTCAGACTTTGATTTTCGTAAATGAACTATAAACAGTACTAAATTTTACATTCAAGACATGCTGGTGAAGTCAGATTTTCCATTAGAGGTCATTTAGACAAATTTGGGCCCCACACCCATACTTACCATTTTCCCCATTTTTTGACCAATAGGTCAAAATGAGTTCGGGTGCATTGGGAACCAAACCAAAGGTTTGCCTAGCCTAAAATTGACATTTTTGATCTACTAGCATAGTCAAAATTTGCATTCAAGATTGTTTTACTAATGTTTTTGCCCAATGGCCATTAGAAACTAGCGAAGACTTCTAAACAAGGAATTGGGTCTAAAAATTAAATGAACTGCCTGGTAAATAAACTGCCAATCTTAGTAAGTCACAAATCACTTGGGGCAGCTATGTAGAACACCAAATAGAAGAAATAAGCAGAAATATGAAAAATAACCAAAAGGGTCATTAAAATATCTGCTACTAAAAGGACTTTCATCCTAGAAAGTCAACGGATAGAACGAATCTCAAAAGAACAAAGGTATGAGATTTTAGGCCCGTATACTCCGAGCATTACTTCCCAGATAATTGCAATGAAGAGAAAACACTTCAAAGGGATTTTGCCTTAGGCATCCCTTTTTTCAACCAGCACTCTCACTTTACTTCCAAACATCCAAAACATAACTTCATCCCCTAACTGACCTCTAACTGAACCAAAAAAGTTGATGCACACAAACTGAACCACAATACACTTATATCATCTCGATACCTACAAAAATCAACAAGGACTCATCCAAGCCATAGTCAAACCAAGACATGAGTTATAACACCCACTTTAAATCAAAATATAATCCTTCTTTACCATTTTATGCTTGCTATCTACTTCAAACTAGGAGGAAAATTACTCGAGTCTCATTCGTGCAGTCTCATCACAGAGAACTCGAGGAATCAATGATGATCCACAAAAAGTACATATAGAAAACATGAGAATAAGCTCATAAGAGTTGTTTGGGCATACAAATTAAAATAATCAAGGAATGCAATCTCTGCAAATACTATAGCTAGTTCATATGGTAATAAAATAGAGATCCAAAATATCAAGGCATAACTACCCATCACTAAACAGTCCACTCCAGGATGTCCCATCAACAAAAAATGAAGCCATACTAAATCAAACTCAAGTATATTACTCCCACAGAGTATATCATCCTAAATTTCCAAATAAAAATGTATACTCGAGGTCAATGTTTAAAAAACCAATACTGTGTCCATAGGCTACCATCTAAACTCTTATCAACTATAATCTATCAAAAATAGAGAAAACCAAGTAGGTTTAACTTGCTTATAAACAAAATCAGAACTGAAATAAGTCTAAAACATAGGTTGCATATAAGCTCTATAGCTCAAACCTTAAATCTCAATACTAAGGAACAACTTAATCTCAACTACCCAAAGAAAACTTATAAAGGAGTAGGTATTCATAATCCAAATTTATCATAGCTTCCAAATCGCCATTCCGAGGCTCCAAGTCAAAGCTAAGCTAATAATTCTATATCAATGCCAACATTTCAAATTGACTTTAGCATCCAAATCTGACATATCCAAGTTAAATCATATCAAGACACAATCAAGTGATAGCTGAAGAACAAAATCAACACATGGATAAACTAACGACTGAAAATATGACATCCAACTCTATATCAACTAGATGGTACAAAATGTATACACAGAATTAAAACCATGCCAAAGACTAAATCACCGATTGAAAATGCTAATAACCCACTCCATAACCATGGGAGGACATGAACTATCAAGAAAACTCAAAACTTCCCATGGTTGCAAACTACACTAGAAATGGCAAAACCTCTAGAGGAGGGAGGGATGCAACTTATTGCAAAACTAACAAGTCCAATACTTTATCTCTGGAAAGAATAGTCATAGGAAGACATAATCAAGGAGAAACTTTCCACCAAGCCTCATTAGGTAGAACATGCTTGAAATGGGGATTTTTTGAATCTACCAAAGAATCACATCATTAAAGAATAAATATACCAATATCGAAATCAAGGTCAAAGTCAAGATCACCACCAAAAAATAAACAACTCAAGAGAAAGAACATCAAACTTGCCAACTTAAGAAGAGATTATAGGAAAGGTTACTTGCCTCTAACTTTCCTACTCCACCTAAGACAAAACTATATCACAACAAGAAAAGAGTATCTAATCTCCACAATAATAACAAGGGCAAACATTACTAGGGAATGAACCTAAAAAGTGTAAGACATAAACTGAGAACTTCTCAATCTCAATATCAAAACCACTATCAACCGATGTACTAGCCATGAACGAAGAACGGACCTCGAAATGGTTAATCTCACAAATAGGATAAATAAGAAGGAATAGCCAACATAAAAACCTTTGCACCCAGAAGGCAAGTCTCAGAATATCCAACTGAATATCGTGCAATATATCTAAATTGCTAACTCTCTAGATATATTATAACCATATATGGTAAACCTACATTTGATACCACAATATATTCTTGAATCAATCTAACATATATAACAAAGAGGGAACACAATCAACTTTGTTGCGCTATGGAAAAAAATTCCTCCAATCGGGCTATATCTATGTAAGCCACCAAATAAGAATCATAATGAGATGAAATTCTAACTACATAATACAAGTCTATACATCTACCCAACGAGAATCAATTACATCAAGTAATAACATCAAATAATTTCAAAAACCTTAAGTAGTGATAGAAAAAGTAACAACAATATCAACATCAATATAATGAATAAGCAGTACCAAAATGAACATCAATATCATGTAATTCTCAGGCATCGCAACAAGACCATGTGCCAAGATAAATGGGACTTGAACCCAAAAGTTACACCAATAGGGAGAAAATATCAACACAGAACTACCCCATCCACCACTAAAAGAAATAAACCACGAAGTAGTAATATAATTAAGAACTCAATAATTAGGCACGCAACAACCAACCAGAACACATCGAGACATATAATCATTAATGGGTATGAAAACCCTAATATATGTAATAAAAGATAAATGCTGGAAATAAAAGAACACCTATCATAGTGAAATCCACAATCATATGCGTGACGGATATAAGAGAGTAAATCTAAACGGATCCAAACTTGGACCAATCAGCTTAATTATCAACTAAGGCACTAAGTGCACTATCTCTAACTAAAGCTTCCACAATCATCATGAGGATACTCTGAATAAGATAAAAGACTAGAAATCCCATATCGAGGACACTCTCTAGACCAATAGTCAATCTCTCAACAATGGTAGCAACCTCTTAAATCCTAACATAGCAAGAACATAAACTGAGCCTAAATGGATGGCTATTTGATGCTGAGAGCACTTTCTACTACAACGATCATCCCTCACACAATCATTGCCTATTTAAAAACTCTAGGATGGTGAGGAGTATATTCTAACTCTTTAGGATTAATTAACTTACATTCAGGGAGCTCTCTGAACCTATGTCTTATCTCGTGATACCTGAAACAAGATCTCAAATAAAATACCAATAGATCTATAATAATGGCATGGTCTCTGATTGGCACCTCCATAAGTCTCAATACATGCTCTCTCAATGGGCCTTGTATAATGCATAACTTGAGAGAAAAGATATCCATCTACTATTAAGTACTCCAATGCCAAAGGGAGCGGCAATGCTAAACCTCTAATAATTCTATGCACCATATCGTGACCAGAATAATATAGCATACACATATGTCTCGCCCACTCCAGTACCCTATTCTCATACTTAAAAACTAGTCAAGAACCCTTATAAACACCAATAGGCCCAACACTAGCCTAAAACTACTCGATGACTCAAATGTTATCCATGCCTAATAAGGATATCTAATCATGAATCAGATCCCTAGTTATAATCCTCAATTGGATCCTAAACTGGCCTCAAATCTTTTGACTGATACAGAAGATCTTTGATATTTATCTCTGACTCTCTAGCCGGACACTATGCCACAACTTTGGAAATGCATGCTGAAGTCTTGCTTGTATATTTCAAAAATGTTACCCATCTTGCATTATTCATTGAGGATAGAATAGATTCATGAAAATATGTTTCAGGTTCATAGTAATGTGGACACACGATAAGGAGTCAAGAAGTAAATTTCCTAAAATATTTGTGTAGCCTCTTGAAGATAGGTTATGGACATCTCCATACCAATCCACATGACTCTACTAAACACTTTACTTTTGTACAAATACACCAAGAAAACCTAGGCTCTAGTACAATTTTGTCATGACCTAATTTCTTTGGTCATGATGACTCCTATAACCCACCAGTAAGCAAGCCAAACCTGTAGTCTAGATCAACTAGTAATAGACAACCAAATATAGAAAGAAAAGAATTGTAGAAGAGATGAAATAAAGTAATTACATAATATAATCCCAAAACCTGGTGGTATTAGTACAAGAGCTTCTAATAATACTAGAGTACAAAGTAAAGTTCAGCTAAATACACTGATATAACTTATCTCTAAATACAACACAGAGTAGTCTAATACATCAGAGATAGATAGGTAATACTTGAAATATTAGGAGCTCACTCTAAGTCTTCGAATCATGGCTGCTCTGCAAGACACAAACATATATATAGAAATAACCCATACTATAATTTGCAGACTATAGAAGTGTATTTTGAGTACCAAAATAGTGGGTTTTCAATTGGTATCATCGACCAACTGAGATAAGTAATGATATAAAGATGATATAAAGTAAGATAATCATAACTAAGTTAAGGTATAGAATCAAACTTGAATCATCTCTGTCATTATAGTATATAATAAGTAATCAAAATAGAATAACTCTATAACATAAGGCATCTACACATGCCAATATTGTTGTATATAACAAGCAATAAATATCGAAATAATAATATAACATAAGGAACTAACACATTCCCATATCGTGATATATAAGAATTGGATAATTCTGAATAACAATGTAGCATAAAACATCAACATAAGTAATTACAAGTACAAAGTTAACACCCATATACCAACTTGTGCATAAAGTAAAGAGCTCATCACATTGTCCCATACCACTTGAGAGTACACCCAAAAGAAATGTAAAGGAATCTAATCAACAATATATCGGAATTTCATCGTTATCCAACCATCAATCCATGCTTAAAATCAATATATCAATCTATAAACATTCAATAATTATCTTCAATATTCATAACTAAACAATGTGTGAAAATATATTCATAACCATAACAGTACCATCATTTAGACAACTATATTCTCGATACACTCTAATAGCAACTTATTAGCTAGCCAACACTTATTTACTAATCCAATTACTAACTAGTCATCATATACATTCTAACTATTATTTATACATTATTCACCACATAATCACTATTCTTGGGTCAACAACTAGTCATTCTTTTCTAACTAATCAATAACTAGCAAATAGCCAAAATACATTACTAAGCCATATTTATCACCTAATTGCTAATTATTTCTAGCCATCATAAACTCACTAATTACCATTGGCCCAACAACCACTAATCACCAAATAATCAATATTAAATTTATTGACTAAATGACATTTATTAACTAGCAAGACTAATCAACAAATCCAGGTTTTGCAAATAGTCATCATCATCGACTAAATCATTATTATTAACTAAAAATTATTATTATAAGTCCTCATTTATGCTAAACATCATTATAGCTTAGTCATCATACTTTCTAGTCATTAATAACACTAGTCCTTATTATTGCTAAGGTTTAACTATCCATATGTCATTATTAGACTCTTAGTTAATAGTCTCACTAATCATTTTTCAACAACTATACAACTTTATACCTTGATCACTATCAAACTAAGGCCGACATCTCTAATATCAAACTTATACCTAACTACACATGGGTATAAATACTATAGATTTTTCACTAATAGGGCTAGCCAGACTCGAACCAGTAGATGTACACATAAATACATCATTAATCATCCTCAGGCCTTGTCAAATAATATCATATCATCATAGTATCCTTCGAACTATATGGATATCATCAAATCATCAAAATATCCTTTGTCCATACTTGTATCATCACATCATCATAGTATCCTATGGCCTCTCTAGGTATTATTATATAATCATAATATCCTCTAGCCTTTTTATGTATCATTATTTCATCATAGTATACTCCATTCTTGTCAGGTATTATCATAATATCCTCTGGCCTTATCGAGTATCATTATATCATCATAATATCCTTAGGCCTTGTGGGTATCTAAAACACCCTGGGTTTGGGACCCATTGAAAATTTTCTAGATTTTTAGGTTCTAGACAACATATGACCAGTGGGTACGAGTGATACACTGGGTTGGTTGTATGCTGACTAGTGATGGATGGTTAGTTGAATTTGGTTCCTAGAATAGATATGACTTTAGTGTTAAGATACGTATTGGTGGATATGGGTAATAAGAATTGGTTCTTCCCTCAAATTAATCTTAGACTTGGAAACTTTACTTAGATCTGAGTATGAGTGGCTCACCATGCGCCTTGAGCCAAGGTATGAGTCATACCATTGACTCATATGATGGATAATATTTAAACCTATTTTGATTCTATTCTGCTAGGGGTACAGGTTAAGGGTACTAGTCATATACTTGTGTACAACTTAATTTAGGTGAGTTGCACCTTAAACAGTGTTGGATCCAATGGAGAGGCCTTGGGTATGAGTGGTGGGTACCACTCGTATAGGGGATACGATTCTATAATACCTCATAAATCCTAGCTTATTTCATCTCATTATTGAATGCTAAAGGGGTCCAAGACTTATAAAATATCACTAGGTGTTAATACTTAGTTAGTTACAAATCCTCTTAAACTTTGAAGGTTTTAATTCTGACCTTCTCGGCCTTAGAACATCTATTTTTAAGTTGATTTATGCTCAGGGTGGTCGATATTATGTCTCGGGTAAGTTTTGAATTTTTTGGATGATGTTTGAGGCTTGTTTCAATGTTCAAACCAGCGAGTCAATGCGATATATCCACAGCGCACCGCTTATCGCATTGGTGGGGTGCAACGCCGTCCACTGAGCAATGCGATGCGTTGTTTACCATGTTACTGGCCATGTTTAGTTTACTTAATTCCAGGTATGTGGGGGTATTTGAGTAACTTTCCCATTACTTTGCCTCACCCATAACACAAGATTAAGGTCACAAAAGAACAAAATCACTCATCTTTTCACAAACTCTCTCAAGAATAAAACACTAGCTTCCTTAAATCCAAGTTCAAGCTTTAAGAAATCATCCAAAACTCATGAAAATTCATCAGTTAGGTTATGTTAGATGTTCATTCATGGGTCCTTTTCACCCATGAAGTAGAAGAATCCACTTTAAAGTTTATAATCATGACCTTTACATGTTTTCATGAGTTTTATCCATGAAATTTCATGAATTTAAATTTTTGTATCATGTTTACATGTGGTTTTTTTGGAATTAGCCTTCCACTCATTTGAAGGATGATATTTGCATGTTAAATCCTTAACTCATGATTTTTGTATTGAAATTATATTATTATGCTATTATTTAACTATTCCTATGTTTTAACTTTATGACCCCCATGTGTTTGATGAAATCCCTGAGAGATGAATTTTGAACAATAATTACTTACCATGTTTTTGAAGCTTTAGTATGTTTCTACTAGTAATATTATCAAGTATTGGGGGTTATGAATACCCAAAAACTTAGTTGTTTACTTAGTGTCAGTATTTTCAGAATGGTTTAGGATATATTAGAGTATTATTAGTTTATCCATTTATCATATCAGTAAGCTTAGTTCAGTACAATAATCAGAGTTAGTCCAGTCGAGAGTAGGATTTAGCATCAAGGAAACCCATGGATGGGGGCTCACTTCCAGTTGAGGGTGTGACCTTTAGTAGCAGTCTCCACGTACCAAAATTATATAACTAACGTTGGTTGAGATGTTAACCTTTCAGTTAAGGGTTGACATATATCTAACTAGAGCACCTGCAGTAAAGGGTGACTCTTTAATCCTTTGGGACTTTACTTTAGTGGATCCACACAGCCAGTGTTAGTACCTATGGTATGGTACTGACACCCTTCCAACTGGGGTCACTGATTGGACCCTAATTAGCTCATATTGTGGTATGATAGTTAGATGATATCTCTCATAATTTCAGTCCTCTCTCAGTTTGGAAGTTAGTTCAGGTTTTCTTGATCATAGTATGCAATTTATTAGTTAAATCAGTACTCAAATTTTTGTATTTTGGTTTACAAACTATTCTAGTATCATGTTATATGATTGGTCATGCATTCTCAAATTTTACAACCTTTACACATTCTATGCATCATTTATCTTATGCTACTCACTCAGTCAGTTATTATTCATATACATAAGCCTAAACACATCATTCTAACCCCATTTAGCATACCATTATATTTAAAGTACTGACCACATATTTATTTCTTATACTATTACATATAATATCATAGGTTTGGATTCTCAGGTTCCCGACCGCACATAGACCTCCCAGCGCATCAGCAACAGTAGCAGTGGTGAGTCCTCATATTTTGAGGACCAATTATCTTATTTCATTATTTCAGTTCAATAGTTAGTTGGACTTAGTTGGGGCCTATCCCATTAACTCTTATTCTCTTAGTTTTAGAGGCTTTCAGATATTCTAAACAATCAGTTAATTGTCAGTTTCATCCGCTAATTTTCAGCATTTTTGTTTATGTTTTAGACTTGTGGATTTCAGTTGTATTGTTTTTAGTATTGAAACCTTATGGAATATTTAGTTGTTTCTGCACATGTTCATTATCAGTATATTATTAAATGCTCACAGCAAGTACTAGCTCATAGGTTAGATTATGGTCTCTTGGGACTATAAGAACCGTGTAGCATCTAGGGTGTCCTCCTGGGGCGTTACAAATTCATATGGGGTAGTTATACCGTATGATGGGATTTTTATGTAGTCTAAGTGAGGGAAATCTAGAGATTTCCCAACTTAACCTAATAAGCCCCCATAGTTTTTAACACACTTAGGAGTTTATTTTTGCTATTATTTTGTTCATTAACACTTAGAAAACACTCTCTAATCCTATATAAAGTTCTTGGACAAAGAAATCTAGGGTTTCATATTAAGGATTAATTTAGGGCTTATGCTGGTGATTTCTTTCCATCATCTACTCAATATAAGGCATATACTCTTCCCTCATTGTTAGTTACAACAAAAGGCATGCTTTTATACAATGTTTTCATGGAATAATTTATTGTATGGTTTTGGGGTTTTCAAATATGTGTTGGGTTTTTTTTTATGATGGATTGGTTATGGTTTTCCCATATTTTAATTATTAATTTACAGAGTTTAATGGTGGTTTGGATACTTAGTTGCATGGGAATAGTTAATTGGTATGTGATTTTGGTTTTGGAAACACTATGCCCCTAATATGCTTGATAAAATGCCTATGATATGCTTTTACTATGTTGTTGGACTTTTTATTAGAACTATTGCATGGTATGGTTTGGTAATGGAACCGTAAATAGTATAAATGGTTTAAATAGTTTATAATGGTTAAATAGAATGGTTTGTTAGTCATGGTTATGGTTAATTGAACTCCTTATGGGGTACAGTGGAATCCCCTAAGTAAACATAATAATGGAGCACTTGTGAGGTATATGGGACTCCTCTAAGTTAACTTGGTAAATGGGTACACGGGAATCCTTTTACCTTAAAAAAGGTTTGGCTAAGTACAATACTTGCAAGTTATAGTCCGTATGACAATACCACTATTAATAGCCTTGGTTAATAATAAATGGAATAATGGATTGATTGTTGGAAATAGTTGTAATTAGGAAATGATGGAGGGGTGTGATATCTAACCGTAATAGTGAGATTTTAAAGAACGAATACAGGAAACTCATGTTTTCCTACATGTGGGGTTGTTTATGGATGATTACAAGTTAAAATTATACTTTTCTCACCATACACAAGAATCTTTTTACACTGTACATATGTATCATGGAGGGTAAGGGTACTTGGGAATCCCCTACTCTTATGGTATCTCCAGTTCGTGTGGCTACATGTATCGAGGCCCGTTCAGGGGGTTAAAATGGACCCATATATCCCATGGGTGGTTAAGGAAGGTTAAGCTATATATCCTTAGGTTAACGATTTGAAATGTATGCGAAACCTGATTCCCTTTCTTGACATGGTTATATATATGTATTGTTTGTATGCATATGGTTGGTTTACTTTGTTTTACTGGATGGAATTATTTTATCCTTATCCTGACTTCATACTAGTGTTCACCCGCTAACCCATCTTTGGCCGACTGTATCCCCATCTGATGCAGGAAACAAATGTTCTACTCCTACATAGTGATCGAATTTTAGAAGCATCTTTTGGATGGAAGTGGTGATCTTCCATCTTTCTGGAAGGCTCCAGTTCATGTTGTGGACATTTTCATATGTTGTGGTTATTATATGGATATTGGTTTTGGCTATGGTTGGATGCATGTCCTACTCGGATATTGGTTTTTTTGTGGTTAGAGGCTTTTGTGGAACCACTATAGGTTGGAATGGGCGGGATCGATAGTGGTATCAGCACATTGGTATTACGGTTAATGTCGGTTGACTGTATTGTTGGTTGTTCCATCCTTTTTTGTTATGTAAGGGAACTTGGTTTGTTTATTATTTTTGTCGTTGGTTTATGATTTGTATGGATTTGGTTTGGGGATTGTTTGACTCATTTAGGTCGGTCTTGGTTATAGACCTATCTCAGTGTCTGAATTTAGATAGTTATAAGATATCTTGTTATATATTCAGAATTCATCCGACTTTGGGTATGCGTTGGATGGTTGGGTTGAGTATTGGGGGTGGTCCCTGGTCCTGGTTGGACTTGGGATTCCTATTATGACAAGGCCCCTGGTCAGGTCGTGTATGTATCATCATATACTCATAATATTCTTCGGCTTTTCTGGGAATCATCATTTCATTATAGTATCATCCGGCCTTGGTGGGCATCATCATAATATCAACATTAATATCAATAATAAAAAGGAAGCCCCACGATGGCTAAAGTAAATAAAAATCCCCATGAGGGCTAAATCAAAGAACATGCCCCACAAGGGAAAAAGTAGAGAACAAGCACAACAAGGGCTAAAGTAAATAAACATAAAAGGAGGAGCAAGAAGATCATACTTCCATATTTCCCCGTTCATCATCAATGTCACATTATCAATAGGTGTATATATGTAACACGAATGTTATAAATTATAAGTCAATAATATTGTCCATTAGACCATAAGCATAACCATAAGAATTATCATGAGCAATGGCCCACAAGTAACCTATTCAATGGCCCACCATTAATGTAAAGAAAGTTTATCACTAACTTGAGAAATATCAAATCCATGGCATAAACTATAGCTTATTCATAGCATAGCAAATATCTCATTATATGGCTTAAGCCATGCTATAGTCAAGGACCCATTCAATAAGGTGGACACTAGCCTAATCTGTATCTAAGCAAGTGCCTAATCAATAGTCCGAGTAATAGCCACATCTGTGGCATAATGAATAACATGGTCATTAGCTTCTTTAATAGCATAAACAATATCTCATTATGGCATCATCAATAAATTTACAACCAAGGTTTCTGAATATTTCCTCAAGGGGCATTTTCTAGGTATTTCATAAGCACCTATGGGTCTCACAAGGACAACATCAATTTTGACTTAAGGTGGGTCAAGGCCCACTTTTAAATCCCCAAATTTACCCTCTAAATTCATTTCTACCCCGGCCTAGGCTAAGGCATCTAAGTCAACCCTTAGATGTATACCAAGCCACCATTAAGTCCTAAGTAGGTACCCTACACAAATAATATCACTAAGTCCATTGGAACTAAATAAACTTAATTAGAGTAAGCATCTAAGGCAAATCTTACCTAAGCCTGAGTGAAAAGGTCACTCCCATCTTACTAGGGTAGTTCTAAGTATTCCCATATTAAGCATGAGACATTAAATCTAATCTATTAAGGTTTAAGACAACAAGCTAGGCATTTCTCTATATGTGTCCAAATGACCTAAAAGATCAAACTAACCACAAGTCTTTGAAAATCATCAGCCAACACCTAAAACCCTTCCCAATCTAACAAGATGTCATTATTATACTATGACAAAGCTAATTCTACCAAGGGATAAACCAAACCTACCTTAAATCCGAACAATACTAATCAATCTGCTAAACCATCATTTCTTTTTCTGAGAAGCCTCTTCAAGATGCCAAGTTATTAAAAACATAATCAATTCATCAATGCGAGCGTAATGATACCGATATTCACCATTGTGCTTTGGGTTCAAAAATGACACCAAAAACCCTAAGTGGTCCTCTTTTCGAAGAAATGCATTTTTGAGGTCAACCTAAATTTCATAAACCATAAAGGAATTATAACCCTAAAGAAATAGATTAAAACTAAGATTATTGCGGGATAAATTCATACACTCAAGATATTTGGGGTTTTGGTCAATTAATCAAGAATTTCAAGCTTTAAATTGAAGGATTATTACCTTAAATATAATGTTAATCACAAAAATATATGTTAATCAATCTTCCAAGTCGCCCACAACACTCAATTTTTAGTTATCACACTAATTTTAAGGTTTCTAGGTCTTAAAGATGAAGGTAAAATGCCTCATATGCGTCTTGGGGTCCATATATAGCCCCAATAGGTAAGGAGATATCGCTATCATGATCCTAGGGATCACTATCGCTCTAGGGAAATCACTATAAGCCTCATCACGATCTCCATGTACCAGTACCAATAAAGTTAAAACTTAATTTTGACCCTCAGAACTCATTTGGAATCCTATAGTCATAGATTAACTATGTACCCTACTAAATTCGACGTTTTGGATATGTTGATGAAGTTAGATTTTCCATTAGAGGTCATTTTGACCAAATATGGGTCCCATACCTATACTTACCATTTTTCCCACTTTTGACGAATAGGTCAAAATGAGTTTAGGTGTATTAGGACCTAAACTAAATGTCTAACTAGCTTAAAATAAATAGTTAGGATCTACTGACATCGTCGAAATTTGCATCCGAGGTCATTTTACAGAAGTTTTTTCCCAGTTGCTATTTCGGACCAGCGAAGACTTCTGAACAGGGAATTGGTTCTAAAACCAAATGAACTATCCGATAACTGAAGTGTTAATCTCAAAAAGTTATAAATGACTTATGGAAGCTATGGAGAATCCCTAATGGTGGAAATATATAAAATGAACGAAAGGTTCATTACTTGAATATCTGGATAAGGTGTGGAAACAAGCCTCATAATCAATAATAGTTGTGCAACCATGGTCCAAGTGATCAAACTCATCAAACATCTGACCTCTCATGCTATATAGTATAAATTTCTCAAAGAAAGCCTAAAAATCTAAGTCCAAGTCATAGTAGAAGCACCTAAAGGTCTACAAATAGAAAACCACCTCCACCAGTCTCTAACCACACCTATAAGCTGATAGGTAGTATAAGAAACTACTTGAAAATCAAAGGATCAAAGATTATGTAACTTCTCCGGGAAATCACTCAGAAACTCATAGGTATCCTTACTAATAACACCATTAAATTGGGCAAATCTAAGAGAATAAACCTTTCATATCTCTTCTGATTAGTAGAAGACTATCATGGCTCAATTCACGAGTCATGATGGTACGTAGTTTATCCCGCTAGTAGGTAAGCCAAATCGTAACCTAGAGCTATAGAAAATGGATAAACATGGTTAAAAATTGCTGAAAAGCCTAAAATCAACAATTAAAAACTTAAAATAACAATAAGACAATCATAATAGTCTAATAGATAGATAAAAAATCAGCAATCATCCTACGACCTAGTAGTGTGGGTATCAGAACTACTACAGATGAAACATAAGTACTGAAATAGTAAGGTATAATCTGTCTCAGAAATGAAGACTATACATAAATAATATAAAGAAATAAGGGAGACTCTGACTCTAAGAGCTCGCCCTATATTCAAAATCTACTCAGCACGAATGTCATGTCAGCAACTGCTACTAGTACATAAATCTGCACCAAATAGGTACAAGAGTGTAGTATGAGTACCTAAACCATGGGTACTCAGTTGGCATCATCGTCCGACTAGACTAAATCATTACATAAATAATATGAGATATAACATAAAATAAGCTATGTCAAGGTAATAGGGAAAACCTGGAAATACGCACCAATATAGATGTGCATAAAATAAATAAATAATCTGGAAAAGAAGTATAGAGATGACAAAAGTATAACTACTGAATTAGCCCCTATAAGCCAGTAAGTATGGTAATGTAAATAACCTAACACGGGCACCCATAACCCTGAAGGGTACAATCAAGGAAAATAAATGACTGAAGAACTGTGACTTTTTCGAATATTAGCTATAACCATCAAACAATCCATATCGTATCATATACTACCAAAATCCCAATGTTGGACTCAAATCGAAACTTATATCTTCATCATAAAATCCTCAATAAATAAACATCATACATCACTTGCTGGACTCGAACCAAAACTCATAGTATCAATATCATCATCTATTGTCAGACTTGGACCGAAACTAATATTACCAAAATCATAATCAATTGTCTGACTTGAACTGAACTCAGATAAATTAAGAAAATAAATAAACCATACCAATAAGCCATATCCAATATACATATCAACAAACTATCTTAATAAACCACCAGATTTTTGGCTGAATTTAGCACTACCTCCCAAATACCAGACCTATGTTATCATTAAGTATTCAATCTCCTCAAAGTCCAAAAAGTATAATTAATAAGGTATAACATGTGTATATACTCCTAAAAAAATTTAAGACAAGTATTTGACTAATATGAGTCGGAAAGGCTCAGCTTTACTCCCCGAAATCCATTTAGGCAAATTTTATCCCAAATTAGTCTAAGGTATCTAAATTCATTTCTACATGTTAGATAAGCCATATTTATCCCTTAGATAGCAATTCTTCCTAAAACACGAGAAACTAATTCAATTCCACATAAAATATGAGTAACTAGGTCAATTTTACCTAAATTACGGTTCCAAGATAGCCTAAATAGTCCAAATAAGACTAATCATACAAATTATGCTTCCAATATATAATTTCCATCCCATATCTATTATATATCATATTTATACTATGCATTAGCTTAATCTATGAAGAAGGTAAGCCTAGCCTACCTAGACGCCGAAGAAAAGCTCAAAGAGTCTGCTAAACCACTAATTTCCCCTTTCGAAAAGCTTCCGAAAGATTTCTAGCTTTCAAAATAACAATCTACTCATCCAAAATAAGAACAATGATACCCATATTGCACTTTTGTGCTTTGGTTCCAAAATTATGTTAAATTTGAGGTGAGTCCTGTTTATGCAATTGTACTTTCAAAACTAACACGATGTCCCTCTATGCTCAAGGAACATTTACCGAATTCCAAGCTCTAATGGTGCTTCAGTCAAGCCACAAAGCTTATAGGGATCTTTGAAAAAGATAGAGAGTTAAATATAAAAAGTGATGGAAGTTTACCACAAATTCTGCAAAGAATATCCATAAATTAACTTCACCAAAGCTCCAAAATCAGCCAGAAATGAGTCTCCCAAGTTTTCCCAATTTTTAGGGTTCAATATTCTTTAGAATGGATGAAAAATGGGGAAAATTGGGCTAAGTGGGTTTTTTATACCCTTTTCGGGTACTCGGGTATGGCTTCAGCGGACACTAGGTTACTTAAGCGGCTACTGCTTAAGACGACCTCCACTAGGTCAACCAGATTTATTAAGCAATGGGTCGGTTGCTTTAGAGACCCCTTCTCTTAAGCAGTCCAAAAAGGTGCTTAAGCGGCACACTAGAACATCTAAGACTTGGAATTTTCCAAGTCTCCACCAACCCCTCGGGATTCATCCAAAATCTCATATACATAAACAGACAACGCGAACCTATAAAATTTGATATTCCAGACTCAATGGCATAGTTGAAATTTCTAGTCGAGGTTGTTTCGATGGAAAGTAGATCCCACACCCATGTGCCATTTTGTAAACTTCTGATCAATAGTCCAAAATTAATCTAAAAGCCTTGGGACCTAAACCAAGGGTCCATCTAGCCTAAAATCTAAATGTTAGAATTGGATTACGAGGTCATTTGTTCAAAGTTTTTGTCCGATGTCAATTTAAACCTTGGAAGGTTTCAAAATTGGGAATTGGCTCTAAAATTAAAGAAATTGCCCGGTAACCAAACTGTCAGTTCCATCAAGTCATAAATTACTTGATGAAACTCTTGCAAAGCTTTAGAATGAATGAATGAGCGGAAATATCAAAAATAACCTAGAAGGTCATTAAATTATCCACTACTAACAGAACTTTTGTCTGCAAAAGTAAGGGATTAGGATGTACTTCAAGCCTCAAATAGGTGAGGATACTGGGTCTACATCTCGCTCTTGATAATCCAATTAGCCTCCTCAACTAGGTGGTGCCACCACTGTATCGTAACCACTGTAATCTCTCCAGTGTACATCAACCTAACATCACTGGCCAAAATAAATATTGTTTCCTCTATGAAGGTCTATCACTCATCTAACTGAATTGAGACCTATCTAAGCACAAGAGAAGGATCGGGAATATATCATCACAATATAGAAACATTGAAAACCATATGAACAACAGCAAAATCTGGAGGTACGGCTTACTCAAAAGACACTTCATCAACTGTGCAAAGAACCTCAAAGGGTTTAACATATCTGAGGCTTAGCTTGGCTTTCCTCCCAAACCTCATCACACCCTTCATAGGAGATACTCAAAGAAATACCCGGGCATTAACTCTAAATCTCAAGGCACAGAGTCTACAATATACATAGGCCTTATGCCTACTTTGAGTTGCCCCTACCTATCTTGCATCACCTTGAATCTATCCAACAACTCCTGAAGCAAGTCATTACCTAGTGGTCTAATCTCAGAAGTCTTAGACCATATAATCGGAGAATGACATCACCTACCATACAAAGCCTTAAAGGTGTCATATCAATACTCGCATGGTATCTATTATTAGACACAAATCTGCCAAAGCTAAATGTTGCTCCCACTGACCTCCTAAATCCATAACACAAGCTCAGAGCATATTCTTGAGAACTTGAATAGTTCGCTCCAGCTTCCTATCGATGTGAGGATAGAAGGTTGTACTAAAAATCACCAGAGTACCTAGCTCCTCCTGAAAATATCTCTAAAATCTAGAAGTGAACATTGAACCCTAGTCTAAAATGATGGATATAGGCATACCATGCAAACTGACTATCTCACTAACATAGATACAAACCAACCTCTCAATACTGAAGGACATATAAATAGGAATGAAATATGCCAACTTGTTCAATCGATCCACAATAACACAAATACAATCAGAATCAAGGAAAGTGCGAGGTAAACTATTAATAAAGTCCATGGTAATCCTCTCCCACTTCTACGAGGGAATAGGTAATCTCTTAATCAAGCCAGGTTTCTCATGCTCGATCTTCACCTATCAACAACAAAGTCTGCTACATCTCTCTTCTTACCACTCAACTAATAATGCTGCCTCAAATCTCTATACATCACATCTGTACCGGGTGAATAGAATATCTAGAGATATGAGCCTCATGCAAAATTGACTGAATGAAGTCATCAACTCTTAAAACACAAATGTGGCTAATAAATCTCAAAACTCCCTCATAATCCATATTATCCTACTTTGAATCACCAATCAACACTTGATCGCAGATGATGCAAAGACTCTTATCCTCAAATTGATGATCATAAATCTATTCTTATCGTGAAGAGCTTGCCTCATCACTAGTAGGAATCCACTTAGAGTATGAGATATCAATAAACAAAATTAAGTTGGCTAAGAACTAAATGTCTTGTGTCAACAACCTCTGAGAAATTGAGATACAAAGGTACCCATACACACTACCTTCAAGCTCAAGGCATCTGCTACCATATTTTTCTTCCCTGGATGATACAAGCTAGAGATATTATAATCCATAAGCAAATCCATCCATCTACGCTGCCTAGAATTTAGCTCTCCATGGGTCATAACAAGCAGAAGACTATGATGATCCATTAAGAACTCAGAATGTACACCCCAAAGATAATGTCTCTATATCGTAAGCACAACAATTACCACTGCAACTCCAAATCATGAGTAGGGTAGTTGCATTGATGCATCTTCAGCTGCCTTGATGTATAATAAATAACTCGACCTCACTACATCAATACACACTCCATACCGACACCAGAAGTATCACAATACACAGTGAATGCCTTACCCTGAATAGGAAGAGCCAAGATAAGAGATGAAGTTAGAAATCCCTTGAGATTTCTAAAGCTCAACTCACACTCCTCAGACCATTTAAAAAAAACCTTGTTCTGAGGTAATTTCGTCATCGACACTACAATGGTAGAAAAACTCTCAATGAACCATCTATAGTAACCGGCCAAACCAATAAAGCTACAAACCTCAGACCGGAATATAGGCTTGGCCCAATTATGAATCACCTTGATCTTCACTAGCTCAACCATAATCCTATTCATAAACACCACATGCCTAAGGAATGTCATCAACTACAGCAGAAACACACACTTAGAGAATCTGGAAGTATACGATCTCTCATAGTGTACAACACAATCCTCAAATACTGCATATGCTCTTCTATACTCATAGAATACAAAAGGATGTCATCGATGAACACAATCACAAAAGAATCCAAATATGGGATAAACACATAGTTCATAAAATCCATAAATATAGATGGGTCGTTAGTCAACCCATAAGACATCAGTAGGAAATCATAATGTACATACCAAGTCCAAAAGGTTGTCTTTGGGATTTCCTCTACCTGAATCCTCAACTGATGGTAATCGGACCTCAAATTAATCTTAGAGAACACCACTACTCCTTAAAGTTGGTCAAATAAATCATCAATATGAGGCATAGGATATCGGTTTTTCACCGTCACTTTATTAAGTTGCCTATGATCAATACACATATGCATGAAACCATCCTTTTTCTTTACAAGCAACACAAGAGCTCCCTACGGGGACATACTTGATCTAATAAAAGTCTTACCAAGAAGATCCTGAAGCTAAGAATTCATTTCTTTCAGTCTGATAGGAGCCATATGATAAGGTGCCATAGGAATAGGTCGAGTTCTTTATTCAAAATCAATATAAACTTAATATCACGCTTAGGAGGAACACCAGGTAGATCAGAAGGGAAAACATGAGCAAACTCATTTACAATAGGAATAGAGTGGAGTGATGGACTATCCACTAATATCACAAATATAAGTGTGATAAAACTTGCAACTCATTGAAATATGTCTCATATCCTAAACATAAGAAATAATCCCATCAACTCGCGCCTAATATCTCCATTCCACATAATTAGGGGTAAACTGGGCATGGCTAAGGTAACAGTATTAGCAAAACAATCAAAGACCTCATGATAGTGATATAACCAGTCCATGTCTAAAGTCATATCAAAATTCACCATATCTAACACAATAAGATCAACCTAAGTATCAAACTCTCAAACAGTCAAAACACAGGATCCATAAATCTGATCCACTATAAAAGAATCACCCATGAGAGTAGATACACATAATGGAATATATTATGAATCCCAAGATAACTCTAACTATAGAGCATAATAAGAAGACACATAATAATACGTAGATCCCAGATAAAATTAAGAAAAAGTTGACTGATGGCACACCAAGATTATACCTATTATAACAATATTCAAAGACTGATCCGCAAGTCTAGAAGGTAGGACATTCAACTAGCAATATCTGCTACCTAGTTGGGCTCTTGGCTGATGTCCTTTTCTCTCTTTCTAAGAACCTTCATGAGCCCCTTAGGGACCACCCTTATAATGGTGCATACCACATCTAGCTAGGGGCAGAATTTCCTGAATCAGTGGAACACTCTGATCTATTGGGACTATCGCTCCATGACTAGGGCATTCACTCATGAATCAACCCAAAACTCCCCAACCATAACATGCCCCAAGAGCTGTACTAAAACTAGAAGATTCGACCGACCCCAAATAATCACCATAACAAAAATAACCAGTAGACTAACCCCTTGAAAACTTGTCACTACCCTTTCTAGGATGATAAACGAAATGATAATCGCCAACATTGGAAATTTAAAGTGTTAACTAAATAGGCCTACTAGAATGAACCAAATGCTAATACGACTGACATTGAGGGTACCTTACTTGAGAACCACTTCCTATAAATCGTGAGCTATAATGGATCATATTGAAACTATACTGATACCACAATATCTTATCCTTGTGCCTCTTGGTCCTTGTAATATGTCTTCTTCATAACCTGAGCATGATCATAAACCACAACAAAAGATCTACTCGCATCAACCATACTCTGTGTAGACAAGCAAAGAAGAAGTCTCAAATTTTGAAAAAAGCAAGAACCCTCCCATACTCAATAGTCATAATAGAAGTAGCATGTCTTGCCAACTTAGGAAATCGAGCCTCATACTTCTATAAGAAGCTATCAGAGAATTATGTACATGTCAATAGGGGAGATCCAACTAGCCTATAATCAAGATGACCTCTCCACCAATGCCGAACTGCCAAGTCCAAATAAAAAGTAATGTAATCCACACCACGAGTCTTAACTAGGCCTAAATTATGGAGCCTATCCTAACAAGTAATCATGAACTCATATGCATCATTACCCGATACACCATAAAACATGAGTGGAGCTAATATCAAGAATTTACCCAACATATTTTGCTTTCCACATACATAGTAGGGTAGGAAACTACTAACTGAGAAATCAGGATGTAGAAGAGACCTCAATGTTGGGAGCCACAGCTACAGGTTACGCCCCTACTAAGTACCACTCTAATTCATCGATTGTGAACCATCATATGATGCTTCACCACCTAATCCTAAAAGCTAAACTAAAGCATTCCTAAGCAATAAATAAGAAATAAACCCTGGTGTAGTTTGGGTTGTTCTTTAGCCCACAGTTGGCTGGAGAGGAAGAATCTCTAGCTCGAGAGTAGAAATAGGGTCTACTAAAGGCACCCTATCCTAGACCCTAACATGGGACACATACATAGGCTATCCATGACCTCGAGTCCATTCACAAACAGTGATAGGATTTCTAGGCTTGACCTCAGGACCCTTATCTCGTATAGCAGTAGCACGTACCCTAACCATCTGTGAATGAGTGGAACCAAAGGAATGGTTTAGAAACAAACTCAGACTCTTACTATGAAATGAGTGAAAGAAGTGAAAAACTCCAAAGAATGTCCTACAGCCTCCTGAAGATAAGAAATGAATGTGATCGTTCTGATCTACAAGACTCTATTAGACACTTACTCTTGACCTAGGCTTCGATACCAGGTTGTTGTGACCCAATTTATGAGTCATGATGGCTCCTACATTATCTCTCTAGTATGTAAGCCAAATTATAGCTCAGATCTATTGGAAATGGGATAACTTGGTGAAAATAGCCTAAAAGGTAGAAATCAACAATGAAAGAATTAAAACAGCAATAAGAAAATTATAATAGTCTAATAGATAGATAAAATATGAACAATCATCCCACGGCCTTGTAGTATCAGTACAAGAACTACTATAAATGGAACGTAAGTACTGAAATAGTCAAATATCATCCATGTCAAAAAAAAGACTAGACATATATAATAGAACGAAAAAAAGGTGATTCTTAATTCCGTGATCTCACCCTATCTCCAAAATATACTCTATATGAACGTCATATCAGCGGCGGCTACTAGAACTTGGATCTACACCAAAAAGGTAAAGAGGTGTAGTAAAAGTACCACCACCATGGGTACTTAGTAGGCATCATTAGCAGACTGGGCTAAATTGTGATATATACACAATAATATACAAGATAATAATCTAAGTCAAGTTAATAGGGCAAACCTAAAAATAAGCTCTAACATAGTTGTGCATAAATAATTCAATAATCTAAAATTAAGCATAAAGATCACACAAGTATAACTATTAAATAGGCCCCAATCAGTCAATAAGTATGGAAAAATAAATAATGCAACGCGGGACCTCATAAGCTCGAAGGGTAAAATCAAGGAAACTAAATGAAGAATAGCCATAACTTTATTAAATATCAGCTATAACCATCAAAATATCTATATGGTATCATATCTGTCATGACCTAAACCTAGGCCTTTCTATGATAGGTATATCAAGTCCAACGAGGATCGGAGACCATTCTTTTAGCCTAACCCAATAGAATCAAGTACACCTAACAGCGAAATGAATTCAAACATTAAACAAGATATGATAAGAAAATGCACAGAATCTATGATAGACTAATGTCCAACAACCACCAACCAATAACTAATACAGATAACTAACCCCAATACCCATGTCCACAGTAATTTCAAACAAAGTCTCTAATAAAACCAAAAGATAGTCTGGTCGGGACATGCCCCCAACCATAGCCAAAAATAAATCCAATAGAAAGAGTCAATACTTAAGAAAACCCAAAGCATGAAATAAGGTCTTCCAAATGAAGGAATCTCACCACTTTAATTTAGCTAACGAGTTATCCGTCAATCACCTAGTCATAGTGTAAGAGGAGTAGATATATTACCGGTCCATACATCCCATGGAAACACAACATCTGAAAATGGTTGGTGGTTGATACGCCCAAATTACAGCTCTCGTTAGAAAGTGTAAGTGGTCGCTGTCAAATATAGAACCCAACTGGGTTGGGTGTTGAATCCCACAGGGAATACTTGGTCACTAAGTGTTGCAATTCTTAGTAGACTTTTGGTCAAAAATTCCACGGAAAAGGGGGATTTTGATTATGTGTGAACTAATAGTATCAAAGTAACGAATGAGACGATGAATTTAGTATGATTTAATAACAGAGAATAATAAGTTAGGGTTATGTCCACCTTGTAATTTCTACTGATCTATTAACTATGAGTAACGCGGAATTTAGACATGCATGCACTTATAGAGATTCATATTCTAATTGTAAATCCAGGTGTTTCTCAACCATCAAGGATTTATTTCACTTTAGCTCTCTCGAGCCTACAGTGTGTAATGAATGGTACAAATTCACCAAGATGTTAATCCGGTTAAGGCATTAACGTGTAAATAGAGGTTGGAAGCCCTATTTCGTTGTCACACTCTCTTTTCCAAACATGTAACTTTTCTCTCGAACAAGTTAATGATATACTGGCATAATCCCTATGTTTGCAACGATAAGAATTCAATTAAAACGAAGAGAGTAGTGATATAAGTAGCATACACATCAAGAATTCACAAACTCATAGTAATAGGTAGTATCTTATAAGGTTTTCATAACCCTAAGAAAGAAGTTTAGCTACTCATGATTACAACGGAAACCACAATAGACATAATCATCATACCACAACTAGAAAAATCTCACGAGGGAGATGGTTTGGCGTCAAGAAGAGGATGACGTTTTCCCTCTACCCGTTGCTCAAGAAAGCCGTGGTTCTCTATCCTAAAAAATTATAGAATCTGTAAACTGAATAATGACTAATGATAATGATGAATAATGCTGAAACATTCAGCAATTGGCTTTTTAATAATATCCTTGTCCAATAAGTTGCTACTGCCTCCTTAAGTGTTTAAAAATACTGGGTTTGCTCGGAAAAAAGTTTCCATGCATCACTTTTAGTCCAAAAGCTGCCTTCCCTCAAATGTGAAGTTTTCCTTTGTTGCTCACAAGTCCATAAAGTGCTGAAATCTTCATCATTATACCTGAAAAAGATGCTAATCACGCAGGTTAGCTCACTTAAAGGAAAATGGACTAAAAGTGCAGGAATTATATATTTTTTCCTCAAAACTTAGCTAAAATATGGGTAAATTATGGCTCTTAGGGGAATAAATACGCCCAACATCACTACCCCACACTTAAAGCCTTGTTCATCCTCGAACAAAATATTACATCTGTGCAAACACCTAACTAGAAGTTCACAATAGCAACACAAAATGTTCAACAAGACATGCATGACAATTATTAACAAAGAGTAGGTTTCTTGATCATTACTAGAAACAATTCAACCACCAACATAGACTTGTGAGGATGGTTAATTCGTATCCACAAGTTAAGCCACAAAGAATCACATAAAACTACCCAAAAATCATCAACCATGTGTGTCTCACACAAGATATCACCCATAATCACTCACAGATTTGCATTTTTCGAAACATGGGTACAAGACTCTCCTTGCTCTCACTCTCACAAAGAATTCTTATGCTGCAACTGATGACATAGGCTTGACCTTAGTGTAATGCTCCACTAATATCAGAATGCTAAACTTAGGATCAAATAGGTCTTTACAGGTTGTAATGTAGGCTAAGGGACAGGTAGGACTATTTTGGCCAGAAATAGTGACTATGTTCCCTAAGAGCTTTAATACACTACATTTTACCATTTACACCAACTCTTAACATCCACTCTACCTTTCTTTTCATCTACCAACCCTTTTTCATCCTATTAGTTATTCACTCAGAAACACAAAGATGAGAATATACAACTCTCTTATTTTTTTTCTTTTCTTTTCTATTATATTTTTTTACTTTTGTATTTATTTATTTATTTTAATTTTATTATATATTATTTTTATAAGCATTCCTATGATAGCCACTCTTTTTCACCTTATTTTCAAGCACCAATACACTCTGAGATATTATTGTCACCAATTTCCTCTTATTTTGCCACATGATTCTACAATTTAAAGCACTTAGGAATTTGAATCAAATTATGGTCTTGAAAAAAATGGATTAGGCTACATATAAGGCTGCCAAGGAAGATAGCTAAAGGCTCAAAGGGGCTAACTAGGACAATGTACAAAGGTAGGTAAAAAGAAGGTAAACAAATTCAGGGCTGCCAAAGAAATGCCTAAATCATCTCCTAAACTCACACTCTTTATTTCACTTTACACACACAACAGGCAAGTTCTAGCATCAGTCACAACACAGAATATACTATAACCACACACACACAAGGCACATGGTCAACTAAATTGGGAGCATTATAGATTCTTGACCCAAGAAATGAATGAATTAAACCACACAATTATCACACAGTGAGTCACACTTAGAGCCTAAATTTCTCAATATTAATGATTTAGCACAAACTCTTGTCATAATACCATGCCGTCTATCAGAACAGTTTTATGCAAAATCTAAAAAAATCTAAAATTTAACTAACTAATTACTTCAAACAAAAAAGAACAAGAATAAATGTAGGCAAAGAAGTACAATACAGCATACAAATACCTGCACCGCACACTTAGACGGGACACACTACCCTCAGTGGAAAATGAATAAGGAAAACCTGATTAGTCGAACTCCTCTTCTATGTCCGGGGTCATACCCCCTGCGTCGGAATCATCATCAGAGTCGTTATCCTCAGAGTTGTCCTCCACATCTGAATCTGGCAGTCGGCGATCATCGTCAGTTGGCACGTCATCATCGAGAGGTTTCTCAAAATATACCCCCACTCCACACATGGCCCGTGCATGCTCATTTATCGGGTAGTCATAGTCCAACTGTTGAAGATCTGTATCAGTCGGAATACGACCCCCAGTCATCATGGCAAACCGAGTCATTCCATATAGATAGCGAAAGAAACATTCATTCCGAGCATGTTTCTCAGCAGTTGTAAGGTTGATGTCATGACCAGTTTCAGGCTCTTTAACTTTCGTGAGATCAACCTTCTTCGGGTTGTGTGGAAGCGTATGATCTACAGGTTACTCTTCAATGTGCTCCTTCCTTAAGATCGCAGTCAACAAATTGCCAAAGCTGAAATGGGACCTTTTATGTAGCCTTGCTTTACTCATTGACGATAGTATAATCGCACCAATGTTGATGGGAATATTCTTCATCTGAGCGTACACCAAGCATACTCAATCACGTGTGATCTTTTTGTACTGTGTCCCAGGAATCAAGCAAGAGTTGACTATCCTCAACCATATACGAGCTTCTCTGTTCAAGGAAGCATACGGGAAGGTATTGTGCCGACCGTTATCCTTGTGATGAATCCACCGGACCATGGACTTTTTTCCACATAGTGTATGTCTGATTGCCCTGTAGGGAGGTTTGTGATAAAGATCCTTGAGCGGTGAAGGATCCACAGATGGAAGACCCAGAAAAGAGTTGAAGAACTTCGTATTCAGTTGCAAGACTTGGCCCCGAATCTTCACTTCACTTCCGGTAGTCTTTGGGGACCAATTGGCATAAAAATCTCGCGTTAGATCAAGATTGCATTCCCCCATATCTCAAAAAATGAAATCAAGATTTAGTGCCATGATTTTAGCCAAAATACGGGGCTCTCTCTTTGCTAGACTCTCCTTCTACATCAAATCCACGTGAACATATTTTTTTCACTTTGTTGTTCTTGTACCACTCCTTTCCTTCCTCCTCTAGGACCCACTTTATCCCGAAAGTGCGTCCAGGTACTTGTAAAGATGAGGACTCAGCTTGCTCTTTTCTTGACCTTTTCTGGCCTTTCTGTGAGGTGGACACATTTTCTTTTCCTTGTCGTCCTTTTGGGGCTATTCTACCTGAGATCACAATAGAGTCATGTTAGCTTCATCTCGGAAGATTCAATCGAAAAACAAACAGTGATGGCACCACCGCACACTTAATTTGTTGGCACAGACTAATTAAGTGAGTGATGTCGATTACTCAGACTTCATCGACATATATTTAGGTCATATGTTCCAAAAACATGTTTAGCACATTCATATTTTCATGTAATCTTGACTATACTTTCCAACTCTATTTCATGTAATCTTGACTATGCTTTCATGTTCGGAATAATGCACTTTTTGAACACGACTACCACATAGAGATCGTATCATGTTATTACATAGAAATAATCACACCATCTTATGTTTGTGGTCAATCATGATCGGTATCTCGATGAACGAGTCATTCAAACATTCATGCTTTCAACTTTCAAGACTATATATTAACTTCACAATTTCGACTTCATAAAAATATGACAGTGTATAACAATCAAATACAAGTCGGAATAAAGTCAAGAACACCCACACAAAGTATTTTACTCAACTAGATGCATCATAACAAACCAATTATATTCTTATCACCAAACACCACTTCAAAATCTAAAATACCATTATAAGCGTAGTATTGCAACAATTACAGAATATAAAAGAATAACTTACTTGGTGATGGTTCGGGAAAAGGAGATTGCAAGATTAGATGAGCAAAAAGAAAAACTTTGAGAGAATTTGGAAGCTTGGGCGGTGCCTATCTTGGGAAAACAATGAGATTGTGTTCTAAGATTGAGGATCTATTTATAGACTAAGCCATGGGTCGGATTTGAACCATGTACAATCGGGTTATGAGACAAAAAGGCATAAGTAGGCGGCGCCTAATGCTTTGCCTATGCTTAGCATAGGCGGCGCCTTTGTCAATGCCTAGTTGGGTATAGGCGGCGCCTTTGTCAATGCCTAGTTGGGCATAGATGGTGCCTTTGTCAATGCCTAGTTAAAACAGTGAGCATAGGCAATGGCATAGGCGGCGCCTATGGTATTTCCTAGATTTGCATAGGCAATGCCTTGTCCGTTTCCTATGTGAGGCAGTGAGCATAGGCAATGGTATAGGCCTTGCCTTGTCCATTGCCTAGATTGGCATAGGCATTGCCTTGTCCATTGCCTAAATTAGCATAGGCAATTCCTAGCCGATAGCCTTTGCTCCATCATTCCTACCGTACCACCTTTAGCATGGCTTATTTTCAAATCAAAATTTGGGACTAATCTCCTCCTTTGTACGTCTTGCACCTACACTTAATCAAAAACAACAAAAATGATTAGAAAAATGGGTTGCCTCCCACCGAGCGCCTTAGTTTTGGTCGTGGATCCACTCTTCTTTTTGAATTTTTATTTAACAAAAACAAACTCCTTGTAAAACAATATGATTAAAAACGATGGGTTGCCTCTCATGTAGCGCTTGATTTATTATCGCGGCATGACATAGTTATCTCGATTACTCAGACTTCATCGAGATAGATGGACCATCATTTTCTGAATGGATTCAGACGACGGTACACAATCTTCCTCGAGCTAAATCTTGTGCATACATATCCCAGGAGGGATACCAATTATATCATCAATAGTCCAACCAATAGCTCGCTTGTACCTCTTCAGATCAGAGATAAGAGCCTCCACTTGTTGTTCACTTAAATCAGCCGCAACAATAACCGGAAGTGTTTCACTACTTCCCAAAAATGCATACTTTAGGTGACTGGGTAGCTCTTTCAATTCTAGCACTGATGGCTCTTCAATGGATGGTTTCGCTGGGGGTGATGGTCGATTCTTAAGATCAAGGTCCAGCTTCTTAGGAGCATGAGAATAGGAACCTATTCCTGTTAGAGCACAAATAGTTTCTTCATAATCTTCAACATCCTCAAGCTCAAAATTCGAAAGCACAGCAGACAATGGCTCAATAGTAAGCTGCTTCTCTACGAATAATTCTTTCTTATCCTCATCATAAACATCTGCTACAGAGAACACATTTATATCTCTAGGCTGCTTAATCGATTTTCATACATCAGAATTAACCACTTCGTCATTCATCCGAAACAAAAGCTCATTAGCTCTTAAATCAATAAGCACACTTCTTGTTGTGAGGAAAAGATGACCCAAGATTATGGGGACTTTAGAATCCACCTCGCAATCCAAAATAACAAAGTCTGTAGGAAATATGAAGGTAGAAACCTTCACTAGTACATCATATACGATACCAACAGGTCGTTTTACGGACATATAACCTTCACGAGCCACATATTAGTTGGTGTAGGATCGCCCAACCCCAACTTTCTGCAAATGGATAGCGGCATCAAATTGATGCTAGCTCCCAAATCGCACAATGCCTTAGCAAAATCCAAAGATCCAACCGTGCAAGCAATAGTGAAAGCACCAGGATCTGCCTTCTTCTATACTAAAGATCTTGTGGCAATCATACTGCAATGATGAACATTATTTGCCAGTTCATAACTTACTTCCCTTTTCTTTGTCAAAAGGTCCTTCATGAATTTGGCGTACCCAGGCATCTGTTCCAGCGCCTCCACCAAAGGCACATTAATAGTCAGCTGCTTCAACATGGTCATGAATTTATTGAACCGGGTGTCATCAGCTTTCTTCTTCAGTCTCTGAGGAAAAGGTGGTGGTGGAAGGGGAAGAGTTTTCTCCACCACTTCCTTTTTATCTTGCTTCCGATTATCAATTTTTTCAGGCTGGTGACATCTAGGTGTAGTGTCATGAACATTCTAATTTGATTTTTCAGCTTCTACCGAATCATAGCAATCTGCTTCAATAATATTTTCTTCTGTATTTTCAACCACCTTCTTGCCTTTAGATGGATTTTCCAACACTTTACCACTCCTGGTAGTGATAGCCATACATGATCCATCATTCCTTGGATTTTGCACAGTGTCACTAGGTAAAGTGCCAGCCTTTCATTGATTGAATGCCACTGAAAGTTGACTCAGTTGTTGTTCCAGCAGTTTTATTACCGTGGAATGCGAGTCAACCAATTGATTTATTGAGGACAAATCATTCATTACCTCAGCTACTCCCGTGTTGGTTGCTTTCACTCCTTTCACCAGCTTAGCCATCATGTCCTCCATGGACATCTTTCTAGAACCAGATGCATCGGCCTCACGACTTCTAGGAGGAACATACAAACCACTTCTGTCAGTCTTATTCTTCCAACTCCCTAGCTCACGGTCCTTGTATCCAGATTTTTCATAATAGTTCCGACCTTGGTTTCCTTGGGCATTACCTCAGAAACCCTCCTGATTATTCAAGTAGTTTTCTTCCTCCTCAGAATTAGAATTATCTATTCCTTGCGACACAACAGCTTTCACCTTTTCTCTCTTCCCTGATAATAAATACTTGGTAAGAAGGTCCATCTGCATTTTTATGTGAGCCATATCTTGGTCACGTTCCTCTTCTCTTCGTCTCTGTTCTACAGTCATGCCAATAGATATAGTAGAGCTTGCTACCTCAGAATCCCTGGTATGCCAAGCTCTACTCTGCTTTGTCATACGATCCAGCATATCACATGCCTCAATAAAAGTAAGGTCCATGAATGACCCACCTGCAGCATTATCAACCACTGGCTTTGTCACCGAGTTCAAAGCCCTATATAATATTTCCATTAAGTGGATATTGGTCATCTGATAATTTAGGCACCGCATTAGCTTCTTTTTGAACCTCTCCCATGTTTCGTGGAGAGCTTAAGTTGGAAGCTGTTGAAAATTGCTGATCTCATATCTTAATTGTGCTCTCTTGGATGGTGGAAAGACTCTTTCTAGGAAAGCGTCTTTCAGTTGCCTCCAATTAGTAATAGAGTTAGGAGTTAGCCCGTTCAACCATAAAGTTGCCTCTCAAGATAGAGACAATGGAAATAAGCGCAGCCGAATTGCATTCTGTCCAACCCCTAGACTGTCAAAAGCTTTGCATTGTCAGATAAAATTAATCAGATGTATATTCGGATCATCGCCTACAAGTCCACCAAATAACCCTTTGAGTTGCAATAGCTGAATCATGGTGCTAGTGATATTGAACTTGGCTCCGGGTGCCAAGGAGGAATAATAGCCCCTGTGGTACCATCTCCATCCAAATCGTCATCATCATCATCAAAAGGAACCTGCACAGCTCGGCGTTCAGGTCTCATTCTAGCTTGATGATTTCTATTGACATTCTTGTTCACAGGTGCAGCCACATCATCTGCACGCCTTGGATTTAATAACTCATCATCACCCAGGTCCTCATCATTAGGATTTGTTGCCCGACCTAGGTTATTAATATTCTGTTGATGCACTTGAGCAGCTGCCAATGCAGCTAATCTAGCCTGCTCCTGTTGAGAAGCTCTTCATTCAATGTCTCGTTGTGCATCCATTCTGCCAATAAGTTGTGGTTCAGGGTTTATAGGTAATAATGGCTGACTAGATTTTCATGTATTTGGCATGCACTCAACCAAACCAGAACAAAACAAAAACAACAAACAAAAAGTAAAATTCGAGAATTTTAGACCAAAGGGTCTATTAACTATCACAAACTTAGTTAACAACCGTATTCCACGACAACGGCGCTAAAATTTGATACACCCAAATTACAGCTCTCGTTAGAAAGTGTAAGCGGTCGCTGTCAAATATAGAACCCAACTGGGTTGGGTGTCGAATCCCACAGGGAATACTTGGTCACTAAGTGTTGCAATTATTAGTAGACTGTTGGTCGAAAATTCCACGGAAAAGGGGGGTTTTGATTATGTGTGAACTAATAGTATCAAAGTAACGAATGAGATGATGAATTTAGTAAGATTTAATCACAGAGAATAATAAGTTAGGGTTATGTCCACCTTGTAATTTCTACTGATCTATTAAGTATGAGTAACGCGGAATTTAGACATGCATGCACTTATAGAGATTCGTATTCTAATTGTAAATCCAAGTGGTTCTCAACCATCAAGTAATTATTTCACTTTAGCTCTCTCGAGCCTAAAGTGTGTAACGATTGGTACAAATTCTCCAAGAAGTTAATCAGGTTAAGGCATTAACGTGTAAATAGAGGTTGGAAGCCCTATTTCCTTGTGACACTCTCTTTTCCAAACATGTAACTTTTCTCTCAAACAAGTTAATGATATAATGGCGTAATCCCTATGTTTGCAACCATAAGAATTCAATTAAAATGAAGAGAGTAGTCATATAAGTAGCATACACATCAATAATTCACAAACTCATAGTAATAGGTAGTATCTTACAAGGTTTTCATAACCCTAACAGAGAGGTTTAGCTACTCATGATTACAACGGAAACCACAATAGACATAATCATCATACCACAATTAGAACAATCTTACGATGGAGATGGTTTGGCATCAAGAGGAGGATGACGTTTTCCCTCAACCCGTTGCTCAAGAAAGCTGTGTTTCTCTGTCCTAAAAAATTACAGAATCTATAAACTGAATAATGACTAATGATAATGATGAATAATGCTGAAAAATTCAGCAATAGGGTTTTTAATAATATCCTTGTCCAATAAGTTGCTACTGCCTCCTTAAGTGTTTAAAAATACTGGGTTTGCCCGGGAAACAGTTCCCATGCATCACTTTTAGTTCAAAAGTTGCCTTCCCTCAAATGTGAAGTTTTCTTTTGCTACTCACAAGTCCATAAAGTGCTGAAATCTTCATCATTAATACCTGAAAAACATGCTAATCACGTAGGTCAGTTCACTTAAAGGAAAATGGACTAAAAGTGCAGGAATTATATATTTTGTCCTCAAAACTTAGCTAAAATATGGGTAAATTATGGTTCTTAGGGTTATAAATACGCCCAACATCAGTGGTTGGAGAGCTAGCAAGAAACTCAGGGATAAAAGATAAAATAATTCCATCAACCATAATACAGAAACCATTAAAACCAATGCACGACATCATATGCAATACATATATATATCAAGTGTCGGGAAAAGGGAACAAGCTTAACATGAACCTTAAAACCTTAACTTGGACTGTGTAGCTTGACCATCCTAAACTGACACCTATGAGATATATGGGTTCAACTCCCCCTGCTGAAAGAGCTCTACTAATTGTTAGTCGTATGAACCAGTGAAAATGCAAAGGAAAGCTAGAGCCATCAAGGCCACTAGCTATCAAAAATATATATCAATTGTGACTCATGCACACGGCCATCAAGACCAACCCTTATATCAGCAAACGTAAGTTTCCAGTATAATTCCCTACGGGACATCTACGTATATGCCTTTGCTACACAACCCTCTTTAATCCCATATTTAAATATTTAAAACTTAACCCAACCACTAATTCCAAGAGTCAATTATTACAACATCATTAAGCGCTATCATCATACCAACTATAGCTTGGAAGCAATGTCATTATCCAACCCTTTGGGGATTCCTTCATACCCCCGACTCCATCATTAAAATCCACTTTAGGGATCCCATTGCACCTCACAAGGTTTTCCATACCAAAACCAATTATTTGGGAAATCTATTATACCCTTAAATTCATTCACTATTCCCACGCACTCCAATGAGTAGGCAAACAAACAATTCCTGTGTAATAAGTTAATATAAACCAGGGAAATATATTCAAACAATTTATATCCCAAACCCCAACCCATAGTTAAAAACCCAACATCAAAACCATGAATAATAAACTAACTTTCATGCTATTAATAAAATACAATTATTGTAAATGAAATACATGCCTTAGACACATTGGAATTCGAAAGTAATTCGGAACTTGGAACCTGAATGATGAACGTACGATGAATTCCCTAGGCTCTCTTGGGTTTTTTTAGTTTGATAGTGGAATTGGGATATTTAATTTGTTAAAAATGAAAGGAATAATCTATATAACGCTTAAGGGTCATACATAGGTGAAAGGAAATACCCCTCATCCTAAATAAATAAAGCAAAACTGTATAGATTTTACATAGGGGCTTGGCACAGACCTTATCGCAGAGGCTAACCTCTAGGCCACAGACCGTAATGCGGAGGCTATCCTTCGTGTCATGGACCCTATTGTGGAGATTATCCTTTATGAAATAGGGATATCATGAAGGCTCACTGCCTTCATGGTCCAAAACTACCCTAAACCTTATCTGATAATTTTAAAACTCTCCTGAGACAGCCCAACAACATATCTAAACATAATTCAAGTAAAAAATTGATGTATCAAATACGGGAGGGCAAGAAAATAATATGCTCAATCTTTGGAGGGTGTTACGTTGTCCCGTCCCAAGGATCATTCTTCCTGAATGATGAGCTAGGACACTTTTCACATGAGAATAGTAATATTATACCAGAATTAAATGATAAACCTGGATAATAACAAGGAAAATAAAACTCATACCTTAAGATCCTTCGCCCAATGAATGGAACAAGAATGGGTACCTAGCCTTCAATTCTTTCTCTATTTCCTAAGTGCCCTCTTCCACCTTATGGTTCATCCAAATGACCTTTACTAAATCTATATCTTTAGTCCTTAATCTATGAACTTATCTATCCAAGACCTCCACTAGGATATCCTCATATGGCAGGGAATCCAGAATACCTACACTCTTAATAGGAACCACTAGGGAAAGATCACCCACACACTTCTTCAACAAAGATACATGAAACACAAGTTAAATAAAACCCAAACTTTCAGGTAATTTTAGCTGATAGGCAACATTTCCCACCCTCTTCAAATTTAAATAGGATCCAACATAATAGGACTGATCTTCCCCTTCTTTCAAAATTACATCACTCACTTCATGGAAAATTCCACAAAGAACACACAATCACCTATATCAAACTTCAACTTTCTTTGCCTCATGTCTGAATGGACTTTTGGTGACTTTGGGTAGTCTTAAGCGTATCTTGAATCACCATCACCTTCCCTATATATTGATGACCTAAATCATGACTAAAAAACCTTGTATTAGCAACATTGAACCATCCAATAAGAGATCTACACCTCCTATGCTACAATGCCTCAAAGGGGGCCATCACAATACTGGAGTGATAGCTATTATTGAATGCAAACTTTACAAGAGGAAAATGGTCAACCCAACTGCCACTAAAGTCAAATACACAAGATCAAAACATATCTTCCAAAGTCTAGATAGTCCTTCTTACTTGTCCATCCATCTACCGATGGAAAGCAGTGCTAATGTTCACCTTAGTCCCTAAACCTCATTGGAATGATCACCAAAAATGAGATGAGAACTGAGTACCACGATCTGAAATAATGGAAACTAGATCACCATGCAACTTAAGGGACTCCCGAATAAAGTACCTTGCATAGTCCTCAACAGAATAGTTAGTCCTCGCCTGTAGGAAGTGAGCAAACTTAGTCGTCCTATCCATGATGACCCAAATAGAATCAAAATGGTTTCGAGTTTGTAGAAGACTAGTGAAAAAATCCATATCAATTACTTCCCACTTCCATATAGGGAACTCAATTTCTTGAGACAACTTACCCAGCATCAAGTGCTCCACCTCCACTAGTTGACAGGCCATGCACTTAGCCACAGAATCAGCCACATCCCTCTTTATGTTATTCCACTAATAAATCTCCTTAAGGTCATGATACATCTTCATCGAACCAAGATGAACTGAATAACGCAACTCATTAGCTTCGGCCAACATTCTACCTTGCAGCTCATCCATATCAGGAACACACAACCTCCCTTGGTACCTCAAGATACCATCACCACCAATATCAAAGCCCATTACCTTTAACCTACCCATATCATCCTTGATTTGCATCAAGATAGGATCCAACACCTACTTCTCCTCTACCTTAGCACCAAGAGATGACTTTACCACCTCTTTTACAAACACACTGCCATATTTATAATCTAAGATATGAACTCCAAGATTAGACAAATGGTGAATTTCTTTGACCAAATCCCACTTTTCTTCATCTACACGGGATAAACTCCCTATAGATAACCTATTAAGATAATCAGTAACCATGTTAACCTTACCTGGGTGATAAGGAAGACTTATGTTATAGTCCTTGAGCGACTCAAGCCATCTCCTTTTCCTAAGATTCAACTCCTTCTGGGTGATACATATTGCAAGATCTTATGATATGAATAAATGACAAAAAGGACCCTATATAGATAATATCTCCAAATCTTTAATGCGAACACCACAACTAGCAACTCCAAATCATGAGTCAGATAATTCCTCTCATGAACTTTCAGTTGCCTTGAAGAATATACTACGACCTTACCATGTTGCATTAACATACAACCAAGTCCCACAGGGGATGCATCTCAATAAACCATAAAGCTGTCAATATCCTCGGGCATGGTGAAAATCAGAGTAGAAGTCAATTTATCTTTCAGCATCTCAAAACTTCCCTTGCAAGCACCGGACATAGAAACACTATCTTCTTCTAAGACAAATTAGTCAAAGGTGTGGCAATCGATGATAAGCACTTTATAAACTTCCTATAATAACCAGCTTAACCTAAGAAGCTCTGAATATTGGTTGGATTCGTGGGTCTAGGAAACAACTTAACCACCATAACTTTTTGTACATCCATCATCAATCCTTCACTAGAAAAAACATGACCCAAAAAAATAGCAGCATTCAACCAACATTCACACTTCAAAAACTTAGCATAGAATTGTTGATCCTTTAAGATCTGCAACATAATACGAAGGTGATTTACATGGTTCATGAGATCCATAAATTTCATCGGTGCATTGGGCAACCCAAGAGACATGACCTCAAACTCAAAGTATCTATACCAAGTGTGGAAGGTAGTCTTAGTGGTATCCTCCTCCCTAATTTTTACTTGATGATAACTCAATTGATGCTCAATATTAGAGAAATAGTTAGAACCCTAAATTTGGTCAAACAAGTTATCAATCCTAAGAAGAGGGTACTTATTCTTCACCATTACCTTATTTAATTGGCAGTAATGAATATACATCCTAAGGGAACCATCCTTCTTATGCACAAAAAGAATACTAGCACCCTATGGAGACACATTGGGGAAGATAAAACCCTTGTCAAGAAAATCTTTCAACTGCTTCTTAAGTTTTTTTCAACTCAGCCGGAGTTATTTTATAAGAAGGGATAGAGATAGGATGAGTGTCCATAAAATGATCAATCCCAAACTCAATTTCCCTATCAGGGGGAACACCTAGAATATGATCAGGGAAAACCTCTGGAAATTTGTTAACCACAGGAATGGATCGTAAAGAAGGACCCTCCGAGTTAGAATCTTTAGCCCAGACCAAATAATAAAGACACCCCTTGTAAATTAATTTTCGAGATCTAAGATATGATATGAACCTTCTCTTAGGTGCTAGGGAAATCCCTTCCCACTCAATGATAGACTCATTAGAAAATTTTAAAATGACCTTATGGGTCTGACAGTCTAAAGAGGCATAACACAAATGCAACCAATCCATCCCCAGGATGACTTCAAAATCTAAAATATCTAATTTAATAAAATCCACCAAAGTTTCCCTACCACCAATAGATACCACACAACCTTTATAGACCCTTCTAGTAACCACCAAGTCACTCATTTGGGTTGAAATAGAAAAGAGGTCCAAAATACACTCGGGATTAAA
Organism: Capsicum baccatum var. pendulum; assembly: GCA_030864225.1. NCBI lineage: Eukaryota > Viridiplantae > Streptophyta > Magnoliopsida > Solanales > Solanaceae > Capsicum > Capsicum baccatum. The sequence continues at coordinate 97,930,811 of CM061556.1, read as the reverse complement.
AGAAAAATGCACAGCCATAAATGGGGTCACATAAGAAAGGGTAGACCCCAAATCAAGTCAATAGTACACACCATGAGAGAAGAGTTTTGACATACCAGTGAAAACATCAGTAAATGCATCAAACTCTTGATGTGTAGAAAGAGAGTTCGGGTAATTTCGACTAGTATCAGCACTAATAGTTACACTCCATAGTGTAAGAGTTGATGACATGGAAACTAAAACCTTATCAGCCTCCATAGTGACCTTGAACCCAGGGAAATCCTTTAGCGTAGGTATCACCTATCCATAATTAAATTATTGGTTCCTTCCTTTGTCATAAAAACCATGATGCTACCAGTCACAAAGTCTGCAAAAATAATTTAATGGACCTGATTGGGCCCCATTAGATTGATATTGGGCACCCTATGCCCACAACCATCACTATTCTGAAAAGTACGATCTTCTAACGGCTTTGAATAATCTGCACTAGCCATTGAACAGGAACTAGAGTTGCCTCACCTCTTCTTAGATCACTTCCTACCATCTCTACCACTCTTCTAGTAACCTCCACCCTGATTTAAATACTAAAACACCTTCCCTGCATCTCCCCTACCTCTGCTTACTTCTTCATTTCTTCTTTAACTTGCTAGATATACACCACCAGTCAAGAGATATCTATTTCCTTATTTAATAGAGAAGCCTTTTATTCCAATACTAAATCATCAAAAATCTAGTAGAAAATTTCCTCATTCAAGCTCTAATATAGGACACCAATTTTGAAGCATAACGAGACAATAGTGAAACTTCAAGTCATACTCCTTCACTTATATCCTGACTTATTTCAAATTTACAAATTCCTCAGCCTTCACTGCCCTTAACTCCTAAGAAAAGAAGCGATCTAGAAAGGCACTAGAGAAATTATACCACAAAGCGGTTTTAGCATCATCACTACAAAGAAGCTCCAACACTTAATACATTGGTACGCTACATCCTTCAACTAACAAGCAATAAATTTCACACCCTTTATATCTATAGCATGCATAACTTGGAAGATCTTCTCCATTTTATCTATAGAACCTTGAGGATCATCCTCAACCTTAGAACCAATGAAAGTTAGAGGGATCAACCCCATAAACTAGAAAACTCTTGTGGCCTTAGATTAACTCCCAACAATACTAACAAAACCTATCTAACATGAGTGAGATATCACCAATTGGATCAACAAATGATTAGATTGGCGGAACTCAGCATAAGTAATATATCCCTGAGATGGTTGAGTATGAGTGCCACCAACTGAAGAACAATCAATGGAGATAGGTGGAAATCCACATGGGCAATCAAAAGCAACAACCCTTGATCGAGTCTATACCCCATAAGTGCGGTACAATCCACCCAAATTGTCCTCGGGTAGGACAAGTGAGTTTTTATGAGCTTCAAACCATCTGGAAGGAATGATCCAAAAGAAGAATAAATCAAAGTAAGAGAAATCCAAGACCTTTGATTCTATAGCCTAAAAATAAGACAACAAGGGAGACATTCCTAAATGCCTCATAAACTCTCCCTTATAAGGTTGGCACACTATAAACCTATAAAAGTGACCCTACTTGACACGACTTTGTGGATACCCAATTGAACATGAACCTAGGATGTGAAACCAACTTTGTCACGAACTGAACCAGGGTCTAGCCATGACGAGTATCTCATGTCCATTGAGGACTTCAGACCACCTCCTTATCCTAACCCAACAAAATCAAGTATACCTAACAATGAAATAAATTCCAACATTAAACAAGATACGCTAAGAAAACTCAAAGAATATATGATAGACCAATACCAATAACCAATACTGTTAACCAACCATAATACCCATGTCCATAGCAGTATCTAAGTAAGCCTCTAACAAAACCAAAGATAGTCTGGTCGGGATATGCCCCCGGCCATAGGAAAAAACAAATACAAAATAAAGAGTCAATACATAATGAAACCCAAAGCATAAAATAAGGTCTTCTGAAGAATCAAAGATAGTCTAGTAGGGATAAGCCCCCGGCCATAGCAAAAAACAAATACAAAATAAAGAGTCAATACATAACGAACCCTAAGCATGAAATGAGGTCTTTTAAAGAATGGAAGCTTACCACTTTAGTTTGACTCATGAGTTATCGCCTGATCACCCAGTCACTATGCAGAAGGAGTGGAAGTATGTACAGTCCCTAAATTGTATGGGCATAAAATATTTGAAGATGATTAATGATTGAAGCACTAGCATGTAACTCAAGGATATAGGATAAAATAATGCCATAAACTATAATACAAAAAATATTAAAAACAATGAACAACATCATGTGCTATAATATATATATCACAAGCTGAGAAAAGGGAACATGACTTAGTATGAACCTTAAAAACTTAACTTAGACTGCATATCTTGACTATCCTAAACGGGCAACCATGGGATATATGGGTTCAGCTCCCCCTACTGAAAGGGACCTAGTGCGCATTAGCCATATGAATCAGGGAAAAACCGAGGGAAAGCTAGATTCATCAAGGAAATTAGCCGTCCCAAAATGTATATCAAGTGTGACTTATGCACACGACCATCAAAACTAACCCTCATATTGGCAAATGTGAGTTTTTAGTATCAGTCCTCCGGGACATCCACCTTTATGGAATTGAAACACAACTCTCTGTAATGCCATATTAAAATATTTTACATATAACTTGTCAACCGATTCCAGGAGTCAATTATTAAGTCATCATTAAGTGGTATCGTCATATTGAGTATAGCTTGCAAACAATGTCATTATCCAACTCTTTGGGGGTTCTTTCATACCCTTAACTTCATTATTAAAATCCACTTAGGGGCTTTGATTTCACCCCACAAGGCTTTCAAAACCATCCTTAACAATTTTACCATGTATGCAATGTATTAGTTGTAAAGAGAGTAGCCAAACCAAAATGATAATTCATTTTTCAAAACCAATAATGCAAGTGGGTCGAGGTTATTATCAATTTCCATACCTAAACCAATTATTTGGGGAATCCATTATACCCCTAAATTCATTCATCATTCCTTTTCACCCCAATGAGTATACAAACCTACAATTCATCTGTAATAAGTTAATAGAAACCATGGAAAACACTCAAACAATTTATATCCAAAACCCTCAACCCATAGCTCAAAACCCAAAATTAAACCATAAATAATAAACCAATTTTCATGCCATTAATAGAATACTAGTATAGGGAAAGATAAATGTGCCTCCGACATACCAAAATTGGAAAGTAATTAAGAACTTAGAACCCACAAGATGAATGTATATGAATTCCTTAGGATCTCTTAGGGTTTTTGAGTTTGAGAGAGGAATTGGGGATTTTTAATGATTTAAAACTAAAAGGAATAGGCTATATAATGCTTAAGGGCTGTAAATATGTGAAAGGACCCTCATAACCCTCATCTAGAATAAATAAAACAAAACTGCATATATTTTAAATAGGGGTATTGCACAGACTTTATCGCAAAGGATAACCTCTGTACCATAGTCCATAGTCCCTAACACAAAGATTATCCTTCATATCATGGACCCCATCTCGAAGATTAGCCTCCATGATATGGGGATATCGCGGAGGCTCACTGCCTCCATGATCTAAAACCACCCCAAACCCCATACAAAGATTCTAAAACTCCCTTGAGACATTCCAACAACATATTTATACAGAATTCATGTCAAAAATTGACATTTTGAATATGGAAGGGCAAAAAATAAATGCTTAAACTTTAGAGGGTGTTATAATATCATGTAGAACTCCCAATACTAGACTAAAATAAGATCTCACATCATCGTCATCATAACTTCCTCAATAGATTAACATAATACATCACTGGTCAGACTCAAATCAGAACGCATAGTATGATTATCATTATATAACATTGAACTTGAACTGAAACTTATATTATTAAAATCATCTTCAATTGTCGAACTTGAACCAAAACTCATATAAATAGACCATATCAATAAACCATACCAACAACCCATATCCATAAGCCAAATCAATAAAACCATTGGATTTTACAAAAATTAGCACTAACTCTTAAATAACAGACTAACATAATCATTAAGTATTAAATCTCCTCAAAGTTCCAAAAAAAATAGCATTAATAAGGGTATAAATATGTATATAAGCCTAAGAAAGCTAACACAAGTTTTGGCCTAAGGTGAGCTGCAAGGGCTCACTTCTAATTCTTGAAATTCAATTTTAGAAAAATTCTACCCTGGACTAGGATAAGGTATCTAAATTCATTTCTAGATGTTAAACAATCCATATTTATACCAAATATAGCAATTACTCCTAAAATATGAGAAAATAAGTCAATCCCACCTAAATTGTGTGTAACTAGGTCAATTCCACCTAAATACGATTCAAAAATAGCCTAAATAGTCCAAATAAGACTAATCATACCAATCATGCTTGAAATACCTAATTACCATCCCATATATAGTATAATATCATAATTATACAACAAATTAGCTCAATATATGAAGAAGGCAATCCTAGCCTACCTTGACATCGAATATAATCTTGAAGAATCTTCTTAACCACAGATTTCCCCATTTGAAAAGCTTTCCAAAGATGCCACGCTATCAAAATCACAATCTACTCACCAAAAAGTGAAAAAAGATATCCGCATTGCAATATGGTTCTTTTGGTCCAAAATTAGGTAAATTCTAATGTGGGGCTCATTTATGGAATCTCACTTTTGAAACCAACACGATGCCCCTTTATGCTCAAGGAATATTTACCCTAAAATAGGTTAATTTTGATCTTAAATTATGCTACAATCGAGGATTTTAAAAAAAGATGGAGAATTAAATAAAGAAATTGAAGAAATCTTACCATAAAATCGAACAAGAAATGTGTAAATTTACTTCCCCAAAGCTCTAAAATCACCCACAAATGATTCTCCCAAGTTTTCTCTCTTTTTATCATTCAATGTTCCTGAGAATAGATAAAAAAAATAGGTAAATCAAGCTAAGTGGGGTTTTATACCCTTTCGAGGTACTGGAGCACCGCCTAAGAGGACATTGGGCTTTTTATATATTTATTTCTTTAGCGATACTTTGTGTCTGCACATGTAATGCTTAAACGGTCCCTTTGCCACTTAAGGGGCTACCACTTAAGCGATAGGGGTTCCACTTAAGCGGACTTCCGCTAGGCCGACCAGGTATGTTAAGTGACGGGTTGGCTCCTTTAGCAAACCCTTCTCTTAAGCAACCCAAAATGGCCCTTAAGAGGTAAACCAGAACTAGGTGAGACTTTGAATTTTTATAGGCCTCCGCTAACCCCTTGGGATTTAACCAACATCTTGTATACATAAATGGTCTATGCTACCCTATAAAATTTGACATTTCAGACTCAATGGCGTAATAAAAATTTCCATTCAACGTTGTTTTGATGAAAATTTGGTCCCACATCTATGTTTGATTTTTCTTAGATTCAATCCGATTGCCCAAAATAAGCCTAGAATCCTTAGGACCGAAACCAAGGGTCCACATATCCTAAAATTAATGTTTTGGAGTTGGTGGAACTATTAGAATTAGCTTACGAGGTTATTTGACTAAGGTTTTTTCCCAGTAGCTAATATGAACTAGCAAAGTCTTCAAAACAAGGAATTGGCTCTAAAAATGAACTGCTCGATAACTAAAATTTCAATACATCAAGTCATAAATGGCTTGGGTAAACTATAGGAAAGCTCTAAACGATGAGAATGAGTGATAATACAGAAACCGACCAAGAGGGTCATTACAAAGTTATAATTGTACCTAAATAAACAAAAGGAATAATAAGTATATCAGGTTGAGAATTGACATTTGGGGGTACCATAGAAGAAATTTGTAGACATAAACTCAAAATTCCATAGTTAGAAACTGGATAGAAGGTTGAGAACTAATCAAAGTCTGCGGAATACTATAAGCAGATGTCAGCACAAACAGTGGAACCACACTCATAGTAACAGGAATACCATAAGAAAATGCAGGAAATGATGGAGGAACCCTAATCAAAACTACAAAAATACTAGGTGCACTCAAGGGAACATTGTCCAAATGAGTCCATAACCGAATAAATAGACCTTACAAAACTACGGTAGAAAATTAAACCTAAGTAACCTGAGCTAGCCCTGCATACCCTATCTAATAATCATCCCTGGAATAGACAACCTCAAGTTCAGGATGCCTCCATAGAAAGTCCTAGAGTTAGGGAAACTCCTTATGGAAAACCTTTATCTCTTGGACATCCATGATATTTGCCTCTCTTTAGTTTGGGATCTATCCTTGAATGTTGGCCCAACATCCCTAGTCTCTTAAAATCTAGTACTAACCATCTGTGTAGAAAAGAGGAGAACACAACATTGCACATTTATAAGAAAAAAATGCACGACTTAGGAATTAAAAATAAAGAAATTTCTTCTAAAGACATCTTTTAGCCTATTAAAGATAGATACATATGAATTCATATTGATCTACGATACTCTAGTAGAAATCCCACTATTATACATAATAGACTGTAATCTTGGATGCTTAGATATCAATCTGTCATAACCCAAAAGTGAGTCATGAAAGCAATTATCATGACTTGGCCTTGATAAGTAATACAATCACAAAAATTGATAAAGTAAAGCAAAATAAACAATAACATACATAAGGGCAGGACTTCTAGAATAAATCCAGGCCCTAGAAATATAAGTAATAGTGGAAACCCAAAACATATCTCGTAAATACCAAATATATGGTGTCATAACATAAAATTATCTAAGTACAAAATCTAAAAATTTGATAGTATAACATGTATTTCCAATCTAAATAAAGAAATAGGTAAAATAATCTGAGATATGGAATCAAACTAAATACTAGAACGGTCCAGTACCTCAAAATAGCACCAATCAACAATAAGATCTCAACCTTCGCATGTCGTACTCGTGCTAGGATCAACACAAAATGAGCATAGTTGGGTGAGTACAGTCCACTTATACTTAGCAGGGATCAAAGGCCAACTGAGCAAATAAAAAAATAAGATAAGTAAAATATATATGAGCATGTCACCTTCATGTACAAAAGCCCAAAATGGTAGCTGACACCGTCTCCACTAATAGTTTTAATATATAAATACACAAAAATAGAAAACAAATGCACACACACATACATATATATATATAAATATATACATATAAATTACACATAAACTAAGAACAAGTTAAGAAAACTAGGAAAATCAAGCAAGATCCATGTGCAAAAACAATGCAAATATAATCAGGATGAGATGGATGTAGAAATTCATTGCACCACCAAGTTTGCAACTATGAGGTAGGCCCCATGGGTGTTCACAAATAAGATACTATATCTTATATCTCTATCTCATCTCACCTCTCTGACTTGTGTTCATGAAGATAGATTATAAAAAAGTGTTTTGTTTTCTTTCATAAATAGTGTTTCTTAGTAGTACTAGTATCTCATGAAATGAATATGTATGGAATGAGGATATAATTCTAAAAATTAACTAAAATAATGAGATCCAATCCATTCATTATGAATATATAAATCTATATATATGTGTGTGTGTGTGTCAAGAAATAACCTAAATATGTCCAAATTTCATGATCATTAACTCCAACTAGGTACCATCTGAATAAAATACATGTAAGACATTATTAATATCATCTCAACCTTATCTCAACTATTTTTATCATGATAAAAACAATCAATTCTCAAATAAAGACCATTTAGGAATATAAACCCCTGCACGAGTATCATACTAAAGTAAAGATATTTAAATGAACAATTAAGGCTGTCAAATAAAGCCCCAATATGGGAAACACAATATAAGATATCACAAACCAATGACAATAGAATACAAGCTCCCAAAAAGGTACATAATAGTAAAAATAAAATTAAAAAACGAACCCCGTTGTTATCTTCCACAACCTATAGTATGCATTAATTATTTATTAACTACCCATCTTAACAGAAAATGAATTTAAGTCATAACCTACCTCAAAACAATGATCTCCAAGCCTAATGTGATTTAATCTGGAGATTTGATAACGCTCAATCTACAGCTCTCGTTTGAGTGTAAAGCGGTCGTTAGCAAATATAGAACCCAACCTGGGTTGGGTGTCGATCCCACAGGGAATAGCTTGGCCAACAAGTAAGAAAAATTAATAGACTTTTGGTGCAAGTCTCGTAAGAAGGGGGGATTGTAATAAGTAACCAAAGTAATGAATTAAAAGCTGAAAATAATAAAGTAAAAAGAGAGTATTTCGTAGGTTGTGAAACAATGAGAATTGAAGCGTTGGGGTTATGTCCACCTTCTGAGGTATACGTCTCTATTGGCTATGAGTGTGTAGAGTCTTGACATGCAATTTCTTATAGAGAATTGTAGTCGATGGTAAATCCAAGCGTCTCTCGACCTCAACAAGGACTATTTCACTTAACTCTAGCTAAATGTCTAACGTTAGAATTCTCTCGGTTGAGAGATGTTAAGATAGGTGACTATTGAATTATAGAAGTCTCTACAAAGTTAAAGATATATCTTGGTATTTAAGAGTATATGTATTTACTATATACGTACGTGATTATACTTGTCTTTTCCTCAACACTTATAGATAGTAACTCTTTGCTTTCTCACAACTTTTAGACAAATGCAATAGATATACGTTGCAGTAATGTAGTATACAAATGAGAGTAGCGATATGAGCTAAGTTGTGAATGAATGCGATAACTACACTTGTATTAAGAATAATCATGCAATAGATAAATTGCATATTTAGAAAGACAAACTAGCTATGATAAGTAGCAGATTAAGAATATAGTTGATGTGTGAGTGTGATAGGATGATTGTGTGTGTTGTGATTTCGTAAGATTGTTAGTCGTATATTTTTGATTAAGTAGTAAATTGAATTATGAATTAAGATAGAGATGATAGAAATGAGAGAGAGAGAGAAGAATAGAAAAATGTTGGAAGATTCTTAAAAATCTCTAGCATGATAGGGTATTTATAATACTCCTATCCTACTCCTACTAAACTAATGAAATAAATAACCAAATCCTAATATACTAATGAAATCCTTGACCCAAATGTACTAGGGTAAGGTTACAATATCATAATCCAAATAGAATAGTAAAACACATAACCTAATTGCACTAGGTTAATGTATCTTGGTAAAAATCCAGCATTGTGTCTGTAAGTCCCCAAAGTCTTCAGAATTGATGTTTTAGCCCGGGACAGATTTTCCATGCAGCAGCTTTGGTCCTTTAGGCGTCCAGCTCCTTTCCACTTCGTTTGTGAGCTTTCTTTTGCGTCAAGTAAGCCATAAAATGCTGTATTTTGCATCATTTATACCTGAAACTTTACTAATCATGTTTGTTAGCTCATTTATAGGAAAAGGACTAAAAGTGCATGAAATAGATAATTAGTTCTCAAAACTAGGCTAAAATATGGGCAAAATATATTGATATAGGCGCGTAATTTCGCCTATCATCAACACCCCACACTTAGAGCTTTGTTCGTCCTCGAACAAAATATCATGTCCTTCTAAGCATCGACTTAAGGTTTTTACAGCAACAACACAAAACATTCGTCAAGACAAACACAACAATTATCAACAAAGTGTAGCTTTCCGATGATAAGTAGAAACAATTAATCCTCAAGCATAGACTCGTGATGGTGATCAACTCACATGCAAACGTTAAGGTACATAGAATCATATACAACTATCCAAAACTCATCAACCATGTGTGTCTTACAATATCGTACCCATAATCACTCACAAATATAGCATATTTTTCAAACATGGGTATCAAAGTATCCTTGCACTCACTCTCACAAAGAATTCATATGTAGCAACTAATGACCATAGGATTGCCTTTAATGTAGTACTCTACTAAATGTCGGAATGTTAAGATTAGGATCAAGTAGGTCTTTAGATGGTTGTAATGTAGGCTAAGGGACGGGTAGGATCAGCTATTTTGGCCAGAAATAGTGACTAAGTTCCTAAGCACTTTAATACATCACATTGTATCATTGACATTTTTTTCTTTCAACCTTTCTTTATTTTATTCTTCCACCCTTGTTCTCCTATTTTGTTTTTCAATTTTAAGCACAACTCACTTTTCAGCTTTCTTTTCCTTTTTCTTTTCACAACATACCTCTTATGATAGCACTTTCTTCCTTTTTCATAACACATTCAAGCACCATTACAATTTATAGCATCATACTCACCCAATTTCCTCTTATGTTGTCACATGACTTTTTCACTTTAAAGCACTTAGGAATTTGGATCAAATTACGGTCTTGAAAGAAATGGATTAGGCTTACATACAAGGTTGTCAAAGAAATAGGCTAAAGGCTCAAAAAGGTTTAACTAGGATGATGTCCATGGGTAGGTAAAACTGATGGTAAACATGTATAGGTTGCTAAAGAAATGCCTAAATCATATCCTAAACTTACACTCCTTATTTTCGCTTTGCATACATACCAGGCAAGTTCTAGCATCAGCTACAAACATAGAATATACTATTATCTCACACACACAAGGAACATGGTCGACTTGATTGGAAGTAATATAGACTCTTGACCAAACAAGTGAAGGAATTGAATCACACAATATCACATAATAAGTCACAACTAGAGCCTAAATGTCTCAATAGTCACAATTGTAATACATACTCTTGTTCTAATCTCATGCTGCCTATCAAAATAATTTCATGCGTAGCTAGAAAAATTTAACTCCTAAAAAATTAAAAAAAACGTCAAACGAGAAAAAAACAAAAAAAATGGGACTAAAAAACGAAGTAAACAAGCAAACATACAAACATAGGTGCAAACAAAGAAGTATAAAAGAAGTGCAGATTCTGCCACCCCACTCTTAGACTGGACACTGCCCTCAGTGGAAAATAAAGTCAAAGAACCTGATTAGTCGGACTCCTCATCAATGTCGGGGGTCATACCCCCTTCGTCTGAATCATCATAAGAGTCATCGTCAGAGTTCTCCTCATCATCAAAATCAGGCAAGCGTTTATCATCATCCGTTGGCACGTCATCGTTAAGAGGTTCCTCAAAATATACGCCCACTCCACACATCTCCCGGGCATGCCTGTTCATTGGGTAGTCGTGGTCCAGCTGTTAGAGCTCTTCAGTAGTTGGAATACGTCCACCACTCATCATAGTGAATCGTGTCATGCCATAGAGATGACGGAAGAAACTCTCGTCACGAGCATGTCTCTCCGCAGTAGTAAGGTTGACTCCATGCGTTGTTTCAGCATCTTTGACCTTAGTGAGGTCAACCTTTTTTGGGTTATGTTGGAGTTTGTGGTCAGCTGGTTCCTCTTCTATATCCTCCTTCCGCAACATTGCTGTCAACAAATTACCGAATGTGAAATGGGACCTTCGGTGGAGTCTGGCCTTCCTCATGGTAGATCGAATGATTGCCCCAAAGTTGATAGGGACATTCGTCATCAACGCATAAACCAAACACACTCTATCTCTTGATATCTTTGTGTATTGCGTCCCAGGAATAAGGCAGGAGTTGACAATGCGCATCCAGATTCTTGCTTCCCTATTTAGTGGAGCATAGGGGAATGTGTTGTGACGGCCTGTTTCCTTATGTCTGCCCCATCTTGCCATTGACCTGCTTCCACAAAGCGTGTGTCTTATTTCTCTGTAAGGAGGCCTGTTGTACAGCTCTTTGTATGGTGTAGTGTCGACCGAAGGTAGGCCAAGAAAAGAGTTGATCCATTCCGCTGTAAGCTGTAACACTTGGCCCCGAATTTTGACTTCGTTGCCTGTTGTGTTTGGCGACCAGTTGGCATAAAACTCTCTTGTCAAGTCAAGATTGCACTCTCCCATGTCACGGAAGATGAAATCCAGCGTCAAAGCCATTATTTTAGCCAACATCTGCGGCTCCTTCTTTGCTAAGGTCTCCTTGTTGATCAAGTCGACATGCACGTACTTCCTTTCTTTGTTGCTGCTGTACCATGCCTTGGCTTCTTCCTCAAGAACCCATTTGATTCCGAACATTCTGAGTGGTAGGTGTGCTGAAGATGATTCTCCTTGGTCTTTTCGACTTCTCTTCTTGTCCTTTCGGGACGTGGTAGCCTTCTCCTTGCCTTGCTTTGCTTTGGGTGCCATTGTACCTGAGACTAGAAATAATGTTAGTTGCAGCACAATCTCACTTGATACAATCTATATGCAAGCACTAGGGGTACCACCCCACACTTAATCTTGTTAACACAAATCGGCGAAGTGAAAGTGGTCGAGTACTCAGATTTCGTCGACATACGTTGTAGGAGTGTATTCCGACAAGAAAATCAGCATTGCATCACTTATTTACAGCCATTGGACTACTTTCATGGTGGATACAGCAATACTACAACCTAGGGGTTACCACATGGAATTATTATTCTTACAACAAGCACAACCTCCTAAGTCGATGGGCACTATAACCTTATCCCGATGGCCGGGATGGTCAATCATGTAAGCATCCAAACAACAATCTTAAGCAATATTCATAGCCATGTCAATTCAGCAATTATCATAACAATGCTATCGGAGTAAAATTCAAGTCGGAAACAAGTCAAGAATTCCCTACGTAGATATTCACTCACACGTTTTTGCAACAATTATCCAAACACATGAACATCACCATCAATCTCACATGATTTAGCAAAATATAATAAGCATAGCAACGTAGTACTTACGATAAATAGATGAAGAATAAGAGAGCACTTACTTGCTTGAAGATTGTGGAGAAGTTGTTGTGGATTGGAAGAACAAAGGAAGAAAATTTTGAGAGGATTTGGAGTGATATGCGGCGCCTTTAGGGTTGTTTCTAATGTGATTGTGTTATAAAACCAAGTCCCTTTTATATAGGAAGAGTATGGGTCGGGTTATGACCCATTTACAATCGGATTTGGGGACAAAATCACCACATATGCGGCGCATATCCCTCGGCATATCAATTACATATGCGGCGCATTGTCCATGGCATAATGGGACATATGCGCCGCATAGTCTATGGCATTTCTAGACATATGCGCCGCATAGTCTATGGCATTTGGTCTCAGTATCTCAAATGCCATAGCATAGGCGGCGCATAGTCAAAAGCATACCTAGGAATAGGCGGCGCATAGTGTATAGCACACTAGATTCCGAGTCCTTAGGCTATAGAATAGGTTGTGCATCGTTCGTGGCCTATTTTTACCAAGGCCTAGCCTTCCTCGAAGCCTATTTTGACGTGAGAAAGGCTCAATTCATAACCTTATGCATCACCATTCCTAACTTACCGACTTTACCATACAATGCGTCCAAATCGTCGATTGAAATCAATCTCCTCGTTGCATACTTCTTGCACCTATATTTGCTCAAAACAAAATGAAAATGATTAGTACGATGGGTTGCCTCCCACCAAGCGCCTTAGTTTTGGTCGTGGCACGACTCTTATTTTTGTATTTTCATTTATCAAAAAGAAAAAATAATAAAACGATGAAACGATAAAACGATAAAATGACAAAATGATAAAACAATAAAACGATGGGTTGCCTCCCATCTAGCGCCTTATTTATTATCGTGGCTCGACGTAGTAATCTCGAGTACTTAGACTTCGTCGAGATAAGTGATGGCCATGTCATTTGTCGAGTCAAGAGGACCGATATATGGCTTGACACGTTGGCCATTCACTTTGAAGATAACACCTTCATTATTTTCCAATTCGACTACTCCAGACGAGTAGACTTGGATGACTTTAAATGGACCAGACCATTTTGATTTTAACTTACCTAGGAAGAGCTTGAGTCTGGAATTAAAGAGTAGTACCATGTCACCTTTTTGGAAGTTTCGTCGAACAATCCGCTGATCATGATACTTCTTCATCCGCTCCTTGTATAAATCTGATCTTTCATATGCTTGGAGACGAAATTCATCTAGTTCGTTCAGCTGCTCCAACCTCAGGTTCTTCACATCATCCCAATTCAGATTCAAGTGCTTCAATGCCCACAATGCCTTGTATTCAAGCTCGATGGGTAGATAAAAGCCTTCCCATAAACTAGCGGATAAGGTGACATGCCAATGGGTGTCTTGAATGCAGTCCGATACGCCCATAGTGCATCATCTAGCTTTCGAGACCAATCCTTCCGATTCGCATTAACCGTTTTGGCAAGGATTTGCTTGATCTCACGATTGGAAACCTCTACTTGTCCACTAGTTTGGGGATGATAAGGCGTATCTACCTTGTGTTGCTTGACTCCATACTTGGCCAATACAGATTTGAATAGCTTGTTGCAAAAGTGAGATCCTCCATCACTTATGATAGTACGAGGCACTCCAAAGCGAGAGAAGATATTCTTCTTTAAAAACGCTACAACACGCTTTCCTTCGTTATCGGCCAATGCTACAGCTTCAACCCATTTCAACACATAATCCACAGCAACCAAGATGTACTTCATTCCAAACGAATTCACGAATGGTCCCATGAAATCAATACCCCACACATCAAAGAGTTCTACCTCCAGAATTTTGGACATGGGCATTTCATGGTGTTTTGAAATAGCACCTTGACGTTGGCATTGGTCACACCTTCTCACATAATCGTATGCATCTCTGAATATTGTAGGCCAATAATAACCACTTTGTAAGACTTTCCTGGCTGTTCGATTCCCTGCATGATGTCCTCCAACTTGCGAAGTGTGGCATGCTTCCAATATATTAGGCACTTCTTCATGGGATATACATCGTCGAATGATACCTTCCGCGCATCTTCGAAACAAATAAGGCTCATCCCAATAGTAGTGCTGAACGTCATGCATAAACTTCCTCCTCTGGTGGTAAGATAAATTGGAAGGTAACACATTACTCACCACGAAATTTGCAAAATCGGCATACCATGGTAATTTCTCCATTGTTGTCGCTAGTATCTCCTCATCAGGGAATGCATCATCAATCTGATTTTCTGGTTGCGCCACATACTCATTCTCAAGTCTAGATAGGTGATCAGCCACTTGGTTCTCACAACCTCTTCTATCTTTGACTTCGAAATCGAACTCTTGCAGCAGCAATACCCATCGAATCAGCCTTGGTTTTGCATCCTTCTTTGTCATTAGATACCTAAGAGATGCATGGTCTGTATGAACGATCACCTTAGTACCCAATAGATAGGCACGAAACTTCTCAAACGCATACACAACCGCTAAGAGCTCTTGTTCAGTAACAGTGTAGTTCCTTTGGGCTTCATTTAGGACCTTACTCGCATAGTAGATAGGATGAAATAATTTCTCCTTTCTCTGTCCAAGAACAGCACCAACGGCTACACCACTAGCATCACACATGACTTCGAACGGGAGCGTCCAATCTGGTGCTACCATGATAGGGGCTTCAATGAGTTTTTCTTTAAGGCATTCGAATGCCTTTAAGCAATCATCATTAAAGTCAAACTTCACATCTTTCTCCAATAGCTTGCACAATGGACTAGAAATTTTGGAGAAGTCTTTGATGAATCTACGATAAAAACCGGCATGGCCAAGAAAACTACGAACTCCCTTCACCGAAATTGGAGGTGGCAGCTTCTCAATTACCTCTATTTTGGCGCGATCAACCTCTATTCCTCTTTCGGAAATCTTGTGCCCAAGAACGATTCCTTCTTTTACCATGAAGTGGCACTTTTCCCAATTCAGCACAAGGTTGAACTCTACACATCTTTGTAATGCCATGCTCAAGTTCACCAAACATGCGTCAAAGGACTCACCAACAACTGAAAAGTCGTCCATAAATACCTCCAAAGTATCTTCTACCATATCAGAGAAAATAGACATCATACAACGTTGAAAGGTGGCTGGTGCGTTGCACAACCCGAATGGCATGCGTTTGAAGGCAAAAGTACCATATGGGCATGTAAACGTTGTCTTCTCTTGGTCTTCGGGGGCAATACAAATCTGATTGTAACCTGAATAACCATCCAAGAAGCAAAACCATCCTTTCCCCGCTAATCGATCTAGCATTTGGTCCATAAATGGCATGGGAAAGTGATCCTTGAGCGTCCAAGAATTCATCTTGCGGTAGTCCATGCATACTCTCCGTCCAGTAATGGGCCTGAGTGGAATAAGCTCATTCTTTGCATTCGCGACCACCGTCATACCTTCTTTCTTAGGAACACATTGTACTGGGCTTACCCATGTACTGTCAGAAATAGGATACACGACTCCTGCGTCTAACCACTTGATAATCTCCTTCTTCACCACCTCTTGCATTGGTGGGTTTAGACGTCTTTGATGTTCAATGGTGGGTGTGCACTTTTCTTGAAGCTGAATTTTATGTGTGCAAATCCCAGGTGGAATACCAATAATATCTGCAATGGTTCATCCAATAGCTCTAATATACTTGCGTAAGATTGCAATAAGAGCTGCAACTTGTTGCTCACCTAAATCGGCTGCCACTATGACTGGAAGAGTGTTTCCGCTTCCTAAGAATGCGTACTTCAAATGGCTTGGCAGCTCCTTCAATTCTAACGTGGGTGGTTCTTCAATAGATGGCTTAGCTGGTGGTGTGGGTCGATTCTTGAGATCAAGATCCAGCTTCTTGGGAGTATAACGATATGTTCCTAATCCCGATAGATCACAAATATCATCTTCAGAAATTTCAGCATCATCATCCTCTTCTTTCATGAACAAAGCCTCCAAAGGATCATCAAGAATTTGCCTTTCAGCAAGTAACTCTTTCTCGTCATCAAAGACAACATCAGCCACCAAAAATACACTCAGATCTTTGGGTTGCTTCATTGATTTGCAAACATCAAAGCGAACCACTTCATCATTTATTCGGAATGGAAGCTCATTAACTCTCAAATCTATGAGCACACTTCCCGTAGCAAAGAAGGGGCATCCCAAGATTATGGGAACCTCTGAATCTGCTTTACAATCCAAGATGACAAAGTCTGCTGGAAATATGAATGAAGATACCTTTACCAAGACATCGCATAGAATACCAACCGGTCGTTTTACCGACCTATCCGCCATCACAAGCCTCATATTAGTTGGTGTAGGATCTCCTAACCCCAACTTCTTATAGATTGATAATGGCATCAAGTTGATGCTGGCTCCTAAGTCACACAATGCTTTAGCAAAGTCCAAAGATCAGACGGTGCAAGGAATCGTGAAAGCTCCGGGGTCGGCCTTCTTCTAAACTATCGATCGAGTAGCAATTGCACTACAATGATGCACATCATCTTTCAGCTCATAACTTGCTGCCCTCTTCTTAGTCAAAAGATCTTTCATAAACTTCGCATACCCAGGCATTTGTTCAAGTGCCTCTACCAATGGGACATTAATGGTCAGCTGCTTCAACATAGTCATAAATTTGCTGAACTTGGTGTCATCGGCCACCATCTTCAATCTTTGTGGAAAAGGTGGTGGTGGGTATGGAAGTGTTCTCTCCATGGCTTTCTTCTCCTCTTGCTTCCGTTTATTATTTTTTTCAGGCTGTACGTCACTCGGTGAAACATTCTTGACGTTGGAAGTAGATGTTGCGGCTTCTTCTCTTGTGATGTCACTAGGCGTGGCGTCCATATTTGCTGTTCCGTCAACCACTTGCTTGCCTTTTTCTGAAGTTTCCAGCACCTTACCACTTCTGGTAGTGATGTCCATGCATGACCCATCATTCCTTGGGTTTTGCACAGTATCGCTAGGTAAGGTGCCAGCCTTTCTTTGATTGAATGCTGCTGAAAGTTGGCTCAATTGCTGCTCTATTTTCTTGATAGAAGTGGAATGAGAATCAACTAGTTGCTTCATGGAGGCCAAATCGTCAATTACCTCCTTAACTCCCGCGCTCGTTGCTTCCATTCCTTTCAATAACTTAGCCATCATGTCTTCCATAGAATTAGATGTGGTGGTATCACGTTTACCAGGGGGAACGTACAAACCACTCTTTTCATTATTTTTCCTCCAACTACCTTGGTCTTTGCTTCCTGAATTATCATAATAGTTCCGACCTTGGTTTCCTTGGGCATTCCCACAGAAACCCCCCTGATTGTTCAAGTAGTTGGCCTCTTCTTCCGAATCAGATTTGTCTCTTCCTTTTGACGCAATAGCTTTCACTTTTTCAGTGTTCCCTAATAGATGCTTTGTAAGAAGATCCATTTGGGTTTTCATGTGCGCCATATCTTGATCACGTTCTTCTTCTCTTCTTCTTTGGTCTGCAGACATGCCAATAGATAAAGTGGGGCTTGCTACCTCAGAATCCCTGGTATGCCAAGCTCTACTTTGCTTTGTCATGCGATCGAGCATATTGCTTGCTTGACCAAAGGTGAGGTCCATAAAAGAACCACCAGCTGCGTTGTCCACCACTGGTTTAGTTACTGAATTGAAGGCTCTATACAAGATCTCCATGAGGTGAACATTAGTCATGTGATGGTTTGGGCATCTCGTTAGCTTTGTCTTGAACCTCTCCCATTTTTCATGAAGAGCTTCAGAGGGAAGCTGAAGAAAGTTGCTGATTTCATCTCTTAACTGAGCCCTTTTGGATGGCAGAAAGAATCTTTCTAGGAAAGCGTCTCTCAATTGCCTCCAATTTGTAATTGAATCAGGAGTCAGCCCATTCAACCATAGTGTTGCCTCCCCAGACAGAGACAATGGAAATAGACGTAATCGAATAGCATTCTGACCAACACCAGGATTGTCAAAAGACTTGCATGTAGAAATAAAGTTGATGAGATGCATATTCGGATCATCGCCTGCTAGTCCACCAAATAATCCCTTGAGTTGCAATAACTGAATCATGGTGCTTGTGATGTTGAACTTGGCTCCGGGTGCTAATGGTGGTGGAATTATAGCTCCAGTGGCTCTGGCACCATCAAGATCATCATCATCATCGTCAAAAGCTGGTTGCAAGGGTTGGAGATCATATCTATACCGAGCTTGTCGACCTCTTCGATTTGCAGGTGTTGCCGTTTCAGCGACATGCCTTGGGTTTATCAACTCGTCGTCACCTAAATCCTCATCGTCAGGATTTATTGCTCGTCCAGGATTATCAATGTTTTATTGTTGGACTTGAGCAGCGGCAATAGCAGCTAATCTTGCTTGCTCGTGTTGAGCAGCCATCCTGTCGATTTCAGCTTGTGCTTCCATTCCTCTAATTCGCTGTGGTTCTGGATTGATTGGTAATAACGGTTGACCAGAACTTCTAGTATGGGGCATGCACTAAAAGAAAAAACTGCAATAAACAAAAACAAAAACTAAACGTGAAAGTGCGAGAATCTTTGACCAAAGGGTCTAGTAATTATCACGAACTTGATTGACATTCGTATTCCCCGGCAACGGCGCCAATTTTTGATAACGCTCAATCTACAGCTCTCGTTTGAGTGTAAAGCGGTCGTTAGCAAATATAGAACCCAACCTGGGTTGGGTGTCGATCCCACAGGGAATAGCTTGGCCAACAAGTAAGCAAAATTAATAGACTTTTGGTGCAAGTCTCGTAAGAAGGGGGGATTGTAATAAGTAACCAAAGTAATGAATTAAAAGCTGAAAATAATAAAGTAAAAAGAGAGTATTTCGTAGGTTGTGAAACAATGAGAATTGAAGCATTGGGGTTATGTCCACCTTCTGAGGTATACGTCTCTATTGGCTATGAGTGTGTAGAGTCTTGACATGCAATTGCTTATACAGAATTGTAGTCGATGGTAAATCCAAGCGTCTCTCGACCTCAACAAGGACTATTTCACTTTAACTCTCTTGAGCTTAAAGCGTGTCTAACGGTACGAATTCTCCAAAAGGTTAGTCCAGTTACGGCACTAGCTTTTTAATAGGAAAGGGTGTCCTACTACCTTGACATTATCTCTTTTCCAGACAAATAACCTTTCTCTCGAACAAGTTAAATGTTAAACTAGCGTATTCTTGCGTTTGCAACCGCAAAGAATGTAGATTAAGATGAAGAGCGTAATGATATAAGCAATATACTTGTCTTGAACTTACAAACTCACAGCTTATAGATAGTAACTCATTTGGCTTCCATAACCCCAACTAAGAGGTTTAGTTACCCATGAATGCGAAGGATATCACGTTTTGCATGGTGGATGGCGTGAGAAAGAGGTGTTAGGCGTGTGGTTTTGGTGATTCCGTAGCAAGTAACGATTCTCTTGTTGTGGAATTTAAGAATAGAATTAATGGAAAGATTAGAAGTGTTTGTGGTGGAAGATGAGAGGGATGGAAGAAAATTAATTGTTGGAAGATTCTTAAAAATCTCTAGCATGATAGGGTATTTATAATACTCCTATCCTACTCCTACTAAACTAATGAAATAAATAACCAAATCCTAATATACTAATGAAATCCTTGACCCAAATGTACTAGGGTAAGGTTACAATATCATAATCCAAATAGAATAGTAAAACACATAACCTAATTGCACTAGGTTAATGTATCTTGGTAAAAATCCAGCATTGTGTCTGTAAGTCCCCAAAGTCTTCAGAATTGCTGTTTTAGCCCAGGACTGATTTTCCATGCAGCAGCTTTGGTCCTTTAGTTGTCCAGCTCCTTTCCACTTCGTTTGTGAGCTTTCTTTTGCGTCAAGTAAGCCATAAAATGCTGTATTTTGCATCATTTATACCTGAAACTTTACTAATCATGTTTGTTAGCTCATTTATAGGGAAAAGGACTAAAAGTGCATGAAATAGATAATTAGTTCTCAAAACTAGGCTAAAATATGGGCAAAATATATTGATATAGGCGCGTAATTTCGCCTATCATCAAGATTTCCCCTTATAAATGACCTTAAAATCAACTAAAACCTTCAAATATAGCATTTACGCATTAAAAAGCAAATGATACCCATAATTCCATATTTGGGTTGGGTCTAGAATAGGTTTAAAAATGAGCACGAAAACAAAATAAGTACAATCAAACTTTATTTTAAAAACATGATTCCAAAGGTTATAGGTGCCTATAGAAGAAAATTTATGCAAAATAGGTCAAAAATGAGACTCAAATCAAGGAAGAACCTTCTATAAACTTTACGAATAAACCCAAAATTTTTATTTTGAAATCATGATTTAGTATTATTTTTGATGATATAATCATTAAAAATAATAAAAATAGGGTTTTGGAGCTTCATAAGCTCAAATGGGTAAAAAGGATCCTCAAGAATCACCTAAATCTGAAGCTCATATTTCTAAATATTAAGGAAAAAAATAAAAATAGTCTTATATTGTTCCAGCACCGGTCGCCTAAGTTTTAAGTGGACACATGGTATCTTAAGAGGCCACAACTTAAGTATTTGGGACATCACTTTAGCAACCATGCCACAATGGTTAGGCTTCACTTAAGCGTTCATTGCATTGCTAAGTTTCCCTCCGCTAAAGAGAATCTTTGGTTGATTAAGTAACATCCTCTTTAGATACCAATAGGTTGATTAAGCGGCTACACCAATTGATTCTATATCATCAACTTGACAAAAATTCCAAGTTCCCAATTGCATCCTCGAGATTTATTTGGAATCCCATTAATGCAAATGAACTATGCTACTTGACTAATTTCAATATTTTGGACCCAATGGCAATGTTAAATTTTCAATAAAAAGTTGTATTCTGCAAATTAACCCTCAATGCCTCTTTTTACTATTTTCCAAATAAAGTATCAAAATAAAATATAAATGTTCAAAAATCTAACCAACCATGCTAATAACCTAAATTTGATATTTTGAATTTGTTGGTACTTTCCGTTTTGACATTCGATAGTTGAATTATAAAATATTGACCAAAGTCAATTATGTGGCTTCTCAAGCCTCTAAAGATCGCAAATTTATATAAATCATTCCTAATCATATCAAGAACTGTGTTATACATCCTATGACCCAAAACCTGTAGCAACTACGTAGATGGGTAAATGTTCAAAATACATAAAATAAAAAAATCACCTAAGTTTAGGTATTTACAAAGAGTGATTTATATGAGTTTATGGTTTTGAGTAGCCTTTTAGGTGATATAGGTAACTTGGGTCAATATTATATAATATGAGCATCAAATGAGAGTTTTGTTAGTTCAATTTTGTTTGGAATATCCATTTTTGATTAGTAGAGTAGTTGGTTTGGGTTTTGAGACCCTTTTGTTATCTTTGAGCATTTGATCAATACACTAGTTTATGGGTATAGTTATGGTTTCAGGATAAATTGTTGATAATGACGTCTATTGGTAAATCCAATAATTCCCTAGGGTACAAAACATGTTTTTTGATCAATTGCACTATTATATCATGTTTATAGGGGTTCTGGATGAGGTTTTAGGGTCAAAATCATGTTTAATTTCTGATGTTGGTGCGATCACTTGAGTGGCTGGTTTACTGTTTAAGTGGTATTTGACAAATTGACCTACTGCTTAAGCAATGTCATACCACTAAAGGGGTGGTTTGGCTTTTTGACTAGAAAACTTAAGAAGAATTACCAAGTTTAAGACCTAAACCAAACCCATTTTGTATTTCTTACATTTTGTGAGCTAGAAAGGTTTGTTTGAGGCAATTCTCAATATGTATTTCTTATATAATCATCAAGTATGTGATTCTACCTTTAATTTGTTCAATTTTCAAGATTATCCATCTCGTTTTTCACTATTTTCATCCATTAATTTGAATTTTTAAATTTAAAGTTATGGAATGAAAAGTTCTTGATTTGATGGTCAATTTGTAATGGGTTTTCATTAATTTTGGAATTTAAGGTCATTATATAATGGGTGAGCTGATTTTGACTAATCTTTCAAAATATTCTCGTGTTAAACCTCGTTTTGATAATGGATATTTAGGGTTCTATCGGTAAAGTAAAATATTGATATTTTATTAATTTTTAATCCAATTATAACTGAGTTTTCTTTGGGTTTCAAATATAGAACCCTTAAAGTATGGAAAATATGATTCTTTATAATATTTTCATTTTTACCCTTTAATTTTTTGGGTTGATTTCCAATGTATTTTTTAACATAAAGCTACGATATATCAATGTGGATATCATTTGTCTTAGATTTATGTGTAAATTCTATATTTTATTAGATTGGATGTATTTGGAGATGATTCAAGGGAGTAGATCTTCCATTTGATTCCTTATACTATAATTTGACTTTAATGGTCTTCTTTAAGGACAATAGAGATTTATCGTGACTTTTTTTGTGGTGTTTATGTATTATATGCTTATTTTCTTGTGTTTTGTGAATAGGTTCTTTTGGACTTCTATCTTAGATAAGATAACGAGCATCTCTATGGGTACCATATGTTATGAAAGTGTTGAAGTAATAAAAACAAGCATCTTATTTGTTCTCTCTACTTGTGAATATGCTTATAGTAAATTATGAACAAATGACTTATGGATCTTGAGTAAATTGGTAGTTGGTATCTATTTAAGAGATTGAATTATGCTTAGTGGATTTGATTAAATGATTGAGGTTTAGTAAATATTTTATATATAAATAGATTTGTATTAGTTAATGTAATTATTAGGTTTAGTAATTTCATAGCGTATAACAGATGATAGTATATTTAAGTAGTTAAGAAAGGAATATGGACTTAGTCATTACATAAGTAAATGAAGGTGAACTTTAGGGCATATTGACAACTAGTATTGTTCTCCTTTAAGTAACTTAGTGTAATGGTTTTATGATTGGGAATAATGGAAACATATCATGGAAAACAAGCTAGGTTTTGGATACGTTCTATATGTGGAAGTTGTCTGGATTTCTTATTATTATTGTGATGATAGAGTTAGGGATTGTATTGACCATATTATTAATATAAGCAATTATTACGATTGGGATGCCTCTATGGGGGGAAGTAGTAATGTTTTTTAAGCATTATTTGCCTTTACAACTATTGTGATGCTCGAGTAAGGGCTTGTGTTGATATTGCTAATGTGTTATATGACTCTTTGCTACTATGATGCCATGTGATGGTTTATATTATGGCCAATTTATATTTGAGTATAATTGAGCGCCTTTATACCATTACTGAGTTGATTCATCACATGATATTGACTTGGATTTAAGCATGCATCCTTATTTTATTCATCCATATTCTTAAAAAGGGTACCAGTAAGATGCTAATTTTGAAACAACATGAGAAACTTTATAAAATTCCTTTATTGAGGTATGTCCCCATAAGGTTGATTAATAAGACTGAGATAGTATATGGGTTGCAAATCCACCATGGGTCCTAACTTGAAAGCTTATTCTCAAAAAATATATACAAAGTGACATGGAGATATTGCATCGGTGTTATTCCATCTCATTGTATCACTTGCATTTCATTGAATTTCTTATATGATTGATATTTTGTCTGATTATTTTCTTTCAGCATATAATTATAATTTAATATTCTTTGTGATATTATGCATTTATCATCTTATATCACTATATTACAGTGCACTATACCTTTTTATAGGTGATTTGGTGGTTGAGATATTCTGTGATATAGGGTATATTTATGGTTTGATCCATTGAGACTATTATGTCACGTCTAGTATTCTTTGATATACACCTCCTCTACTTTATTTAGGTTTGTCTGTTGAACAAAATAAGTGAATATCATATCCTATATTGGGGACATTCTCTTTTGATTTGACTTATATCTATTTCCATTGGTCTTTAGCCAATATGTGTCTATCTTAGTTACACTAATTTCTTGGTAAGTGTTGCTACTACTGGAATTGGATGAGGATTTTTTAAGTGTTGGTTTATTTAGGGTAAATTGGATAATTAGTGTGGTGATCCGCACCATTAATTTTGATAAGGATCGATTATTGATGATGCTAGATGAGTACAAGTTTTGTGTACCCACCCTTGGGTTTTCTATTCTATTTTGGAACCCCATACAAATATTGATTTGTGCAGCGAACCATATATTTATTCTCTAATTGTTGGATTTATGTAGATAAAGGTAGTGGGTGAGGGTATCAGATCTTGACCGAATGTCTCCTAATCTTATCTTATGCTTTACTCACATTTAAGTTACTTTAGACTGTTTGATCACATTCTATATTAGATGCTTGTACTAGTAACAATCAAACCTGAAATGTATCATTGAGATTACATTTCTTTTATGTCATTTGAAACTATTTCTATTCTTACCTCTTTTGATTTATTTTTGTTTTGATAATTGAGTTTGGATTGGGATATACTTACCTAAGTCAAAAGGCTACAGGGTTTCATCTTAGACTCTATTTTGTGTCATGTAAAATTGGCCAAAGATTGAGGTTAATGGGTCTTATTAGTTTAAGTCGAGTTTAGAGAGTCTTGTTGATTAGTACAGAGACATTCTTTATCTTTGTTTGATAGGTTACATGACTTTAGGAGAAGTTAATTTCTTTATTCTGTGTTGTGTGTTCACTTAAGAATATCTTATCTACTTTCTCATATATGGTAAGAACACATACTTTTTTTGTTAGAGTATTGAAACCCATGTCCTTAATTCACTATAGGGGTGAAGGTTAAGGAAAAGGACTAACTAGCGTATCAAATTAGCAATAGGCCAGGTAGAGATTACATTTTGAGGTTCTATAGTTTCATACGATAAGGGTTTTTTTAAGAAAGAGGGTTAAGCTCAATACCTACACTATATGTGAATACATCCATACCTATTTTTTATGTTTGTTTGGTAAGGTTTTTGGGTTTTCATGAGAGGATGGCTTTTGTTTTTATTTAGCAAAATACTTTAGGTGCTCTGACTCTAAAGACAGTTGGTTATTTATACAGATCCTCTTAGTATTAATAAGACATTACCAAGTATCACCATATAACTAGTGACCTTACCCTTAATGTCTGTAAAGGGTTAAAGTAGGTTTAGGGAGTTTATGAGGATAGGTCCTCTATGTCTTGATGTATATACTGGGGTTAATGTATATAGGTTCTTGGTTGTTACCATAAGAGATAGCACAGGTCTTGACTAGAAGACTCTAATAAAATGGATTTAACTAATTTTTAGTTGTTTGGGAAAGCTATATAGTATTGGAGAACTGTTATTAAGGGTATAAGAATGGATCATCTCTTCTTTTATAGATGAATTTGTTCAAGAGTCTATTAAAAAGTTTGTATAGAGGTATATGGAATGGAGTCCCCAAGGACTTGAAAGCATTCACAATATTTATAGTAAAGGTCAGGCTTCTCACATTTGTCTTTAAAGGTGGTTAGGTTGTGGTAGTCTTCCGGGTTCATTAAATCCTGCTCAGCATACTCATACACTATCGAATTGCTTCATATAAGTGAATCTCGATGACTGCATGAAGGATAGCACATAACATAATAGAGAGATATATATTTAGTGGAATAGAGAAATAGCACAATTTAGTATTATGTTCATAAGGGTGCACTCAAGGAAGGAGCTTTGGTACAACAGTCACAAGCATGGTTTTAGTCCATTATTTATCTATCTTTGTGGTGTTTGACTTTGTTTCTACATTCTTCTTAGTGTTACTTATTCAATATTGGGTCTATATGTGATTTATGGGATCTTGTTGTGTGTGTTTAAATTGCCACCCTATTGATGATTCTTTAGTGGTTTATTAGGTTTATCGATCTTGTATTATGACTCATTTAAAGTGTATGGCTGCATTTGATTTGATTTTTCCTGGTATTATGGATTTTAGTAAGATTTTGAGATGGTCTTCTCGATGGTTATGTATTGGTATAGTGGTGGATCGATGGTAGGTGTTGGCATATTTAAATTATAAGAGGTAATTCAAAGATTTAAATGGGGGTTATGATATTAGTTGGGATCAAGAACATAATTTGATTATAGGGATAGTGATTTGTAAATAAAGGAAGCTTACAACTAGTAGACTTGTGTGAAATTATCTACAAGTGTTAGTGTTAATGTGTTTTCTTAAGTTAGTTATTTTACAAGATCACGTTGGTTTATATGCGGTTTGGATTAGCACATTGATGATGAGATCGGCTT
The DNA here is from genome assembly GCA_030864225.1 of Capsicum baccatum var. pendulum. Lineage (NCBI taxonomy): Eukaryota > Viridiplantae > Streptophyta > Magnoliopsida > Solanales > Solanaceae > Capsicum > Capsicum baccatum. Next base: position 97,903,878 of record CM061556.1, on the reverse strand, counting down.
TGTAAGATGACTAGTGACACTAATCATATGGGAAAGAATACGTGATGATGGACTAGACACATGGTATGATTGTTTAAGAAATATTCTAAGTAAAGAATTGTAGCTGAGTAAAAGAAGGTTTCAGGGATTTAATCCTTGCAATTTGTTACTTCCTTATTGATTAGCTTTTCTTATATGGAAATACTATGGTGTTGAATCACACCTTAGTTATACATGAAGGAATTTAACATATTAGAGTACATGCTTTCAATTTGGAAGGATTTATGAATGGAAAGACACCTGGTTTGTTGATTTTATTACTTTCAAAGTTAAAAGGCTTAATAAAGTATCTGGCTCAAGAGTTTTGATTTAGAGAATGCAAAATTATTCCATGATTCTTGTGTTAAAGAATATTGAATGGAGAATGAGTTAAAAAATATATATGCAACATGTACATACAAATTTTGAAGCATTTCAAATTATGCTAAGGTACGAGTTTGAAATTCTAAGTTCTGAAGTATTAGTGGTGGTTTTTAGTTCTGATGTATTAGTGGTGACATTTTAGTAATTCAATTGGTGATTTGGGCATCAATCAGTGACATCCAGTAATTTTAGCACTTTTACTATGGGTTGATTGTCTTTGATATGATCAATTACTTATATATGTATGATTGAAAAGGCTTTCATTCAACCAGATTATTAAGGACTTGGGTTGAATGACTTGGGCATATAAAACTATATAGATTATTATGACAGGTTTTATAAGAATCTAGTAACATATATAACATAAATGACAATGGTATGGAGGGTTTTGTGATGATTTACGATTTTATTTAATAGTTGGGCATGGGGACATAATTATTTTAATAGTGATCAAAGGGTGATAAGGGTGACTATTAAGGGTTTTTTATGCAATTGGTAAGGGTGGGCATGGTATGGTATATACAGAATATCAGACCGAAACCAAAATCTTTTATACCGCGGCATGGATGTTACGGTATTTGGTATGGTATTCGATAGGAATTTTAAATTATTTTGGTATTTGGTACGGTATTTGATATTTATGCAATAAATATCGAAATACTGTATACAGCACCAAATTTTTTTAATAACATATAAAACCCATATATATATTATATTTAAGATTATTAAATATATTTATATATTATCCGTTAGCCAATTGAACAAAAAAATAGCTTTTATTCAGAAATAATTTTTTTGGAAAACTTATTATTTAGGAGTACTATGTTTAAGTTTAGGTACTGTTATTCAGAGTTTACATCTCGAACTATTCAATCATGACTGAAATATTATTTTTGTGTAATTTATTAACAAAGATAGTTGTTAGCCTAACATGATTGAGATGTTTTTAAAATTGAAAGTTAAAGTTTTTTTATATGAATATATGTAATTAGAAATCAAATAAAGTATGGTTACCGAATTACCATACCTTAAAATACCAAAACCAATTTAAAAATACAGAACAATACCAAACTAAATTGGTATGGTAATGGTATTTTTCTTTTAGATACCAAAAACTGAAGTTACCATATCGAAATTTAAAATACTGTACCGTACTGTACCATGCCCACCCCTAGCAATTGGTATCAATTTTTGACTTAGTTACTCTAGCTTAGGGAGATAGTACTTTCTTAGTCAAAATTTATGGTATCAACTTTGTGTATGTTTGATTAAGTCAGGAAAATACTTATATCTTTCTTAAAAATAGTGGAAGGGCTTTTTCGAGAAAAAATAAGGCATGAGTCAGTATTGCGGAGATTTACAATATCGTTCCACGGGTTCTTTGATCTTTTGTTATTATAGAGTTGGCATTAATATTATGATACAATTAGTGACTTGTGGTCTCTTTGACAGATTTAGGTAAATTGGGTATGTTTTCTACTATGATCAACTCATCTTTTGGGTATAGAGGATGTTCAACAATAAACGAGCTTGAGTTTATTAAGAAATTTGGCTTCAGATGATAGAGTTGTGACATTTAGGGTCAAATATGAGAAATTTCTAGTTCCTAAAGTGAAACTGGTAGTTCTATAGTTATGGCTCTACATGAGAGTGTTTGCATAAGGTTTTTGGAGGTAGTTTCAGTTTCTTTTATGCATGCTACCTTTTTCTCACTTTTGTGTTTGACGATTAATGTGGGTCTTAGTGGTGGATAATGTAACAACCCTCATGATTTTTAACCATTTATATTATTTAACTATTTTACCCTTTCACATTATTTATGAGTTCTCAAAATGGTAATTGGTATTTTGACATTTTGACTAGGCCGCTTAAGCAAACAAACTATCGTTTAAGCGGAAATCAAAAAGCTTAAAACCTAAACCAAACCTATTTTGTAATTTACATATTGGGAGCTTAGAAGCTCTATTTGAGGTGATTCTGAATGTGTTTTTCTTTTATAATAATTATGTGTGTAATTTTTCCTTCACATTTTTCAATTTTCAAGATTGTCCATCTCATTTTTCAAGAATTTAATCCATAAAGTTGCATTTTTAAATTCAAATTTATGACATTAAAAATTCTTGAATTAAAGTTATATTTAGAATGAGTTTTTCTTGCCTTTTATAATTTAAGGTCCTTGTATCATGGGTAAACTTATTTTGACAAAAGTTGTAAAACAATTTTCATTTTAAATCGTGTCTTGTTAATGGAGATATGGAGTTTTATCGGTAAATTAAAATATTGATATTATGATGATTTTTAACCGGATATCTCAGTTTTAATTGGTCTTTAAAATTTAGAACCTTTAAAGTATGGAAAATATGATTATTTATAAAAAAAAATTAGTTTTATCTTTTCATTTCAGGGGTCAATTTTCAAATTGATATTTTATCCAAATTTAGAATATGTCAATATGGGTATTATTGGTCTTGTATTTACATGAATATCTTATAGTTTATTAGATTGGACATGATTGATTATGATTTAAGGATGTAGATCTTCCATTAAACTCTTCGCACTGTGATTTGGCTTTGTAGATCTTCTTTAAGACAATTTGAGATATATCTTGTCTCTTTTTGAGATGTTATATATTATGTGATTATTTTCGTGTGTTTGTTAATCACTAAGAGTTTGGGGTTCCTACTTAGATGAGATGGAAAGCATTTTTGCAGATACCTATGTCTATGGATGATTGAAGAAATAAGATCAAACTCTTATTATTTAATCTACTTGTGAATACACTTATGGTAAATTGTGAATAGATGGCATATAGATCTTGAGTAAATGGATAGTGGGTATCTATTTAAAATATTGATTCATGTGTATCAGATTTTAAGGAATGATTGGTGTCTAGTAAGCACTTATCACATAAAGAGGTTTGGAGTAGTTTATGTAATTATTGGTGTTTTGTAATCTCGTAGGGTATAACCAATGATATTATAGTTACATAAACTACTCTATGTGTACGTTACACATAGAGTAATTTTAAGGCATCTTGTCAACCAGTATGTTATCCATTTAGTAATTTAGTCTAATAGTGTTATGATTGGGGATGATGGAAACTTATCCTGTAAAACAAACCAGGGTTTGGGTAAGTACTCTATGTGTACGTTATTCTAATTTCTTATTATTATTTTGAAGACTAGATAGTGGTTTGTGTAGAATATATTATTAACTCGAGCGATTATTATCATTGAGATGCTCGTGTGGGTCCTGTATTGGGATTATTTAAGCATTATTTTACTTTATTACAATCATAATGTCTGAGTGGAAGCTTGGATTGATATTATTGATATCTTGCTTGATTCTTTACTACTGTAATGACATGCAATGACTTAAAACATGATCTATTTATATTTGAAGAGATTTGAGCATAATTCTATCATTATTGAGTTGATTCATTACATGATATTGATTTGTTTATAAGCATGTATCCTTATTTCATTCATCCACATTCATGGAACTAGTAATACAGATAAACATGAATTTTGGAAGAAAATGAGATACTTTATAAAATGTCTTGATTGAGGAATGTACTAGTAAGATTGATTAATGCAACTATAGACAATGAATGTGATACCAATTCTATGACAGGAACCAGAGCCTATTACAGCTATAAAATGCTTTGATCGAGCAATGTACTAGTAAGTTTGATTCATTACTTCCAAGCATAAGCTTCTAGGTTACGAACCATGGGGGTTTCGCAACCCATATATTATAACAATACAACGTGCTGCCCTACCCAATGTTATAAGCAGTGCAGCAAATTGGAGAGTCTCCTGGAAAGAAATTTTCCCCTCTTTTTTTCTGGAGTTTTTTTCCTATCACTATTTAATAACCCCCACCCATAATTTCTCACCCCACCTATAAGTAAAAACACTCCTAATAAATTGATTCATTTGCTCCTTCTCCCTCCAAACTCAAAAGAAGCAATTCCTAGAAACTACATTAAGAAATTCAAACAAGTATTTTTCTTATGTTTCTCTTCCAAGTTCACCACTTCTTTCAAGATATGCACAGATATCTCTTCTGATGTTACTCTCATAGATTTTCCTTTATTTTAATAGTAACCCATAAAAATTCTAGGGTTAGAGTAAAATCTTCTTATGATAAAATCTCCTTAATTCCCTATGTAAAGATGATGAAATAACTTCTCATGTTCCCTATCGTTCATGATAAACCTAGTCAATATTATATTAGATAATTTAATTCCTATATTAATTCATGATTATTAATGAATATTATGAAACCCTGCAACAAAGTATTAAGTTTGATGATATTTTAAAGGAATAAATAAATCATAAATCCCATGATCCTCATGAACCTTAAGAACTCTTTTTGACCATACTTGCATTATAGCTTAACATAATTATTAAAATCCCTAACTCAAGAACCATAACATAATTGTCCCGACCCAAAAACGAGGGTCATGATGACACTTTTCGCTACGTACCTTGACAAGTAAGCCTATCACCCAAACTGATACAACAAATGAAAAAGATAGAAATATCCCAAGGTAAGTCTTCTAGATTGAAGCCGAACCATAAAAGTAATCATAACAATGCACAAAGAACTTATCCAAAATACCAAAATATTAATATAATCCGAGAGTCAAATAAATCAGAAAAATCACTACAAAGGCATAATATTTGTCTCTGAATACTAATAGAGACATAACTACTATAGAAAGATAGAGGTGAACTTTGGAAACATAAATGTCCAACCGCTACCTTAAAAGCTCCAACAATAGCCTGAGTCAAGCAAGTTGAGGCGCACTCAAACTAGGACCTGCACCAAAAGGATACAGTATGCATGAGTATGGTCCATTTGTACTTAGTAGGTATTATAGGCCAACCAAGCAAAGTGATAAATAAAGCATACAAAATATACACTAAGGGCACGTCATCACCTGCAATCAGAAAATGTCTCATAACGGTAGCCCACACCGCTTGCACTAACAGTTCTAATAGATCACAAATATTATAACATCACACCAAGATAGAACAAAGGGTATGCATTATATCACATATAAGTAGGGCAAGGGGGAACATGCATATACGAGATCAACAAATACAAGTAAAAGAAGATAAGATAATTACCTAGATGACAAATCAATATTGCAATACAACACAATATAAATACAATAAATTAAGTGTAATGTATATGATTATGATTAGGATGATGATGCACTAGGTCGTCGCACAACCTCTGGGATCGTTGCAGAATCCCCGTACATACCTACGGAGCTAAAGCTTCCCGACGTAGGACCCATGAGGGGTTCATCTACCCGTATACAATCCACACATCTCATATCTCATTTTAGCAACATTCCTCAAAAAGGGTTTTATAAGGTGTAACAATATCTCCTCTATGGTACATTCCTCGGGGAGGGTTTTTATAAAGATGTTGCCAATTTTACGCAGGAGTTGTTATGGTGGTACCAATATTTCATGAATGAGTATGTTATGAGGATGTAATGCTCACAACCAATAAAAATGAGTATTTCCACAACCAACCACATGATATATATAACCACAACCAACCATAATGATACATTTTCATGACCATGTGAGCCAATATACACTCATTATTTTCAATCATCCATGAATTTCCACATGTCTCATAGGTCAATAAAGTATGAATATAATCAAAATACACCAGTGGAGCGACATTAAACATTTAAATAATATAATATAATTATTCACAAGTATTCAAGGCTATCAATATCACATAGTATCTCACACGGTCACATATATCACATAATATCTCAACTTTGAAGATTACATCACATATAGGACCCCACACGGGCACAACATATAGATAGTAATTTTTCATGATTAGTTCACACCATTAACATGCATTTTGTACCATTATTTACTCCCCATCCCAATTTGAAAGAGTTAAGCCATAACCTACCGCGTATACCGAAACTAGTCTGCTACACTTTGAACCCACGACTTTAATTTTCACAAAAAATATCAAACTCCACTAAAACATCAAATATTAAATCTATATGTCAAAATAAAACCAACGACACCCATATTGATGACTTTTGATTTAGGGTCAAACCGCACCTCCGGAATGTGTTTTCGAAAAAAAAGGACAAAATTTGAACTTTACTTCAAAAATATGTTTCCCATATGTTTAGGAACCTACATCTAAAAATCCAAGTTAAATCGAGTAAACAATGAGGTTCAAATCGAAGAAAAATAATTTGTGAGCTTTACCTAGCAAAATCTTTGAAATCCGGGTTAAAATCAAGGATCGCAGTTGTTTTGATGGTTAAATTTATGCAAAATAGTAATTATAAGATAAAAATATTATTAAAGTGAACCGGAGTGAAATTGTATTTTAAAATCAAGCCCTATGATTTTTGGGGTTTTGAGAAATTAATAAAGAAATTACTAAGAAAATGGTGAATTCTACCTTAAATCCGTAATAAAACCAAGAAATATATGTTAATCTAGTTTTTCAAGCTCTCACAAGCTTCACTTTTAAGTTGCCACACTATTTTAGGATTTAACTCTCAAAAGGTAAGATGAAAAATGAGCAAAATGAGCCCAAAAGGTTGCTTAAATAGTGCAGATCTTCTGCACTTTTATAGCAAAAAAAACTATTTTTTTCTTAAGTACAATCCAGCTTCGACGGGGTACCCGAGATTCGTTTAGAGTCTGATATATACAAATGAACTGTGCAACCACACTAAATTCAACGTTCTAGACATGATGGCGATATCAGATTTAAAAAAAAAATCATTTTCACAAAGTTGACCCCTAAAATCCGAAATGATAATTTTCCAAATCGAGGATCGAAATGAGATTTAAAACTATAAAATCACACCAAATATGCTAACACCCTAAAATTGACATGCTGAATATGTTGGCAAAGTCATATATTCATCCGAGATCTTTTTGACCAAATGTGGGTCCCACACCCATATTTCTAATTTTTCAACTTTTCGACCAATAGGTCGAAATGAGCTAGGGTGCACTGGGACCCAAACAAAAGGTCTACCTAGCCTAAATTCGATATTTCATAGCTGCTGGAGTAGTCTATTCGTCCATCCGTTGCACGGATCAAAAGATATCCTCATAAGTCTAAAAGAAGACTCTCGAAGCCATCAAAAACCACAATATCACAGAAATGGTACCAAAATGTATCAAAATTGTGCCAATCACCCCCACACCCCATAAATACCATAATGCAACTACGACAACAGGTAAAATAGTCAAATAGCATAAAAACACATATTTCACATATTTTATCAAAAATTTGATTGTTATATCATCCACTACTAAAAAGCTAGTTCACCCTCAAACTAAAAGCAAAAAAAATACCTGAAAAAATAGAGAGTTAAGGATAAGAAGTAGGCATATCAGACACACCCTCCTAATTAAGCTCATTTTCAGATCGATGTTGCCACTGAACCTTAACCACAGGGATAACTCTATAGTGCAACCGCCTAACATCCCTAGCCAAAAAAATGAAGACTAGCTCCTTAACAAAAGACAACTGCTTAACTAAATGAACTAACTCCTAACACATGACATGAGACTCATTTGGAATATAGCGGCGAAGTATAGAAACATAAAGTACTTGATAAACAGTTGATAAATGAGGAGGTAAAGAAAACTCGTAAGTCACATCACCAATAGTATGAAGAATCTCAAATTGACCAATATTTCTGGGGCTAAGATTGCCCCTCTTCCCAAACCTCATCACACCCTTCATGGGTGAAATTCTAAGAAAAACATAATCACTAACACCAAATCTCAAGGCATGAAGTCTGAGATCAGCATAGTACTTCTGCCTACTCTGAGCCGCTATAAGTATATCCTAAATGACCCAAACTCTATCTAAATACTCACAAAGCAAGTCCGTACCTTAAGTTCTCAGCTCTGAAACATCAAACCAACCCACTGAGAGTGACAACGCCTACCATACAATACTTTTAAAGAAGCCTATCAATACAGGAATGGTGGCTATTATTATATGCAAGCTCTGCTAAAGCCATATGTTGCTCACACTAGCTACCAAAATCTATCACACAAGCGATGAGCATATCTTCCAAAACCTAGATAGTCTGCTTTGACTGGCCATCGGTCTAGGGATAAAATGTTGTGCTAAGATCAACTTGAGTACGTAATCTACCGTACTAGCCTTTTCTAAATAATAGAAAATAGTCAAATCACAATCCTTAAGCAACTCAAGCCAATGGAGCTGCCTCACATTAAGATCTCTCTAGGTCAAATACTGAAGGCTACGATAATCTGAGAAGATCTCATACAAGTAGTGCCTCCATAACTGTAAGGCAAACACAACTGTGCACAACTCTAAATCATGGGAAGGATAATTTCTCTCATGGGGCTTCTACTGAAGAGAAGTATAAGCAATTATCTTGCCCTCCTGTATAAACATAAAACCTAACCTAATGCCTGAAGCATCACAAAATATGGTAAAATACATACTCTTATTGGTCAAAGTCAAGACAGGAGATGAAGTCAACAAATCCTTGAGCTTTTGGAAGCTCGTCTCTCAAGTATCAGACCACTAAAAATAAATCTTCTTTTGGGTCTACTTGGTCAACAAAGCTGCAATAGAAGAGAAACACTTAACAAAACACCAATAATAACCTACCAAGCACATAAAACTCCAAATCCTTGTGGGCAAAGTTAGTCTAGAAGAAACACAAACCGCTACAACCTTAGCTAGATCAACTATAATACCTTCCTTAGTCACCACATGGCCCAAGAAAGAAATAGACTCCAACAGAAACTCGCACTTAGAGAACTTAGCATACAACTTCTCATCCCTCAATCTTTGAAGTACAATCCACAAATGCTCCTCATGCTCAACCTTACTTTTGGAATACACTAAGATATTATCTATAAATACAATATCAAAGCAATTAAGATGCTATTAAAACACCCAGTTCAAAAACTCCATGAACGTGGCATGGGCATTGGTCAACCGGAAGGACATGACTAAAAACTCATAATGACCATATCGTGTCTGAAAAGCTATATTTGGAATATCCAAAGCTCTAATCCATAATTAGTGATAACCTAACCTCAAATCAATCCTCAAAAACACTGCAACAACCTGAAGTTGATCAAATAAATCACTTATACGAGAAAGAGGATACTTATTCTTAATCATCCCCTTATCCAACTATCGATAATCAATACACATCAGCATAGACCCATCCTTTTTCTTTACAAAAAAGATAGATACACCCTAAGGCAAAATACTGGGTCGGATAAATCCCTTATCCAATAACTCATGTAAATGATCCTTTAGTTTTTCAACTCTTCTAGGGATATCCTATAAGGAGGAATAGAAATTGGCATGGTGTTTGGCTCAACATTAATAGAGAAATCAATATCTTGATCCAAAGGCATACCGGGCAAGTCTATTGGAATAGAATCCAAAAAAGAAGGTGATACAACACTGGTGTCACAAATATGAGCCTAGTAAGATAAACATCCCCTCTCAACCAAGTTACGATCCTTAACATAAGATATAATAAACTTAGGATACAATAAAGTGCACCCTTCCAAGCTATCATTAGTATACCCAACAAAGCTAAAGTCACAGTGTTAGCTAACCAATCTATCATAGTATGATAAGGAGCCAACCAATCCATACCTAAAATAACATCAAAATTGACCATATCTAATACAATAAAGTCTACCAAAGTCTTATGCCCATCAAAATTCACAACACAATATTTGTGCACCCAATCCACCATTAAAGTATCACCTATTAGAGTAGATACATGAATAGGCATGATAAAACAATCTCTAATAGAATCAAAACCTAAAGTACTATAAATTGACACAAAGGGGAAAGTCAATTTAGGATGAAATAATATAGATGCAGGTCTGAAACAAACAGGGATGATACTTGTAACCATTGCATCAGAAGCCTCTACCTTTGGTCTGACTGGTATAGCATAACACTGACCACAACCACCAACTGATTGGGTGGCCCCATTATCACCACCACAAGCTCCACCATCTTTACCCCTCATACCTCTGGTAGAACCTCTACCTTTAACAGCTGAAATAGAAGTAGCCCAGATCACTCTATGGGAATAGTCCTTAGCCATATGGCCAATATCATCACATATATAGCAACCTCTATTACAAGCCTCAATAGGAGAAGGTATAACTGGGCCCAAACGACCACCCTAGACTGCTGAACTAGAAGATCCACTGCCTAAACTCTTTGAAGCCACCACTAACTACCATGGTATCCCCAAGAATCTCTAAAATCTCTATCTTGAGAGGTCTGACTCCTAAACTTACCAAAATATTGCACCTTCTAGCACCTCCCTGAGATGTACTGAGAATACCCTCTGTCATCTTAGCATGATCCACTATACTTTGGAAAGAAACCTCAAACACAACCATCTAAGATGGATCCAACAAAAGAGAAACATCTTAACCCTTTATGAACCTTTAAATCTTCATAAACTTCTTGGAAATAATATCATAGAAATATCTGGACAACATATGAAAGTATTTCTTATACTCAATAACTATCATGGAGCCCTACTCTAAATGATTAAACACGTCCTGCATCCGATCCCTCAAACTATAAACAACGAATCTCTCCTAAAAGGCATAAGAAAATTGATCTCATGACAACTCAGGAGCATTAACAGGCCTACAACCAATAAATAATATCCATCAATATCTCATAGCATCTCTCAATTGATAGTAGTGTAAGCCACACCATATATATAGAAAGAGTGAAATACAACTCAGAACACAAGTTATGAAAGAACTTCAAATGATAAAGAATAAAATGAGGAAAGTTTCCTAAATACATACTATAGCCTCTCGATGATAGATATACACATCTATATACCGATCCATGAGATTCTATTAGACATTTTATTCTTACACCATAGAGACCAATTAAACCTGGTTGCTCTGATACTAATTTTTCATGATCAAAAAATGAGGATCCTGATGGCACTTGTCGCGTTATACCACAACAGGTAAGCCTATCACCCAAACTTATACTAAAGAGAAAATATAGAAATATCTTAAGGTAAGGCTTTTAGAATAAAGTCAAACCATAAAAGAATCATAAAAATGTAAAAAAAACTTATCCAAAATACCAATCATGCCAAAAAATAGGTGTCAATAGTGGAAGAACTACTAATACAATCTGTGAGTCAAATAAATTAGAAAAATCACCACAAAGAAATAATATCTGTCTTTGAATATTAATAAAGACATAACTACTCTAGAAAGATAGAGGTGAACTTCGCATGCATGAATGTCCAACCTCTACCTTGAAAGCTCCAACAATAGCCCAAGTCAAGTAAGTTGAGGAGCACTCAAGCTAGGACCTGCACTGAGAGGAAATATAAGTCATGATTATGGTCCACGTATACTTAGTTGGTATCATAGGCCGACCAAGCAAAGTAGTAAATAAAGCCTTCAAACTATACACTAAGAATATGTCACCTACAATCTAAAAATGTCTCATAATGGTAGCCCATACTTCTTGCACTAAAGTTCTATTATATCACATATATTATAATATCACACCAAGATAGAACATAAGTATGCATTATATCACATATATGTAGAACAAGGAGGAACATGCATACACAAGATCAATAAATATAAGTAAAAGAAGATAATATAATTACATAGATGATAAGTCAATATGGTAATACAATACAATATAAACTCAATTAAGTAAGTTCAATGTTTTAACACCCCATATTTCACTAGCTTAAATTAACTCTTAGTTCATGAGTTATCCAATATAAAAATTTTTAAATACTTATTATTTTTTAGTTTAAAGTCTACCATTGTGTAGGAAATTAAATCAGCTTTCCAACGATATAAAATTTTCCTAAATCCGATAACCGGGTAAGAAGTTATGGCTATTTTAAAGTTCTGTCATTAAACAACTTAATTCAGACTAGTAGCGAGTCGTGGAGTAAGCCAAAATGGTAATTTTCAGTTTCTAGTGAGGTGCCGTAATACCGGCGTATTGTACCAAAGCTCTTTTTCACATTTGTCAATTTCTAGTGAGCCAACATGATTGTACTGCATCGCGCTGAGCTTCTAGGTCCCATCCAGTATTGCAGCGCGATTCCACCGTATCGCACCACCAGACACATTCTCAATTATCATTTTCCAGTAGCTTGGCACAATAGCAGCACGTCGCGCCAGGGCCCAAAATCCAGTTTATAATGACAAAAATTAAAAATGTTCTAAGGGTAATAGAGTCTTTTTTAATGACCCAGATCAGCCTTAAATATGAAATTATGCCCTAACTACCCTATTATATCATTATTCACTCACTTTTCTCAAATTTAAAACATTCTCTCTCAAAGAGGCAAAAACTCTAGTTCAAGAAATCAAGGTTAATCCTCAAGAACCTTCAAGAAAGAACTTCTAACGTAGGTTAGGCGTTCATCTATGGGTTTCTTTCACCCATAGAGTCCACGAATCCATTTTTCTAAAACTACAAGATTGTTGAGTTATAAACTTCCATGTTTGAATTGAATTCATGTTCATGATATTAGTTGGGTTTTAAATCCATGATTAAATTACAAGCCTTTATAAAATTGAATAGCATATGATGAATATGTGATTATCTTGATAAACCCTTGAATTTATAAAGTGATTAATGTATACATGATTTTAATTGGGTTTAATCCATGATCAATATAAGATTCATAAAATTAGATTAGTATTTCATGGGGAATTATATCAATTGCATGCTAAACCCGTGAAATTTTAAGTTTGGGCATTGTAGTTGCCATGTTTATATGTTATCTGTGATTATGTGCATGAAGTTGTGCTTCCCAAGTGGTTGGTAGAATATCCATATGAATAAAGTTATGAAATAATGACTAGTTAGTATATGTACAAGCTTATGCCCTACAAGTGTTTGATAAAATATCTCTATAGATGAAATATGAACATGTGTTCATAGTTATGCTTTGCAAGATCATGTGATGTTTTACTTTTCATGTTATCTAGTCCTAGGGTATGTAATACCCAATAATATAGCTATTTACCTAGAGCCAGTGTCATTTATAGAATAAAATCAGTCATGTCACGATCAGTACAACTAGTTAGTTACAGAACTTAGGAAAACTTAGTAAACTTATTACCAGTCTAGTCTAGTTCAGTATAATTAGTTCAGTGTATTTTAGTTGGGAGTAGGATACAGCATCGAGTGAGCCTAGGGATAGGATATTACCCATTAGTTAGGACTGGGTCCCTAGAACCAATCCCTAAGTTCAAGAACTACGTAGCTAGCATAGGTTATGAGATGTCACCTGTTCGATAGGACTGACATACTCAAGAATCACCCACTTATTTAGGACTGATCTCAGGGGTCAGCCATTAGTTAAGAGTGACTCCCCAACAGTTATTAGTACCCGTGTCATGGTGCTAACACCCTTCATATTAGGGTTACAGATTGGACCCCAACTCAATTATCTTATCTTATTTGGGGCATGTCAGTTAGATAATTACCTCTCACAGTTTTAGTTTCATTCTTCAATTTAGAATTTAGTTTAGTCTTACAAAATCAGGACTGTCAGACACATTTACTCAGTATCAGTAATTCAGGTATCAGTAACTCCAGATATTAGTTACTCCGATATAAGAACTTAGTACTTAGCTTTAAAAAAGCTAAGTTATAGTATACATATATGCACAGAATTACATACTCAGTATTTACAGTAGTTTCAGTTATCTATGTACTCTCATATTTAGTTAATCTGTATCATTTAGTCAGTTACTAGTAATGTATATGAACCCTTTCATTCATCCATACCTCATCTAGCATACTTGTATATTTCTCGTATTGATCACATACTTTTTCTTTGCGCCATGATGTCTTATATTATATGTTAGGATGCTCAAGATCCTGACTACATTTAGATAGATCCAGTCAGCAGTTGCAAGTTTAGTAGTGAGTCCTCATCTACCAAGGGCATACTTTATTTAAGTATTTTTGTTTATCAGTAGATCAATAATCGGAGTTAGATGGGGGTTTGTCCCATTAACTCCCTATTCAGATAGTTCAGTTACAGGCTTTCAGACTAGGCTAGTTCAAATAGTATTTTAGTTTTCAGATGTTTTTAGCAGATGTTACATTTATTAGTATTTCATATTTTGAACCTTATGGCATTTCAGCCTATTTTCTACATTTATCTCAGTATTACTATTCAGTTCTCACAGCAGATATTAGTTATGAGTTAGCTTGTGGTCCTTCAGTGTTTTAAGTACCATGTGGCATATAGGGTATATTCTTGGGGCATTAAAAACATGGTATCAGAGCCAAAGTTTCAACAGAGTCCTAGGGAGTCTGAAATTTGCATTGCGTGAGGTCTTATGCATGGGTGTGTAGCATGTCATACTTATGGACAGGAGGCTATGAGATGTTTTAGGAAAGTTTTCCCTTCTTTTAGTGTTTATGTTGTGTGAGTGAGTATGAGCTCAAGCTAAATTGTCAGTCTAATTCTTTTCTTCCTTCTTGTTTTGCAACATGCCTCCCAAAAAGACTAACAAAAGGAGAACTAGAAATCAACCAACCCCTCTATCCATTCAAGCATATCCTCTAAATGAGTATATCTCCCATGTAGAATTCAAAGTTGTATTCACCACTTTAGCAATTTAGTAGTTGCTAAGAACAACCAATAGGTTTTTGTCTTATCTAGGCGTGGGATTCATACTCAACAGAGTAAAGAGGAGAATTGTAGGAAGAAATATAGAAAGAATAAGAAAGTCAAAACAAGTGGATTTAGGCCAAGGTCAGAGGGTGTTAACCATTTCTAGTTCTGTCAGAAATTCTCATCCCCAAATCCTTCTGTAGCTAGTGCTCAAATTTAGAAATGATAGTCAAGATAGAACACCAGGCTCTAAGTCATAATGTAGTGAGAAGGGTGTTCGTACTAATCTGCTTTACGAAGAATGTGGTAAGAATCATAAGATAGTATGTAGAGCTGGCAGTGATGTTTGTTTATGGTAAGGCAAGCCAGGCTAGAGAGTTAGAGATTGTCCTCAGTCAGGTTCACAGGGTCAGTACTACTGTCCTTCAGCTCAGTTCGATCGCTCGAACCAGTAGGGTGCCACTTCCAGTGCTGCTAATAGGCAACGCCCAAACATACTTTATACACTTCAGTCCAGAAAAGATCAAGAAAATTCTCCTGATGCAGTCATTGGTATATTATAGATCTTCTATTTACATATTCATGCCTTATTAGATCCAGAAGCTTCTTTGTCTTTTGTAACTCCTTACATAGCAATCAACTTCATGTCAGACTAGAAATCTCAATAAAACCTTCTTAGTGCTTACCTTAGTAGGTAAATCTATTCCAGCAAAATGAGTATACAAAAATTGCTTGGTTACAGTATTTCAGAAAATCTCTTCAGTTAATTTCAGTAATAGAGTCATTTTATTTTAGTTTCTTGATGAACCAGTCCGTGAATGAAGGGTTAGTACCTCAATTTCTGCTGATTTAAGGTTGAATCTTTAGATTGAACTAGTAGAAAAAGAAGTTGAGAATTCTAAGTTAGTCCATGTTAAGGTTGCTATATGATTATTTTTTAGGAAATAGAAAGCTAAGAATCGTGTTTCAAAAAGAAGTATTAGCAGTGGACCTTACATTATCAGAAGTAGTCCTTCATAATGAGTTTAGTGTTTATAAGAATTGTCATACCTCAAACTCTAGAGTAAAGTGGTCTCAGCTCGATTTAGACTTTATTAAGAGGTTCACAGACTTAGAATAACAGCTTTAAGATAACAGTGAGATAGTAGAACAAGTAATTAAGTCAGACTTTCAAATTCTAGTAGTAATATCAGTACGTGTAGAGAAGCAGTGGGAGAGGTTGATGCCCAACTCTTCCTTACCTCATTACAATGTTTTGCCCTTTAGCTAACACGATATATACTCATGCCTCACATCTTAACTCTATGATCATAGTTCGTATTCGTGCACATTATCAAAAATTATGTACGTTTATAGTTTCTAGGATAAGGTGTTCTAGTTTCCTCAGTATTACGAATCATGCTCTATGAATATAGAAACTTCAAAATCAGGTCATGCAGCTCAAGACTCATGTACTCATGCCTTACAGTGTGCTCAATTTCTATGACTTATGCTATACTCTTAATGATCAGCTAAATTCAGATTTTTTCATGTATATCCTTAGTTTAGACCTCTTGATAAAGTTAAGGATGTTGATGTTCTATTCCTCAGGCCTCAGTTAAGTGTCAAGTTCATTATAGTTTCCATTCATGCTTCAGGCCCCCATGTTTTAACCTTCAGTTAACTCTCTTTATGAAATGATGTAGTGATAAGCAGTTGCTCAGAAGGGAGAGAGTAAATGTTTTATGTTAAGAAAATATTATTGCATGCTAGTTTTACATTAGTCTATAGTTATAAAGATAGGCTTGAATGTCATTATGATGTGTAAGGGGCTAAATGAATTTCGGAGAATTAAGTAGGCTTTAACATATTGGGAGAATTCATTCTAAATCAGACCTTAGTAGGTAGAGTGATTACTGCCCATATTACACAATTTTAGCCATGATGTGATTTCTTATTAAGATTTCTCATTCAGACCATGCCAAGATTTCCTTGCTCCCTAAAGTCAATAGGAATTTATAGAAAGAGTGTCAATAAATGCTTTAGTTGAGTATAATTTTTTAGTGTGGGTTAGTCCATAAAGCCAAGAATTCAGTTTAGCTGTCAGGCAGACAAGTTTATATGGTTTCCCTATCTTTCCACCTAGTTGTACTATCTGCAGTTTTATGAATATGACTATTCCAAGATAAGAGCACCCTAGTAGTTATGATTTCATCCCAGTTCATGTATTATGTCTCAGTTTCAGATCCCAGATATTCAGTCATTATTTAGTTTGTAGGTGCCCCATGCATCGTCTCATTTTCTCTCAGAATCCCAGCCAAATCGACATTTTTTGGGGGATATAATATACCAAAGGGGAGATGCACTATAACCCTCGATATTTTATATCGTAAACCTTTTAGTTTGTCTTCACGTAACTAATCCAGTTTTGAGTAATGGGTACTTATAAGTTGACCCTCTTATTCCAATCATAGTTGAATGACCATTCCTAAGTCATGGCATCTATTCAAGGACGAAGTTCTTTTAATAACAATCGGTTCATGTATCATGTTTCAAACTCAATTATGTTCTCATGTTCCTGTTCATACGTTCAGTAAATGATCTCAGGTTCATTAATATTCTCAGTTTAAGGTAACAGTCTTCCTTAGCACTACTTATTCCATGTTCAATTATAGTTTTAAACTTGGTATTTCTTACTATTGCATAACCAGTCATGCATTCATGAATCAGTTTGGTCATGTATTTCATGCATCAGATATGCACATTCAATATGAAAATTTAGCTTGTCAGTAGTTCATTCATGTATTCATGCATCAAATATGCATGTTTAGTGTGTAAACTTAGTATATCAGTGTTCGTCAGCTTAATCAGTCTTATTCGGGGACGAATGTTCCCAAGGAGGAGATATTGTAATACCCCGTATTTCCCTAGCTTAAATTAACTCTCATTTCATGAGTTATCAAATATAAAAATTTTGAAATACTCATTATTTTTTACTTTAGAGCCTGACATTGCATAGGAAATTGAATCAGCTTTCCAACGATATACAATTTTCCTAAATCCAATAATCGGGTAATAAGTTATGGATATTTGAAGTTTCAGTCGTTAAACACCGTAATTCAGGCCAGTAGTGCATTATGGAGTAAGCCAAAATGGCAATTATCAGTTTCCCGTAAGGTATTGCAATACCGATGCAACGCGCCAAAGCTCATTTTCATATTTGTCAATTTCCAGGAAGACAACACGATTGTACCATATTATGTCGAGCTTCCAGATCCCATCCAGTATTGCAACACGATTCCTCCGTGTCGCGCCACCATCCACATTTCTAGATGTCATTTTCCAGTAGCTTGGTGTGATAGTGGCACGTCATGCCAGGGCCTAAAATCAGGGGTTTCATGATGAAAATTAAAAATATTCCAAGGGTAATAGGGTCTTTTTCTATGACCCAAATCAGCCTTAAACACCAAATTGTGCCCTAAATACCCTATTATATCATTATTCACTCACTTTTCTCAAGATTGAAAATATTCTCTCTTAAAGAGGCAAAAACCCTAGTTCAAGAAATCAAAGTCAATCCTCAAGGAATCCTCCAAGAACTTTCAAGAAAGAATCTTCTAAGGTACGTTAGGTGTTCATCTTTGGGTTTCTTTCACCTATACAGTCCACAAATCCATTTTTCTAAAACTACAAGATTGTTGAATTATGAACCTCTATGTTTAAATTGAATTCATGTTCATGATATTAGTTTAAATCCATGTTTAAATTACATGCCTTCATGAAATTGAATAGCATGTGTGATGAATATATGATTATATTGATAAACCCTTGAATTTACAAAATAATTAATGTGTCTATGATGTTAATTAGGTTTAATCTATGATTATTATAAGATTCATGAAATTAGTTTAGTATTTTATGGGAAATTATATGAATTGCATGCTAAACCCATGAAATTGTAAGTTTGGGCATTATAGTTGCCATGTTTATATGTATCTGTGATTATGTGCATGAAGTTGTGCTCCCCAACTGGTTGATAGAATGTACATGTGAATAAAGTGATGAAATCATGACATGTTAGTATATGTACAAGCTTATGCCCTACAAGTGTTTAATAAAATGTCTCCATAGATGAAAAAAGAACATGTGTACATTGTTATGCTTTGAAAGATCATATGATGCTTTATTTTTTATTTTATCGAGTCTTGGGGGTATTTAGTACCCGACAATTTAGTTGTTACCTAGATCTAGTGTTAGTTATAGAATATTATCAGTCATGTCACGATCAGTAGAACTCTGTCAGTTATAAAACTCAAGAAAACTCAGTAAACTGAGTATCAGTCCAGTCCAGTTCAGTATAATTAGTTCAGTTTCTTTTAGTTAAGAGTAGGATTCAGCACCAAGAGATCCTATGGATGGGTTCTTACCTGTTGTTAGGACTGGGTCACTTGAAGAAATCCCTATGTTCCAGAACTACATAGCCAGTGTAGGTTATGAGATGTCACTCGTTAGATAGGACTGACATACTTAAGGATCACCCTCTAGTTTAGTACTGATCTCAGGGGTCACCTATTAGTTAGGATTGTTCCACAGTAGTTGCTAGTACCCATGGCACGGTGCTAACACCCTTTTTATTGGGGTTACAAATTAGACCCCAACTTAGTTATATTATCTTATTTGGGGCATATTGGTTAGATGATTACCTCCGATAGTTTTAGTTTTAATCTTCTGTATAAAACTCTGTTCAGTCTTACTGAATCAAGACTGTCAGACACAGTCACTTAGTATTTGTAATTCAATTATCAGTAACTTCAGCTATCAGTTACTCAGTTATTAGAACTCAGTACTTAGCTTCAGAAAAGCTCAGTTATAGAGTATATATATGCATAGTATTACATACTCAATATTTAGAGTAGTTTTAGTTATCCATGTATTCTCATATTCAGTTACTCTGTATCATTCAGTCTGTTACTAATCATGCATAGGAACCCTTGCATTTAGCCTTACCTCATCTAGCATACCAGTACATTCTATGTACTGATGGCATACACCTTTTTTGCGCTATGATGTCTCATATCAGAGGTTTGGACGCTCAAGATCCCAACCACATTTAGACAGACCAGTTCAGCAGTTGCAGGTTTAGTAGTGAGTCCTCATCTATAAATGGCATACTTTATTTCATTATTTTAGTTTAATAGTATATCAATAGTCAGAGTTAGTTGGGGGTTTAGTTTAATAGTAGATCAATAGTCAGAGTTAGTTGAAGCTTTATCTCATTAACTCCCTATTCAGATAGTTCCATTAGAGGCTTTCAGACTAAACTAGTTCAGATAGTATTTCAGTTTTCAGTTGTTTTTAACAAATTTTACATTTATTAGTATCTCAGATTTTGAACCATACGGCATTTCATCCTATTTTCTATATTTATCTCAGTATTACTATTCTGTGCTCACAGTAGATATCAGTCATGGATTAGTTTGTGGTCCTTTAGGGTCGTAAGCACCATATAGCATCCTGGGTGTACTCTTGGGGTGTTACAAATATATATGTTTATGATGATAATAATGATGCACGAGGTCGTTGCGCAACCTCTGGGATTATTACACAATCCCCATGTACACCTACAAAGCTAAAGCTTACCAATGTAGGACCCATGAGAGGTTCATCAACCCACATACAATCCATATATCTCATATCCCCTTTTCAGCACATCCCTCAGAAATGGTTGTATAAGGTGTTATAATATCTCTTCCCTGGCACATCCTTCGAGGAGGGTTTTAAAAAAGATGTTTCCATAGTGGTACCAATGTTTCATGACTGAGTATGATATGAGGATGTAATGCTTACAATCAATCACATTGAGTATTTTCACAACCAACCACATGATATATATCTACAACCAACCATAATGATATATTTTCACAACCATGTAAGCCTATATTCACTCATTATTTTTGTTCATCTATGAATTTTCACATGTCTCATATATAAATAAAGTATGAATATAATCATAATACACCAATGGTACTGGACTAAACATTTTAATAATACAATACAATTATTCACATGTATTCAAGGCTATCAATATCGCATAGGACCCCACACGATCAAACATATTACATAATATCCCAATTTCGATGATTACATCACATATAGGCCCCCACACTGGCACAATACATAGATATCAATTTTTTTATGATTATTTCCCACTCTTAACATGCATTTTGTACTATTATTGGAGGGTGATTTTTTGAGAGCACCTCATTTTTCTCTAGCTCTGGGCATTGTACCTCCATATACTCTAGATTCTTATTATGGTGCTCCTCTAGTCTCAATTATGGATCCTTTGTGGCACTAATATTAGCGTATGGTACTCCACAGACTCCAAGTGTTATTCCTCTTTTAGAACCTATATCTGAGTGTGGTATGCTATGATCAAGAATTTAACATTCATCTATGATACCTCCTCTGATGGGATCTCACCCAACCAGATTTACTATGCCTTCTATTATTACAAGTAGAATTATGTCTCCTAAGGATCAAAAGAGGTTTGAGAGATTCACTCATTTGGGTCTTCCTAGGTTCATTGGTGTTGTGCGTGGGGATGCCTATGAGTTCTTGATTAACTATTGTGATAAGTTCCATATCCATGGTTTGCTTTAGTCTCATGGGGTTGTTATTCTACTTATCAATTAAGAGATATTGCTAGAGATTAGTGGAGGTCACTTATTAGTTAAAGACCTCATGATTCTCCAAAGAGGACTTCAGATCAATTTTTTGAGAAATTTTAGTAAAGATTTGTGCCTTACAATTTTAAGGATAAGATGAAAGATGAGTTTGATCACCTAAAGTAGGGCTCCATGATTTTTATGGAGTATGAGGCACATTTCCATACCTTGTCTAGGTATTTTTATGTCATTATTACTACCGAGTCTGAGAAGATTCAAAAGTTTGTGATGGGGTTGGATGTTTTTTTGTAGCTAACAGCAACTTAGATGGTAGTGTATGGAGCATCGTTTAGAGTATAGTAGATCATGCTAGGATGACTGAGTCAATTCTTTAAGGAATTCAAGAAGATGTTAATAAAGTGCACCATCAGGGTGAGTTTAGAGGTCATACTTCTTGAGGTAAATATTAAAGAGGTTTCTGTAGGTTTTATGGTAGAATAATACAGGTAGCCTTGCAGAGTTTAAGTAGTGGGTCTTCTGGTTCATCAATTTTGGGTGGATGTTCTAGCTTAATCATATTTTCTCCTATTTAGTCTGGCTGCAGAGTTTACTTTGTGTATGATGAGGTTGGCTATATGACCAAGGACTATCCCTGTGTTGTTCTAAAGGTTACTCTTATTTCAGTTGTGAGGGGTTAAGGTTCTACTAGAGGTGAATAGTATAGAGTAGTGGTGCCCGTAGTGGTAGTCGCAGGGCTACTCAATTAGGTGGCGGCAATGGACAGTGCTATACTATACCCAGCAAACCAGAGGAAGAGGATTCCAATGCTATCATCACATATATCATCCTTATTTTTTTCAGATTTGGGTCTATGTTATTTTTTCTAAGATAGATTTTTTCCTATGTGTTTGGACATTTTGGTTTGGGTATTGATTCTTTTTGTGAGATTTTTGATTTTCCTATTCGTGTATCTACCCTTATATGAGACTCTTTAGAAGTGGATCAACTATACCGATCCTGTGTTGTGACCTTTGTTGGGCGTGAGACTTGGGTAGATCTGATTATCCTGAATATGGTAGATTTTGATGTCATCTTGGTTATATATTGGTTAGATCCTTATCATGTTTTCCTATATTGTTATGCTAAGACTGTGACTTTACCTTCACCGAGTGTGCTAAGGATAGCATGGAAGGGTGTACTTCCCTCACATCCCAAGAGAGTTATATTTTTTTTTAGGCTTATCGTATGGTTGGAAAGAGATGTTTGTCTTAGTTAGCCTATATTCATGATAGTAGTATTGTTACCCTCCCTTCTTTGGATTTTATTCGTGTTGTCTATGATTTCATGGATATATTCCTTATGGATTTTCCTGGTATGCCTTCGGATCATGATATTGACTTTGCTATTGATGATGAGCCCAACACCAAGCCCAATTCTTTTTATCATTATAGGATGGCCCAGTCGAGTTGAAGAAATTGAAAGATTAGTTACAGGAGTTGTTGGATAAGGGATTTATGTAACCTAGTGTATCACCTTAGGATACGCCTATGTTGTGTGTGAAAAAAATGATGGGTCAATGCATATGTGTATTAATTATCGACAGTTGAATAAAGTGATGGTTAAGAATAAGTATACTCTTACTCGTATTGATAATTTGTTCTATTAGTTTCATGGTGCTTCGGTATTGATTTGAGATATGGGTATCACCAGTTGAGAATTAGAGCTTCATACATACTAAAGATAGCCTTTTTGGACTCGTTACAGTTATTATGTGTTCTTGGTTATATCCTTTAGGTTAAACAATGCCCCAGCTGCGTTCATGGAGTTGATGAACTTGGTTTTTTTATTGTATCTAAACTCTTTTGTCATTGTATTTATTGATGTTATCTTTGTTTATTCCAAGAGTAAGGCTGACCATGAGGAACTAAGCCAGTCACTGCTATAGATAATCCAATGTAATTCCCTACCCAATGCTATGAGAAGTGTGGCACATTGGAAGGTCTCCCGGCAAGAAATTTTCCCCAATCATTTTATTAAGAGTTTTTTTCCTATCCCTATTTGATAACCCACACCCATAATTTCTAACCACGCCTATAAGTAAAAGCACTCTTAATTAGTCTATTCATTTGCTCCTTCTCCCTCCCAACTTAAAAGAAGTAATTCGTAGAGACTACATTAAGAAATTCAAGCAAGTATTTTTCTTATGTTTCTCTTCCAAGTTCACCACTTCTTTCAAGATATGTGAGGAAATCTCTTCTCATGTTTTCCACATAGATTTTCCCTTATTTTCAATCGGAACCTATGAAAATTGTTAGGGTAGGAGTAAAATCTTATTAATTTAAAATCTCCTTGATTCCCTATGTTAATATCATGAAATCACTTCTCATGTTACCTATCCTTCAAGATACACCTAGTCAATATTATTTCAGAAAATTTCTTTTCTTTATAAATTCATGATTACTAATGAATATTATGAAATGTATTAAGTTTGATGATATTTTAAAGGAATAAATAAATCATAAATCCCATGATCCTCATGAACCTTAACAGAAACTCTTTTTGATTATACTTACATTATGAGTTATGATATGGTTTTACTTACTTGTGATTTATGACTTTATGCTATAATCTCTCTCTTCTATGCTTTTTGATATGATGTAAGAACTCATTAATCATAAACAATGCTAAAATAACATGAACATTCCAAAATTTTATTCTCCATAAAGTTAAGAAAATCCTAAACCAAAAACCATAACATAATGAATCATAATACTTTCTTTCATGAAACTTTAATGATGTTAATAAATGAAAAAATCTATTATTGGGAGCCTTATATCGCTAATCATTTATTATGAGTCTGAAGTGGCTATCCCATGACTATGAATCTAAAGCATCTAATCCGTGAACATGAGCCTAAACTGGCTAACCTATGAACGTGAGTCAAAAAGGATCAAAATATAAATCATATAAGCTTAAGTGAGTTAGAAGAATGACTAAGAAGTCATAAATGTAAATGACATATACATGAAATTGCATTTGCTGATGTCGGTTATGAATCATTCCGTTGATCTAGTGACTCCTTCATGTGTCCCCGAAAAATCATATCATGGATCCTTGCCAGCAAATGTTTTATGTATGTCCTGTGCCTTAAAAGGTATAGAATTTCTAAGTTGAATGGAGAAATTTAAGACATCATGTGTTCACAATGTAGTTTATATCGGTTCACCACTTAATCCAATAATTAACATAAAGTGGTTGAAAGAATTTAATTCCAAAAACAATTATGATTCAAGCTTATGTTTCCTTCTCATTTCTTGTTTTCTTTTCTCTTTTGGTTATTCCTACTTATGTATAAGCATTTTATGATTTATTCTTTCCATTTTGTATATAGTACTTTTAGTGTAATTATGTCATTTTGTAATGCATTATTTTATGATGTAGATCTAACTACTCAGGCTCGTTGCTAAGCAAATAATTAGGTTTATCACCTTCAGCTGTTGGTGAGTCCTTTCTATTTTTTAAGGGATTAGTATAGATTTAGTTATTATATTTTTAGTTTAACAAAAGTGTGTCAGGGCCATATCCCGATACATACTATTTCTTAAATTTAGAGGCTTTATAGACCGTTAGTTTTCAGGCTTATGTTTTTTTAGATATTGATGGATGTATAAATATGAATATGAAACTTTAATTTTTCTTATTAATGAACGAAGCTTGTTTCTTTATAAAATTTCTATCATATTTTTCCTATTTTTTCCCATTTATTAGTGAATACTCATGTCACATATAAAACACAAGTTCTCTCGACTCAGCAATGACATTGGGTGTCGGCTGCACCTAGGGTCTACGTTTAGTTGTGACATATTCTATAATGACCTATTTTTGGTGATTTGAGTGAAAAAATTATTTATCTGTAATTTCACCTTTACCCCTCCCCGTGGTGTTTTAGTATTTCTTTAGTGTGGGGATAATTGGCATGATTCCTAATGTATTTCAATGTGATCTATATGAGTTTGTGCTTTTTGGTTCCTTAAAAAGCCTTATAGTTAGCTTCAGTCAACATTTATTGATCTGTGCATCAGATGGCAAAATAGACTAGGCCAATAGATCCAAAACATTGATTTTATCTTGGTAACATGATAAGTGTGGTTTTACCACTTTTATATCTCATTTTGACCTTTGATTAGAAAGTTTAAAAGTTAGGTCTTAGGGGCCAATTCTGGGAAAACAATGTTTTATTTGGAATCTAATATCACTTTTGAGTCTGGAGTGTCAATTTTAGAGGGGTAGAATAGTTTGTTTGTATGCTCAGGATTTTAGATGAAACTAAATGGGTCCGCAGAGACTTGGAATTCTCCAAGTCTCCATCTAGTGCACCACTCAACTGGTGCACTTATTTAAGAGATGCTTTGGTTGCTTCAGAGACTTAGCCTGATATCTAAACTATCATCTAAGAGACACTAGGCTTGCTTAGGTGATTGTCTCCTAAGTGATAACCTGGTCACTAAGCGACACTGGCATGCTAGAAGCCTGTTTCTTAACCAATAGCCAAGTCGCTTATGTGATGTGGCGGAATTCACTTAAGAGACACCTGGTCACTTAAGCGATAGCTTCCTAAGTGACCCAGTGCTTGTTTAGGCGATGCATGGGTAGATTACACCCTTATTTTCGAAACTCTTTCATTATTTTTGAGACTTAGATCTTGGGGTTCTAGTTTTTGGGCATTTCCTTCCATTTGTAATCTTATGTAAGCTCCAAATCCCTATTTTAATCTTTTTTCTTCAACTTGTATCATTAAATCCTTGTTAACAAAATGAATTCAAAGATAGAAATTGGGGATTCTGGCCCGAAAGGCCTAAATTAATGATTCTTCAATTCAAACCACAATTATAAACCAGTTTTAGTTGGTTTTTCTCCCATGTGTTTCTTTAATCATGGAAAACATTTTTTTGGACAAAAAAATTGGTTTTACCCTTATTTTTAGTGAACCAGTTTTCAGGGTCCATTTTAACCTCGACGCAGAAATAGGCACTAATGGTACTTTTGGATTTCTTTTGATGCATAAATTCTATATTTGTATGTTTTCATTGATTTTGGGTCATTTCATGAGGGGAAAGGGTTGAAATTTCTGCAGAATGGAAGGGGTCATAAATATTGGTATAAAATCATGTTATGGGTGTGGGAACAAATCAAGGAAATGGCTATATTATTACGTGTTCTAGTATGGGGGCCTGTATTATTGTCATTTGGGGATTTGAGATATTATCTGTTATGTATGGCTTTGTGGTGTCTTATATGATGATATTTGCCTGGTATTTGCGTAATTGGTTGTTATCCTCGGTAGAAAATTTTCTAAATTGTTAATTATGTGGTGTAAAATATGGTATATCTTAATCGATTGGTATATGGATCATGTTGGACCATGAATGATTGGTTTATTGAGTGGATTTTTGGCTCACACACCAGATATATTGGTTAGAATTGGAAATTTTCATTTGGTTAGTTGTAATCATTACATCCAAATATCATATTCATTCATGAAATATTGGTACCATAATAGAAATACTAGAAATATTGGTTGTGACATCATTACAGACCGTCTTCGAGGGATGTGCCGATAAGGAGTCTTAGATATTGGTATTGGTTATTGAATTGAATATGGGTTAATGAAATACCCATGGGTCATACCTAGGAGCATAGATAGGTAGGTGTATATAAAGGTTGTGTGATGACCTCATGCATTATATATCATATCATCCTCATCATCACCATCCTTATAGTCATTAAATATTATATGTATATATATTTCTTATTTTATATAGTATTATTGTCTTATTATGATGTCCATCTATGTGAACGTCTTTCCATACTTTTATGTGTGAAATCTATATACATGTACTTTCATGTCATATTTTAGTGTGGTATATATGAATATTGTAGAACTGTAATTGGAGACAGTGTGGGCTACCATTTGGGACATTGTCGATTATAAGTAGCGTGCCCATAATGTGTATTTTGTATGCTTTATTTCTACTTTGCTCAGTCATCCTATGATACCTACTGAGTACAAGTGGACTGTACTCATCCCTACTGCGCCCTTTCAATGCAGTTCTAGGTACGATTGTGCCACACGACAGTAATTTAGGCGATACTTGGAGTCTAGGTAGCAATTGATCTATGTCTTTGAACTTGACTACTACCTTTTTCTTATCTAGACTATGTCTTTTTTGGATACAAAAATGGAGTCATTCCTTTTTAGACATCGTATGTATATTTTGATTTGAGTTTTATTAGTAGTTTTTACACTATGACACTAGGTTTTGGGTATTGTATGGTATCTTGAAAAAGTATTTCCTCTTTTACAATATATGTGTGGTTCAACTCTATTAGGAGTCTTGCTTTGGATTTTGGTATTGATTTCAAATTTCATAGTAGTTTGGGTGATAGGCTTACTTCTCTAAACTTGCCACGACAAGTACCATCTAAATCCTTGTTTTTTGGTTCATGATAAATAGGTATCATTGCGTCCAGGTTCACTAGTCTCTAGTATAAGAACAAGGTATCGAATAGAGTTTGCAGATCAGTATATGGATGTCAGTATCTATCTTTGAAATGTTATAAGATGTCATTAGCAAACATTCCTTATTTTTGTGCCTTATTATGTGAATCTTTCATACCGAATGGTATAAATCAAATTTCACTCTTTTTGTGTCGATGGTGATGACTAGATCTTATAATGATAGAGATGTAGAGCCGTTATATAAGTAGAAAGACTAGTCTAGAGTGCAAGTTATGAGTCGAGGATGGGTTCGAGGTAGTGTGTGGGCATGAGGATTTTCCTCATCTAGAGGTAGCACTAGGGTACTCTCCCCTAAACCTCAGGTTGAGCATGTTGGTGTATGGGTCCTACTCGATCCTATCGAGTTCTTCTAGCTTAGTTTTGGAAATTTCCCTTCTTTGCCTATTTTTAGCCCATTTGTATTATAATGAACATGTTTTGGCATTGGTCCTTCTTGGCCATTGTACACCTCAACTAAGGTGAATCGCTAAGGTTGAGGGTGTCTATCATAAGGGTGTGCAATGTAAAGTGGGTGTGAAGAAGGGTAAAATATTTTTTTTTGGTTTTAGGTAAGTGAGATATACTTGTTAGTGCTATGTGTGATTACATGATGCAAGTGGGTTTTTAATATAAAGAGCATGTTGATGTTATGAATTTCTACGTTTGAGACATCTAAGCTCTAGTTTAGGGCTCTTGTCCATTGTTGGCTTAATATTGAATTCATTCTGTTGTGTTGTTGAGAGTCTATGATGATCCTACTTTAGTTGAGAATGTTACAAATATATGTAAGGTTTTCGTGTATTCTTTGTTGCACTAGATGTCTAGAACTTGCCTAGTATGTATGCAAAGCAAAATAAAGAGTATGGATTTAGGAGATGATATAAGCATTTCTTTGATAGCCATCTATACCCTTTTTTAGACCTACCTTTGTGCATAATCCTAGTTAACCCCATTGAGCCTTTACATTATTTTCTTTGGCAGCCTCATATGTAGCTTGTATCCCATTCTTTTATTCACTTTAATTTGATCAAATTCTCCTAAGAACTTTAGTGTAAAATTAACTGAGTTAAGGAGTTTGAAATTCAAGCAAGGAAAAGGAGAAATTAAAGCCCCAAATTAATAGTTATTGGTGTGTACAATTGATGTATTGTGGTTGGGAGTGAAAAGGAAAATGTGCTAAAATTGAATCATGAATTGATAGAAAATGCTCCTTCCATGTTGTATGTGAATGAGCTTAATGAGAAGTGGTAAAACAAAAGATGTGTGTAGATAAAAGTGGTGAAAGTGGTTGTTAGAAGTGAATTAAATAAAAAGTCTGATGTATTGAAGAGCATAGGGAAGTTAGTCTCTATTTTTGATCAATATTATTCCTACTCATCCCTTAGCCAACATTACAACCCTTAAATACCTACTTGGTCCTAAACTTTAACATTCTGATATTAGTGGAGTACTACACTATGGGTAAGCCTATGGTTCGTCTTGTGTACTTATGAATTGTTTGGGAGAGCGAGTGTAATTTGATTCTTGTACGTCTTCTATTATAAATTGCATCTATGTGAGTGCTTATAGGTAACTCTCTAGTTGTGAGGGAATATGTTTGATGATATTTGGGTGATTTGTATGATGTCTTTTATTGATCAATATGTATGAGTTTGCCAACTAGGTGAGTCAATTCTTGAGGCAAATATGTTTTGGCGTAATATTCATGAGCTTTCAATTGTGTACATAACATGCTTAGTGTAAGCACTTGCATTATATATAGTCATTGTAGTATTAGCTTGAGTGTCTTTCTTGTAGTAGAAGTGTAGAGTCACCTCAGCTTATGATTCTCTAGAGTAAAGAGTTGTTTGAAGATGAACAAGGCTTTATATATGGGGTGGTGATCAGAGGTTAATTTACGCACCTCAGTGTTGTTATCTGGGCTTAGTTAGCACTGCTTTGAGGACTTCTTGTGTTCTTAATGAGTTAACATTGGTATAATTGAGCATCTAAGATAATAAGTATTTTATTCCAATGTTTAAGATGTTTTCCAAAGAAGTTTGTACTTAAATTGGTCAATTAGAGTGAAAACGACAAAACTAGTGTTACTAGCTTAAGCTAGGGTTGTTCTAGTTGATCTAGATGAATTCTAGTGTTGGAATGAGTTCCTAATGTTATGATCATTTAATTATGTGTGGAACAACATGTTTATAGTGTTTGAGGTTCCATTGAAATAATCCAAGAGTCAAAACGAAGCTTAAGATCAAAAGGAGTAAGACTAGTATTCTTAGCATAAGTTTCTAGTTTGTTGTCTTAGATGATTGTGTCGTTTTAATCTCTAATTCATGGTGTTTGATTCTATATTATTCTTGTTGAGTTGGTGATGATTATATATGGATGATATACAAGTTATAAGTCAAGTGGAAATCAAACCACAAGGCTTGGGATGGAAGGACGAGTGCATAAAACAAGTTTAGGAGTCAAATTGAGGTCGTGAATACATGGGGTGTTGTGGACCTCGGTCTATGATATGAAAGGGTAATAGTGGACATGGATATGGCTTACAAGGTGAAAATCCATTGTGTCACCGTGATGAGATTGCTTCGCACACCTAGTCCATGGAATAATAGGGGTGACGTGGACCCTAATCCAAAAGTGGCCAAATTGTCCTCCTATAAATTGTACACTTGAACTTGATGTTATATACCTTGGACAGCTTTAAAACATGGAGCGGGGCTGGAAAACACTTCAAATAGGGTTTTTCTTTCTTTAATTTAGTTTATTTATTAATTTATAATGTATTCATCTATCATGATTACAGTTATGTCAATGAGCGGCTAAAATCCCCTTTCCGATGCTAAGGCCAAGAATATGATTACTATTGCTTTGAATAACTTAGGTTCTTATTGATTTTTATATTTAGTTATTTAATTACCCTTTTTATAACTATTTTAAATAATCCGCATCCCTTAGTATAATCCATTGTCATTTTTGTGAGCTCAAGAGAGAGAATAAGAGTATAGAACGTGAGGGTAAATAGAGTTGGATTGTAATCTTCTACATAATGAAGTTATAATTTGCATGTAGGAAAGGGATATACTTTCATTACCTATTTGGTTCACTTACAAGATGAAATATAAAGGCATTTACCCTAGTAAGTACATCACTTACGAGAGACCATGATCATAATATCAACCTCGTGAATCAACAAACAAGATAAGTAATCTAACCAATGAAGTTAAATAGCTTAGTATGATTGTTCACGGGGCCTTAAACCTGGGTTTCTCCCCATTGATTGTGCAAGACCTTTAATTTACCGCATTGTTTAGTTTACGTTTAGTTATAACTTTCAAAACTCTTTTAGTTACTTTTACACCACTTTAATCAAAAAAGTTGAACTAGAATCAGATAGTTGTTAAAACAAGTCCTTGTGGGATGATGCTTGGCTTCTAAAGGGCCACTTTACTACTTGGTGGGACCACATACACTTGCGTGTGAGCTTGGGTGCAATAAGTTTTTGGCACCTTTGACGAGGACTTGTAAATAGGCAACTATCTTATTTTTAGTTTAGCTATACTGATTTTTACATAGTTTAATATGTTTTTTCTTTTTATTTTCTTTTACTTTGTTTTGTCACACTTTTTGATATGGCAACCTGGGATAGATGGTTTTTGAGTGGTGATGATTCTTTTTGTTTTTGTAGAGGACACCACCGAGAGGCTTTTTTCCAGAGTATTATAGAAGCATGTGGATGGGACCTTTATAGGATGAGGTGGATATTATCCTATTTGTAGAGTAGACCACAAGTTGGTGTGTGTTTTTTGGTAGTAGAGATCACTCTACAGATTTGTGTGGTGCTAATCTTGAGTTAGTCATGTTTGTGGGAAATTATCAAAGGCAAAATTATGGTAATACCTATAACCCAAAGTTGCAGACTCATGCACCAAACAATTCACGGAAATACAACCAGCAGCAACATCAGCAAAAACACACAGGCCAGTACCATAAAAGACATGCTAAATAAGATAATGGCCACCCAAGAATAGATAGTTGCTGAACTCAAAAATCAGCAAGTACTTCACAAGAATTTTGAGCATCAGTTGGGGAAATGGTAGCAAACCCAAAACACCAGGCCTCAAGGTGATTTTCCATGTGACAATGAACCTCCTAAATGAGTAAATGTAATCACTTTGAGGAATGTTAAAGAGCTAAATGAAGAACCTCCAATGAAAACTAAAGAGGGAGATGCAGAGTTAACTCTTCAACTGGTTGTAGACAAATTTATTAGTAGTTTGAGGAAGTCCGAGTACTCAAAAGATAAAACTGCTGAACAGCGTAAAGAGATACCACCACCACCATTTCCAGAGAGGTTGAGAAAAGCAAAGGAGGACACTAGCCAATTTGTGGAGCAAACACAAGAATTTCAGCCATTCAATAGTGATCTTTCTCTTGATACTGACATTGAGAGGGTGAATAAAAGTGAGTATTTATGGATGATGTAAATTTGGAAGTGGGATTGGTTGGGCATCATTCAAAGCACTTTTCTATATTATGTTTCGATAATGACATGCCTGTGGATTCATCTAAAATAGTGAAAGAGTGTAAAGATAAAGAACAAGAATTCTATATTCTAAAATTTGCACCAGACAAGCAAGATAAAAACATACCTCACTTTAAGGCCTAGTAATATACCATGCACCATCCATTACTTGGTTCACTTGTCTTTGTACCACCACCCAATTAGAGAAACAAAAAGATGGATGCAAGGTTGGAGGTAAAACTCATATCCTCAAGGTGGAGGAAAAAATTAATATAGGCCGTGCCACAACACTAAATTAGGTGTTGCTTGGGAGGCAGCCTAAGTTAAGGTATGTTTAATTCCTGGTATTTTTTGTATTTTTAGTTTTTACTGTACTAGTTTTTGTTTTTATAGGGCCACATTTTGATTAGAAGTCTGAGTATAGGAAAACCTGAGCAAAATTATATGGAAAAGACTGAGTGTGGGGTTCTCGGACTCTCTTAATGCATGAAGATGCTACTAGCTAGGTCTAGAGGCCTTTGTATAGATTATTTTAAGTATACTTTGACTACAAAGTAGATGTAAGACCCCACAAAATTCTAAGCTCAATTCAGTCTATTTATACTTGTTAAGGGAGAGAAGGGTCCCATACTTAGAAGGTTCTAGCTAAGTTTCCAGACTTAGTTTGTTTTAGCCTTCAAAAGTTTGAACTCTTATTTCATGAATTTAATGCCCTTAAATGGTCCGTATTATTGCTAATTCATGACCAGCAAGTTTAATAGGTGTTCTCGAATAAGTTTTGGATTTTTTAGAACTTGTTTAGACCACGTTCAAAATCCCAAAATAGTGGACCAACGCAATCTTGGCACTCCCTATCGCCAATCAAGCTGGTTGATATTGTTGCAGGTTGATAGGGTCAAAGTACTGAGGCTTGATGCAATGATGGGGCGATGCATCGACTATCGTATCAATGCCATGACGCGCCGCATTACTAATAGTGTCGGTGTCTAGTTCTCTCTCATTTAAAACCCACATCCTCAGGTTTATTTCAATCTTTTTCCCATGCCCTGCCCTCATAACATAAAATTTAGCCCTCTTTTGTCTAATCCTATTCATTATTCACAAATCCTAAAGAACAAAACCCTAGGGTGATAACGCTCAAACTACAACTCTTGTAAGAGTGTAAAGCGGTCGCTGTCAAATATATAACCCAACTGGGTTGGGTACCGATCCCACAGGGAATAGCCGGTCAACAAGTAAGCAAAGATTATTAGACTTTTGGTGAAAGTCTCATAAAAGGGGGGATTTTAATGTGCAAGTAATGTAAACAAAATAGTAAAGTAAAAACAGAAATAGCAAAGTAAACAAAAAGAATGTTTAGTAAGCTGTAAAACAATGAGAATTGAGAAGTTGGGTAAATTAAGAATTGAGTAGATGAATAGAAGAAGAATAAAAAGTAGAATTAATGGAAGAATTATAATCCGAGTTGTAAGTTGTGGAATAAGAAGTAGAATGAGAATGATAAAAATCTCTAGCAAAATAGGGTATTTATAACACCCATATCCTATTCCTACTAAGCTAATGCATTACTTAACCCAATCCTACTAGGTTACTGCATCATTATCCTAATCCTAATAAGTTACTGCTAGTCCCCAAAGTCTTTAGAATTGTTGTTTTTGCCCGGGACAGATTTTCCATGCGTCACTTTTGGTCCTTGGCGTCCAAGCTTTCCCTTCCTTCTTTCATGAACCATCTTTTGGCGTCAAGTTATCCATAAAATACTGAAATCTGCATTATTTATACCTGAAAACTTGCTAATCACGTTTGTTAGCTCAATTACAGGGAAAAGGACTAAAAGTGCATGAATTATATATTTTGCCCTCAAAACTTAGCTAAAATATGGGTAAAATATAGTACTTTAGGCGTGTAAATTCGCCTATCATCAACACCCCACACTTAAAGCTTTGTTTGTTCTCGAACAAAATATCATGTCCTTCTAAACATTTACTTAGGGTTTCACAATAACAGCACAAAATATTCATCAAGACAGGCATAGCAATCATTAACAAAGAGTAGTTTTCTGATCATTACTAGAAACAATTTTAACCTCTAATATAGACTCGTGATGATGGTTAGTTCGTATTCAAAGGATAAGGTACAAAGAATCATGCACAACTACCCAAAACTCATCAACCATGTGTGTCTCACAATATATTACCCATAATCACTAACAAGTATAGTATATTTATTGAAACATGGGTATACGAGTATCCTTGCTCTCGCTCTCACAAAGAATTCATATGCTGCAACTGATGACCATAGGCTTGCCCTTAGTGTAATGCTCCACTAAATATCAGAATGTTAAGCTTAGGATCAAATAGGTCTTTTGCTGGTTGTAATGTAGGGTAAGGGACGGGTAGGACTATTTTGGCCAGAAATAGTGACTATGCTCCTAAGCGCTTTAATACATCACAATATGCCATTTATTCTTTCTTTCAAACAACCTTTTTTCTTTCTTTTAATCTACCACCCTTTCTCACCTCTTTTGTTTTTCAATTTTAAACATAACTAACTTTTCAGTTTTCCTTTCCCCCTTTTTTTTCTTTTCATAACACCTCTTATGATAGAAATTCTTTTTTCATAACAAATTCAAGCACCATTACATTCTAAAGCATCATACTCACCCAATTTCCTCTTATTTTGTCACATGACTTTACACTTTAAAGCACTTAGGAATTTGGATCAAATTATGGTCTTGAAAAAATTGATTAGGCTTACATATGAGGTTGTCAAAGAAAATAGGCTAAAGGCTCAAAGGGGTTAACTAGGATAATGTCCATGGGTAGGTAAAAAGAAGGTAAACAAGTCTAGGTTGCCAAAGAAATGCCTAAATCATCTCCTAGACTTGCACTCCTTATTTTCGCTTTACATACATACCAGGCAAGTTCTAGCATCAGCCACAAACACAGAATATACTATATCCTCACACACACAACGCACATGGTCGACTTTATTGGGAGTAGCATAGACTCTTGACCCAACAGATGAAGGAATTGAACCACACAATATCACATAGTGAGTCACAATTAGAGCCTAAACGTCTCAATAGTCATGATTTTAGTCACAAACTCTTGTCATAATCTCATGCTGCCTATTAGAATAATTTCATGCGAAGTTAAGTTAAAAAAAAATAAATTTAACTAATAAAAAAAAAAAAAACATAAATGTAAATTCAGATAGAGAAGTATAGCAGGCAAATACCAGCAGCCCACACTTAGACGGGACACACTGCCCTCAGTGGTAAATAAATAAGAAGAACCTGGTTAGTCGGACTCCTCCTCTATGTCTGGGGTCATACCCCCTTCGTTGGAATCATCATTGGAGTCGTCGTCATCAGAATTCTCCTCCACGTCGGAGTCTGGCATTCGTCGATCATCATCGGTCGGCACATCGTCATCAAGAGGTTCCTCAAAATATGTACCTACTCCACACATTGTCTTCACATGCTCATTCATTGGGTAGTCATAGTCCAGCTGTTGGAGCTCTGTAGCAGTTGGAACACGGCCACCGCTCATCATTGTAAACCAAGTCATGCCATAAAGATGGCGAAAGAAACTCTCATCTCGAGCATGCCTTTCTGAAGTGGTAAGGTTGACGCCATGCATAGTTTTAGCATCCTTAACCTTCGTGAGGTCAACCTTCTTTGGGTTGTGTGGGAATTTATGATCAGTCGGTTCCTCTTCGATGCCTTCCTTCCTCAATATTGCGGTCAACAGATTGCCAAAACTGAAGTGGGACCTCTTGTGTAGCCTAGCTTTCCGCATTGTGGATCGAATAATTGCCCCAATGTTGATAGGGGCATTTGTCATCAATGTGTATATCAAGAACACTCTATCTCGTGTTATCTTTGTGTACTGAGTCCCTGGAATTAGGCAAGAGTTAACTATGCGCAACCATATTCTTGCTTCTCTATTCAAAGGAGCATATGGGAAGGTGTTGTGTCATCCGGTGTCCTTGTGTCTACTTCACCATGCCATGGACCTTGTTCCACAGAGTGTGTGTCGAATGGCTCTATATGGAGGTCTATTGTACAGCTCTTTTAATAGTGATGGATCAACAGCAGGCAAGCCAAGAAAGGAGTTGAAGAAATCCGCATTGAGTTGTAAAACTTGGCCCCGAATCTTGACCTCGCTTCCTGTGGTTTTCGGTGACCAGTTGGCATAGAATTCTCTTGTTAAATCGAGATTGTATTCTCCCATGTCTCGGAAGATGAAATCAAGATGTAACGCTGTGATCTTGGCCAACATGCGCGGTTCTTTCTTTGCTAGGCTTTCCTTGTTTATCAAGTCCACATGAACATATTTCTTCTCTTTGTTGTTCCTATACCATTCCTTTGCTTCCTCCTCTAAACCCATTTAATTCTGAACATGCGGCGTGGTACTTGCATCGAGGAGGACTCTCCTTACTCTTTGTGTCCTCTTTTCTTTCCTTTTTGGGAAGTGGTTGCCTTATCTTTGCCTTGTCTTGCTTTGGGTGCCATTGTACCTGAGACTAAAACAATGTTCATGTTAGCGTCATCTCGATGGATACAATCTATAAGCAAGCAGTAGTGGCACCACCCCACACTTAGTTTGTTGGTACAGACTAGTGAAGTGAAATTGGTCGATTACTCAGACTTCACCGGCATACGTTTTAGGTGCTATATTCCAAAAATAAAATCAGTGCAGTCATACTTCTTGTATTCTTAGCAATACTTTCATGTTTGATATATCAAGACTACTACATAGAGATTGAATCAAGGTATAGCATCTAGAAATAATCACAACCTCATATGTTGGTAGTCAACCATAATTCTCATTTCGATGAACAAGTCATTCCAACATGTACACTTTCTATTGACAAGATTATGCAATTTTTGTGACCATGTCAATTCCGCAAAAGTATGACAGTGCATCAAAATCAAAGTCAAGTTTGAAACATGTTAAGATCATTCATACGTATTCTTTCACTCACTTAGTTGTATCACAACACATCAACCACATTCAAGTCACTTCTACTATTTCAAGATTTAACAATTCATAATAGGCATAGTAGTGTAGTACTTACGGAATATAAATGAAGAACAAAGAAGTACTTACTTGATTGATGCCTTTGGATGATGTTCTTGGGAAGTAAAAACGCAAAAGGAAAATTTTGGAGAGGATTTGGAGACTATAGGCGGCGCTTATGCTAGGTTTCCAATGTGTTTTTGGTTCAAGACTAAGTCTCTTATTTATAGGGTAAGGTTGGGTCGGGTTTTGACCCATTTAAAATCGGTTTTGGAGACAAAAAGTGACCATATGCGGCGCCTTTTGCTTTGCCTATGCTTGGCATAGGCGGCGCCTTTTGCATAGCATTGTTGGGCATAGGCGGCGCCTATGCCATGGCATTCTTAGGAATAGGTGGCGCCTTTCACTTAGCATATGAGATTCAGAGACAAAAGGCATTGGCATAGGCGGCGCCTATGCTATGGTATACTTGTGCATGGGCGGCGCCTATGCTACGTCACACTAGATTCCGAGAGCTTAGGCCATAGTATAGGCCTTGCCTTGTTCGTGGCCTAGTTTTACATAGGCCTAGCCTTGTTCTTTGCCTATATTTTCATAAGCAATGCCCAATCCATAGCCTTTTGCTTCTTCATTCCGAACTTACCATCTTTAACATGCAATACTTCCAAATCAAAATGTGAAACCAATCTCCTCGTTTACGCCTCTTGCACCTACATTTACTCAAAAACAACAAAGACGATTAGAACGATGGGTTGCCTCCCATCAAACGCCTTAGTTTTGGTCGTCGCACGACTTTTCTTTTTGGATTTTTATTTATCAAAAGCAAACACGTAATAGAACGAAAGAAAGACAAAAATGAAAAACGATGAGTTGCCTCCCATCTAGCGCTTGATTTATTGTTGCGGCACGACATAGTTACCTCGATTACTTAGACTTCGTCAAGATAAGTGGTGGCCATATAATTTATCGAGTCAAGAGGACCGATATATGGTTTTACTCGTTGGCCATTCACCTTGAAGACAACACCATTAGTGTCTTTCAACTCAACTACTCTAGACGAGTAGACTTGGTTTACTTTGTACGGACCAGACCACTTGGACTTCAACTTACCTGGGAATAGCTTCAATCTGGAATTGAAGAGAAGTACCATATCATCTTTTTGAAAGTTTCATTGAAAAATCCATTGATCATGATACTTTTTCATCCGCTCCTTGTATAGGTCTGATCTCTCATAAGCATATAGACGGAATTCATCCATCTCGTTCAGTTGCTCTAATCTCAGATTCATTGCATCATCCCAGTTTAGATTTAGCCGCTTCAAAGACCACAATTCCATATGCTCAAGCTCAATGGGCAAGTGACATGCCTTCCCGTAAATTAGTTGGTAAGGGGACATGCCAATTGGCGTCTTGAACGCAGTCCTATAGGCCCATAGTGCATCGTCCAGCTTTCGAGACCAATCTTTCTTATTAGCATTTACCGTCTAAGAAGGATTTGCTTGATCTCTCGATTGGAAACCTCTACCTGTCTACTAGTTTGTGGGTGATAAGGTGTGGCTACCTTATGCTCCTTGACACCATATTTTGCCAACACGGATTTGAATAGCTTGTTGCAAAAGTGAGATCCTCCATCGCCTATGATAGTACGTGGTACTCCAAATCGAGAGAAGATATTTCTCTTCAAGAATGCTACAACACGCTTTCCCTCATTGTCGGCCAACGCTACTGCTTCAACCCATTTTGAAACATAATCTACAGCAACTAGGATGTATTTCATTCCAAACAAATTTACAAATGGACCTATGAAATCAATACCCCATGCATCAAAGAGCTCTACTTCAAGAATTTTCGACATGGGCATATCATGGTGTTTCGAAATAGCACCTTGTCTCTGACATTGGTCGCATCTTCTCACAAAGTCGTAGGCATCTCTAAATATCGAGGGCCAATAATATACACTTTGCAGTACCTTTCTTGCTATCCGATTACCTGGGTGATGTCCTCCAACTTGAGACGTGTGGGAAGCTTCCAATATATTAGGCACTTCTACATGGGATATGCATCACCGGATGACACCATCCGCGCATCATCGAAACAAATATGGCTCATCCCAAAAGTAGTGTTTTACATCATGCATAAACTTCCTCTTTTGATAGTAAGATAAGTTTGCCGGTATCACATTACTCACCACAAAATTTGCAAAGTCGACATACCATGGTAACTCTTCCATTATCATCGCTAGGATCTCCTCGTCGGGGAATGCATCATCAATCTCGATTTCAGGCTGCACTATATGATCGTTTTTGAGTCTAGATAGATGATCAGCCACTTGGTTCTCGCAACCTCTTCTATCCTTAACCTCCAAATCAAATTCTTGCAGTAGCAAGACCCATCGAATTAGTCTTGGTTTTGTATCCTTCTTTGTCATTAAATACCTAAGAGCTACATGGTCTGTATGAACGATTACTTTGGTTCCCAACAAATAAGCACGAAACTTCTCAAACGCATACACAACCGCTAGGAGCTCTTGTTCTACGACAGTGTAGTTCTTTTGGGCTTCGTTCAGGACCTTGCTCGCATAGTAGATAGGATAGAATATCTTCTCCCTTCTCTGGCCAAGCACAGCGCCTAATGCTACCCCACTGGCGTCACACATAACTTCAAACGGTAAGGACCAATCTGGTGCTACCATGATAGGAGCTTCAATCAGTTTTCCTTTGAGGCATTCGAATGCCTTCAAACAATCTTCATTGAAGTCAAACTTTGCATCTTTGTCACAAAGTTTACATAATGGACTAGCAATTTCGGAGAAG
Organism: Capsicum baccatum var. pendulum; assembly: GCA_030864225.1. NCBI lineage: Eukaryota > Viridiplantae > Streptophyta > Magnoliopsida > Solanales > Solanaceae > Capsicum > Capsicum baccatum. The sequence goes on along the minus strand of CM061556.1, from coordinate 97,863,211 downwards.
TCTTTGATGAACCGCCGATAGAAACCTACATGCCCGAGGAAACTACGAACTCCCTTCATGGAAATTGGAGGTGGTAACTTCTCGATAACTTCAATTTTAGCTCGATCAACCTCAATTCCTCTTTTGGAGATTTTATGCCCAAGAACAATACCTTCTTTAACCATAAAGTGGCACTTCTCCCAATTCAGCACTAGGTTGAATTCTACACATCTTTGCAATGCCATACTTAAATATGATAAGCACGCTTCAAACGTCTCACCAAACACTGAAAAATCGTCCATGAATACTTCCAAAGTATCTTCGACCATATCAAAGAAAATGGACATCATACAACCTTGAAAGGTGGCTGGTGTGTTACATAGCCCGAATGGCATACGTTTAAAGGCAAACGTACCATATGGGAATGTAAACATTGTTTTCTCTTGGTCTTCGGGAGCAATACAAATCTGATTATAGCCTGAATAACCTTCTAAGAAACAAAACCATCCTTTCCCCGCTAATCGATCTAGCATTTGGTCCATAAATGGCATTGAATAGTGATCTTTGAGTGTCCATGAATTCAGCTTTCGGTAGTCCATGCATACTCTCCATCCGGTGATGGGTATGAGTGGAATAAGTTTATTCTTTTCATTCGCAATCTTCTTCAATCTTTGAGGAAAAGGTGGTAGTGGATAAGGAATTGTTTTCTCCACGGCTTTCTTCTCCTCTTGCTTCCGTTTTTCAACCTTTTCAGGCTGCAACATACTCGGTGTGATGTCATGGACTTCGTGGGTGGTGTCTACGGCAGCTTCTCCTTTTGCCTTATCATTGATGTCTGCTACCTCGTCAACCACTTGCTTTCCTTTGGATGAAGTTTCCAGCACCTTACCACTTTGGGTAGTAATAGCCATGCCTGATCCGTCATTCCTTGGATTTTGCACAGTGTCGCTAGGTAAGGTGCCAGCCTTTCTTTGATTGAGTGCTGCTGAAAGTTGGCTCAATTGCTGCTCTATTTTCTTGATTGAAGTGGAATATGAGTCAACCAATTGCTTCTTTTAGGACAAATCATTTATTACCTCCGTTATTCCTGCGCTGGTTGCTTCCACTCTTTTCAACAGTTTAGCCATCATATCTTCCATATTTCCAGAACCAGATGTGGTGGTGTCACGTCTTCCTGGGGGAACGTGTAAACCAGTCTTTTCATTCTTGTTCTTACAACTACCTTGGTCCTTGTTTCCAGATTTATCATAGTAGTTCCGACCTTGGTTTCCTTGGGTATTACCTCGGAAACCCCCCTGATTGTTCAAGTAGTTGGCTTCTTCTTCTGAATCAGATTCGTCTCTTCCTTTTAACACAACAGCTTTGACTTTTTCAGTCTTCCCTAATAATAGATGCTTTGTAAGAAGATCCACTTGCGTTTTCATGTGCGCCATATCTTGATCACGTTCTTCTTCTCTTCTCTTTTGTTCAGCAGTCATGCCAATAGGTATAGTAGGGCTTGCTACCTCAGAATCCCTGGTATCCCAAGCTCTACTTCGCTTCGTCATCCGATCTAGCATATTGCTTGCCTGCCCAAAGATAAGGTACATAAATGATCCTCCAGCCGCATTATCCACCACTGGTTTAGTTATTGAATTCAAGGCTCTGTATAGTATCTACATTAGGTGGACATTGGTCATGTGATGGTTTGGGCACCTCATAAGCTTCGTCTTGAACCGCTCCCATGTTTCATGAAGAGCTTCGGTTGGAAACTGCCGAAAGTTGCTGATTTCATCTCTTAATTGTGCTCTTTTGGATAGCGAAAAGAATCTTTCTAGGAAAGCGTCTCTCAATTGCCTCCAATTTGTAATAGAATTAGAAGTCAGCCCATTCAACCATACAGTTGCCTCCCTAGACAGAGACAATGGAAATAGGCGTAATTGAATTACATTCTAACCAATGCCAGGATTGTCAAACGACTTGCATGTAGAAATAAAGTTGATGAGATGCATATTCGGATCATCTCCTGCTAGTCCACCAAATAATCCCATGAGTTGCAATAACTGAATTATAGTGCTTGTGATGTTGAACTTGGCTCCGGGTGCCAATAGTGGAGGATTAATGGCTCCTGTGGATCCGGCTCCATCAAGATCATCATCATCATCGTCGAAAGCTGGTTGTACAGGTCGGCGTTCATGCCTAAACCTTGCTTGACGATATCTTCTGTTGGCAAGTGTTGCGATCTCAGCAACATGCCTAGGATTTAGTAACTCGTCATCACCTAGGTCCTCGTTATCAGGATTTATAGCTCGCCCGGGGTTATCAATATTCTGTTGATGCACTTGAGCGGCGGATAGAGCAGCTAGTCTCGCCTGTTCCTGTTGAGAAGCCATCCTTTCAATTTCGTGTTGTGCCTCCATTCTGCCAATACGTTGTGGTTCAGGATTGATAGGTAATAACGGTTGACCAGAACTTCGAGTATGGGGCATGCACTGAATAAAAACCTGCAGAGAATAAAAACAAAAACTAAAAGTAAAAGTACTAGAATCTTTGACCAAAGAGTCTAGTAATTATCACAAACTTAATTGACACTCGTATTCCCCAGGAACGGCGCCAAAATTTGATAACGCTCAAACTACATCTCTTGTAAGAGTGTAAAGCGGTCGCTGTCAAATATATAACCCAACTAGGTTGGGTATCGATCCCACAAGGAATAGCCGGTCAACAAGTAAGCAAAGATTATTCGACTTTTGGTGAAAGTCTCGTAAAAGGGGGGATTGTAATGTGCAAGTAATGTAAACAAAATAGTAAAGTAAAAACAGAAATAGCAAAGTAAATAGAAAGAATGTTTAGTAAGCTATAAAACAATGAGAATTGAGAAGTTGGGTAAATTAAGAATTGAGTAGATGAATAGAAGAAGAATAAAAAGTAGAAGTAATGGAAGAATTATAATCCGAGTTGTAAGTTGTGGAATAAGAAGTAGAATGAGAATGATAAAAATCTCTAGCAAAATAGGGTATTTATAACACCCATATCCTATTCCTACTAAGCTAATGCATTACTTAACCCAATCCTACTAGGTTACTGCATCATTATCCTAATCCTAATAAGTTACTGCTAGTCCCCAAAGTCTTTAGAATTGCTGTTTTTGCCCGGTACAGATTTTCCATGCATCACTTTTGGTCCTTGGCGTCTAAGCTTTCCCTTTCTTCTTTCGTGAAGCTTCCTTTGGCGTCAAGTTATCCATAAAATACTGAAATCTGCATCATTTATACCTAAAAACTTGCTAATCACGTTTGTTAGCTCAATTACAGGAATAAGGACTAAGAGTGCATGAATTATATATTTTGTCCTCAAAACTTAGCTAAAATATGGGTAAAATATAGTACTTTAGGCGTGTAAATTTGCCTATCATCACAGGGCTATCAATTCAAGACTCAATTTCCAAGGGATTCAACCATCAACCTTTAAGAATTCACCAGCTAAGGTATGTCAAGTGTTCATCCAAGGGTTTCTTCCACCATTAGAGTCCAAGAAACCTTTTCAAAAACTCAAGATAATGTTTTTTTGATGAATTTCATGATTTACTTTGATTGTGTTTATGACTATTATGTTAATGGGTTCTCTAGTTCATGATTTAATTACAATATCTAAGTGAACTAAAGTGATATATGTATTGTATCATGTGAAACCATGTTAAACCCTTGAAATTTGTCTATGGGAATGTGAATTATGATGCCAATTTGTTGTATTTCGTTATGTGCATATGTTATGATCACCAAGTGTTTGATGAATTGCTCATGTGAGTTAATAAGTGAAAGAAATCATGCCATTCTCGTTATGTACATATTGTATCATGCAAAGTATTTGACAAATTATTTATGAGAATAAAATAATGCCATGTTATAGTATTCTAATACGTATTCCCCATTCATGTACAAGTAATGCATCTCAAGTGGTTGTTGAAATGTCTAAATGAATGAATGATAAACATATATCCATTGTTGAGCTTTTAAACTTTTGCCATGATTTACTTATTATTCTATTGAGTCCTGGGGGTACTTGTACCCGATAATTTAGTTGTGTGCCTAGATCCAGTGTCAGTTTTCATGATACTTACAGTCAATCCATGATCAGTAAAACTTAGTCAGTCATATAACTCAGGAAAATTCAGTAAATTCAGTATCAGTCCAGTCCCATTCAGTAATCTCATTAATCTCAGAAATCTCAGTGATCTCAGTCAGTCATCATGTCTCAGTAGTATTCAGTTTAGACCTTAGTAAACTCAGTCAGGTAGCAGAACTCAGTAGCATTCTGTCAATTAATAGAATTCAATAGTATTTTTTCAGTCAACAAAAATCCAGTGAACTCAATTCAAACTAGTTAATCAAAAAAATCAGAAACAGATCAGTCCAGCCTAGTATCAACTAGGAAATAAGTTTTGTGTCTATTCAGTTGGGAATAGGATTCTGCATCGAGTGAACCCAGGGATGAGGACACACATTGTTAGCTAGTAGAGGGTGTGATCCTTTGTATCAATCCCTTTGTTCCAGAACTACGTAGCCAGCATTGGTCGAGATGTACCCCTACGAGTCTAAGGACTATACATTTTATTTGAGTTTTTCTTATAGAAGTGGTTGATGAAAGAGCTCCCTGTCAGGTAGGGTTTACTCACAACTTATCCTTACCCGTGGCATGGTACTGACATCCTTCTAGCTGGGGTTACAGGTTAGACCCCACCAGTTCATATTTGGGGCATGTCAGTTAGATGATTACCTCCCATAGTCTCAGTTTAAAATTTAGTCTTTGTAATAGAACTCACTTCAGTTCTATAGATATTAGGACTGTCAGATACAGTCGCTTAACTCAGTATGGAACTCAGCTAGTTCCATCAGAATCAGGACTATTAGATATAGTCATCCAGTTCAGTCTAGAACACAGATAGTTCTTCAGATTTAGGACATTTAGATACAGTCACCCAGTCTAGTAAAGAACTTAGATATTTTTATAGTATCAATATACTCAGATATCAGATATCAGTTATCAGTAATATAGTACCAGTAACCCTAAATATCGGTTACCCATAAACTTAGTAAATCCATGTTGTAATAGACTCATCTATTTAGTATCCCAATATTAGAAAACTCAGATATCAGTACATCAGTATTCAATATTGTCATGACCTCAGTTATAGGTACGTATTTATATATGTATTCCCACATTCATATATACAGTCAGTTAGTATTGTTCATGCATATAAACCCTTTGTATTCAGCTTACCTCATTTTCCTACCAGTATATTTAATTGTATGGATGTATTTATCTTATAGTGTTTTATACCATAGGTTTAGAAGCATGAGCTCCCGAGCATCTTTAGTCGATCAGACATTCAGCAGCCAGACTAGCAGTGAGTCCTCATCATTTGAGAATAGCATAATTATTTTATTTTTTTATTATTTCAGTAATTTAGAGTTAGTTTGGGATATGTCCCATCAACTCCCCAGATTTCAAATAGTTTAGAGGCTTTCAGACTACAGCATGTTTCAAATAGTTTATTTCAGTTTTGCGTATTGTTATACCCTATTACAGACATTGTTTTATATTTAGTATTAGTTCAGTTTTTAACTTTAAGGCCTAACAGCTTATATTCTGCATATTTATAGTATATTATCCAGTACTCAGTTACAGATATCAGTCATTGGTTAGCTTATGTTCCTTCAGGGTCATGAGTATCGTGTAACATTCCAGGTACTAGATTTAGGGTGTTACAAACTTGGTATCAGATCCTAAGGTTCAACAGTGTCCTAGGAAGTCTAAAAATCCACATCTAGTAGAGTCTTTTGCATGGGTGTGTTGTGCACCACACTTATGTGCAGGAGGCTATGAGATTTTTTAGGAATAGTTTCCTTGCTTTCAGTATTTATGCCGTGCCAGTGAGAATAATCTCAAATTATTTTCTCAATCTAATCTCTTTCTTTCTCTTGATTATAGAATATGCCTTCCAAAGGGGCTAGTAAAAGGAGAATCAGTAATTAGTCAACACCTCAGCTCGTTCAGGTAGATCCCCTAGATGAACATGTTTCCCATACAGAATATAGGACTGCATTCACTTCTCTAGACAATTTAGTTAAAGCTTAGACTGAACGGCCAGCTTTTATTCTGGCCAACCCAATGGCCAATTCAGCTGCAGCTAGGATTCGGGACTTCACTCGAATGAATCCTCCTCTATTCTCTGGTTCTAAGTTTGAAGAGGATACATAGGAGCTCCTCGACTAGGATCAGGAAAGTCATCCTGGTGCAACCACTGGTATACTACAGATCACTTATTTACAGGTTTATGTTTCTTCAGATTCAGGAGCTTCTTTTCCTTGTAACTCCTTTCATAGCAGTCAACTTTAAAGTCAAACCAAATGTTAACAGGAAATATTTTAGTCTCTACCCCAGTGATTTAGTCTAACACAGCCCGATAAGTATTCAGTAACTGTCCGATTAGGATATCTCAGAAAGTCAGAACTTCAGATTCTAGTAGTAATGCCAGTATGTGTAGAAAATCAATAAGGGAAGATGATTCCCGACTCATTACTACCTCAGTTTAAAGTTTTGTACTTCAACCCTCCCGATACTTACGCATGCTTTACATTTTAGTCCCACGAATAGAGCTTATATCCATGCGCTTTTCATAGAATAGTGTGTGTTTCAAGTTTCTCATATGAAGAGTCCAAGTTCATCAAATGTTGTGGATTATGTTCAAAAAATTCAGAAATTCCAAACCCAGTTCGTGCAGCTCATGACTCAAGCACTCATGTCATTCTTTAAAGTATGCTTAGTCCATACGATTCATGACTTCACTTATAGTTCTCAGTCAAACTCAGATTATACCACGTATATCCACAGTTAAACCCCTCGGTGTATCTGTGGTGTTGATGTTCCATCCCTCAGTCCTCAGTTACAACGTCATTCATTAATCAGTATTCAGTAAAGGACTCATATAGTCCTATGGAACCGTGGCCTTCAGTTATCAATTATTTATCCATCAAAATTCAATACTTCAGTACCAGTCAAACCCTCAGTTATCAGGAACCAGCATTTATTACCAGTTATAGTCTTAGTTATGGTTACAGTCTTAATTACCATCTTAGCTATAATCTCAGTCTCAGTCCTAGTCCAGTCAGATCATAAACTTAGTTCACTTTCAGGATTACCCAACCATAGCATATGGCCACCAGTTATTTAGTTATTGTTATTTTAGTACCTCAGTTACAGAATGCTTCTGAATCATGTCATACGCTTGGTCTTGCAATTTTAAGTAATACATTTTTCATAAATCCATGCCCAATCACCTCATGTCACTCAGTTAGTCCTTATCTCCTATGCATAATACTCTACATCCATAGTCTAGTTATTCATACTAAGTACAGTTCAGTCTTATATACCCAATATTCATTTATCTGTTATTCAGTTAATCAGATCATTTAGTATATTTATACATTCATGCTCAACACTATGTGAACCTTTTTAGTCGTCTCAGTTGCAGTGTATAAGGTTTAGTTACTTTCTCTTACATGATATTTCATAGGCTTTGCCTCCTAATAAAAGAATCCTAGCCATGAAGTAATCTCCTATTCTGATGTTCTGCTCAGACCAAGCCAAGATTCACTTTCTCTCTATAGTCATTAGAACTCTATTGAAAGAGCATCATAAAAATGCTCTAGTCGAGTATAAGTTTTCAACATGAGTAAGATCACAAAGCTGGTAGTTTAGTTTAGCATTTAGGCAAACAAGTTTGGATGACGTGATTTCCATCTTTCCATCAAGTCAAACTATCCGGAGTCTCATGAATGTGATCATTCTAAGATGGAATAACCAAGTAGTTACATGTTCAACCCAGTTCATGCATCATTTCTTAGTTTTAGATCCCAAAAAATTAGTCACGATTCAGTTCCTAGTTGCCTTGTGCATCGCCCTAGTTTTCCTCAGTAACTCAGCAAAGTCAACCCAGTATTTTTCAAGGGATATATTTTCCCAAGGGGAAGATACACTATATTTCCCCGAACCTTCATGACATAAATGTGCCACTCTCTTTTTTCATAATAAATCTAGTTTGGGTAAGAAGTACTCATGAGTTGACCCTCAAACTCAAATCTCAACCGTAAGCCACGTATTCAAGGTACTCAGTTCAGATCATGATATTCAACTCATGTATCACATTTTAGACTTAGTTACATTCTCATGTTTTTGCTCATACATATCTATTAATTAATTTTTGGCTCATTAGCATTTTTAAGTTTAAGGAAATAGTCTCCCTTGAACTTATCTAGTTTCATTCTCAGATTTCAATTGTAAACTTGGTATCAATTACCATTGTATATTTAGTCATGCATTCATGTGTCAGATTAGTCATGTATTCATGCATCAGGAATGCATGTTTAATATAATATATTCATCTTATCAGTCGTGACAGTCAAGAATTATGCATCAAATATGCGTGCTCAGAATAAATCTCAACAAATCAGTAATGTCAGTTATGTACTCATGTTTCAGTTGTTCATATGCAGTATGTAATTCAGCTTATCATTTTACCAATCTCATTCAGTCTCATTTGAGGACGAATGTTCCCAAGGGGAAGATATTGTAAGACCTCACAAAATTCTAAGCTTAATTCAGTCCATTTATGCTTGTTAGGGGGGGTCCCATACTCAGAAAGTTCTAGCTAAGTTTCTAGCCTTCAAAAGTTTACAGTCTTATTTCATGACATTAATGTCCTTTAATGGTCCGTATTCTTTCTAATTCATGACCGGGAAGGTCAATAGGTGTTCCCGAACAAGTTTTGGATTTTTAAAACTTCTTTAAACCATGTTTGGAATCCTAAAATAGTGGGCCAACGCAATCTTGGCGCGCCGCGTCTCCAATCGCATTGGTTGATATTATTGTAGGTTGCCAGGGTCAAAGTATTGAGGCTCGACATGATTATGGCATGACACGTTGACTATCGCATTGATCCCATAACGTGTTGTATCGCTAATAGCATTGGTGTCCAGTTCTCAGTAATTTAAATTCCGTATCCTTAGGGTTACTTCTATCTTTTTAACATGCCCTTCAGCCCTCATACATGAAATTTATCCCTCTTTTGGCTAATCCTATTCATTATTCACAAAATTCCCAAGAACAAAACCCTAGTGTTATTAATTCAAGACTCAATTTCCAAGGGATTCAACCATCAACCTTCAAGAATTCACCAACTAAGGTATGTCAAGTGTTCATCCAAGGGTTTCTTCCACCCTTGGAGTCTAAGAAACCTTTTCAAAAACTCAAGATAATATTTTTTGATGAATTTCATGATTTAGTTTGATTGTGTTCATGAGTATTATGTTAATGGATTCTCTAGTTCTTCATTTAATTACAATATCTAAGTGAAGTAAAGTGATATATGTGTAGTATCATGTGAAACCATGTTAAACCCTTGAAATTTATCAATGAGAATGTGAATTATGATGCCTATTTGTTGTATAGGATTATGTCCATATGTTATACTCACCAAGTATTTGATGAATTGCTCATGAGAGTTAATGAGTGAAAGAAATCATGGCATGCTCATTATGTGCAAGTTGTATTATGTAAGTGTTTGACAAATTGTTTATGAAAATAAAATAATGCCATATTATAGTATGCTAATACGTATTCCCCATTCATTTACAAGTAATGCATCTCAAGTAGTTGTTGAAATGTCTAAATGAATGAATAATAAAAATGTACCCAGTGTAGAGCTTTTAAGCTTGTGCCATGATTTACGTATTATGCTATTGAGTCCTGGGGGTAATTGTACCCTACAATTTAATTGTGTGCCTAGATCCAGTGTCAGTTTTCACGATACTCACAGTCAAGACATGATCAAGTAGAACTCAATCAGTCATGTGCCTGAGGAAAATTTAGTAAATGTAGTATCAGTCCAGTCCCATTTAGTAATCTCATAAATCTCAATGATCTCAGTCAGTCATCATGTCTCAATATTATTCAATTTAGACGTTAGTAAACTCAGTCAGTTAGGAGAACTCAGCAGCATTCTGTCAATTAATAGAATTCAGTAGTACTTCATCAGTCAACAGAAATCTAGTGAACTCAGTTCAATATAGTTAATTAGAAAAATTAGTAACAGATCAGTCCAGCCTAGTATGAACTAGGGAATTAGTTTTATGTCTATTCAGTTGGGAGTAGGATCCAACACCGAGTAAACCCAGGGATGAGGACACACACTGTCAGCCTATAGAGGGTGTGATCCTTAGTAGCAATCCCTGCATTCCTGAACTATGTAGCCAGTGTAGGTTCATATGTACCCCTACGAGTCTAGGAACTATACATCACCTTTGAGTTTTCCTTATAGGAGGGTTGATGGAACAACTCCCTATAAGAGAGGGTTTACTCATAGATTTTCATTACCTGTGGCATGGTACTAACACCCTTCCAACTGGGGTTACAAGTTAGACCCCACCTGTTCAGATTAGGGGCATGTCAGTTAGAATATTACCTCCCACAGTCTAAGTTTCAAATTCACTCGCAGTAATAGAACTCTGTTCAGTTCTATAGATATTAGGACTGTCAGATACAGTCGCTCATCTCTATATAGAACTTAACTAGTTCTATCAGAATCAGGATTGTCATATACAGTTATCCAGTTCAGTCTAGAACTCAGATATTTCTTCAGATTCAGGACTGTCAGATAAAGTCACCTAGTCCAGTAAATAACTTACATAGTTTTTCAGTATTTTCACGACCTTAGTTACAGTTACGTATTCATGCATGTATTCTCAAGTTCATGTATACAGTCAGTTAGTATTGTTCATGTATATGAACCCTTTACATTCAACTTGCCTCACTTGCATACCAGTACATTCAATCATACTGATGCATTTACGCTATGGTTTTTTATACTATAGGTTTAGAAATATGAACTCTCGAGCATCCTTAGTAAATCAAATGTTTTACAGCCAGACTAGTAGTAAGTCCTCATCATTCGAGGATAGCATAATTATTTTATTTCTTTATTATTTTAGTAGTTCGGAGTTAGTTGGGCACATGTCCCATCAACTCCCTAGATTTTAGACAGTTTAGAGGCTTTCAGACTACAGTATATTTCAGATATTTTATTTTAGTTTTGGGTATTGTTATATCCCATTACAAACATTGTTTTGTATACAGTATTAGTTCAGTTTTGAACCTTATGGCCTTACAAATTATATTCCCTATATTTTCAGTATATTTTTCTACGCTTGATTATAGATATCTATCATGGGTTAACTTGTGGTCCTTCGGGGTCATGAGCACCGTGTAATATTTTGGGTACTATATTTGGGGCGTTATAGTAGATTTTTAAGTATGGGGGAGGGGGGAATACCCATTTTTAGCCCATTTTTGTAACAATGAACCTATTTTGGTCCTAGTGCTCCTTGGACATCACACACCTCAACTGAGGCAAATCTCTTAAGTTTAGGGTAGCTATCATAGGGATGCATAGTGTAAAGTTGGTGTGAATAGGGATAAAGTATTTCTTGTTTTAGGTAATTTAGACATTCTTGTTGGTGTTATGAGTGATTACATTATTCAAGTGGGTTGTAAATGTAAAAAACATGTTAATGGTATGAATTACTACACTTGAGATATCTACGCTCTAGTTAATGACTCTTGTCTGTGGTTGGATTAATGTTAAATTCATGCTATTATGTGGTTGAGAGTCTATGATAATCCTACTTGAGTTGAGCTTGTGCAATGTGAGAGTAAGGTTCTTGTGTATTCCTAGTTTCAATTGATGTCTATAACGTGCCTGGTGTGTATGCAAAGAAAAATAAAGAGTGTGGGTTTAGGAGATAAAATAGGCATTGTTTTAATAGCTATATTTATACCTTTTTTAGACCTACCCTTTTGCATAATCCTAGTTAACCCCAATGAGCCATTGGCTTACTTTCTTTAGTAGCCTTATATGTAGCCTATATCCCCTTCTTTGATTGACCTTAGTTTGATCCAATGCTCCTATAAGCTTTAGTATAAAATTAATTGAGTCAAGGAGTTTGAAATTCTAGTAGGTAAAGGGTAAAATTAAAGCCCCAAAGTAATAGTTATTGGTGTGTACAATTGATGTGTTGTGGTTGGGAGTGAAAGGAAAATTGTGGTAAAATTGGATCAGAATTTAATAGACAATACTCCCTTGCATGTTGTATGTGAATGTGCTAAATGAGATGGGGTAATACAAAAGATGTGTGTAGATAAAAGTGGCGAAATTATTGCTATAAGTGAATTGAATAATAAGTATGATGTATTAAAGTACTTAGGGAAATTGTCTCTATTCTTGATCAAAATAGTTCCTACCCACCCCTTATCCTACTTTACATAACTTAAAGACCTACTTGATCCTGATCTTTAACACTCTGATATTAGTGGATTACTATACTAAGGGTAAACCTATGGTTCATCTTGTGTAACTTGTGAATTGCTTGGGAGAGCAAGAGTAATGTGATTCTTGTACCTATTATGTTATAAATTGCATCTATGTAAGTGTTTATGGGTAATTCTCTAGTTGTGAGGGAACATGTTTGATTATAGTTTAGTGATTTGTATGATATCATTGATTGAGCAATATGCATGAGTTTACCAATTAGGTGAGTCAATTTTTGAGGCTAGGATATTTTACAGTGACATTCATAAGCTTTCAATTGTGTAGATAACATGCTTAGTGTAAGGACTTTCATTCTGTGTAGTCATTGTAGTATTAGCTTGAGTACCTTGCTCACAGTAGAAGTCTAGAGTCACCTCAGCATAAGAAGCTTTGAGTAAAGAGTTGTTTGAGGATGAACAAGGCTTTAAGTGTGTGAGGTGACCTAAGGTGGATTTACACACTTTAGTGTTGTTATCCAAGCTTATTTAAAATTATTTTGAGGATTTTATGTGTTCTTAGTATGTCAAACATGATATAATTGAGCAATCAAGTATGTAAGTGTAAGACCCCATAAAGTTCCCTCGTAGTCTAAGCCTTTAGAGCATGTCAAGTGAAACCTTTTTCAGTCTCTAAAAGATTTAGGAATGACTTCCAAAGTTATTGGTTGTTAAACCATATGGGATTTTCCTAAATTGGAATTTTTATTGTGTGGGAAATTAAATTAGCTTTCCAACGATAGCAATTTCATCCAAATTTGGTATCAGGGCGAGAAGTTATGGTCGTTTTACTAAAAGCTGTCGGAACAGCCCAGGTACGATGGGAAGGTTGACGAACCGTCGAGCTTGCGATGGACCATTACCTAAACCGTTGCATGCAAGGCAGAAACTCCCTCTTCTAGTTCAAGTGCAATAGCCAGGATGATGGACCATCAAGTTAGCGATGGACCATCTCTAAGACCATTGCAATGAGACAGTATGGCCTTTTTCTGACCAACGTGCAACGGATGATCCGACGGGCCATCAGACTAGCCACGGACCGTCACGACAACCATCCTAGATCTCATTCAGTATTTTTAAGTCATTTTTAAAAGGACTTTTGGTATTTTTCCACCCTTTTAACACTTATATATATTCAAAATGAAGCATAGAACTTCAGAATCATCCAAAGCATCAAGAACTAGGGTTTTCCCTCAAGATTAACCATCAAGAGCAAAACCAATTCCTTCTCCAAGAATTTGAACATTCCATCATAAATTCTGCAAATTGAGTTGAGATTCAAACTTCCCTAGCTAAAAGCTTCAAGAAACCTCACTCAAGAGTCCGAAAAAGATTCTCAAGCAAGCTTGTTCATCTATAAGTGAAAATCTAAGGTATGTGGGGTTTGAACAAGGACACTCCTTTCTTCCTTGCGCCCAAAAGTTGTTTTAATTACAAAGATATATGGTTTGACATGTTTTCTTATGAAATTAAAGTATGTGTTTATACCCTATGTTATTATTTTTTGAGATTACAATGGTTTCAATGTTTTAGGAATTGAAGTACATGAGTATGTTGAGATTATAATGCATATATCTAAAAATTTCTAGATTTCTATATGATTTATGAATCTTTATCATATCGAGTATGAAATTTGATATGGCTTAATGTGAGATTGATATATGGGTCATTAAGCCCTATTTGAGATTGTAATTTTAAGAACTTTTGTGCTATAAGCACCCATGGTTTGAGTATTTTGAGATTATTGAGAAAGTTTGACGGTCATAGTAGCTTTGAAATCCACTTTTCTAAACGAGATTCCAAATTTTAGAATTGGGCTCTTTATGAACCATGAGATTATTTTAAAGTGGATTTCCATGAGATGAGTGTAGCTAACTAAAGGGAGTAGTATTTAGCACCGAGTTGGGTAAGTTACTATAGCTTCATACCCCAGAACTACATGCCTCTGTAGGATTGAGATTTATGGGCCCAAGGCCGAGATAGTGATCACTGAGTTGAGGTTATACTCCTTGGAAAGAGTATGATGCCTCTCTCCAATGTGAGGTTTCTTCCTTAGGAGGACAAGATGTTGGACGCCATGTAGCTCGCATGGTGTATGTCGGTTAAGAGAACCTCCCAAATAACAAGATTTTTCAAAGTAGTTTCTTAAAGTAAAATTTTCCCTAGAAGAAAGTATTTTTCCTTATTAGTAAGAGTATGTAATCAGTTTCTAAAGTAAAGTATGTTCCTTGAGATGATATTTATACTATGTATTCCAGTATTTATAATTTATGAGATATAAAATTTTGAGATTATTCGACCTATGTGAGTCAGTTATATTACCATGTATGATTTCTGTAAAGATTGATGATATTATTATTTTAAGTATCGCATATACCCCCATATTCTCAGTACATCCTCAAAGTAATGATCCACAAATACGTCTATGTGCTATATTATTTCATAATGTAGGTTCAGGTGCTCAGTCTTAGCACCATTAGTGATCTCCAAGTACCTTGATCTACACCTCCATAGTAGTTGGGTTATTTCTTTTCAGTTGAGTATGACTCATTTGGGGATCTGTCCTAATGGATCTCTAGTTCTTGAGTAGTAGAGGCTTTGTCAGACTAGACTATCAGTGGTATTTAAGACTTTTCAGCATGTTGCTATTTAGACAGTATTCTTTTGTTATTTCAGTTGAGATATGTTATGACAGTTCCATTATTTTTCTTTATCTATCTTAAAAGTAAGTGTCAAAAGTAGTAACAGGCTCAAAGGGTTAGCTTAGCGCTACTTATAGCCTTAAACACTGTGTGATGTCTCAGAATAAGGTTTTGGTACATTACAAACTTGGTATCAGAACCTAAAGTTTAAAGGGTCTTAGGCAGTCTGACAAACCACGTTAAGTAAAGTCTTGATCATCGGTGTATATTGCGCCGCATCTATGAGCAAGAGGCTACAAGACGTTTTAGGAAAAAGTCATATCTTTCATTTAGAATCTAAGGTGCTTATAGTTGTCTCCCTCCGCTATTAACTCATGCTCTTTTATTTCAAAAAATGCCTCCCCAAATAGCTAATGCCCAAAAGGAGTGATAACGAGCAACCTCAGCTTGTTATCCCTTGAATGAGACTGTGTCTCATGCTAAGTTTTGTTTAGCCTTTCATGCATTATCCCAAGTAGTCACCGTAAATATACAGGATAATAACCAGGCCATAGTTTTGCATTAGCAGAGAGGTGACTTAGCTATTGCTAGGATCTGTGATTTCATGCGGACGAATATGCCAAAGTTCTATGGATCTAAGGCTGGTGAGGACCCGCAGTTATATCTTAAGAAGGTGAGGAAGATCACACAAGTCATGCATATTTCTGAGGAAGAGAGTGTAGAGTTGGCATCTTATCATCTCAAAGACATTTCTTATAATTGGGTTTTTGTATGGAGGAGGAATAAAGGGGAAGATACTACCTTTATTACTTGGCAGGTATTCCAGGATGTATTTTTGGACAAGTTCTTCCCGCTAGAGATGAGGGAATAAAAGATAGAGGAGTTTATAAACTTGAGACAGGCCTCCATGACTATTAAGGAGTACTGCCTCAAGTTCAACCAATTAGCCAAGTATGCTCCTGACGTGGTAGCTGACACCCAATCTAGTATGAGTAAGTTCGTGACCAGTGTGTCTAGTTTGGTGCTGAAAGAGTGTAGGACTACTATGCTTAATCGGGATATGGATCTTTATAGGATGATGATGCATGCTTAATTGATTGAGATAGATAAGATAAGGGAGAGAGATAGAGTACGGGGAAACAAGAGGGCTAGATCGGAGCAGTTTAAGCATGGACAGACTATATCCCATGGAGGGAACTGACCCCAGTTTTAGGATTGTTCATCTATGCTAGTGCCTTCATCAGTTAGTGCTCCCACGTTCAGAATTAGGCAGGGGCAGAGGAATATACCTTCTATGTTTAGGTCCCAAACTAGTGTAAGTAAAAGACCTCATTATCCTCCATGTACTGAGTGTTGTAGGGACCATCCCAGTGAGTTCTTAGCTGATCAGAAGGGATTTTTTGGTTGTGGAAAGATAGGCCATAGACTTAGAGAGTTCCCGTATGCTAGGCAGTGGAGCCGAGATGTTTAACCTCAGACTCGGAATACCAGTACACCAACTCTTTTAGCCTATCCAGCCCCTCCTCTGGGCGCTTTATCTAGTATGGCTAGAGGTCAGTGCCAAAAAAGATTTTATGCCTTACCATCCTATCGGGAATAGGAGAATTCTCCTGATGTTGTTATTGGTATGCTCCGTGTCTTTCACTTGTATGTTTATGTGTTGTTGGACCATGGGTCAAGTTTCTCTTATGTGACCCCATTAGTTGCTGTGAATTTTGAAATGAGTCCCGCAAAGATTCTCGGGCCTTTCTTAGTTTCTACTCCAGTAAGTGAGTCAGTTGTTGCTAATAAAGTATGTGAAAAGTGTCCTATCACTGTCCTTCATAGAGTCATATTTGCTGATTTGATAGAGTTGGAGAAGGTGGATTTAGATATAATTTTGGGTATAGATCGGATTCACTCATGTTATGCATCTATAGAATATCGTACCCATATGGTTAAGTTTTAGTTTCCTGATGAGCCAGTCTTCGAGTGGTCTGAAAGTTTATTATCTCCCAAGAGTCACTTTATATCCTATCTCAAAGCTAGAAAGTTAATATCCAAAGGTTGCATCTACTATCTAGTTAGAGTTAAGGACACTAATTCTGATATTTCGACTATTTAATCAGTCAGTATAGTTAATGAGTTTGCTGATGTCTTTTTAGAAGATCTCCCAAGGGTACCTCCTGATAGAGAGATAGAATTTGGGATTGACCTTCTTCCCAATAAACAACCTATATCTATTCCTCCATACCTTATGGCTCTTGCTGAGCTTAAGGAGTTGAAAGAGAAACTCAAAGATCTTCTGGATAAAGGTTTCATAAGGACCAGTGTTTCTTCTTAGGGTACACCCATCCTGTTTATGTGGAAGAAATATGGTTCTTTGCGTATGTGCATTGACTATCTTCAGCTTAATAAGGTCACAGTCAAGAATAAGTACCCTCTTCCTATAATTGATAACTTGTTTGATCAATTGCAAGGTGCAAGTTATTTCTCCAAGATTGACCTTAGATCCGGCTATGATCAGCTAAAAGTGAGTGAATGTGATATTCCAAAGACAGTCTTGCGTACCTGCTATGGTCACTTTGAATTTCTAGTCATATCTTTCAGGCTAACCGATGCTCCAGTAGCTTTCATGGACCTCATGAATCGAGTGTTCAGACAGTATCTTGATATGTTTGTCATAGTGTTCATAGATGATATCTTTGTGTACTTCCATACTGAGAATGTTCATATGGATCATCTTAGAATTGTCTTGCAAACTCTTAGAGATCTCAGTTGTTCATCAAATTCAGCAAGTGTGAATTTTGGCTAAGGTCAGTAGGCTTTCTCGGTCATATTATTTCAGCCAAAAACATTAGAGTTAATCCCCAAAAGATAGAAGCTGTAAGAAATTGGCCTAGACCTAATTCTCCATCAGATATTAGAAGTTTTTTGGGTCTAGTTGGCTACTACTACTATTTTGTTGAAGGTTTCTCTTCTATTCCATCCCTCATGACCCGGCTGACCCAAAATAAAGTTAAGTTCCTTTGGTAAGATTCCTGTGAGAAAATTTTTCAAGATTTGAAGACTCGACTCACCTTAGCCCCTATGTTGACTTTGCCTGATGGTACAGATGGTTTTGTGGGGTATTATGATGCCTTGAGAGTTGGATTGGTTGTGTGTTTATGTAGATGATACGCCCAAATTACGGCTCTCGTGAGAAAGTGTAAGCGGTCGCTGTCAAATATAGAACCCAACTGGGTTGGGTATCGAATCCCACAGGGAATACTTGGTCACTAAGTGTTGCAATTATTAGTAGACTGTTGGTCAAAAATTCCAAGAAAAAGGGGGGTTTGGTTTATGCGTGAACTAATAGTATCAAAGTAATGAATGAGACGATGTATTTAATAAGATTTAATCACTGAGAATAATAAGTTAGGCTTATGTCCACCTTGTAATTTCTACTTATCTATTAACTATGAGTAATGCGGAATTTAGACATGCATGCACTTATAGAGAATCGTATTCTAATTGTAAATCCAAGTGTTTCTCAACCATCAAGGATTTATTTCACTTTAACTCTCTCGAGCCTAAAGTGTATAACAAATATTACAAATTCTCCAAGAAGTTAATCCGGTTAAGGCATTAACGTGTAAATAGAGGTTGGAAGCCCTATTTCCTTGTCACACTCTCTTTTCCTAACATGTAACTTTTCTCTCGAACAAGTTAATTCTATAATGGCGTGTTCTCTATGTTTGCAACCATGAGAGTTCAATTAAAACGAAGAGAGTAATGATATAAGTAGCATAACACATCAAGAATTCACAAACTCATAGTAATAGATAGTATCTTACAAGGTTTCCATAACCCTAATTGAGAAGTTTAGCTAATCATAAGTACAACGGAAATCACAATAGACATAATCATCATACCATAACCTAGAACAAGCTTGGCGATGGAGATGGTTTTAGCGTCACTTGGAGGTTGACGTTTTGCCCTCTAGCCGTTGCCCAAGTCTAGCATTTTTCTCTGTCCAAAACAATTATAGAATCTGAGTACTGAATAATGAATAATGATTAATGATCCTTATCGAATGTTGCTGAAAAATTCAGCAACAGGGTTTTTATAATATCCTTGTCCACTAAGTTACTGCCGCATCCCTAAGTATTTAGAAATACTGATTTTGCCCAGGATAAATTCTCCATGCATCACATTCAGTCCACAAGCTTCCAAAAGCTGCCTTCCCTTATATGTGAAGTTTTCCTTTGCTGCCCATAGGTCCACAAAGTGCTGAAATCTTTGAAAACATGCTAATCACATAGGTCAGCTCACTTAAAGGAAAATGGACTAAAAGCGCAAGAATTATATATTTTATCCTCAAAACATAGCTAAAGCATGGGTAAATTATGGTGCTTAGGCGTGTAAATACGCTCAACATCACCACCCCACACTTAAAGCTTTGTTCGTCCTCGAACAAAATATTACATCCATGCAGACACCTAACTAGAATTTCACGATAGCAACACAAAATGTTCAACAAGGCATGCACGACAATTATTAACAAAGAGTAGGTTTCTTGATCACTACTAGAAACAACTCAACCTCCAACATAGACTCATTAGGATGGCTAATTTGTATCCATAAGTTAAGCCACAAAGAATCATATAAAACTACCCAACAATCATCAACCATGTGTGTCTCACACAAGATATCACCCATAACCACTCACAGTTTTGCATTTTTCGAAACATGGGTATAAGACTCTCCTTGCTCTCACTCTCACAAAGAATTCTTATATTGCAACTGATGACCATAGGCTTTCCCTTAGTGTAATGCTCTACTATTATCAGACTGCTAATCTTAGAATCAAATAGGTCTTTACAGGTTGTAATGTAGGCTAAGGGACAGGTAGGACTATTTTGGCCAGAAATAGTGATTAAGTTCCCTAAGCGCTTTAATACACTACAATATGTCATCTACACCAACTCTTAACAACCATTCTACCTTCATTTCATCTACCAACCCCTTTTCACCTAATTTGTTATTCAATCATAAACACAACTATTTATTATTATTTTTTTCTTTTTTTTTATTAATGATACTTTTTATTGAGCATCCCTTTGATAGCCACTCTTTTTCACAACATTTTCAAGCACCAATTCACTCTGAGACATTATTGTCACCAATTTCCTCTTATTTTGCCATATGATTCTACAATTTAAAGCGCTTAGGAATTTGGATCAAATTATGGTCTTGAAAAAAAATGGATCAGGCTACATATGAGGCTGTCAAAGAAAATAGCTTAAGGCTCAAAAGGGGTTCACTAGGACAATGTACAAGGGTAGGTAAAAAAAGATAGACAAATTCAGGGCTGCCAAAGAAATGCCTAAATCATCTCCTAAACTCACACTCTTTATTTCGCTTCACACAAACACCAGGCAAGTTCTAGCATCAGTCACAACACAGAATATACTATAACCTCACACACACATGGCACATGGTTAACTTAATTAAGAGCATTATAGATTCTTGGCCCACAGATGAATGAATTAAACCACACAATTATCACGCAGTGAGTCACACATAGAGCCTAAATGTCTCAATAGTAATGATTTAGCACAAACTCTTGTTATACTACCATGCCGTCTATCAGAATAATTTCATGCAAAATCTAATAAATCTAAAATTTAACTAACTAATTACGACTAATTAAAACAAATAAAAATAAGAATAAATGTAGGCAAAGAAGTACAATACAGCATACAAATACCCATACCCCACACTTAGACTGGACACACTGCCCTCAGTGGAAATAAATAAGGAAAACCTGATTAGTCGGACTCCTCTTCTATGTCTGGGGTCATACCCCCTGCATCGGAATCATCATCAGGTCGTCATCATCAGAGTTGTCCTCCACATTTGAGTCTGGCAGTTGGCGATCATCGTCAGTCGGCACGTCATCATCGAAAGGTTCCTCATAATGTACCCCCACTCCACACAGCATGCTCATTCAGCGAGTAGTCATAGTCCAACTGCTGAAGCTCTGCATCAGTCGAAATACGACCCCCACTTATCATGGTAAACCTAGTCATGCCATATAGCTGGCGAAAGAAACTTTTATCTCGAGCATGTCTCTCTGCAGTGGTAAGGTTGATGCCATGACCAGTTTCAGGCTCTTTAACTTTCATGAGATCAACCTTCATCGGGTTGTATGGAAGCTTATGATCTGTAGGTTCCTCTTCAATGTGCTCCTTCCTTAAAATCGCAGTCAACAAATTGCCAAAGCTGAAATAGGACCTTTTGTGCAGCCTAGCCTTACGCATTGATGATCGTATAACCGCACCAATGTTGATGGGAATATTCGTCATCAGAGTGTACACCAAGCATACTCGATCACGTGTGATCTTTGTGTACTGTGTCCCAGGAATCAAGCAAGAGTTGACTATCTTCAACCATATACGAGCTTCTCTGTTCAAGGAAGCATACGGGAAGGTATTGTGCCGACTATTATCCTTGTGATGAATCCACCGAGACATGGACCTTGTTCCGCACAGTGTGTGTCTGATTGCCCTGTAGGGAGGTCTGTGATAAAGCTCCTTGAGCAGTGATGGATCCACAGATGGAAGGCCCAGAAAAGAGTTGATGAACTCCGCATTCAATTGCAAGACTTGGCCCCGAATCTTCACTTCACTTCCGGTTGTCTTTGGGGACCAATTGGCATAAAACTCGCGTGTTAGATCAAGATTGCATTCCCCCATATCTCGGAAAATAAAATCAAGGTTTAGTGCCATGATTTTAGCCAAAATGCAGGGTTTTCTCTTTGCTAGACTCTCCTTCTGCATCAAATCCACGTGAACATATTTTTTTACTTTGTTGTTCTTGTACCGCTCCTTCCCTTCCTCCTCTAGGACCCATTTTATCCCAAAAGTGCATCAAGGACCTTGCAAAGAGGAGGACTCAGCTTGCTCTTTTCTTGACCTTTTCTGACCTTTCTGTGAGGTGGACACTTTTTCTTTTCCTTGTCGTCCTTTTGGAGCCATTCTACCTGAGATCACAATAGATTCATGTTAGTTTCATCTCAAAAGATTGACTATAATTGAACAACAACCAGTGATGGCACCACCCCACACTTAATTTGTTGGCACGGACTAATTAAGTGAGTAATGTCGATAACTCAGACTTCGTCGACATACATTTAGATGATATGTTCCAACAACATGTTTAGCACAGTCATATTTGCATGTAATCTTGACTATCCTTTCCAACTCTATTTCATGTAAACTTGACTATACTTTCATGTTTGGATTAATGCACTTTTTGAACAATACTACCACATAGAGATCATATCATGTTATTACATAGAAATAATCACACCATCTTATGCTTGTGGTCAATCATGATCGGTATCTCAATGAATGAGTCATTCAAACATTCAAGCTTTCAACTTTTAAAATTATGCATTAACTTCACAATTTTGACTCCATAAAAATATGACAGTGTATAACAATCAAATGCAATTCAGAACAAAGTCAAGAACACCCACACATATTCTTTCACTCAACTAGATGTATCATAACAAACCAACCATATTCTTATCACCAAACACCACATCAAAATCTAAAATACCATTATAAGCGTAGTATTGCAACAACCGCGGAATATAAAAGAGTACTTACGTGGTGATAGATCTAGAAGATGATCCTGCAAGATTAGATCAGCAAAAAGAAAAACTTTGAGAGAGTAGGGGAGCTTGGGCGGCGCCTATGTTGAGCAAACAATTTCATTGTGTTCTAAGATTGGGGATCTATTTATAGACTAAGCCATGGGTCGGGTTTGATCCATGTACAATAGGTTAGGAGGCAAAAAAGGATAAGTAGGCGGTACCTAATGCTTTGCCTATGCTTAGCATAGGTGGCGCCTTTGTCAATGCCTAGTTTGGCATAGGCGGCACCTTGCCTATCGCCTAGATTGGCATAGGTGGTTCCTATGGCATTGCCTATGTGAGGCAGTGAGCATAGGCAATGGCATAGGCGACGCCTATGGTATAGGCCTTGCCTTGTCGATTGCCTATGTGAGGCAGTGAGCATAGGCAATGGCATAGGCATTACCTTGTCTGTTGCCTAGATTTGCATAGGCATTTCCCTGCTCGTTGCCTAGATTTGCATAGGCAATGCTTAGTCTATAGCCTTTGCTCTATCATTCCTAACTTACCACCTTCAGCATGGCTCACTTTCAACTTAAAATTTGGGACCAATCTCCTCCTTTATACATCTTGCACCTACACTTAATCAAAAACAACAAAAAATGATTAGAAGGAGAGGTTGCCTCCCATCAAGCGCCTTAGTTTTGGTCGTGGCTCGACTCTTTTTTTTGAATTTTTATTTAACAAAAACAAACTCCTAGTAAAATAAATTGATTAAAAATGATGGGTTGCCTCCCATGTAGCGCTTGATTTATTGTCGCGGCACGACATAGCTATCTCGATTACTTAGACTTCATCGAGATAGATGGTGGCCATGCATTTTATCGAGTCAAGTGGAACGATATATGTCTTCACTCGTTGGCCATTCACCTTAAAGACACCACCATCATTGTTTTCTAACTCCACTACTCCAGACGAGTAGACATGGCTAATTCTCAATGGACCAGACCATTTAGACTTGAGCTTACCTAGAAATAGCTTCAGTCTGGAGTTGTAAAGAAGTACCAAATCACCCTTCTGAAAGTTTCGTTGGATAATCTTCCGATTATGGTACTTTTTCATCCTTTCCTTGTAGAGGTCTGCTCTTTCATACGCATGTAGACAGAATTCATCCATCTCATTCAGCTGTTCCAATCTCAGATTAGTAGCATCATCCCAATTCAGGTTAAGCTGCTTCAACGCCAACATTGCTTTATGATCTAGCTCAATTGGCAAGTGACAAGCCTTCCCATAAACTAGTTGGTAAGGTGACATGCCAATTGGTGTCTTGAATGCAGTCCTATATGCCCATAAGGCATTATCCAGCTTTCTGGACCAATCTTTCCTACTGGCATTCACAGTCTTTGCAAGGATCAGCTTGATCTCCCAATTAGAAACCTCTACCTGCCCACTAGTCTGTGGGTGATAAGGTGTAGCTACCTTGTGTTGCTTAACTCTATATTTCACCAATATGGCTCTGAACAGCTTGTTGTAAAAGTGTGATCCTCCATCACTTATGATGGTACGTGGTACCCTAAAATGAGAAAAGATATTTCTCTTTAAGAATGCTACAACACACTTCCCTTCATTATCAGCTAGCGCGACTGCTTTGACCCATTTGGATACATAATCCACAACAACTAGGATATATTTCAACCCAAACGAACTTAGAAATGGGCCCATGAAATCAATACCCCATACATCAAATAGCTCTACTTCAAGAATTTTAGACATGGGCATCTCATGGTGCTTTGAGATAGCGCCTTGCCTCTGACACTGATCACATCTTCTCACAAAATCGTAGGGATCCTTGAATAATGAAGGCCAATAATAGCCACTTTAGAGTACCATCCTGGCCGTTCGATCACCTACATGGTTACCCCCAACTTGGGAAGCATGACTTGCTTCCAGTATGCTAGGCACCTCTACATCTGAGATGCATCGCCTAATAACACCATCAGCACATCGTTGAAAATGGTATGGCTCATCCCAAAAATAGTATTTCACATCATGCATGAACTTTTTCTTTTGATAAAAGGAGAGATGCTCAGGAATCACTTTACTTACCACGTAGTTCGCAAAGTCTGCATACCACGGTAAGTCTTCCACCATAGTGGCTAAAATCTCTTCATCACTAAATGCATCATCAATATCAAGGTCGGGTTTCACTATGTGCTCACTCTCAAGTCTAGATAGATGATCAGCTACTTGGTTTTTGCAACCTTTTCTATCCTTTACCTCGAAATCAAATGCTTGAAGCAGTAACACCCACCTAATTAGCCTCAGCTTCGCATCCTTCTTTTCCATTAGATATCGTAGAGCTGCATGATCCGTATGAACCACTACTTTGGTTCCCAACAAGTAAGCACGGAACTTTTCAAAAGCATAAACAACTGCTAAAAGCTCTTGTTCAGTGACTGTATAGTTCTTCTGTGCTCTATTCAAGGCCTTGCTTGCATAGTAGATTGGATGAAATAGCCTTTCTATTTTCTAACCAAGTACAACACCCAAAGCTACCCCACTTGCATCACACATAACTTCAAAAGGTAGAGACCAATCGGGCGCTACAATAATAGGAGCTTTAACTAGCTTCCCTTCGAGGCAATCAAATGCCGTCAAGCATTCTTCACCAAAATCAAATTTTGCATCCTTCTCCAAAATTTTGCATAATGGGCTAGAAATCTTGGAGAAGTCTTTAATAAACCTCCAATAAAAACCTGCATGACCGAGAAAACTATGAACTCCCTTTACAGAAATTGGAGGTGGTAGCCTCTCGATAACTTCAATCTTGGCTTGATCAACCTCAATTCCCTTTTCAGAGACTTTGTACCCTAGAACAATGCCTTCCTTAACCATAAAGTGACACTTCTCCTAATTTATCACCAAGTTGAATTCAACATATCTCTGCAAAGCCATACTCAGATTTGCCAAGCAGGAATCAAAGGACTCACCTACAACTGAAAAGTCGTCCATGAACACCTCCAAGGTGTCTTCGACCAAATCAGAAAAATAGACATCATACAGCGCTGAAAAGTGGAAGGTGCGTTACATAGCCCAAATGGCATTCATTTGAAAGCAAACGTACCATACGGACATGTAAAAGTGGTCTTCTCCTGATCTTCAGGAGCAATGCAAATCTGATTATATCCGGAATAACCATCTAAGAAACAAAACCATCCCTTCCCTGCCAATCGATCAAGCATTTGATCTATGAATGGCATTGGGAAGTGATCCTTTAGCGTCCACGAATTCAGCTTCCGGTAGTCCATGCACACTCTCCACCCTGTGACAGGTCTGAGTGGAATCAGCTCATTCTTTTTATTTGTAACTACTGTCATGCCCCTTTTCTTGGACACACATTGCACCGGACTCACCCATTTACTGTCTGAGATTGGGTACACCACCCCTGCATCCAACCACTTAATAATTTCTTCCTTCACCACCTGTTGAATAGGTGGATTCAAACGTCGTTGGTGCTTAATAGTGGGCATGCAATCTTCCTCAATCTGAATCTTGTGCATACATATCCCAGGAGGGATACCAATTATATCAGCAATAGTCCAACCAATGGCTCTCTTATACCTCCTCAGAATAGAGATGAGAGACGCTACTTGTTGATCACCTAAGTCAGCTGCAACAATAACCGGAAATGTATTTCCACTTCCCAAGAACGCATACTTCACATAACTGGGCAGTTCTTTCAATTCTAGCACTGGTGGCTCTTCAATGGATGGTTTCGCTGGTGGTGAGGGTCGATTCTTAAGATCAAGGTCCAGCTTCTTAGGGGAATGATAATAGGATCCCATTCCTGTTAGAGCACAAATAGTTTCTTCAAACTCTTCAACATCCTCAAGCTCAAAATTCATAAGCACAGCGGCCAATGGCTCAATAATAAGCTGCTTCTCTACAGATAATTCTTTCTCATCTTCATAATTAACATCAGCTATAGAGAACACATTCATATCTTTAGGATGCTTCATTGATTTGCATACATCAAAATGGACCACTTCGTCATTCATTCGAAATAAAAGCTCATTGGCTCGTAAATCAATAAGCACACTTCCTGTTGTGAGGAAAGGGTGTTCCAAGATTATGGGAACTTCAGAATCTACCTCGCAATCCAAAATAACAAAGTCTACAGGAAAAATGAAGGAAGAAACCTTCACTAATACATCATATAAGATACCAACAGGTCGTTTTACCGACCTATCTGCCATCACAAGTCGCATATTGGTTAGTGTAGGATTGCCCAATCCTAACTTTCTGTAAATAGATAGCGGAATCAAATTGATGCTAGCTCTCAAATCGCACAATGCCTTAGCAAAATCCAAAGATCCAACCGTGCAAGGAATAGTGAAAGCACCAGGATCTTCCTTCTTTTGTACTAAAGATCTTGTGGCAATCGAACTGCAATGATGAACATTATCTGTCAATTCATAGCTTGCTGCCCTTTTCTTCGTCAATAATTCCTTCATGAATTTGGCGTACCCTGGTATGTGCTCTAGTGCCTCCACGAAAGGCATATTAATAGTCAACTTCTTCAGCATGGTCATGAATTTACTAAACGTGGTGTCATCAGCCTTGTTCTTCAGTCTCTGAGGAAAAGGTAGTGGTGGTGGATTTGGAAGAGTCTTTTCCACCACTTCCTTTTGATTTTTCTTATGATTTTCAATTTGTTCAGGCTGGTGACATCTAGGTGTAGTGTCATGAACGTTCTCATTCTAATTTTCAGCTTCTATAAAATCATCACAATCTGCTTCAATAACATTCTTTTATATATTATTAACCACCTGCTTGCCTTTGGATGGATTTTTCAACATCTTACCACTCCTAATAGTAATAGCCATACATGACCCATCATTCCTTAGGTTTTGCACAGTGTCACTTGGTAAGGTGCCAGCTTTTCTTTGATTAAGTGCCGCTGAAAGTTGACTCAGTTGTTGTTCCAACTATTTTATTGCAGTGGAATGCGAGTCAACCAATTGATTTATTGAGGACAAATCATTCTTTACCTCCGTTACTCCCGTGTTGGTTGCCTCCACTCCTTTCAACAGCTTAGCCATCATATCTACCATGGACATCTCCCCAGAGCCAGATGTCGCAGCCTCACGATTTCCAGGAGGAACATACAAACCACTCTTGTCAGTCTTATTCTTGTATCCGAATTTTTCATAATAGTTCCGACCTTGGTTTCCTTGGGCATTGCCTTGGAAACCCCCCTGATTATTCAAATAATTTGCTTCCTCTTCAAAGTCGAATTCATTTCTTCCCTGTGATACAACAACCTTGACCTTTTCTGTCTTCCCTGATAATAGATGCTTGGTAAGAAGGTCCATCTGCGTTTTCATGTGAGCCATATCTTGGTCACGTTCCTCTTCTCTTTGCCTCAGTTCTGCAGTCATGCCAATAAATACAGTAGAGCTTGCTACCTCAGAATCCCTGGTATGCCAAGCTCTACTCTGCTTTGTCATACGATCTAGCATATCACATGCCTCAATAAAAGTAATATCCATGAATGACCCACCCGCAGCATTATCAACCACTGGCTTAGTCACCGAATTCAAAGCCTTGTATAATATCTCCATCAAGTGGATATTGGTCATCTGATGATTTGGTCACCGCATAAGCTTCTTATTGAACCTCTCCCACGTTTCGTGGAGAGCTTCAATTAGAAGCTATCAAAAATTGCTGATCTCATCTCTTAATTATGCTCTCTTGGATGGCGGAAAGAATCTTTCTAGGAAAGTGTCTTTCAGTTGCCTCCAATTAGTAATAGAGTCAGGAGTTAGCCCATTCAACCATAGAGTTGCCTCTCTAGATAGAGACAATGGAAATAAGTGCAACCGAATTGCATTCTGTCCAACTCCTGAATTGTCAAACGACTTGCATGTTGAGATATAATTGATCAGATGCATATTCGGATCATCACCTGCAAGTCCACCAAATAACCCCTTGAGTTGCAATAGCTGAATCATGGTGCTGGTGATATTGAACTTGGCTCCAGGTGCCAAGGGCAGAGGAATAACAGCCCCTGTGTCACCAGCCCCATCCAGATAGTCATCATCATCACCAAAAGGAGCCTGCACAGCTCGGCGTTCAAATATCATTCTAGCTTGACGATCTCTCCTGCGCACAGGTGCCGCCACCTCATCTGTACGCCTTGGATTTAGTAACTCATCATCACCCAGGTCCTCATCATCAAGATTTGTTGCCCGACCTAGGTTATCGATATTCTATTGATGCACTTGAGTAGCTGCCAATGCAGCTAGTCTAGCCTGGTTCTATTGAGCGACCCTTCTTTCAATGTCACGTTGTGCATCCATTCTGCCAATAAGATGTAGTTCAGGATTTAGAGGTAATAATGGCTGACCAGCAATTCGTGTATTTGGCATGCACTCTACTAAACCTGAACAAAATAAAAAAACAACAAACAAAAAGTAAAATTCGAGAATCTTTGACCAAAGAGTCTATTAACTATCACAAACTTAGTTGACAAACGTATTCCCTGACAACGGCGCTAAAATTTGATACGCCTAAATTATAGCTCTCGTGAGAAAGTGTAAGCGGTCGCTGTCAAATATAGAACCCAACTGGGTTGGGTGTCGAATCCCACAGGGAATACTTGGTCACTAAGTGTTGCAATTATTAGTAGACTGTTGGTCAAAAATTCCAAGAAAAAGCGGGGTTTGGTTTATGCGTGAACTAATAGTATCAAAGTAACGAATGAGACGATGTATTTAGTAAGATTTAAGCACAGAGAATAATAAGTTAGAGTTATGTCCACCTTGTAATTTCTACTTATCTATTAACTATGAGTAATGCGGAATTTAGACATGCATGCACTTATAGAGAATCGTATTCTAATTGTAAATCCAAGTGTTTCTCAACCATCAAGGATTTATTTTACTTTAACTCTCTCGAGCCTAAAGTGTATAACAAATGGTACAAATTCTCCGAGAAGTTAATCCGGTTAAGGAATTAACGTGTAAATAGAGGTTGGAAGCCCTATTTCCTTGTCACACTCTCTTTTCCAAACATGTAAATTTTCTCTCGAACAAGTTAATGCTATAATGGCGTGTTCTCTATGTTTCCAACCATGAGAGTTCAATTAAAATGAAGAGAGTAATGATATAAGTAGCATAACACATCAAGAATTCACAAACTCATAGTAATAGATAGTATCTTACAAGGTTTCCATAACCCTAATAGAGAAGTTTAGCTACTCATGAGACAACGGAAATCACAATAGACATAATCATCATACCACAACCTAGAACAAGCTTGGCGATGGAGATGGTTTTATCGTTACTTGGAGGTTGACATTTTGCCCTCTAGCCATTGCCCAAGTCTAGCATTTTTCTCTATCCAAAACTATTACAGAATCTGAGTACTGAATAATGAATAATGAATAATGATTAATGATCCTTATCGAATGTTGCTGAAAAATTCAGCAATAGGGTTTTTATAATATCCTTGTCCACTAAGTTACTGCTGTATCCCTAAATATTTAGAATTACTGATTTTGCCCGGGATAAAGTCTCCATGCATCACATTCAGTCCACAAGCTTCCAAAAGCTTCCTTCCCTCATATGTGAAGTTTTCCTTTGCTGCCCACAGGTCCACAAAGTGCTGAAATCTACATCATTAGTACCTGAAAACATGCTAATCACATAGGTCAGCTCACTTAAAGGGAAATGGTCTAAAAGTGCAAGAATTATATATTTTATCCTCAAAACTTTGCTAAAGCATGGGTAAATTATGGTTCTTAGGCGTGTAAATATGCCCAACATAAGTAGAGAGGTAAGGTTATAGCCTATGCCTCTAGACAGTTGAAACCACATGAAAAAAATTACCCAACCCATGATCTTGAATTAGCTGTTGTGGTTTTTGCTTTGAAAATATGGAGACACTATCTGTACGGTGTTCATGTTGATGTGTTTACAGACCACAAAAAACTTGCAGTATGTGTTTTCTCAGAGGGATTTGAATCTTCATCAGAGAAGATGGTTAGAATTGCTAAAATATTATAATATGAGTGTGTTGTATCATCCGGGCAAGGCCAATGTAGGGGCAGATGCCCTTAGTAGATTATCTATGGGCAGTGTTGCTCATGTGGAGAAAGATAAGAAAGAGTTAGCTTGGGAATTATATCGTTTGGCTAGACTAGGTGCAAGGTTGCTTGATTCAGCTGAGGGGAATGTTTGGGTTCAGAGTGGTTCTAAATCCTCTTTAGTTTTGGAAGTGAAGGAGAAGCAAGACATAGATGCTAGTTTGGTCAAACTGAAGGAGTCAGTTAATGACCAAAAGTTAAAGGTTTTCTCCTAAGGGGGAGATGGTGTGTTGAGATGTAAGAATAGATTGTGTATTCCGTGTGTTGGTGATTTGTGGCAGAGAATTATGGTTGAGGTGCATGGTGTGCGGTATTCCATTCATCCTAATGTTACCAAGATGTACCGCGACTTACGGGGAATCTATTAATGGAGTGGCATAAAGAAGGATATAGCAGGATTTATGGCAAAGTGTGCAACATGCCAACAGGTTAAGATAGAGCACCAAAGACCTTGAGGTAAGTTGCAAGAGTTTGGTATACCCACTTAGAAGTGAGAAGAGGTGAATATGGATTTCATGATTGGTTTACCTCTTCGTGTCGTCATCATGATTCTATCTGGGTTGTTATAGACAGGTTGACTAAGTCCACGGATTTCTTGCCAGTGCATACATCTTATACAGCTGAGAATTATGCTAGATTGTATATTTGGGAGTTAGTCAAGTTGCATGAAGTTCCCTTTTCCATTATCTCGGATAGGGGTACTCAGTTTACTTTGCAGTTTTGGAAAGCATTCCAGAAGGGTCTTGGTACCCAAGTTCATCTAAGTTCTACTTTTCATCCGCAGACAGATAGTCAGGCTAAGAGGACCATCTAGACTTTGAAAGATATGTTAAGGGTGTGTGCCCTTGATTTCAAAGGTAGTTGGGATGAGTACTTACCACTGATTGAGTTTGCATAGAACAATAGGTGTTATTCTAGCATTCGGATAGCACCATTTAAGTCTTTGTATGGTAGAAGATGTAGATCACCCATAGGCTGGTTCGAAGTAGGTAAAGTTGATGTGATTGGCCCTGATCCAGTGTTTGAGGATATGGAGAAAATTAAGTTGATTAAAGAAAGGTTGAAGAAAGCCCAAAGTCGCCAGAAGTCATATACAGATGTGAGAAGAAGAGATCTTGAGTTTGAGGTAGGTGATTTGGTGTACTTGAAGATTTCACCCATGAAAGGGGTGAAAAGATTTGGGAAAAGGGGAAAGCTTAGTCCATGTTATGTTGGCCCTTATAGTGTTTTAAGTCGTGTTGGAAAAGTAGCCTATGAGATGGAGTTGCCCACATAGTTTTCAGTTGTTCGTCCTGTCTTTCGTGCCATGCTTAAGAAGTACATTGATGATTCTGCTGTAGTAGATCCTTCAGAGAGCTCAGATATCCAGACTAGTATTTCGTTTGATGGAATTCCGTTTTAGATCCTAGATTACCAGGTCCATAGACTAATGAACAAATAAGTTCCCTTGGTCAAAGTTTTGTGGAGAAATCATTCAGTTGAGAGCACTACTTGGGAAGCGGAAGTAGATATGCGATCCAAGTACCCGCACCTTTTCTCCATGAGTTTAGATCAAGCCGAAGGTATTATACTTCATTAATTCATTTTCTTTCTAATAAAATTCAGCTATGTATTTATTCCTATGAAAGCTCTTGTACTTCCTGGAGTATTCAAAGGTTTAGAAAGATGTAAAGTCGGTTTAGCCATTTGATTCAGCTGTGCATCCTTAGTTTCTCAGTATCTTAATCTAACTAGCGACATTCGAGGACAAATGTTTTAAAGGGGAGATGTTGTAAGACCCCGTAAAGTTCCCTCATAGTCTAAGCCTTTAAAGCATGTCAAGTGAAGCTTTTTTCTGTCTTTAAAAGATTTAGGAATGAATTTCAAAGTGATTGGTGTTTAAATCATATGAAATTTTTCTAAATTAGAATTTTTATCATGTGGGAAATTAAATTTGCTTTCCCACGATACCAATTTTGTCCAAATCCGGTATCAAGGTGAAAAGTTATGGTCGTTTTACTAAAAGCTGTTGGAACCGCCCAGGTGCGACGGCCAGGATGATGGACCGTTGAGCTTGCGATGGACCGTCACCCAAACAAGCACAACCAAGGCAGTAAATCCCTCTTTAGGTCCAAGTGCAATGGCCAGGATGATGGACCATCAAGCTAGCAACGGACCATCACGAATACCATCGCAATAAGGCAGTGTGGCCTTTTTCTAACCAATGTTCGACGGACGATCCGATGGGTCATCCGATTAGTGATGGACCATGACTCCGACCATCGTAGATCCCGTTCAGTATTTTTAAGACATTTCTAAAAGGACTTTTGGTCTTTTGCCACCCTTTTAACACTTATAAATATTCATAATGAAGTATAGAACTTCAGAATCATCCAAAGCATCAAGAACTAGGGTTTTCTCTCAAGATTAACCCTCAAGAGCAAAATCAATTCCTTCTCTAAGAACTTCAAGATTCCACCATAAATTCTTCAAATTGAGTTGAGATTTAAAGTTCCCTAGCCAAAAACTTCAAGAACCCTCACTCAAAAGTTCAAAAAAGAGGCTCAAGCTAAGTTGTGTGGGGTTAGAACAAGGACACTACTTTCATCCTTGTGACCAAAAGTTGTTTTAATTACAAAGATATATGGTTTTACATGATTTCTTATGAAATTGAAGTATGGGTTTATACCCTATGTTATTATTTCTAGAGATTATGATGGTTTCAATGTTTTAGGAATTGAAGTACATGAGTATGTTGAGATTATAATGCATATATCTGAAAATTTTCTGATTTCTATATGATTTATGAATCTTTATGATATCGAGTATGAATTTTGACATGTCTTAATGTAAGATTGATATACTGGCCGTTAAGCCCTATTTAAGATTGTAATTTTAAGAACTTTTATGCTATAAGCACCCATGGTTTGAGTATTTTGAGATTATTGAGAAAGTTTTGACCTTGACGGTCATACTAGCATTGAAATCCACTTTTCTAAATGAGATTACAGATTGTATAGTTCCGTTCTTTATGAACCAGGAGATTATTTTAAATTAGATTTCCATGAGATGAGCATAGCTAACTAAAGGGAGTAGTATTTAGCACCGAGTTGGGTAAGTTACTATGGTTTCATACCCCAAAATTACGTGCCTCTATAGGATTGAGATTTATACGCATGAGGCCGAGATAGTGATCACTGATTTGAGGTTATACTCCCTGGCAAGAGTATGAAGCCTCTCCCCAATGTGAGGTTTCTTCCTTAGGAGGAGAATACATTGGAATCTATAGAGCTCGCATGGTGTATGTCGGTTAAGAGAACCTCCCTAATAATAAGATTTTTTAGAGTAGTTTCTGAAAGTAAAATTTTGCCAAGAAGAAAGTAGTTTTCCTTATTAGTAAGAGTAAGTAATCAGTTTCTAAAGTGAAGTATGTTCCTTCTGATGAGATTTATACTATGTGTTCCATTATTCATAATTTACGAGATATGAAATTTTGAGATTATTCAATCTATGTGAGTTAGTTATATTAGAATGCATGATTTCTGTAAATATTAATGATATTATTATTTTAAGTATCACATACACCCCTATATACTCAGTACATCCTCAAAGTACTAATCCATATATACATCTGTGTGCTACATTATCTCATAATGTAGGTTCAGGTGCTCAGTCTCAGCAGCGTCAGTGATATTCGAGTACCTTGATCTACACCTCCATAGTTGGTGAGTCCTCATGGTTCGAGGACCTATTTTTCCCCAATTTCAGTCTTCATAGTAGTTGGCATACTTCCTAATATGGCTTCCTGGGATAGATGGTTTATAAGTGGTCATGATTCTTGTTTTTTTGTGAAGGACCCCACTAAGAGGTTTGCTGTCTAGATTTTGATGAATGCACATGGATGGGACATTCACAAGATAAGGTAGATTCTATCCAATCTATGGAACAGACCATAAGTTGGTATGCTGTTTGTGACAATAATGATCACTCTGCAGATAGGTGTGGTGCTAATCCTGAGTTAGTCATGTTTTTGGGAAATGCTCAAAGACCAAATTATGGTAATACCTACAACCCAAAGTGGCAGACTTAGGCACCAAACAATTCATGGAATAACATCTAGCAGCAGTAGTAAAACATACATACCAGTAACATAAAAGACATACTAAAGAAGATAATGGCCACCCAAGAACAGATGGTTGTTGAACTCAAAAACCAGTAAGTACTTCAGAAGAATTTTAAGCTTCAGTTGAGAAAGTGGCAACAAACCCAAAACACAAGGACTTATGGAGATTTTCCAAGTGACAATGACCTCCAAAATGAGTAAATGCAATCACTTTGAGGAATGCTAAAGAGTTAAATGAAGAACCTCTAAAGATAACTAAGGAGGTAGATATAGAGTTGACTCCACAACTAGTTCCAGACAAAGTTACTGATAATTCGAGAATGTCTGAGTACTCAAAAATAAAGTTCTTTAATAGGTTAAGGAGAAAAAACCACCAATATTTCCACATTGGCTGAGAAAACCAAAAGAGGACACTATCCAATTTATGGAGAAAATATAAGAATTTCATCCATTCAACTATCATCTTTCTTTTGAGAATGATATTGAGAAGGTGAATAAATATGAGTGTGTCGTGGATGATATAAATTTTTAAGTGGGATTGGTTGGGCCTCATTCAAAGCGCTTTTCTACATTATGTTTAGATGATGACATATTTGTGGAGTTATCTGAAGTTGTGGAAGAGATTGAAGATGAGGAACAAGAATCCTATATTCTAAAATTTGCACCATATAAGCAACACAAAAATATACTGCACTTTAAGGCTAAGTGGTTTACCATGCACCATCCATTACTCGATTCACTCATCTTTGTACCACCAACCTATAAGCAAAGCATTAAGATGGATTCGAGGTTGGGGTTAAAATTCATATCCTCAAGGTGGAGGAAAACGTTGATGTGGGTCGTACCATGGCACTAAATAATACGTTGCTTGGGAGGTAACCCATGTTAAGTTGCATTTTATTTTTCAATATTTTTAGTTTTTACTTCACCGGTTTTTGTATTTGTTGAGACACAGTTGATGGGAAGTCTGAGAAATGGAAAACCTAAGCTAAAGTGAATGGCGAAGACTGAGTGTGGGTCCTCGGATGCTCTAGATGCATGAACATGCTACTATCTAGGCCTAGAGGCCTAATTGAGTATTTCTTCTACTTTTAAGTACACTTTGAGTTCAAGGTAGATTTTTAAGTGTGGGGTGGGGAAATTTAAATTTTTAGCCCATTTGTGATACAATAAACTTGTTTTGGCCCGTTTTCTCCTTTGATATTGTGCTCCTTAACTGAGGTAGAGTGCTTAAGTTGAGAGTGGCTATCGTAGGAGTGCGAAATGTAAAGTGGGTATGAAGAAGGGTAAAATATTTTTTGTTTTAGGTATGTGAGATATTCTTATTTGTGCGATGTGTGATTACATGATGCAAGTGAGTTTTTAATGTAAAGAGCATGTTGATTTTATGAATTACTATGTCTGAGACATCTAAGCTTTAGTTTAGGGCTCTTGTCCATTGTTTGTTTAATGTTTAATTCATTTTATTATGTGGTTTAGAGTCTAGGATGATCCTACTTGAGTTGAGCATGTGCCATGTGTGTGTAAGGTTTTTGTGTATTTCTTGTTGCACTTGATGTCTAGAACATGCCTGGTGTGTATGCAAAGCGAAATAAATAGTAAGGGTTTAGGAGATAATGTAGGCATTTCTTTGATAGCCATGTTAATACCCTTTTTAGACCTAACCTTGTGCATAATCCTAGTTAACCCCATTGAGCATTTAGCTTATTTTCTTTGGATGCCTTATATTTAGAATGTATCCCATTCTTTGATTGACCTTAATTTAATCCAATGCTCCTAAGTGCTTTAGTATAAAAAAGGAGTTTCAAATTCAAGAATGGAAAAGGTGAAATTAAAGCCCCAAAGTAATAGTTATTGGTGTGTACAATTTATGTGTTGTGGTTGGGGGTGAAAAGAAAATTGTGCTAAAATTAAATCATGAATTAATAGATGATACTCCCTTTTATGTTATATGTGAATGAGCTTAATGAGAAGGGATAAAACAAAAGATGTATGTAGACAAAAGTGGTGAAAGTTGTTGTTATAAGTGAATTAAATGAAAAGTGTGATGTATTAAAGCATTTAGGGAAGATAATCACTATTCTTTATCAAAATAGTTCCTACCCGTCCCTTATCCTACATTACAACCCTTAAAGACCTACTGATCCTAATCTTTAATATTCAGATATTAGTGGAGTACTACACTAAGGGAAAACCTATGGTTCATCTTGTGTAACTTGTGAATTCCATAGGAAAGCGAGTGTAATTTAATTCTTGAACCTATTCTTTTATAAATTACATCTATGTGAGTACTGATGGGTAACTCTCTGGTTATAAGGGGAAATGTTTGATGATAGTTAGGTGACTTTTATAATGTCTTTGATTAAGCAATATGTAAGAGTTAGTTAACCAGGTGAGTCAATTCTTGAGGTTAGGATGTTTTGGAGTGGTATTCATGAGCTTTCAATTGTGTACATGACATGCTTCATGTAAGGACTTGCATTATATGTCGCCATTATAGTATTAGCTTGAGTGTCTTATTTGTAGTAGGAGTGTAGATTCACCTTAGCTTATGATTCTTAGATTAAAGATTTGTTTGAGGACGAACAAGGCTTTAAGTATGGGGTGGTGATCTGAGGTGAAATTATGCACCTTGGTGTTGTTATTCGGGCTTATTTAACATTGTTTTGAGGACTTCTTGTGTGATTAATGTGTTAACAATTATATAATTGATCATCTAAGTATTTAAATATTTGATTACAGTCTTTAAGGTATTTTCTAAACAAGTTTGTACTTAATTTGGTCACTTAGAGTGAAAATGAGAAAACTAGTGGTACTACCTTGAGCTCGGTGTTCTTCTAGTTAATCTCGATGAGTTCTAGTGTGTGTGATGAGTTCCTAATGGTATGATTTTTTAATTATGTATGGAACAATGTTTGTATAGTGTTTGAGGTTCAATTGAAATAACCCAAGAGTTAAAACCATGTTGAAGATCAAAAGGAGCAAAACTAGTATTCTTAGCTTAAGTTTCTCAATCGTCGTCTTGGATGATTGTGTATTGTTGAGATCTAACTAAAGGTTTTTTTTTCTATAGGATGCTTGGTTAATTAATGATGATTATACATGGATGATACACAATCAAGTAGTCAAGTGGAAACAACACCACAAGGCTTGGGATGAAGGACAAGTGTATGAAATAAGTTTAGGAGTCAAATTGAGGTCCTAAATGCATGGGTCATTGTAGACCTTGGTCCATTCTATTAAAGGGGTATCATGGTCATAGCTATATCTTACAATATGACTTTCCAGTATGTCACCACGATAGGGCCACATCCCACACCCTAGTTCATGGAATAAGAGGGGAGATGCAGACCCTAATCCAAAAGTGGCCAAATAGTCCTCCTATAAATAGGACACTTGAGATTGATGTTATACACCTTGAACAGCTTTGAAACTTGGAGAGGGTATATAAAGTACTTCAAATATGTTTTTTCTTTCTTTACTTTATTTTGTTTATGGATTTATCATGCATGCATCTATCCTGATTATGGTGAGGTCCATGAGTGGCTAAAAGACCCTTTCAGGGTTAAGGCTAAGAGAATGGTAACTATTGCTTTGAATTGATTAGGTTTTTGATTGCTTATTGTATTTAGTTGTTTATTTAACCTTGTTATAAATATTTTAAGGATTCAGAACCCTTAGAATAATCCATTATTGTCTTAGAATCTCGAGAGGGGGAATACGAGGATAGAACATAGGGGGGGTAAATATAGTAGGACTGTAATCTTCTACAGAATGAAGTTATCATTTGCATGCTGGATAGAGATATACTTGCATTAACCTATTTGGTTAACTTACAGGATAAAATATAAAGGCATTTAACCTAGTAACCATATCTCCGTTCAACAATGTAGTTGTGGGTCTAAGTTAGAAAGGTGATTAGAGGATCGAGAGACCATGATCATAATATCCACCTCGTGAATCAACACAAAGATAAGTAATCTAAGCAATGAAGTTAAAGAGCTTAGTATGATTGTTCCCAGGGTCTTAACCTTGGGTTTCTCCCCACAGATTGTCCAAGACCTTTAATTTACTGCATTGTTTAGTTTACGTTTAATTATAACTTTCAAAACTCCTTCAGTTACTTTTACACCACTTTAACCAAAATAGAGAACTAGAATAATATAGTGGTTAAAACAAGTCCTTGTGTGATTGATACTTGGCTTCTAAATATCCATTTTACTACTTAATGGGACCACGTACACTTTTATGTGCGCTTGGGTGCAATAGGTCACTTGTTCATTATAGACCTCTTAATTATTCTAAGATGACTTAGTATCAGTTTGATAAGGAATTTTTTGAAAGGTTTATGCCTTACAGTTTGAGGGATAAGATGAAAAATAAGTTTGATCATCTATAGTAGGGCTCTATGATTATTATGGAGTATGAGGCACATTTTTATGGCTTTTCTAGGTATTCTTATGCTAGCATTCGGAGAATATTCAGAAGTTTGTAAAGTGGTTGGATGTTTCTCTTTAGCTAGTTATGACTTAAATGGTAGTATATGTAGCATCATTTGGAATATAGTGGATCATGATAAGATGGATGAGTCAATTCTTTGAGGAATTCAAGGAGGCATCAAGAATGTCCTCTGTCAGGGTGAGTTCAAAGGTCATACTTCTCAAGGCCTAAATTCTAGATATTTCTATAAGTTTTATGGTAGATTATTGTAGGAAGCCTTACAGAGTTCAGGTAATGGGTCTTTTGATTTATAAACTTTGGGTGGCTATTTTAGCTCAGCCGTACTTTATCCTATCAAGTCTGGCTACGGAGTTTGCTTTGTGTATGATGAGTATGGTCATATGGCCAAGTATTATCCCTGTTGTGTTTTCAGAGCTACTCTTATTTCAGTTGTGAGGGGTAGAGGTTCTACTAGAGATTCATGGTGTAGAGGTAGTGGTGCCTATGGTGGTGGTCACGAGGCTACTCAGTTAGGTTACGACCTTGGAAAATGCTATACTATACTTGCCAGACTAGAGGTATAGGCTTTCGATGATGTAATCACAGGTATGATCCTCATTTTTTAGATATGCATCTACGTTATTTGATCTAGGATCAACTTTCTCTTTTGAGTCTACATATTCTTCTTTGGGTTTTGATTCTTCTTAGGAGCCGCTTGATGTGCCTATCCATGTATCTACCCTTATATAAGTCTCTTTAATGGTGGATTAGTGTACCCATCCTATGTTGTGACCTTTGTTGGCATGGGACTTGGGTAGATCTAATTATCCTTAATGTGGTAGATTTTTATATCATCTTAGGTATGAATTAGTTAGCTCCTTATCAAACTGTCCTAGATAGTTATACTAAGATTGTGACTTTAGCTTCGCCGGGTATGCCAAGGATAGCTTGGAAGGGTTTGTTTCCCTCAGATCCCAAGAGATTTATATCATTCCTTAAGACTCATTGTATGGTTAAAAAAAGGATATTTGTCTTATTTGTCCCGATACTATTATTTTTTCCCATCCTTCCCTAGATTCATTTTGTATTTTGGTGAGTTCATGGATGTATTCCCTATGGATTTGACTTGTGTGCCTTCAGATTGTGATATTGACTTTAGTATTGATATTGACCCTGACACCAAGCCCATTTTCATTCCTTCTTAGAGGATGCCCTAGTCGAGTTGAAGAAATTAAAGGATTAGTTATAGGATTTATTGGATAAAGGACTCATCTTACTAGTCTATCACCTTGGGATACGCTTATATTGTTTGTATAGAAAAATAATGGGTCTAGGCATATGTGTATTGATTATCGATAGTTGAACAATGTGGTGGTTAAGAATAAGTATCCTCACCCTCGTATTAATGATTTGTTTGATCATCTTCATAGTGCTTTGGTGTTTTCAAAGATTGATTTGAGATATAGGTACTGCCAATTGAGGATTAGAGCTTTAGAAATTTTTAAGGTAGCCTTTCGGACTCGGTACGGTCATTGTGAGTTCTTGGTCAAATTCTTAGGTTGACCAATACCCTAGTTACGTTCATAGAGTTGATAAACTTGGTTTATTGAATGTATCTCAACTCTTTTGTCATTGTATTTATAGATGATATCTTGGTTTATTCCAAGAGTGAGGCTGACTATGGGGAGCATTTATGGATTGGATTTCAGAGAATGAAGGATGTGAAGTTGTATGCTAAATTCTCTGTGTGATTTTTGGCTGAAGTCTATTTCTTTGTTACGTCATTTGGTGACCAAGGGTGGAATTATGGTTAATTTGACCAAGATTGTTATGGTTTGTGGTTGGTCTAGTCCTACTTCTCCCATCGAGTTTTAGCGTTTTGTAGGTTTGGTAGGTAACTATGAGCGTTTTGTTGAGGGCTATTCATCTATTATAAATCCCCTGGCTAAGTTAACTCATATAAAGATTTCTGTTTAGTGGTTTGATTCTTGTAAGGTGAGGTTTTAAAAACTTAAGGATAGTTGATTTTAGCTCCTATCTTGACTTTACCCAAGGAGGGTATGGGTTTTATCATCTCTTGTAATGCTTCAGCTATTGGTTTAGGTGTTATATTAATGTATAGGGTAAGGTGATTGCATATGTTTCTCGTCAGTTAAAGAACCATGAGAGAAATTACCCTACCCATGATTTGGAGTTATGCATGATATTTGGTGTGAACTTGTAGAGGAACTATTTGTATGGAGTTCGTTGTGAGATTTTCTTGGATTATCATAGCCTTCAGTATTTCTTCTTCTAATGAGATCTTAACATGAGGTAGCATCAATGGCTTCAGTTGCTTAAGGACTATGATCTTACTATTTGTGATCACCCGATAAGGCTAATATGGTTGCAGATGCCTTGAGTTAGAAGTTAACTAGCATAGGTAGCTTGGCATATCTTTTGACCCTAGGGAGTAATTTAGACTTAGAGATTTAGTCCTTGTCTACCTAGATGGTTAGGCTTGATATTTCTGCACCTGGATATGTTTTGGCATTTGTTGAGGCTAGGTCTTTTTTTATAGAGCAGATTCGGGCTTATTAGTTTGATGGTGTTGAGTTGAGAGTTATTCATGATAAGGTGTTTAGTGGTGAGGCTAAGGAAGCCTCGCTTGATCCAAATAGTATCTTAAGGTTTAGTGGATGAATTTGTGTGTAGCGAGTGAGTGATTAGATTCAATTAATTTTTGAGGAGGCTCATTGTGCTAGGTATTCCTTCAATCCGAGAATGACTACGATGTATCATGATTTGAGACACCATTAATAATGGGGTGTTATGAGAAAAGCAAATTTTGTAGCTCATTGCTTATGTTGCCAGCACGTGAAGGTAAAGCACTTGAGACCTGGTTATTTCCTTTAGAGGTTACCATTCCTTAGTGGAAATAGGAATAAATCACTATGGACTTTATGATTGGGGTTTCCTCATACTTTTTGTGGTTTTGATAGTGGTTGGGTTATCATGCATTGATTGCCCAAATCTGCTCATTTTATTTTTATTTTTTTCTTTTAGTGCTAAGTGGTTGGCCCATATATGTATTCATGAGATAGTTTGTTGTCATAGTGTGCCAGTATCTATCATCTCATATCAAATTTTAGTGTTCACATCTCACTTTTGGAAGATTTTTTAGGAAGAGTTGGGTACTGGGTTGATCTTAGTACATCATTTTACCCCTAGGAAGACGGTCAATAAAAATAGAATATCCAGGTTTTGAAGGATATGCTCTGCTCTTGTGTCATTGATTTTAGAGGTCAATGGGTGCAATATCTAACTCAGACAGAGTTTGCATATATTAATAGCTAACATTCAAGTTTTGAGATGGATTCTTTCAAGTATTTGTATGGTATTGTCACTCTCCAGTTGGTTGGTTTGAGGTTTTTGATATTAAACCTCGAGGTATAGACGTACTTCATGAGTCCTTGCATAGAGTTTGGATTATTCAGGATAGACTTCGAGAAGCTCATAGTAGGCAGAAGTGTTACGTGGATTATAGACTTTGTGCCTTGAGATTTAATGTTTGTGATCAAGTTTTCATTTGTGTGTTGCCAATAAAGGGCATGATAAGGTTTGGGAAGAGGTAAAAGCTTAGCCCGTGGTATTTTGGACCTTTTGAGATACTTTAAACTATTCTGGATGTTGCTTATAAGTTAGCATTACCCTCAAATTTATTGGATATTCATCCAGTTATTTCTATTTTTATGCTTCAACGTTACATTCTAGATGAGTCTCATGTCATTCGTTGGGATTTTGTTCAGTCAGATAAGCGATTGTCTTTTGTTGAGGATCCTATCTCCATTCTAGCCAGGGATCTCAAACGATTGCATTCTAAGGTTATTTCGATGGTTACAGTCCAATGAAGCCATCGACTTGTAGATGAGGTTACTTGGGAGATCGAGTCTAATATGTGTTGTAGTTATGTCGAACATTTTGTTGAATCTAGTATCTTCCTTGCTTTTAGTTCGAGGATGAACTAGATTCTTTATGGTGGATGATGTAATGACCTAATTTTTGATGATTTGTGAAATATTTATTTTGTTTAATTTAATCATTTTACCCCTCCCTATTTTATCATTAGGATATTTATGGGGTGTAGGGA
The DNA here is from genome assembly GCA_030864225.1 of Capsicum baccatum var. pendulum. NCBI lineage: Eukaryota > Viridiplantae > Streptophyta > Magnoliopsida > Solanales > Solanaceae > Capsicum > Capsicum baccatum. The sequence continues at coordinate 97,819,768 of CM061556.1, read as the reverse complement.
TGATTAGTATGGTTTCCAATGCATTTCGATGTAATTTGTGCGAGTTTGTACTTTTTGGTGGCTTAAAAAGTCTTTTAGTTGACTTTGGTCAATATTTATTGATCTGTGCGTCAGATGGCAAAACACACTATGCCAATAGATCTGAAACATTGATTTAGGTTGGTAACATGGTTGATGTGGTTTATGGCTTTTATATCTCATTTTGATCCTCGGTTTGAAAAGTTGTAAAATTAGGTCTCACGGCCAATTTTGTGAGTTCAATATTTGATTGCTACAATAAAAGGAAATTTGGGGATATTTTGTGAATTGTTTTATGTGTATATGTTAGGGGATTCCAGGTTGATGTTGGGTAAAGGTGTAGTTAGTTTGTATTGAAATATAGAAGAAGAGTGTGGTGGTACACCACCGAACTAATAGTTGTATACGTTTATTGCCCATTCTATTTTGTGTATCATTTGGAGGGTGTAATGAAGCCAAAGTTGTTTCAGGGGATTTTATAAGAATTAGTATGGTATGTAGATATAATTGGAGGAGAAAAGGAATAAAATAACACACTTGATTGATAAATTAAGGGCTTACTGTTCGGCTACTATTTTGGGCAAAGTTAAGTATACCAATGTGTTGGCTAGCTAATAATATTAGTTTTATTATATATTTTGTTGTAGATAAGTAATCCACAAGGTAGGAAGTTAAGTTGGGTTAGTGTCAGAGTTATACAACTAGGTATGTAAGGCTACTCTATGTCGTATTTTTTGGCATGAAATGCAACAATTGTGGTACAAAGTAAGCTTCTAAAGCTCTTCCATAGTAAATGGCACCTAGTTCAACACTGAACTCCCATCTAGATAACTACCTTTCTCCCGCTCCTTAATGTGTTAAAATATCTCACCACATGCTTATTATCAAGTATGTATTTTTACATTCACTAAAAAGTCTCAAGAGTTCTCCTTTAATCCAAATAAGATCCATATGTTATTTTCAGCTCCTAAATATTTCATTCGTGTACAATATGCTTCATACCTCTTTGTCATTGCATTAAGTATTTATTCATATGTCTCTTGTTGATAGATTATTAATTCAAGGTACCATAATGTTACGACCACCAAAGTAACAATCTCAAAGGCTAAATCAATGAGATAACACAAATCTAAATTGAACGGGTGGTGTCTCAAGGGCATAATCCTAGCATGGGCCGGTCCCTATACCTTTATATGTGGGCGGCAGCTCAGGGCCAAAAGCCTAGAAGGGGTCAATCCCAATGTTTATATGTGGGTGGTAGCCCAAGGGTGTAAGCCTAGCATGGGTCGATTCTGACTTATCTATTTACCACTATTCAGCTAGTCATTTGTATCATATGGCTTACAAAGATTATAATGTAACAAAGGTAAAATAAAGAAAAGAATGTAATGTACCTTACCCTACAAGTATATATAAAGGTGGCCTACTAGAACTAACTGTACACTTGTATCTGATTTTCATTGAGCTCCTATTTCATGTGTGGTTGCTTTTAGCCTTACATATTTAGTACATATTTTCGTACTGATGCCCCTTATGGGGGACCTATATTTCATGCTACAGGCATAGGTGCTTCAGCTAATACGCCTTCTCAGTAGGAGCCCAGGATATCCAGTGGCTATTGGTGAGATCCAGATTGATTTGGGTCTTTTTACGTCTATTTTATATTTTTTGTTATTGTATAGAAGTTAAGAGTATGGAGGGGGTTCGTCCCGACCTTAACTAAGTATCTATGTATCTTTTAGAGAATTCGTAGACAATTGTAAAGTTAAGCATGATAGTATCTTATCTTTTAGATGTTATGGCCCCAACGGCCAAGTCTTGTATAAATAGTTTTGGGCTTGTTGTTTATTTCTCAACGATGCATTATATCTATGTATGACTGAATCTTTGGTTATTATAGTTAAATGCATGATACTTACAAAGTTATGGATTGGTGCTCTCGGGCCTTCATGGCTACAGGTGACTGTCTGCCCCAATAGAATTTGAGGCGTGATAATAAATGCATTCATGACCGTTGATTTTTAGGTTGTGACATATTCTTTGATTAACTTCATTTTACTCTACTATAAAATAGTGAGATGAATCACTATTTTTTGTTATTTCATGTTCCCATGATTAATTACCTTTTAAAACATAAAAATATCTAGATAGTTTGGATAAATATTAGGGGTGTCAGTGGTTTTCAAAAAATTGACTTGACCATTTGAATTGTACCGTATCGAACTGATTTTTAAATTTCTTTTGATAAAATCAATGATTGAAATATAAATTTATAACCATATCGAATAACAAGGTGGTTTTATTATTTTATAAAAATTAACTAAAACAACTTAACAGTATTAGAATAATACATATTAAAATATATTTTATATACTCCCTCCGTCCCAAATTATGTGTCATCATTTCCTTTTTAATCCGTCCCAAAATAAGTGTCGTCTTTCCTTATTTGGCAACTTTTTAAAGGCACAATTATCCTTTTACCCTTATTGGTCCCACTTAATTAAAAAAAGAAAGTTATTGGCACATTTTTTGATAAAGGATAATTTGGTAAACTTTACCAAGTCTTCCTTTATTTCTTAAACTCTGTGCCCGGTCAAATGGCGACACATAAAATGGGACAGAGGGAGTATTAAGTTTAAGAATAATAGATATTAATTTTTTTCGTTAGATATGAGGAGATGGAAGTGACTACAAGTAGTAACATAATTAACACTCAAAATTTGAATTCAAAAATTTATTATACTACTCCAATCAAAACTAAATTAGCTCTAGAATCAGTACTCTCAATCAGTAACTAGTTAGCTACAAGGTACTTACTCGATCATGGTTAGCAAGCTACAAAGTAATTAAATATTTTTCTCTCTTACAACTTAAATTTTTCTTATTGAATAAATTATTTTAAGTACACATGGTTCTGGAGTTTAATATTGTTTGATTTCTTCTTGCTCGTGTTGTCTAAATGATTTGTTTTATATTTTCTTAATATTATTTTACACAACTATAAAATAATGAGATGAATCTCTATTCTTGATTTGTCACCTTTTAAACAGTGAAAATTTCAACGAAATTTATGTCATAGTCACATGCAAGTATACATGGTAGCATCTTCTACTTTTTTCAAAAATAAGAAAATAAAAAATTAACCAAACCATATGGATACCAAAAAAAACCCAAATAATGGGACGGGAGGGTACTTGTAGTACTAGATTTATCATATTTGTTGAAATGCTATGTCATAGCATTCCTTAGTTATTTGTTTTAACCTTATTAATTCTTCTATATTATTTTTAAGGTATAATATATGCTCCATATTTCTAGTTTTTATGTAGTCGAGTAGATTCTTTTTAATAAGTATTTCTATTAATCTTATTTATTCCATATCTTTCCTCCAATATTCTAAGTGTTCGTAATTTATCATTTAGTCTAAGTAATACCAATCTGAATAATAATATCTACCATCAAAATCTATATTTTCTAACTCTTGTTCTATCCATTCAATATTTAGTAACTCATCTTCAAAATCAAATATCTTTTCCCTTTTGAGTTTTCTTATATCTATTATTTCTATATCCTTAAGTATATACAAAATAAGTATCTTGACCCTATCTATCATTTCATCAGATAAGTAGTTAGTCATTTTATTTCATATAATGCTTATTTCAAAATATTCCCTTCAATCATATACATAACAAAATATGGTCATCTTAGATCACTATGTACTAGATTATCCTTAGATAATTATGTTTTACTGTCACAATTAGCATGGTACATTTGGATATTTCTTCCCTAAACAGCGCCTCAACTCTAGTTACTACCTATCAGGGCTTCTCTGCCTTACTAGTTTCACCTTTAGGATGGCATAGTTCTGGGAATTTTTCTTCTTTTCCTATTTGTTAATAAACTTCAAAACATATTATCCTTCGACTAATTCTACTATATAGTAACTAACATGAAATTATTTTATTATATCATGATTTTCAGGAATTTATGACTTTAGTTATTCATAATTATAAATGAAAATACCTGTTCTTGTAGCTTTGATGATTCTGATCTTTGATTTTTCATAGTTGAGTATAAAACTGAATATTTTATTAAATATTTTGAGAGATTTTTGGTTTTGTACAAGGAGGCTTGCTTTTCGTGTAGAAAGTCTTGCCTTAGATCTGCCAACAGCTCTTCTATTTATAATCTCTAAAAGACAAAAAACGCATAAACTACTATTTCTAACTTTACACCTATCTACTTTTTACAAAAGTAATGAAAATCCTAAAGCTTATTCCTATTCTACATTTGTCGAAAAGACAAAACTAATAATGGCACTTGCCAAAAAAGTCAAAACTAATAAAGGCTTATACAATAATTTACGTTTTTAGTCAAAAAGGCTATTCACATGTCACTTTCATAGCTTTTAATAGCTGGTCTCCTTGTTATCTCTTAATTGCTCCGTTGTTTTCTATCTTTTGTCTTTCTTACAGCTGGCGTCCTTATCTTCTTTTATTCTAGTTGAACTTCCGGGATCACATTATTTTCTCCATTGCATTTTGAGCATAAATGGTCTGGATATTTATGTCCTATTAATTTACAATATCTTGTCAGTAACTCTTCTGAAATAATTTTCTTCTTAATTGCTCTTGTGGTTGGTTGTTTTTCTGGATTGAGTAATGTCAAAATCCATCTTTGGACTTCTTCCATATCTGACTGTCATAGCTCCCTTGAATTTGAATAGATCATTAGTTGGTCTCGCGAATAGTAACTCCAAATTGGGTTTCCATTAAGATAGTTATTTCCTAGCTCTTGGATAATTATAGATATTCCAATGATTCATTTTTTTGCGTAAAAATTTAGGTATCACAACTTTTGGTATCTCTAGTTGTTGTCCAATGTCTTCTGGTATAATCATATCACTGGTTAATCCAATTTTCACAACTTGAATAACTGGTTTTATTTCATTATATAATATCTCAACTGGTGCGGTATAAAACTTTATAAAAAATAGGTTTCCTTTGGTTATTTATTTGTAAGTAGTGAATGCTTTGTCTATTTATGGTATAGTTGTTAGTTCGTTTTCGTCTTGATTATATACGGTATTAAGTAGTCCATAACTGAAACAAGTTCTAACTAGGTTTTGATTGGTTTTTGTAGTACGATTAACTTGTTGTATCCTTGTAGTTTTTGGGTTATGTAGTCTGTGTTTGGTTCTTGGATATTTGTAGCTTTGGGTTTAAGATTCAAGTAAGTTTGTATTTTGTGGATGTTTTCTATGTATAATCTAGTTATATGATTATATATTTTTTTGTCTTGGTTCAAACTTTCTAGCTATGTGGTAGTTTGTGGGGGTATAAAAAGAGGGTCTTTTAGTATTTTTGGTATAAATGGTTCTTCAAATATCTTATTCAGATTTAATCCTTGTCTATTAACTCCTTTGCTTGTACCTGAAGACATAGATTGATAAAGATTATGGGTTTTATGGAGTGTCCCAACGTCTCCTTTTAGCTCTGGAATTTTGATGTCTTCGATCGACATAGATCTGCATTTTTATAGTCATGCGGCTGACATGTAGTTTTAGACTTCAGTTTACCTTCATGAGTCTTTAGCTTTTCTACCTCATTGCCCATACTGTCCACTTTCTGTGAAAGCGTAGTTAGGGTTTTGAGTATCTCTTCTAATGTATCATTTTCTATTATATTAGTTTGTGTAGCTTTATCTTGATATGTAATCTGCAATAACATTCTTGTTAGTACTGATTATTTCAACTGTAAATGTAAAATTCAATATATTTAATACCAATCTCTATATTTCTTTTGTTGTTACTGAATTTTATATTTTTTTAGTTAGCCACCATCGTACCTATGTATTATCTGTTCGTACAATAAATTTGTTATATACAATATATGGTTCAAATGTTAATGAACACTTATATAATGAACATAATTCTTTTCTATTTATTTTCCATTTTATTTTTGTTTCGTTAAATGTTCCTGAGTAATATCTACAATGATGTTCTAAATTTTCATTTTCATACCTGTATTTGAGTACTCCTCCGTAGCTGTGCTCACTCTTATCTGCTTCTACTATGTATGTAAAAATTTTATTTTTATCTGAAAATTATAATTTTGGCAAGTTTTTACAAGGTATCTTTATTTTTTGCACTTGTTTTTTATCTTCTTCACTATAACTATATTCTACATCCTTTTTCAATTTTTTCTGTAATGGTTTTAAATTTTCTGTTAATTTTGGTATGTATTCTCTTACTTGATGTACTAATCATAAAAATGATTGTAATTTTTTTTTGTGTCAAATTTTTCTTTTGAATTTATTATTTTTTGTACTATATGCTGTTGCATTTTTACTCCATTTTTATCTATTTGTATCCCTAAAAATTCTATCTGGTTTTTCATTATTTCTGTCTTCTTTTCACTTAAGCTTATTCCTGAATTTTCTATTATATTTATAAATTGTTCTAATAATTTTAGGTGTTCTTCTTTAGTTTTTGAATATAGCAATATATCGTCTGTGTATACTATACAATTAGGTAATTGTTTGAAATAACTATCCATATATTGTTGATATCTACCTCGTGCATTTTGGTAGTATATTTCATTCATAAAATCCTTGTGGTACTGTGAATGCAGTTAATTTTTTAGATTCTTTTTCTAATTTTAAATGGTAAAATCCTGACTTACAATCAAATTTGCTAAAATAATTATATCCTTGTATTTGTCTTATTTTTAATATTTTGTTTGGTGTTGGGTAATTATATGTCATAGTTTTTACGTTTAGTTTTCTATAGTCAATAATCAGTCTACTTTTTCCTCTTTTTTGTTCACTAAGTTTATTTACTATAAATGTTGGGCTAGTGTGTTTACTATTACTTTTCTGTATATATTATTTTTCTAATAGTTCATTTATATGCATTTCAAATTCTTTTAGATCGTCAAAATTGTATGTTAGTGGTTTTTGAGTTATTATACTATCATTATTTATTAGTTTAATTTTTACAGTAGTTTTATGTTTTTCCAATGCTTTTGATGGATCTTCACTATATAGTTGTTTTAATTTATTTTTTATTATTTCTCTTTTATATATTGAAAATATGGTCATTCCTTCCTTATTTATAGAGAATATAATTAATTCTATCGTGTCTTCGGTAGTTTTTATATTTTGTAATTTTTTGTGAAATTTTTTCACTTCCTTTTATCTGATCTGTTTTCTTTTTTATTTTATTAGTAACTCTTTTTGCTCTTACTTTTTGTTTGCATGGTATTGTAAACCACCAGTGTATTTTAGTTATTATTTGTGGATATAGCTTATCTAAAAATGGCATTCCTAAAAGCATATCTTTTGATGTTAGTTCATAATCATAAATTTCTTCTATTATTAATATTTTATCCCATATTCATATTTTTTACATTTCTAGCTTTATATGTAATTAGACTTCCTTCATTACTAAATCCCTTAACTATTATTGGTGTTCTTAACTTATCCTATTTACTTTCTGGTAAATAGTTATATCTAAATAAATTGGCTTCTGCTCCTATATCTATCATTGGTGTATAATATCTAGTATAATATCCTTCTATTATTATCTTCATGAGTACGTATATTTTCATATTAAAGCTCTTTCTATTAATAATTTTTCCTTATTATACGTTATGGTTAATTGGGTATGTTCTATATTGTATGGTTTTACTGGTTCCAACTATTTTATTTCTAATATTATATCTACTTTTTGTGTTTCTTCTTGTACTTCAAATTCAATTTTTATCTTTTTGACTCCTCTTATAATTTTTTTCAGTCGTATTTTTAATAATTATTAGGTTTCTTGGCAAATCTGGACATTTATCATTATTTGTTTTAATTTCTTCAGTTTTTACTAAGTATTTCATTATATAATTATCTTCCTGTCTTGTGTTTATTAGTATTAAATATTCTTTTTCATCTATTGTTCCTATTATATAATATTGAATTAGGTTAGGTTTTGGAGTTATCTCATATGCTATTCTTTTTTATGGTTCTGGTTTTTCACAAGATATTCTTCTTGGTGTTCCTATTCTTTCATTTACTGTTTCCAAATCTTCTTCTATATATATATTTTAGTAGCTATAATCATTATTATCTATGATCTTTACCAATTGCTCAAAAGGGCTTTCTATTTGTATTTTGTTTATTTTATCTTTTCCAGTTATTTTATGCTTTGTTGTTAATACATATAAATTTTTACATCTTGCTGTAAATATTTTACTTCCTGGGGTTAATTCTATTCCTGATATTTTCCAATATAGTACTAATGACTTATCTATATTTTTATCTATTATTGGTACTGAATAATTTGCACTTATTATAAATTTAAATTTTTGGTATATTAGATTCCCTCTTATAGCACTTATTATGCTTTTTTCTATAGGTTTTACGATCTTATCATCTGTTAAATATATTTTTATTGGTATATCTATTCCTTCTCTAAAATATGTTTTTATTAATATTTTTGTTCCTCCAAGGTGTACATATTTCATTGGGTCTTTACTTTTTATATCTTGTATTTCTTTATTAACTATTATTTTTGTTACTAGTGGTATACAAGCTTTTCCTTTTGTGTATCTACAATCTATTATATGTTCTTTTTGGCTTACTACATAGTATTCTTCTTTCCGTCTATTAAATATATTCCTTATTGTTGGTATTTTAAATATTTTTCTACACTTAAGTCTAATTCTTTTCCTTTTATTTCTTAAAATATATTACTATCAAATATAATTTTTTGGTCTATTTCTTCTTCATTTAACTATTCTTCCTTTTTTATTATTTGTATACGTTCTTCAGTCATTTAATTCATCTAATTCACTATCTATTTGGTTATCTGTTTTATTTTTCGAGATTTTATATGTATTATCTTCGCTTTCTAATTCATAATCTATATAATCTATTTCCATATATTCTATATTTTCTATCTTTATTTCTGATATTTGTTTCTTTTTTGGATATTTGGGTACTTTACAATCGTTAGATAGGTTTCCTAATTTTCCACAATTATAACATTTGCATTCCTTTATAGATTTCTTCTTTCTATATGGTCTTTTATGTTTACAGTCTTTTATGTAATATCTTTTTCTTGGTTTTTTTTATTTATATTGGTATTTCTTATATTTATTATATTTCTTATGTCTTTTTCTTTTCTTGTAGTATTTTTCTTCACATCCAAATTGGGGTGCTATTTTATCTTTGCAACATGCTAAATTCTTTATTAATGTTTTTCCCATTTTTAGTTCTTCCCTATATTTTTCACATATATTCCTATACCATTGTTGTAAAAAATTTATCCTTGCTCCTAGAGTATCTACTATTTTTGCTTTATCCCAACTTTTTATTATTTTTGAACTAAATGGTTCAGGTAGTTTGCTAAAATAAAATCTCCTTATTTCCTTACTTTCTTCTACATTATATTTTCCCTTATAAAAATCTTCTTTGAATGCACATGTATATTCAGCTATGTAGCACAAATTACATAATGTTAATTTCAACATTAAATTCCTATTTGTAGCATTTTCTATATTTTGTTCTTCTTCTTTTGTTTCTGTACTACTAAATTCATTTTTTATAGTCGTTTCATATTTTTTTAATATTTCTATGGGTGATGCTTTAGTTATTCCTTCTGTATTTTTGTCAGATCTTAGTACTTTTTTACTTTCTTCAGTTAAATTTGATAGCCATAATTTTACTGTTTCTATTAGTCTTATTTCTATATATTCTGGTGTATTTGCTGTGTCTATGCTATTTTCTAGTAATTGTTTTGATATATATCCTACCCATAATTGTATCATCTTATTTGTGTCTATTACACAGTCTAAATCTAAGAAGTTGTAATTTTTATTAACTATTTGTTTTGGTGTCCATCTATATTCATTTATTGGGTTGTACTTATTTTTATAATTATATTTTGGCTTTCTTATTTCTGATGTACTAGGTATTATGGTTTCGTCATCTTTTTTATCAAGAGTATTTATTTCTTCTATATTTTCTTTATTAACTGTATTTTCTTTTTCCTTAATTTCTAGATCTTCTATTCTTTCTAAAATTTCTGCATATGTTTTACTATCTTCTGCATCATAATCATTTGCTTTATCAGTATTTGTTGTTTTTATTTCTAATTCATTGGTCTTTAATTCTACAGTTTTTGTTTGTAATTTTTCTTTAAATTGGTTTATTTCATCTAGTAGTTTCTGTTCTTTATCCTTTTCGTCCTTTTCTCTTTGTCTTTTTTCATATAGATCTTTTAGTATTTGTAATTCTTTTTCTAACTCAGTAATCCTATTATTTTTTATTTCTTCTATTTTTCTTATTTCATTCATAGTTTGTTGTTTTATTTTTTCCATTTCTTTTTTCCTGTCTATTTCTTCATTTTCATTTGTTATTCTTACCATAGCTGTTAGTTTATCTTCTAATTTTAATTCTTCTTTTTCTAATATTAAATATAGTGTTGGGCTTGGTTGGAGTTGGTTTACCGGACCGACTAACCTTTTTGCCTAGCGTCTTTCCGATATATTGAATTATCATCCCTAATCTAAGATAGCGTGATGCCACCAACAGCCGATTTATTAGACTGCTCCCCTTAATTGAATCTCCAGGCCCACAGCTGCTTGTGAGCTAGACTTGCCCTGTCAGGACCTACGGGCCAAGGGACAGTCTCTACTATGAATAAGGATGCATAGTAGCCTTCAAAGATGACTCTTTGGCCTTTCGACTCGCTTCGGCGACTTCACCAATTTGGCACCAGATATCTGGAGGTGTGGAAAGAGCAGCTGTGAGAAGCGGAAAAACCATCAAAAAACGACGAGAGTTCGTGGAGGTTTCTACAGAAAGATCCCTTGGTTCTGGCAAACGGATCACAATTACAGGTACCAGGCGCGCTATAACTAACATAACAGCCAGCTGAAAAATGTTAGCTAGCTAGGCTAGCGCGCGCTGCTTGCTGTCTACTTCGCGAGCCTTCACTGCCCCGTTCTGTAACTTCCCTTCTTTCGCCCGTCCACGAGCCCTTCCTTGAATTATTCGGTCATGCAATACCATCACCACCCTTGGCAATGGCCTTTCCCCCTCCTTTAATATCATGAGAAGAAGGGGGGGCATAGCATGCTTCTACTTATGTTGTGTTGCAAATTCTGGATTAGGAACAATCCTTTCTTATTCTAAGGGAAGGGCACCCACCGTTCAGGTGTATGGGGGTGAGGTCGATCCAAACTTTTCTTTCCAACTTATGGGCCGAAGGGCGTGAGTGTAGTAGACGCTTGAAAGACTATATCAAAGTCAAATCTTTCATCCCTTCATCTCCGCCCTATTAAAAATCTCAGTAACGTTCCATTGCTTGGTGGTTCAAGGTCGACTGCAACGCCCCTTGACCTCTTCTCTCAAAAAAGACGTTGTGCGGGCAAGTCGATCAAAGTCAAAGCGGGGGCAAGTCGATGATGCCATAAGTCAAATGGGCGGGTGAGGCGAGAGTAGTAGGCGAAATTCTATGAATTGAATGGGACTTCAACTTCGACAATCGTATCCTCCCTCCAGCAAATAAGGTAGAGTGGGCATGGCAGAGAAGACAGGAAAAGACCAACTATAGGAGAACCAGGAACGGAGGGCTTTCCCCCTTGGTTGAAGGATCTTTTGTAGATCATTCTGCCTTCTTCCTCACTGATCTGCAAGCAAGAGGCTGGTTACTCTAACCATCTGAGGGTTGTGATAAGAAATGCTCAATTTTTCGCGCTCTTGCTACGAGTAAACGATCCTCTTCGGATAATTCGTCCAATCCAAGGATAGCTATAATGTCCTGAAGTTCTTTGTAACGTTGTAAAGTTTGCTTAACTCGTTGGGCCTTTATGGGAAACAAAGAAAATTAAAGAACCCACAAAACCAGTAGAAGATTCGGCAGCTACCGCGGCCCTTGCTTCTTTAGGTGGAACTCCAGGTTGAGGAGTTATGGGTTTTTAGCACATTGTTATGTCACTGCTGAATGCGATTGGCCTTTAACAAGACCAAGGTAGGATAAGGCACCAGTATCTAAGGACTCTATGCCTCTTCGATTTGAGAATCCGCAGCAATAGATGAGGATTTCGCCTGCCTTGGTGGAAGCTCTGGATGTCGGTAGAGCGACTTCTGAACTATGAGATTTCACTGCTAGGATGTTTTAAGCAAACATCTCATTTTTCGTTCCTGGCCTAGCTGAAGGAGGGTAAATTAGGCGTAAAATCCCATTATATCACTGAGGTGAATACTGTCCTGTAGGACAGCCTTTAATCTGTGCCCTTTAACTGATGAATACCTGATCGTAATAGGTATTTAGGAGTTAGTAGGGCTAAATCTGGCTTTCTTTACTTAGAGAGAAGTCCTAAGCTCTTTCGTTGTTAAATATATAGAAAGTTTGGAAAATAAGTCAAATCTCCAGATCTGTATTCTGTTAAAGAGAGTCCTTCGCGCAAATTGCTTTGAATAGGTAAATCAATCATTTGTCCTTGAGGATCCGACATTAAGCTTAACTCAAGCAATCACTCAAGAGAAGCCGGATTCGTAAAAGAAAGAAGAAGAAGTTCCAGCCAATTTCGATTTTGAATGATAAGGAAGCGCTTGATCCGGGTCTTAGAAGGGCATCGAGATCAAGGAGATCGTGAGATCAAAGTGGACGTTCCCGATTTTCATGGCCGATTGCATCCTTGCATCCTGAGGACTTTCTTGAGTGGCTAAGTAGCGTAGAGAAGTTCTTTGATTGGAAAGAACTACCCGAGGTGTGGTTGCGTGATAGTTTGATTCCCCACAAATGAGAATGTTCACGTATTCTCTTATATCTTCTTCCTAAATTAGAAAATGCTATTCTTATTTTTAACCCTTCGTGATTTTCATATGTTATGAATTCTTCTTTATTCATTTTATCTATTTGATTGGATATAAGTCATGTTGATGTATGTATTCTAGGTTATCTATTAGAGCTTCTAAATATGATATTTCTTCTTATTGTGCTTTTATTGATTTTTGACATACTTCAACAATTAAACTATACTGTAGTCTTTCTTTTGTTATTTTTAATTATCTTCATTTCTCAGATAACATTTGTTTTAGTCCCTTATATTTTTGGGATTGACCTTTTTTATTCATTGGTATTTATAATATTTTGGTAGATTTCTAAATTTTGTTCTATCATAATATGCATTCCTTAAATAAATACATACAACTCCTCTATTTTTAAATAAGATAGCTCTGATACCAAAGATTAGGGGAGAGGGGGGGGGGGGGGTACTTGTAGTACTAGATTTATCATATTTGTTGAAATGCTACGTCATAACATTCCTTAGTTATTTGTTTTAACCTTATTAATTCTTCTATATTATTTTTAAGGTATACTATATGCTCCATATTTCTAGTTTTTATGTAGTCGAGTAGATTTTTTTTCATAAGTATTTCTATTAATCTTATTTACTCCATATCTTTCCTCCAATATTCTAAGTATTCGTAATTTATTATTTTAGTCTAATTAATACCAATCTGAATAATAATATCTACCATCAAAATCTATATTTTCTATCTCTTGTTCTATCCATTCAGTATTTAGTAACTCATCTTCCAATCAAATATCTTTTCCTATATGGGTTTTTTTATATCTATTATTTCTATATCCGTAAGTGTATACATAATAAATATCTTGACCCTATCTATCATTTCATCAGATAAGTAGTTAGTCATTTTATTTCATATGATGCTTATTTAAAAATATTCCCTTCAATCATATACATAACAAAATATGGTCTTCTTAGATCACTATGTACTAGATTATCCTTAGATAATTATGCTCCTCTATCATTATTAGCATGGTACGTTTGGATATATCTTCCCTAAATAGTGCCTCAACTCTGGTTAGTACCCTATCACGACTTTTCTTCCTTACTGGTTTCACCTTTAAGATGACATAGTTCTGGGAATTTTTATCCTTCTCCTCTTTGCTAATAACTTTCAGAACATATTATCCATCGAATAATTCTACAATATAGTAACTAACATGAACTTATTTTATTATATCATGATTGTTAGGTATTTATGAATTTAGCTATTCATAATTATAAATGAGAATACCTGTTCTTGTAGGTTTGGTGATTTTGAGCTTTGATTTTCCATAGTTGAGTATAAAACTGAATATCTTATTAAATGTTTTGAGAGATATTTGGTTGTGTACAAGAAGGCTTCCATTCCATGTAGAAAGTCTTGCCTTAGATCTGCCAAAATCTCTTCTATTTATAATCTCTAACAGATAAAAACGCGTAAACTACTATTTCTAACTTTACACCTGTCTATTTTTTACATAAGTAATAAAAATCCTAAAGCTTATTCCTATTCTACATTTGTCGAAAAGACAAAACAAATAATGGCACTTGCCAAAAAAGTCAAAACTAATAAAGGCTTATATAATAATTTACGTTTTTAGTCAAAAAGGCTATTCACATGTCACTTTCATAGCTTTTAATATCTGGTCCCCTTTTTATCTTTTCATTGCTCCGTTGTTTTCTATCTTTTGTCTGTCTTCCAGCTGACATCCTTATCTTCTTTTATTCTAGTTGAACTTCTGAGATCACATTATTTTTCTCCATTGCATTTTGAGCACAGGTGGTCTGGATATTTATGTTCTATTAATTTACAATATCTTGTCAGTAACTTTTCTGAAATAAATTCCTTCTTAATTGCTCTTGTGGTTGGTTATTTTTCTGGATTGAGTAATGTCAAAATCCATCTTTGGACTTCTTCCATATCTGACTATCGTAGCTCCCTTGAATTTGAATAAATCATTATTTGGTCTCACGAATAGTAGCTCCAAATCAGCTTTCCATTAAGATAGTTATTTGTTAGATCTTGGATAATTGTAGATATTCCAATTATTCGTTTATTTGCGTAAAACTAGGTATCTCAACTTTTGGTATCTCTGGTTGTTGCCCAATGTCTTCTGGTATAATCATATCTCTGGTTAATCCAATTTTCACAACTTGTATAGTGATTTTATTTCATCATATAATATCTTAGCTGGTGCGGTATAAAACTTTATAAAAAATAAGTTTTATTTGGTTATTTTTTGTAAGTAGTGAATGCTTTGAATATTTCTGCTATAGTTGTTAGTTTGTTTCCGTCTGGAGTATATATGGTATTCAGTAGTCCATAACTGAAACAAGTTCTAACTAGGTTTGGATTAGTTTTAGGTAGTGCAATTAACTTGTTGTATCCTTGTAGTTTTGGGGTTATATAGTATGTGTTTGGTTCTTGGATATTTGTAGCTCTGGGTTTGAGATTCAAGTAAGTTTGTATTTAGTGGATGTTTTCTATGTATAATCTAGTTATATGGTTTTATGCTTTTTTGTCTTGGTTCAAACTTTCTAGATATGTGGTAGTTTGTGGGGGTATAAATAGAGGGTCTTTTGGTATTTTTGGTACAAACGGTTTTTCAAATATCTTATTCAGATTTAATTCTTGTCTATTAACTCCTTTGCTTGTGACTGCAGACATAGATTAATAAAGATTATGGATTTTATGGAGTGTTCCAACGTCTCCTTTTAGCTTTGGAATTTTAATGTCTTCCGATCAACATAGCTCTACATTTTTATATTCATGTGGCTGACTTGTATCTTTAGACTTCATTTACCTTCATTAGTCTTTAGCTTTTCTACCTCATTACTCATACTGTCCACTTTCGGTGAAAGCACAGTTAGGGTTTTGAGTATCTCTTCTAAAGTATCATTTTCTGTTATATCAGTCTGTGTAGCTTTGTCTTGACATTTAATCTGCAATAACATTCTTGTTAGTACTAATTATTTCAATTGTAAATGTAAAATTCAATATAATTAATACCAATCTGCTTATTTCTTTTGTTGTTACTGAATTTTGTATTTTCTTAGTTAGCTACCATCGTACCTATGTATTATCTGTTCGTACAATAAATTTGTTATATACAATATATGGTTCAAAGTCTAATAAACACTTATATAATGAACATAATTCTTTTCTATTTCTTTCCCATTTTATATTTGTTTCGTTAAACGTTCCTGATTAATATCTACAATGATGTTCTAAATTTTCATTTTCATACCTGTATTTGAGTACTCCTCCGTAGCTGTGCTCACTCTTATCTGCTTCTACTATGTATAAAAATTTTATTTTCATCTGCAAATTGTAAGTTTGGCAAGTTTTTACAAGGTATCTTTATTTTTTGCACTTTTTTCTTATCTTCTTCACTATAACTATATTCTACATCCTTTTTCAATTTTTTCTGTAATGGTTTTAAATTTTCTGTTAATTTTGGTATGTATTCTCTAACTTGACTTACTAATCCTAAAAATGATTGTAATTTATTTTTTGTATCTAATTCTTCTTTTGAATTTATTATTTTTTGTACTATATGTCGTTGCATTTTTACTCCGTTTTTATCTATTTGTATTCCTAAAAATTCTATCTGGTTTTTTATTATTTCTGTCTTCTTTTCACTTAAGCTTATTCCTGAATTTTCTATCAGAGCTATGTTATTTAAAAATAGAGGAGTTGTATGTATTTATTTAAGAAATGCATATTATGATAGAACTAAATTTAGAAATCTACCAAAATATTATAAATACTAATGAATAAAATTGACCAATCCCAAAAATATAAGGAACTAAAATAAATATTATCTGAGAAACGAAGAGAATTAAAAATAAGAAAAGAAAGACTACAGTATAATTTAATTGTTGAAGTATGTCAAAAATCAATAAAAGCACAAAAAGAAGAAATATCACATTTAGAAGCTCTAATAGATAACCTAGAATACATACATCAACATGACTTGTATACAATCAAATAGATAAAATGAATAAAGAAGAATTCATAATAGATGAAAAAATATATGAAAATCACGAAGGGTTAAAAATTAGAATAGTATTTTCTAATTTAGGAAGAAGATATAAGAAAATAGGTGAACATTTATATTTAATGTTAGAAAAAGAAGAATTAAAATTAGAAGATAAATTAACAGCTATGGTAAGAATAATAAAAGTAAATGGGATAAGTTAAGAACAATAGTGGTTAAAGGATTAAATAATGAAGGGAGTCTAATTACATATAAAGCTAGAAATGTAAAAATATAAACATGGGATAAAATATTAATAATAGAATAAATTTATAAGTACGAACTAACATCAAAAGATATGCTTTTAGGAATGTCATTTTAAGATAAACTATATCCACACATAATAACTAAAACACACTGATGGTTTACAATACTATGCAAACAAAAGGTAAGAGCAAAAAGAGTTACTAATAAAATATGAAAAAAATAGATTGGATAAAAGGAAATTGAAAAGTTACACAAAGATTAAAAAATATAAAAAATACTGAAGACACGATAGAATTAATTATATTCTCTATAAATAAGGAAGAAATGATCATATTTTCAATAGATAAAGTAGAAATAATCAAAAATAAATTAAAATAACTAAATAGAGAAGATCCATTTAAAGGATGGAAAAAACATATAACTACTGTAAAAATTGAACTAATAAATAAAGATAGTATAATAACTCAAAAACCACTAACATACAATTTTGACGATCTAAAAGAATTTGAAATGCATATAAATGAACTATTAGAAAAACAATATATACAAAAAAAAATAATAGTAAACACACTAGCCTAGCATTTATAGTAAATAAACGTAGTGAACAAAAAAGAGGAAAAAGTAGAATGGTTATTGACTATAGAAACCTAAACGCAAAAACTATGATATATAATTACCCAATACCAAACAAAATATTAAAAATAAGACAAATACAAGAATATAGTTATTTCAGCAAATTTGATGGTAAATCAAAATTTTACCATTTAAAATAAGAAAAAGAATCTAAAAAATTAACTACATTCACAGTACCACAAGGATTTTATGAATGGAATATACTACCATTTGAAAATAAAAATGCACCAGGTAGATATCAACATTTTATGGATAATTATTTCAAACAATTACCTAATTGTATAGTATACATAGATGATATATTGCTATATTCAAAAACTAAAGAAGAACACCTAAAATTATTAGAACAACTTATAAATATAATAGAAAATTCAGGAATAAGCTTTAGTGAAAAGAAGGCAGAAACAATGAAAAACCAGATAGAATTTTTAGAAATACAAATAGATAAAAATGGAGTAAAAATGCAACAACATATAGTACAAAAAATAATAAATTCAAAAGAAGAATTAGATACAAAAAAGAAATTACAATCATTTTTAGGATTAGTAAATCAAGTAAGAGAATACATACCAAAATTAGCAAAAAATTTAAAACGATTACAAAAAAAATGAAAAGAATGTAGAATATAATTATAGTGAAGAAGATAAAAAAACAAGTGCAAAAAATAAAGATACTTTGTAAAAACCTGCCAAAATTATAATTTTTAGATGAAAATAAATTTTTTACATACATAGTAGAAGCAGATGCGAGTGAGCACAGCTACGAATGAATACTCAGCTACAAGTATGAAAATGAAAAATTAGAGCATCATTGTAGATATAACTCTGGAACGTTTAACGAAACAGAAAAAATGGGAAATAAATAGAAAAGAATTATGTTCATTATATAAGTGTTTATTAGCATTGGAACCATATATTATATATAACAAATTTATTGTACTAATAGATAATACACAGGTAAGATGGTGACTAACTAAGAAAATACAAAATTCAGTAACAACAAAAGAAATACGGGTATTGGTATTAAATATATTTAATTTTACATTTACAGTTGAAATAATCTGTACTAACAAGAATGTTATTGCAGATTACATATCAAGACAAAGCTACACAAACTGATATAACAAAAAATGATACATTAGAAGAGATACTCAAAACCCTAACTACGCTTTCACTAAAAGTGGACAGTATGGGCAATGAGGTAGAAAAGCTAAAGACTAATGAAGGTAAACTAAAGTCTAAAGCTATAAGTCAGCCGCATGACTATAAAAATACAGAGCTATATTGATCGGAAGACATCAAAATTCCAGAGCTAAAAGGAGACGTTGGGACACTCCATAAAACCCATAATCTTTATCAATCTATGTCTGCAATTACAAGCAAAGGAGTTAATAGACAAGGATTAAATCTGAATAAGATATTTGAAAAGCCATTTATACCAAAAATACCAAAAGACCCTCTATTTATACCCCCACAAACTACCACACTTGATTTTACATAGAAAACATCCACAAAATACAAACTTACTTGAATCTTAAACCCAGAGTTACTAATATCCAAGAACCAAAGACAGACTATATAACCCAAAAACTACAAGGATACAACAAGTTAATCGCACTACCAAAAACCAATCCAAACATAGTTAGAACTTATTTCAGTTATGGACTACTGAATACCGTATATACTCAAGACGAAAACTAACTAACAACTATACCAGAAATATACAAAGCATTCACTACTTACAAAAAAATAACCAAAGGAAACCTATTTTTTATAAAGTTTTATACCGCACCAGCTACGATATTATATGATGAAATAAAACCAATTATACAAGTTGTGAAAGTTGAATTAACCAGATATATGATTATAGCAGAAGACATTGGGAAACAACCAGAGATACCAAAAGTTGAGATACCTAATTTTTACGCAAATAAATGAATCATTAGAATTTCTACAATTATCCAAGAGCTAGCAAATAACTATCTTAATGGAAACCTAATTTGGTGTTACTATTTGCGAGACCAACTAATGATCTATTCAAATTCAAGGGAGCTACGACAGTCAGATATGGAAGAAGTCCAAAGATGGATTTTGATATTACTCAATCCAGAAAAACAACCAACCACAAGAGCAATTAAGAAGAAATTTATTTCTGAAGAGTTACTGATAAAATATTATAAATTAATAGTACATAAATATCCAGACCACCTATGCTCAAAATACAATGGAGAAAATAATGTGATCTCAAAAGTTCAACTAGAATAAAAGAAGATAAGGGCGCCAGCTGGAAGACAGACAAAAGATAGAAAACAATGGAGCAATGAAGAGATAAATAAGGAGAAAAAATATGAAAAGCTATGAAAGTGATATGTGAATATCCTTTTTGACTAAAAACGTAAATTATTGTATAAGCCTTTATTAGTTTTGACTTTTTTGGCAAGTGCCATTATTCGTTTTGTCATTTTGACAAATGTAGAATAGGAATAAGCTTTAGGATTTTCATTACTTTTGTAAAAAGTAGACAACTGTAATGTTAGAAATAGTAGTTTACACATTTTTTTTTTATCTTTTAGAGATTATAAATAGAAGAGTTGTTGGCAGATGTAAGGCAAGACTTTCTACACGGAAAGTAAGCCTCCTTGTACACAACCAAAAATAACATAGAAGAATTAATAAGGTTAAAACAAATAACTATTGTTTGATCATTTTTTTTCCTCAACTTGTATTATATTTTGCTAATAAATAAAAAATTGAATAATCCGCAAAGGGATCTTCTTTTTTGATCGTTTTTTTCTTTTTTCTCAACTTCTATTATATTTTGCTAATAAATAAAAAATTGAATAATCAGCAAGGGGATCTTCCTTTTTTGACATCAAACAATTTTAAGGGTATGAATTGTTGTTATGAAGATCTTTGAAAATTTTTAAGATAAGTCCTATCTCAAAGGCGAGAGTTGTAGAATATCTCATAAATAAAGGCATAATGTGGTAGTATCAACTATTGCCCGTGGGGCATAATTTATTAGTTGAAAGTTCTTGAGCTAAGTCTTGCCTCTATGGCAAAAATTGTAGAACATCCCATAAATAAAGACATAGCGTGGTAGTGCCAACTCTTTTCCGTGGGGCATGATATTTTCGTTGAAAGTCCTTGAGCTAAGTCTTGCCTCTAAGGCAAGAGTTGTAGAACATTCCATAAATGAAGACATAACGTGGTAGTGTCAACTATTGCCCGTAGGGCATAATTTGTAGTTTGAAAGTCCTTGAGCTAAGTCTTGCCTCGAATGCAAGAGTTGTAGAACATCCCATAAATGAAGACATAATGTGGCAGTGTCAAATCTTGCCCGTGAGGCATAATTTGTAGTTTGAAAGTCCTTGAGTTAAGTCTTGCCTCTAAAGCAAGAGTTGTAGAACATTTCATAAATGAAAACATAACGTGGTAGTGTCAACTCTTGCTCGTGCGGCATAATTTGTAGTTTGAAAGTCCTTGAGCCAAGTCTTGCCTCTAAGGCAAGAGTTGTAGAATATCTCATAAATGAAAATACAATGTGGCAGTGTCAACTCTTACCCGTGGGACATAATTTGTAGTTTGAAAGTCCTTGAGCTAAGTCTTGCCTCTTAGACAATAGTTGTAGAACATCTCATAAATAAAAATATAACATTGTAGAGTCAATTCTTGACCGTGGGTCATAATTTGTAGTTTGAAAGTCTTTGAGTTAAGTCTTGCCTCTAAGGCAAGAGTTGTAAAACATCTCATAAATGAAGACATAACGTGGTAGTGTCAACTCTTTTTCGTGGGGCATAATTTGTAGTTTGAAAGTCATTGAGCTAAGTGTTGCCTCTAAAGCAATAATTGTAGAACATCTCATAAATGAAAAAATAACATTGTAGAGCCAACTCTTATTCGTTGGGCATAATTTGTAGTGTTAAAGTTCTTGAGCTAAGCCTTGCCTCTAAGACAATAGTTGTAGAACATCTCATAAATGAAAATATAATGTGGTAATTTGTTATTTGAAAGTCCCTAAGCTAAGTCTTGCCTCTAAAGTAAGAGTTATAAAACATCTCATAAATCAAAATACAGTATGGTAGTGTCAACTCTTACCCATGAAACATAACTAGTTGTTTGATAGTCATAAGTCTTGTCTTTATAATGTGATAGTATCAACTAAGAAATCGAAGAAAAGAACAAAAATAATAAAAATTGCAAAAAAAAAAAAAAGAAAATGAAGAAAAATATTTAAAAAGCAAAAATAAAAAAAATGTAGAAGTTGAGAGAGAATGAAAAAAATAGAGGTCGAGAAAATAAAAAAAAAAATTAAAGAAAAATAATTTTTTTTTTATAAAAGTAGACTTTGAGAGGTGTAAATAAAAAAAATTAAGGGTTGAGAAAAACTAAAAAGAATAAAAAATAAGAGGAAAGCAAAAATAAAAAATCAAAGTAAAATAAAAAAGAAAAAAATAAATTGAGAGGAAAAAAGATAAAAAGTAAGGACAGAGAAAAATAAAAAAATAAAAAGTGAAAAGAAAAAATAAAAATCAAAGTAAAATTAAAAAGGAAAAAAAAGTAAAAGTTGAAAGATCATTTATATAATTTACTCAATTGGTCAGGGGTAATAAATATTAGTTAAGAGGTAAATAATATTTTAAAGAAGCTTTTTTATTTGAGACTAAAATTTGAAAGCCACCACAATTTGGGTTTATTCCTAAAATTTACCCGTTAGAAACTTGCTCCGATACTATGCTGGCGGATTCCAATTTCCATGAGTTCTAATTTATGAAAATTGAGGGAGTATGCTAGTTCTTTTCATTGTTAGGAAATACCATCTTCTTTTTAATTTAATTAACCAATAGAGGTTAGACCAAAATTGAGTCACTGTCTATCGATTTTCCTCACCAACATAATAATTTTTGGTAGATCTCTGTTCCTTGGTATTTTGTTCGACGCACTCCATTATCAATAACTCGCTATCAATTTTTATCTTCAAAAAGATAAGCAATTTAGTATTGATATGTGTTAGCAATTCAATCAGACAGAATTAGTACAATGGAATTCTTAAATGATTGAGCAATAGTGGCCTAGTGGTAGTTTAGTATGAAGTCACGGTAAAAATTTGAGGAGTGCTATGATTGTACTTGTGTAATTTAATAAAATTGATGGACTTTGTCAGTATTTTAATTATTTTTTTCCTTATCTAAATATGGCATGATATTTTTAATTTAATTAACCATTTGTGGCAAGAAATTTTTTTTTAGCAATGTCTGGTGATTTTCTACAATTGACATAATAATCTGTTATAGATATATGTTGGTATTTTGTCAGCCTTGATAATCAATATTAGTAGTCCATCAATTTTTTTAAAGATAGCACGTATAACTTTTGGTTACTTAAAATTAAATCTTTGATTACATTCTTATTATGTTTTTAGAACTTATAAAAATTTAATACTCTTTAAATTTTCTTATCCTAACATTTTTATATTTATTTCTAAAATTTTCAAATATTCTTAAAATCTAATTTAGTTGATTTAAAAATTTTAAATTAATGAAAAATGTATTAGTTGTACTAATTATGATGACTTCTAATAAAGAAAAGTTTTACCATAAATATTATTTATTAATTTTTAATTTTAAATATTAGAAAAATAGTGAAAATACAATTTTCTCTAAAACAAAGATTTTTAATAAAGGACAAAAAGTTTAAACAAAACATTTCTAATACCCCTCACACTTTTAATATAGTTTTTCATATAGTATAAGCATAGATAGATATATTTTAGTCGTCAAAAGTCACTCACGCTTTGCTTTCTTTTTGTTGTGTCTTTTCTTTTCTCTGTACGTGCTCCTTTTATAGCATATTGAAATTGACAGAGATGAGTGAATTTTGAGTTATTGACGGTGAGCATTAATGGCATTAAAATGCCATTACTACAATGTTATTAAATTTACATTCTAAAGGAGGTATGTTCATTTTCTTTCTAACGTAGAAGTGTATGCTCAACTCCTCTGAAACTTGTTCCCTTTTTTTTTTTTATTCCTTACATTACACAAATGGTTATGGATATATTGATGTTACGATTCCCCACTAATGCAAAAATAAAAAATAATAATAAATTCTCGGCAAAAGGAAGGAACATGTTTTTAAATGTCAATATCTTTCGATTTGAATTGACACGTAGTGATATGAGTCAACAACAAATATCCAAAAAGTGAAGTACACTTGAATAAGATGGACATAAGTTGAGACCCTCACTATATATATCATATTCTTGATATTAAGTAACCTTCTTGATATTACAAAGTGCTTTTTATGGTCATGCACACACAAACCTTGGGTCTCATGAGTGTTCTAGAAAGGCAACCCAAGTCATTCATAAAAGACGACCAATCCATTGCACTCATGTAGGTGATCCATCATGTCAATCTCATATACCACCTTAAGGATATGAATCATTAAGAGAAAAATTGAGCTCAACCTTATAATACACAACCTCGCGCTATAGGAATAGGATATGTAGTGTTTATTGAAGGAATATATGGCATCATTTGACCACAGATGGTTATCCATCATATTACCTCAATCCATAGGCTTTTGATCCACCCCTCGATGATTGAAGGACCATTTTCCTTGTCAAAACCTTGGTCATAGGATTCACCTATTTTTTTTGACCTTACATATTCCAAGGAAATAAGACTATATTTCAACAATTAGTTAATTGCCCCATGTCTAATGTGATAATGCCTCTTTTTTTCATTGTATACATTTTTTTTAGCAATCCCAATTGAGGCCTGTAAGTAAAAATGTAAGGAGAATGGTGACACTTGTCTTCTCCATAAAGGCACATCTGCCAAAAGGTTTCTTAGCCACTCAGCTTCTTGCCTTGCCAACGTGAAAGCAATGAATTCAGATTCCATTGTAGAACGTGCTATACAAGTCTTCTTTGAAGACTTTCATGAAATAGCACCTCCATAAAAAGTAAACACATAGCCATTGGTAGAGATAACTTCATCATTATAAGTCACCCCGTTTGAATCACAAAAACCTTCTAAAACAACTGAAAATTTATTAAAACACAAACACCAATCTATAGTACCTCTCTGATACCTTAACAAACGATGAGAAATATTCCAATATTCACTATTGGGATTATGAGTATATCTACTCAATCTACTAATAGCATAATCTATATCAGGCTAAGTATAATTCATGAGAAATATTACACTCCCAATTATTTTAGCATATTTAGCTTGAGAAACACTAAAATCTTTATTCTTTTTCAAATGTATGCTAGGATCATAAGAAGTTCTCACTGAAACTACATCAAAATAATCAAACCTTTTCGACATCTTTTCAATATAATAAGATTAACACAAAAATAATGCATTAAAAGTTCTTTTGATTTTAATCTCTAAAATCACATCAGCTTCTCCAAGGTCTTTCATTTTAAATTTCGAAAATAGAAAATTTCTTAGCCTCATTTACATCATTCACATTAGGGCCAAAGATTAACATGTCTTTCACATATAAATATATAATCACATAATCTGATCCTATCATTTTAGAATAAACACAGGTATCAGATGAATTAACAACAAAACCATTATCCCATTTAAATTTTTCATACCACTGCTTAGGTGCTTGTTTAAGTCCAAATACGAATTTTCTTAATTTATCCTTTTGTCTTGGGATCAAAAAATTCTCAGGTTGAGTCATATAGATCTCTTCCTCTAAATAACCATTTAAAAAGCAGTCTATTTGGTGTACCACTAAACTATGAATAGCGGCTAGAGCAATAAGAGTCCTAGTGGTTGCTATTTAATCACAGGAGAATGAGTATCAAAATAATCAATTTGGTTTACAAAAATATCAAAATAATCAAAAACTTTCTTTTGGATAAAATATCTAATCACAAGTCTAGACTTATATTTATCAATTGTGCCATCAGGCCTCAATTTCTTCTTAAATATCCGCTTGCTACTTATTAGTTTACAACCTTTAGGTAAATCATACAAGTTCCAGATGTGATTAGAAACTATAGAGTCTAATTTACTTTTAATAGTCTCTTTCCAGAACATCACATCTATTGAACTCATTCCTTCATCATAAGTCTTAGGGTCTTTTTCTGTTAAGTAGATAGATACTAATTTATCATTTAAGTATCGAGATCAAAAGCCTCAGTTAAGAAGGCGGTGATAAAATCAGGACCAAAACTAGTCTCAATTATACGTCTTTTACTCCTTCTAAGTTTATTTTCATGCTCATTAGAAATAACATCAGATGCAAACATAACATGATGGTTAACAGACATAGATACAGACGTATTATTTTGCACATCACTAGGCACATCATTTTTCAAAGGATAACATACTCAAAAATTTTGCATTTCTAGATTCATAAATAGAATAATCATTTAATGATATAAATCTATATGCAACACTGTTTTGAGCATAACCAATAAAGATAGTGTTAAAGGTATTTGAGACTACATGTACCTGTTAAAAATCAGGTAGACCAACCTTAGCCAATGATGACGTTCAAACAATACCTCCTATCAGATGAGGATACGATCGCTGTCAAAATATAGTAACCCAACAAAGGTGGAGGTCGAATCTCAAAGGAACACGTCACTTTGTAGATCTCCACAATTATAGTCAATGGACAGAACAAGAAAATTAAATGAAGGGTTTTTATATAGTAATCTCGAGCAAGTAACTATATTGACTTTGGTTGTAATCAGTCATAGGAGAACGCTAGGATCACGATCCTTTTAGCTTCTCAACTCCCTAGGCTTATCGTACGTTGTTGAACCAACCTAATACCTTGCATGCAGAATCAATAAGTTATGTACCTTCTACAATCTTTTTGGATGAGTAGAAAGATTTCACCTTTTGCCTTTTGAGTCTCAGGATGTTGCCTTACTAACCCTTATCTTGTTACCAGTTATGACCCAAACCGAACCAGAGCCTTGTCATAATGGGTGTTTTAAGTCCAACCAGGACCGGGGACCACCCCTATTACCAAACCCAACCTCTAACATATACCCCAAGTCGGATAAATTTCAAACATGTAACATGATTGTGTTGATTTTAATTCTAGACTCTGGAATAGGTTTATAATCGTGACCAACCCAAGCAAGTCCAACTGCCCATTACCAACCAACAACCATAGCAAAAACCAAAATAATAGCCAAGTTCCTATCTATAACATGACATAAAAGGATAAAACAATCATTAATTCAGTCAAACGGTATCAACCCCAATACCAATGCCAATACTAAAGCTGACACCATAACCAACACTGTCCATTCCAACCCGTAGTAGTTCCACAAAGCCTCTAACCAAAACAAAGATAGTATCTGATTGTGATATTCCCTTAACCTTTACCAAAACCAATATTCTTAAAATAACCAAAGTATGAAAAGATGCCCTTGATATAAAATGGAGCCTTTTGGAGTATGGAAGCTTACCACTTCAATCTAATAGTCGATCCCAAATCCAACTACTAATAATAATGAGTAGAATAGTTGGTTCCTACATCGCGTGGGGATACAGCCGCTCAAAGATGGGTTAATAAGTGAATACTAGAAAGTACTCCGAATAAGGATAAAGTAATCCCAATCTTTAAAACCAAACAAATAACCATGTGTGAACATATTGATAACGCTCAATCTACAGCTCTCGCAGGAGTGTAAAGCGGTCGTTAGTAAATATAGAACCCAACCTGGGTTGGGTGTCGATCCCACAGGGAATAGCTTGGCCAACAAGTAAGCAAAATTAATAGACTTTTGGTGCAAGTCTCGTAAGAAGGGGGGATTGTAATATGTAACCAAAACAATAGAGTAAAAGCTGAAAATAGCAAAGTAAAAAGAGGAAGATTGTCACGTTGGTTGTAGTCAATGAGAATTGAGGCGTTGGGGTTATGTCCACCTTCTGAGGTATACGTCTCTATTGGCTATGAGTGTGTAGAGTCTTGACATGCAATTGCTTATAGAGAATTGTAGTCGATGGTAAATCCAAGCGTCTCTCGACCTAAACAAGGACTATTTCACTTTAACTCTCTCGAGCTTAAAGCGTGTCTAACGGTACGAATTCTCCAAGAGGTTAGTCCAGTTACGGCACTAGCTTTTTAATAGGAAAGGGTGTCCTACTACCTTGACATTATCTCTTTTCCAGACAAATAACCTTTCTCTCGAACAAGTTAAATGTTAGACTGGCGTATTCTTGCGTTTGCAACCGCAAAGAATGTAGATTAAGATGAAGAGCGTAATGATATAAGCAATATACGTGTCTTGAACTCACAACTCACAGCAGTAGATAGTAACTCATTCGGCTACCATAACCCCAACTAAGAGGTTTAGTTACCCATGAATGCGAAGGATATCACGTTTTGCATGGTGGATGGCGTGAAAAGTAGGTGATAGGCGTGTGGTTTTGGTGATTCCGTAGCAAGTAACGATTCTCTTGTTGTGGAATAGATGAATAGAAAAATAATAGAATTAATGGAAAGATTAGAAGAGTGAATAGAAGTGTTGTAGTGGAAGAAGAGAGGGATGGAAGAATTGTATTGTAAGAAGATGTCTTAAAATTTATAGCATGATAGGGTATTTATAATACTCCTATCCTACTCCTACTGAGCTAATGAAATAAATAACCAAATCCTAATATACTAATGAAATCCTTGACCCAAATGTACTAGGGTAAGGTTACAATATCATAATCCAAATAGATTAGTGAAACACATAACCTAATTGCACTAGGTTAATGTATCTTGGTAACAATCCAGCTTTGTGTCTGTAAGTCCCCAAAGTCTTCAGAATTGCTGTTTTAGCCCGGGACAGAGTTTCCATGCAGCAGATTTGGTCCTTTAGGCGTCCAGCTCCTTTCCATCTCGTTCGTGATCTTTCTTTTGCGTCAAGTAAGCCATAAAATGCTGTATTTTGCATCATTTATACCTGAAACTTTCCTAATCATGTTTGTTAGCTCATTTACAGGAAAAAGGACTAAAAGTGCATGAAATATATAATTTGTTCTCAAAACTAGGCTAAAATATGGGCAAAATATATTGATATAGGCGTGTAAATTCGCCTATCATCAACACCCCACACTTGAAGCTTTGTTCGGCCTCGAACAACATATCATGTCCTTCTAAACATTGACTTAAGGTTTTTACAGCAACAACACAAAACATTCTTCAAGACAAGCACAACAATTATCAACAAAGAGTAGTTTTCCGATTATAAGTAGAAACAGTTTAACCTCTAGCGTAGACTAGTGATGGTGATCAAATCGCATGCAAACGTTAAGGTACATAGAATCATATACAACTATCCAAAGCTCATCAACCATGTGTGTCTCACAATATAGTACCCATAATCCCTCACAAGTATAGCATATTTTCCAAACATGGGTATCAACATATCCTTGCTCTCACTCTCGCAAAGAATTCATATGTAGCAACTGATGACCATAGGATTGCCCTTAATGTAGTACTCCACTAAATGTCAAAATGTTAAGATTAGGATCAAGTAGGTCTTTTGATGGTTGTAATGTAGGCTAAGGGACGGGTAGGACTATTTTGGCCAAGAATAGTGATTGGGTTCCTAAGCGCTTTTAATACATCACTTTGTATCATTGATACTTTTTTCTTTCAACCTTTCTTTATTTTATTCTTCCACCCTTGTTCTCATCTTTTGTTTTTCAATTTTAAGCACAACTCACTTTTCAGCTTTCTTTTCCTTTTTCTTTTCACAACATACCTCTTATGATAGCACTTTCTTTTTCATAACACATTCAAGCACCATTACAATTTAAAGCATCATACTCACCCAATTTCCTCTTATGTTGTCACATGACTTTTTCACTTTAAAGCACTTAGGAATTTGGATCAAATTACGGTCTTGAAAAAATGGATTAGGCTTACATACAAGGTTGTCAAAGAAATAGGCTAAAGGCTCAAAAGGGTTTAACTAGGATGATGTCCATGGGTAGGTAAAACTGAAGGTAAACAAATATAGGTTGCCAAAGAAATGCCTAAATCATATCCTAAACTTACATTCCTTATTTTTGCTTTGCATACATACCAGGCAAGTTCTAGCATCAGCCACAAACATAGAATATACTATTATCTCACACACACAAGGCACATGGTCGACTTGTTTGGAAGTAATATAGACTCTCGACCCAACAAGTGAAGGAATTGAGTCACACACTATCACATAATAAGTCACAACTAGAGCCTAAACTTCTCAATAGTCACAATTGTAACACATACTCTTGTTCTAATCTCATGCTGCCTATCAAAATAATTTCATGCGAAGCTAGAAAAAATTTGACTCCTAAAAAATAAAAAACGTTTGAACGAAAAAAACAAAAAAAATAGATGGACTCAAAAAAACAAAGTAAAGTAAACAAGCAAAAACAAAGTAAACAAGCAAACATAGGTGCAAACAAGGAAGTATAGCATGCAGATTCTGCCACCCCACACTTAGACGGGACACTGCCCTCAGTGGAAAATAAATGCGAAGAACCTGGTTTAGTCGGACTCCTCATCAATGTCGGGGCTCATACCCCCTTCGTCTGAATCATCATAAAAGTCATCGTCAGAGTTCTCCTCATCATCAGAATCAGGCAAGCCTCTATCATCATCAGTTGGCACGTCATCGTCAAGACGTTCCTCAAAATATACGCCCACTCCACATATCTCCCGGGCATGCCTGTTCATTGGGTAGTCGTGGTCCAGCTGTTGGAGCTCTTCAGCATTTGGAATACGTCCACCACTTATCATAGTGAATCGTGTCATGCCATAGAGATGATGGAAGAAACTCTCATCACGAGCATGTCTCTCCGCAGTAGTAAGGTTGACTCCATGAGTTGTTTCAGCATCTTTGACCTTTGTGAGGTCAACCTTCTTTGGGTTATGTGGGAGTTTGTGGTCAGCTGGTTCCTCTTCTATATCCTCCTTCCGCAACATTGCTGTCAACAAATTGTCGAATGTGAAATGGGACCTTCGGTGGAGTCTGGCCTTCCTTATGGTAGATCGAATGATTGCCCCGAAGTTGACGGGGACATTCGTCATCAACGCATAAACCAAACACACTCTATCTCTTGATATCTTGGTGTATTGCATCCCAGGAATAAGGCATGAGTTGACAATGCGCATCCAGATTCTTGCTTCCCTATTTAGTAGAGCATAGGGGAAGGTGTTGTGACGGCCTGTTTCCTTATGTCTGCCCCATCTTGCCATCGATCTGCTTCCACAAAGCGTGTGTCTTATCGCTCTGTAAGGAGGCCTGCTGTACAGCTCTTTGTATGGTGCAGGGTCGACCGAAGGTAGGCCAAGAAAAGAGTTGATCCATTCCGCTGTAAGTTGTAACACTTGGCCCTGAATTTTTACTTCATTGCCTGTTGTGTTCGGCGACCAGTTGGCATAAAACTCTCTTGTTAAGTCAAGATTACACTCTCCCATGTCGCGGAAGATGAAATCTAGCTTCAAAGCCATTATTTTAGCCAACATTTGCAGCTCCTTCTTTGCTAAGGTCTCCTTGTTGATCAAGTCGACGTGCACATATTTCTTTTCTTTGTTGCTGCTGTACCATGCCTTGGCTTCTTCCTCAAGAACCCATTTTATTCCGAACATTCTGCGTGGTAGGTGTGCTGAAGATGATTCTCCTTGGTCTTTTCGACTTCTCTTCTTGTCCTTTCGGGACGTGGTAGCCTTCTCCTTGCCTTGCTTCGCTTTAGGTGCCATTGTACCTGAGACTAGAAATAATGTTAGTTGCAGCACAATCTCACTTTATACAATCTATATACAAGCACTAGGGGTACCACCCCACACTTAATCTTGTTAGCACAAATCAGTGAAGTAAAAGTGGTCGAGTACTCAGATTTCGTCGACATACGTTTTAGGATTGTATTCCGACAAGAAAATCAGCATTGTATCACTTATTTGCATCCATTGGTCTACGTTCATGGTGGATATAGCAACACTACAACCTAGGTATTACCACATGGAATTATTATTCTTACAACAAGCACAACCTCCTAAGTCGATAGGCACTATAACCTTATCCCGATGGCCGGGATAGTCTATCATGTAATCATCCAACCAACAATCTTAAGCTATATGCATAGCCATATTAATTCAGCAATTATCATAACAATGCTATCGAAACAAAATTCAAGTCGGAAACAAGTCAAGAATTCCCTACGTATATATTCAATCACACGATCTTGTAACAATTATCCAAACATATGAACATCACCACCAATCTCACATGATTTAGCAAAATATGATAAGCATATCAACGTAGTACTTACGATAAATAGATGAAGAATAAGAGAGTACTTACTTGCTTGAAGATTGTGGAGAAGTTGTTGTGAATTGGAAGAACAAAGGAAGAAAATTTTGAGAGGATTTGGAGTGTTATGCGGCGCCTTTAGGGTTGTTTCTAATGTGGTTGTGTTATAAAACCAAGTCCCCTTTATATAGGAAGAGTATGGGTCGGGTTATGACCCATTTACAATCGGATTTGAGGACAAAATCACCACATATGCGGCGCATATCTCTCGGCATATCAATGACATATGCGGCGCATTGTCCATGGCATAATGGGACATATGCGCCGCATAGTCTATGGAATTTCTAGACATATGTGCTGCATAGTCTATGGCATTTGGTCTCAGTATCTCAAATGCCATAGCATAGGCGGCGCATAGTCAAAAGCATACCTAGGAATAGGCGGTGCATAGTGTATAGCACACTAGATTCCGAGTCCTTAGGCTATAGAATAGGTTGTGCATCGTTCGTGGCCTATTTTTACCAAGGCCTAGCCTTCCTCAAAGCCTATTATGACGTGAGAAAGGCTCAATTCATAGCCTTATGCATCACCATTCCTAACTTACCGACATTACCATACAATGCGACCAAATCGTCAATTGAAATCAATCTCCTCGTTGCACACTTCTTGCACTTATATTAGCTCAAAACAAATGAACACGATTAGTACGATGGGTTGCCTCCCACCAAGCGCCTTAGTTTTGGTCGTGGCATGACTCTTATTTTTGGATTTTCATTTATCAAAAAGAAAAAATACTAAAACGACGAAACGATAAAACGATAAAACGACAAAACAATAAAACAATAAAACGATGGGTTGCCTCCCATCTAGCGCCTTATTTATTGTCGTGGCTCGACGTAGTAATCTCGAGTACTTAGACTTCGTCGAGATAAGTGATGGCCATGTCATTCATCGAGTCAAGAGGACCGATATATGGCTTGACACGTTGGCCATTCACTTTGAAGATAACACCCTCATTGTTTTCCAATTCGACTACTCCAGACGAGTTGACTTGGATGATTTTAAATGGACCAGACCATTTCGATTTTAACTTACCTGGGAAGAGCTTGAGTCTGGAATTAAAGAGTAGCACCATGTCACCTTTTTGGAAGTTTCGTCGAACAATCCGCTGATCATGATACTTCTTCATCCGCTCCTTGTATAAATCTGATCTTTCATATGCATGGAGACGAAATTCATCTAGTTCGTTCAGCTGCTCCAACCTCAGGTTCTTCACATCATCCCAATTCAGATTCAAGTGCTTCAATGCCCACAATGCCTTGTATTCAAGCTCGATGGGTAGATGACAAGCCTTCCCATAAATTAGTTGATAAGGAGACATGCCAATGGATGTCTTGAATGCAGTCCTATACGCCAATAGTGCATCATCTAGCTTTCGAGACCAGTCCTTCCTATTCGCATTAACCGTCTTGGCAAGGACTTGCTTGATCTCGCGGTTGGAAACCTCAACTTGTCCACTGGTTTAGGGATGATAAGGCGTAGCTACCTTATGTTGCTTGACACCATACTTGGCCAATATAGATTTGAATAGCTTGTTGCAAAAGTGAGATCCTCCATCACTTATGATAGTACGAGGTACTCCAAAGCGAGAGAAAATATTCTTCTTTAAAAACGCTACAACACGCTTTCCTTCGTTGTCGGCCAATGCTACAGCTTCAACCCATTTTGACACATAATCCACAACAACCAAGATGTACTTCATTCCAAACGAATTCACGAATGGTCCCATGAAATCAATACCCCACACATCAAAGAGTTCTACCTCCAGAATTTTGGACATGGGCATTTCATGGTGTTTTGAAATAGCACCTTGACGTTGGCATTGGTCACACCTTCTCACATAGTCGTGTGCATCTCTGAATATTGTAGGCAAATAATAACCACTTTGCAAGACTTTCCTTGCTGTTCTATTCCCTGCATGATGTCCTCCAACTTGCGAAGTGTGGCATGCTTCCAATATAGTAGGCACTTCTTCATGGGATATACATCGTCGAATGATACCATCCGCGCATCTTCGAAACAAATAAGGCTCATCCCAATAGTAGTGCTGAACGTCATGCATAAACTTCCTCCTTTGGTGGTAAGATAAATTGAAAGGTAACACATTACTCACCACGAAATTTGCAAAGTCGGCATACCATGGTAATTTCTCCATTGTTGTCGCTAGTATCTCCTCGTCAGGGAATGCATCATCAATCTGATTTTCTGGTTGCACCACATACTCATTCTCAAGTCTGGATAGGTGATCAACCACTTGGTTCTCGCAACCTCTTCTATCATTGATTTCGAAATCAAACTCTTGCAGAAGCAATACCCATCGAATCAGCCTTGGTTTTTCATCCTTCTTTGTCATTAGATACCTAAGAGCTGCATGGTCTGTATGAACGATCACCTTAGTACCCAATAGATAGGCACGAAACTTCTCAAACGCATACACAACCTCTAAGAGCTCTTGTTCAGTAACAGTGTAGTTCCTTTGGGCTTCATTTAGGACCTTACTCGCATAGTAGATAGGATGAAATAATTTCTCCTTTCTCTGTCCAAGAACAGCACCAATGGCTACACCACTAGCATCACACATGACTTCGAACGGGAGCGTCCAATCTGGTGCTACCATGATAGGGGCTTCAATGAGTTTTTCTTTAAGGCATTCGAATGCCTTTAAGCAATCATTATTAAAGTCAAACTTCGCATCTTTCTCCAATAGTTTGCACAATGGACCAGAAATTTTGGAGAAGTCTTTGATGAATCTACTATAAAACCCAGCATGGCCAAGAAAACTACGAACTCCCTTCACTGAAATTGGAGGTGGTAGCTTCTCAATTACCTCTATTTTGGCGCGATCAACCTCTATTCCTCTTTCGGAAATCTTGTGCCCAAGAACGATTCCTTCTTTTACCATGAAGTGGCACTTCTCCCAATTCAGTACAAGGTTGAACTCTACACATCTTTGCAATGCCATGCTCAAGTTTGCCAAACATGCTTCAAAAGACTCACCAACAACTGAAAAGTCGTCCATAAATACCTCCAAAGTGTTTTCTACCATATCAGAGAAAATAGACATCATACAACGTTGAAAGGTGGCTGGTGCGTTACACAACCCGAATGGCATGCGTTTGAAGGCAAAAGTACCATATGGGCATGTAAACGTTGTCTTCTCTTGGTCTTCGGGGGCAATACAAATCTGATTGTAACCTGAATAACCATCCAAGAAGCAAAACCATCCTTTCCCCGCTAATCGATCTAGCATTTGGTCTATAAATGGCATGGGGAAGTGATCCTTGAGCGTCCAAGAATTCAGCTTACGGTAGTCCATGCATACTCTCCATCTAGTAACGGGCCTGAGTGGAATAAGCTCATTCTTTGCATTCGCGACCACCGTCATGCCTCCTTTCTTGGGAACACATTGTACTGGGCTTACCCATGTACTATCAGAAATAGGATACACGACTCCTGCGTCTAACCACTTGATAATTTCCTTCTTCACCACTTCTTGCATTGGTGGGTTTAGACGTCTTTGATGTTCAATGGTGGGTGTGCACTTTTCTTGAAGCTGAATTTTATGTGTGCAAATCCCAGGTGGTATACCAATAATATCTGCAATGGTCCATCCAATAGCTCTAATATACTTGCGTAAGATTGCAATAAGAGCTGCAACTTGCTGCTCACCCAAATCGGCTGCTACAATGACTGAAAGAGTGTTCCCGCTTCCTAAGAAGGCATACTTCAAATGGCTTGGCAGCTCCTTCAATTCTAACGTGGGTGGTTCTTCAATAGATGGCTTAGCTGGAGGTGTGGGTCGATTCTTGAGATCAAGATCCATCTTTTTGGGGGTATAGTGATATGTCCCTAATCCCGATAGAGCACAAATATCGTCTTCAGAAATTTCAGCATCATCATTCTCTCCTTTCATGAGCGAAACCTCCAAAGGATCATCAAGAATTTTCTCTTCAGCAAGTAACTCGTTCTCTTCATCAAATACAACATCAGCCACAGAAAATACACTCAGATCTTTGGGTTGCTTCATTGATTTGCAAACATCAAAGCGAACCACTTCGTCATTTATTCGGAATGAAAGCTCATTAGCTCTCAAATCTATGAGCACACTTCCCGTAGCAAGGAAAGGGAGTCCCAAGATTATGGGAACCTCTGAATCTGCTTCACAATCCAAGATGACAAAGTCTGCTGGAAATATGAATGAAGATACCTTCACCAAGACATCGCATAGAATACCAACCGGTCGTTTTACCGACCTATCCGCCATCACAAGCCTCATATTAGTTGGTGTAGGATCTCCTAACCCCAACTTCTTGTATATTGATAATGGAATCAAGTTGATGCTGGCTCCTAAGTCACACAATGCTTTAGCAAAGTCCAAAGATCCGACGGTGCAAGGAATCGTGAAAGCTCCGGGGTCGGCCTTCTTCTGAACTATCGATCGAGTAGCTATTGCACTACAATGATGCACATCATCTTTCAGCTCATAGCTTGCTGCCCTCTTCTTAGTCAAAAGATCTTTCATAAACTTGGCATACCCAGGCATTTGTTCAAGTGCTTCTACCAATGGGACATTAATAGTCAGCTGCTTCAACATGGTCATAAATTTGCTGAACTTAGTGTCATCGGCCACCTTCTTCAATCTTTGTGGAAAAGGTGGTGGTGGGTATGGAAGTGTTCTCTCCATGGATTTCTTCTCCTCTTGCTTCCGTTTATTGTTCTTTTCAGGCTGAACGTCACTAGGTAAAACATCCTTGATGTTTGAAGTAGTTGTTGCGGCTTCTTCTCTTGTAACGTCACTAGGTGTGGCGTCAATGTCTGCTGCTACGTCAACCACTTGCTTGCCTTTTGCTGAAGTTTCCAGCACCTTACCACTTCTGGTAGTGATGGCCATGCATGACCCATCATTCCTTGGGTTTTGCACAGTATCGCTCGGTAAGGTGCCAGCCTTTCTTTGATTGAATGCTGCTGAAAGTTGGCTCAATTGCTGCTCTATTTGCTTGATAGAAGTGGAATGAGAATCAACTAGTTGCTTTATGGAGGACAAATCATCAATCACCTCCTTAACTCCCGCGCTCGTTGCTTCCACTCCTTTCAATAACTTAGCCATCATGTCTTCCATAGAATTAGATGTGGTGGTATCACTTTTACCAGGGGGAATCTACAAACCACTCTTTTCATTATTTTTCTTCCAACTACCTTGGTCTTTGCTTCCAGATTTATCATAATAGTTTCGACCTTGGTTTCCTTGGGCATTCCCACGGAAACCCCCCTGATTGTTCAAGTAGTTGGCCTCCTCTTCAGAATCAGATTCGTCTCTTCCTTTTAGCGCTACAGCTTTCACTTTTTCGGTCTTCCCTGATAATAAGTGCTTTGTCAGAAGATCCAATTGTGTTTTCATGTGCGCCATGTCTTGCTCACGTTCTTCTTCTCTTCTTCTTTGTCTGCAGACATGCTAATAGATAAAGTGGGGCTTGCTACCTCAGAATCCCTGGTATGCCAAGCTCTACTTTGCTTTGTCATGCGATTTAGCATATTGCTTGCTTGACCAAAGGTGAGGTCCATGAAAGAACCTCCAGCTGCGTTGTCCACCACTGGTTTAGTTATTGAATTCAAGGCTCTATACAAGATCTCCATGAGGTGAACATTAGTCATGTGATGGTTTGGGCATCTCGCTAGCTTTGTCTTGAACCTCTCCCATGTTTCGTGAAGAGCTTCAGAGGGAAGCTGACGAAAGTTGCTGATTTTATCTCTCAATTGAGCCCTCTTGGATGACGGAAAGAATCTTTCTAAGAAAGCGTCTCTCAATTGCCTCCAATTTGTAATTGAATCAGGAGTCAGCCCATTCAACCATAGTGTTGCCTCCCCAGACAGAGACAATGGAAATAGACGTAATCGAATAGCATTCTGACCAACACCAGGATTGTCAAAAGACTTGCATGTAGAAATAAAGTTGATGAGATGCATATTTGGATCATCGCCTGCTAGTCCACCAAATAACCCCTTGAGTTGCAATAAATGAATCATGGTGCTAGTGATGTTGAACTTGGCTCCGGGCGCTAATGGTGGTGGAATTATAGTTCCAGTGGCTCCGGCACCATCAAGATCATCATCATCATCGTCGAAAGCTGGTTGTAAAGGTTGGCGATCATACCTATACCGAGCTTTTCGACCTCTTCGATTGGCAGGTGTTGCAGTTTCAGCGACATGCCTTGGGTTTATCAATTCGTCATCACCTAAATCCTCATCGTCAAGATTTGTTGCTCGCCCAGGATTATCAATGTTTTGTTTTTGGACTTGAGCAGCAGCAAGAGCGGCTAATCTTGCTTGCTCGTGTTGAGCTGCCATCCTGTCGATTTCAGCTTGTGCTTCCATTCTTCTAATTCGTTGTGGTTCAGGATTGATTGGTAATAACGGTTGACCAGAACTTCTAGTATGGGGCATGCACTAAAGTAAAAACCTGCCAGAAACAAAAACAAAAACTAAAAGTAAAAGTACGAGAATCTTTGACCAAAGGGTCTAGTAATTATCACGAACTTGATTGACACTCGTATTCCCCGGCAACGGCGCCAATTTTTGATAACGCTCAATCTACAGCTCTCGCAGGAGTGTAAAGTGGTCGTTAGCAAATATAGAACCCAACCTGGTTTGGGTGTCGATCCCACAGGGAATAGCTTGTCCAACAAGTAAGCAGAATTAATAGACTTTTGGTGCAAGTCTCGTAAGAAAGGGGGATTGTAATATGTAACCAAAACAATAAAGTAAAAGCTGAAAATAGCAAAGTAGAAAGAGGAAGATTGTCACGTTGGTTGTAGTCAATGAGAATTGAGGCGTTGGGGTTATGTCCACCTTCTGAGGTATACGTCTCTATTGGCTATGAGTGTGTAGAGTCTTGACATGCAATTGCTTATAGAGAATTGTAGTCGATGGTAAATCCAAGCGTCTCTCGACCTAAACAAGGACTATTTCACTTTAACTCTCTTGAGCTTAAAGCGTGTCTAACGGTACGAATTCTCCAAGAGGTTAGTCCAGTTACGGCACTAGCTTTTTAATAGGAAAGGGTGTCCTACTACCTTGACATTATCTCTTTTCCAGACAAATAACCTTTCTCTCGAACAAGTTAAATGTTAGACTGGCGTATTCTTGCGTTTGCAACCGCAAAGAATGTAGATTAAGATGAAGAGCGTAATGATATAAGCAATATACGTGTCTTGAACTCACAACTCACAACAGTAGATAGTAACTCATTCGGCTTCCATAACCCCAACTAAGAGGTTTAGTTACCCATGAATGCGAAGGATATCACGTTTTGCATGGTGGATGGCGTGAAAAGTAGGTGATAGGCGTGTGGTTTTGGTGATTCCATAGAAAGTAACGATTCTCTTGTTGTGGAATAGATGAATAGAAAAATAATAGAATTAATGGAAAGATTAGAAGAGTGAATAGAAGTATTGTAGTGGAAGAAGAGAGGGATGGAAGAATTGTATTGTAAGAAGATGTCTTAAAATTTATAGCATGATAGGGTATTTATAATACTCCTATCGTACTCCTACTGAGCTAATGAAATAAATAACCAAATCCTAATATACTAATGAAATCCTTGACCCAAATGTACTAGGGTAAGGTTACAATATCATAATCCAAATAGATTAGTGAAACACATAACCTAATTGCACTAGGTTAATGTATCTTGGTAACAATCCAGCTTTGTGTCTGTAAGTCCCAAAGTCTTCAGAATTGCTGTTTTAGCCCGGGACAGAGTTTCCATGCAGCAGATTTGGTCCTTTAGGCGTCCAGCTCCTTTCCATCTCGTTCGTGATCTTTCTTTTGCGTCAAGTAAGCCATAAAATGCTGTATTTTGCATCATTTATACCTGAAACTTTCCTAATCATGTTTGTTAGCTCATTTACAGGAAAAAGGACTAAAAGTGCATGAAATATATAATTTGTTCTCAAAACTAGGCTAAAATATGGGCAAAATATATTGATATAGGCGTGTAAATTCGCCTATCATCACATATCCATACATATATACATATATAAATTATGTCATAAAAGGAAACTGGTTTTAGCATGCATATAAACCATTAACCTGGGTATGTGAAGCTTAATCATCCTAGAACTACCCATGGGCTATATGGGTTGGGTGTAACCCCCTGAACGAGTCCCGATGTATGTAGCTGCATGAACCAGAGATACCATAGGAGTAGGGGATTCCTAACTACCCTTCGCTCTCCATGATACATATATACAAGTGTAACTTAGGGGATTCCCATGTATCCCATATGGTTATCATGATCAATCCTTATGTCAGCAAATATGAGTTTCCAATGTCCGTCCATTGGACTCACACCTTCACGATTAACTATTACACTCAGTCATTATTACCTAATTAAAACCGTTACCACATAACCAAGACCACCAATCCATTTATTATTAACCAAGGATATTAGTAGTGGTATTATCATACCAACTATATCTTGAAAGAAATGTCCTTAGACGTTGTTTTTAATAAAAAGGGACTCCCATGTACCCATAGATTTCATTATTAAGTTGCTTGGGGGATTCTTATGTACCCTACAAGTATGTTCATTACATTTTTGCTTGTGGGATTCCCTTGTACCCCATAAGGATGTTCAATTAACCATAAACATGACCTCCAATAACTTACCATTTAACTATTCCAAGCCATTTAAACTATTTAGGGTTCCATTACAAAGTTATACCATGCAATAGTTCCATTAAAAGTCCATCAAAATAGTAAAAACATTTTGATAGGCATTTTATCAAATATGTTGGGGGTATAGTGTTTCCAAAACCAAATTCAAGTACAAATTAACCATTCCCATGCAACCAAGTGTTCAAACTATCATGATAATATGCAAACCATAAGTAAAAGACATAGGAAAACAATAACCAACCATTATAATCAAAACCCCCAATATATAGTTGAAAACCGAAAAACAAACAATAATTAACCCATGAAAATAATTCATACAACATGCCTTTAGTTGAAACTAATAATGAGAGAGGAGTATCCTACCTTAGATTATGAAGATGATTGAGAGAAATCACATGTACAATCCCCAAATTGATCCTTTAGATGAAACCCTAGTCTTCATTTACCCAAGAGCCTTCGAGAGAATTTAAGAGTGTTTCTAAGTTTATAAGTGATTGGAAACAGTTTAAATGAATCCCCAAAAGGTGTTTTATTTCACGAGGTCCCAAGGAGTTATAAGGGGAAATCTTTGATGTGTGAGTAGATGCTAACACATTTAAGGCTTTTATCTGAGAATAAATACAAGGTCTTAAGCAACTTTTATTGTTTTAGATTGTTTTATCTTTCATTTTGCATTAGAGGCCAAGATGTAAGAGAACCGAGAACCAACAAAGACAGAGGCAAAAGAGTTAAAATCTGAAGCAAATAGAAGAGAAGTGTAGTTGACAACATTCCTAATAAGTTGTCAGCCTTGTGATAAGATATCAGAGTCACCGTCAGCCTTAAACAGAGAATGAACCTCAGCTAAAAGTTGTGATGACATTTGGTGATAGGCTATCATAAATATGATAAGCCGTCAGGTTTTTCGTTAGCCTAAGGTAGAACATGAGAGTTGAAGTGAATAATTAATGACATCTGTGATAAGTCATCAAGTTTCATCGTTATCCTTAAGAAGGAAGAGCTAAAACTGAAGAAGGAGCTAACAACATTTGTGATAAGTCATCAGACTCCTGATAAGGTATCACAAATATCGTCATCTAATCCGAGAAATTGCTGAACTCTGTGATTTTGTTTTCATAATTAGGGTGAACTATTTAAAGCATAGTTTGGGGTTTTCAAAAGGGATTCCAAACTTGGTTTGGGATACACGTATTTTGTAATTTTTCTTTCTAGTTTCTTGGCTTGAAAAATAATTAACTTTGAAGAGATTTTCATCAATATTTTGGGATTTCTATTGTGATATAATCGGAGAATCACTAGTTACTATTCATATTGTGGTAAGTTCATCTTTCAAATTATGAATACATCTAGTGGTTTTGCTTATTACATTATGAGTGGCTAAATCTCTTTAACCCGAATTATTGGATCTATGGGTTAAGTCTTGGTAAGATGCTATGTGTTTGAGATTCTAAAGGTAATAAGACTCCTTAATAATTCTAAGATTTTAATTATTTTGTATTGGTTGTAAATGATAGATAGCACTTGCTTTGATTTGCTTGAGATAAGAAATCAAATATAGTAGGCAAAAAATTATTGACAGGGACTTGGAAACACTAAACTTCTATTTAATAATTGACACTGTAACAAGGTTGATTAACCTGAGGTGAATTCTAGTTAGTAAATATAAATTCCCTAATTCTGAGAGGATTAGGTAATTAAATGCTTAAGTAGGTCAAGAGACATTTAGGCATAAATTTGATAAAGATAATCTGTTGTCCTACCTAATGTGAGAATCTTGAATCACTATTAGCATATGTAAAGTACTAAAATCCATAGTGAACATAATTTTAGTTTTCCATAAACTCTTGATTACAAACACTGAAACTAAAGTGACCAACAATTATTGGCTAATCTCCAAAACCCCCATTTCAGGAAACATCCAACTATCAGTTGATTAAATCGCAAACAACTTAAGTTCACACCATATTCCCTATGGGATTCGGCCCCAACCTAGTTGGGTTATATATTGACAACGATCTCTTACATTCTCATTAGAGAGGTATAGTTTGAGAGTTATCAAAATTGGCACCACTTCCGGGGAATACAGTTATAAATTGAAGTTTGTATGCAATAATTAACTGTTAGTCAAGTTTCCTAGTTTTACGTTTATTTATTGTTTTTGCTTATTGCAGTATCTTTGTAGTATATGGCAAGAACTAGAAGTTCTGGAGAACTGTTATTACCGTATAATACAAAACCACAACAAATTAAAAGAATGGAAAACCAACAAGAGGATGACTGGTTAGCAGCCTTAGCTAGAGCTCAGGTGAATCTGTAGAATGTCGGTCAACAAGTACGACATCTAAATCCTGAGGATGAAGATTTGGGAGATGAAAAGTTGTTAAACCTTGGTAACCCTAGGCGTGTAGAGAAAGTAGCTGGACCAGTACAACGTAATGCTAACAGGAACCCTTCGTTCTAGTACAACCTTAATGATCATGATAATGGAATGGATGGAGCAGGTGCAACGAGTGAAATATTCCTCCACCGTTGTCACCGGGGGCAAAATTCAACATTACGAGTACTATGATTCAACTCCTCAATCTAAAAGGGTTATTTGGTGGCCTTCCTTGGGATGACCCCAACTTGCATCTGGTGAACTTTGTCACCATCTATAAATCTTTTGATAC
The DNA here is from genome assembly GCA_030864225.1 of Capsicum baccatum var. pendulum. Classification (NCBI taxonomy): domain Eukaryota; kingdom Viridiplantae; phylum Streptophyta; class Magnoliopsida; order Solanales; family Solanaceae; genus Capsicum; species Capsicum baccatum. The sequence goes on along the minus strand of CM061556.1, from coordinate 97,776,322 downwards.
CCCAGGAGTGGGTTAAAATGCTATTCGATTGAGATTATTTCCGTTGTCTCTGTCTGGGGAGGAAACATTGTGGCTTAATGAGTTGATACCCAATTCTATAACCAACTGGAGGCAGTTGAAAGAAGCTTTCCTAGAAAGGTTCTTTCTGTTTTCTAGGAGGTACAATTGAGGGATGAGATAAGCAACTTTAGACAGCTCCCAACTAAAGCCTTGTATGAAACCTGGGAGAGATTCAAAAAGAAGCAGACGCAGTGTCCAAACCATAATATGACAGACATACACTTGATGGAGACTTTGTACAGGGCTCTTAACTCTGTGACAAAACCAATTGTAGATAATGCTGTTGGTGGTTCACTTGTTGATCTTACATTTCCAGAGGCTTCAGAAATGCTAGAGAGAATGACCAAATAGGGTCGGGCATGGCATACCAGAGACTTTGTGGTAGCTAGCCCTACTATTTCTATGGGTATGACTGTGGAACAACGCAGAAGAGACGAGGAGCATGACCAAGGCATGGCTTACCTAAAAACGTAGATGGACTTGCTAACCAAGCACTTGCTATCAGGAAAGACTGAGAAGGTGAAAGCTGTAGGATCACAAGATAGAGTTGATGCTGATTCAGAAGAAGAGGTGAACTATGTTAATAATCAGGGTTTTTTTTGAGGAAATAGCCAAGGGAATCAAGGTCAGAGTTATTATGATAAGCTTGGTTATAAATAGGAAGTAGGGAAATTGGAGGATCAATAATGATATGAGAGGGCTATATATCCCTCCTGGAAATCATGAGGTTGCTACAATAAGTTTTAAAAAAATGTCCATAGAGTAAATGATGGCTAAGTTGCTGAAGGGAGTGGAGGATAACAACTCTAGTGTGACCACCATAAAGACCGATCTGTCATCTGTTAGTCAGTTAGTAAACTCACACTCCACGTAATCAAACAATTAATGAAGCAGATGAGTCAACTCTCGATAGTATTTAACCAGAGGAAGAGTGGAATATTACCAAGTGATAAGGTCCAGAATCTATAGAATGATGTCTCATATATGGTGATTACCACTAGAAGTGGTAAGAATTTATCTAGCCCTTCAGTGGGCAAAAATATAGTTAATGAGGTGGTTGATAATAAACTAAAAGAAGGTGATCCAGTGAAGTCTTAGAAGCTGGATGGTTCTAATGATGCTCTAAAAAAAGGAAAGAGAAGTAGAAGGAGGTAGTGTTTAAAACTCTCCCAAGACCACCACCTCCCTTTCCTCAATGATTGAAGAAAAAACTGATAATTCAAAATTCAGCAACTTCATGGCAATGCTCAAATAATTGACAGTGAATGTGCCATTGGTTGAGGCACTCGAGAAAATGATAGGATATGCTAAATTCATGAAGGACCTTCTGACTAATAGAAAAATAGTGAGCTACAAACCGAAGGATAATCTCTATCATTGTAGCTATTTCTATGAGGACCTTGGTGCAGAAGAAGCCAGACCCAGGAGCATTCACTATTCCCTGTATGATTGGGACTATGGAATTTTCTAAGGCATTATGTGAATGGGGAGCGAGCATCAATTTGATGCCGCTGGCTTTATATAGAAAATTGGGTTTAGGAAATCCCATACCCACCAACATATGACTCATTATGGAAGATAGTTCAGTAAAATGACCTATTGGTATTTCGTATGATGTGTTAGTGAAGGTAGATAGCTTCATATTACATGTAGTTTTCATCATTCTGGATTGCAAAGTGGACTTCGAGGTGCCCATAATATTGGGTCGACCTTTCCTCACAACCAGAAGTATGTTGATTGATTTAAGAGCGAATGAGCTCTTATTCAGGATGAATGATAAAGTGGTACAATTTGATGTGCGCCAATTAATGAAACATCATGAAGAAATGAATGTGTTCTCAGTTGTTGATGTGTATTATGAGGACGAACAATAGGTGTCAATAGAGGACCAACTTGTTGTTGAACCTTTAACCTTAGTTTTGATAAATTTTGATCATGAAGGCATTAAGGAGTATGAAGAGACTGTTTCTTCTTTGTTAGGAATGGGTTCATATACTTATGCTCCTAAGAAGATAAACCTTGATCGTTCTAATCCACCAACACCACCGGATAAGCCATCCATTGAAGAGCCATCGATGTTGAAATTGAAAGAACTGCCTGAGCACTTAAGGTACGTGTTTTTGGGCAGCAAAAATAGTCTACCATTATTATTTTGGTTGATTTGGGAGATCAAAAATTAGAAGCACTAATTTTAGTACTTTAGAGGTACAAGAGAGCAATAGGATGGACCGTTGCAGATATTATTGGCATTTCCCCTGGCATCTGGACACATAAAATACAACTTAAGGAAGATTGTACTCCAAACATTGAGCACCAGTTCCGTCTTAACCCACTAATGAAAGAGGTTGTTAAGAAGGAAATTATTAAGTGATTGGATGCAGGAGTGGTTCACCCTATTTCTAATAGCAAATGGATGAGCCCAGTTCAATGCATTCCAAAAAAAGAGGGCATGATTGTGGTTGCAAATGAAAGAAATGAGTTAATTCCACTCAGGCCTATTACGGGGTGGAGATTTTGCATTGACTACCGCAAACTAAATTCATAGACTTTGAAAGACCACTTCCCGATGTCCTTTATGGAAAAAATGCTTGATTGATTAGCCGGAAGGGGGTGGTATTACTTCTTGGATGGTTATTCCAGATATAACCAGATATGTATTGCAACTGAAGACCAGGAGAAGACGACATTCACATATCCATATGACACTTTTGCATTTAAGAGGATGCCGTTTGGGATATGCGATGCACCAACTACTTTTAAATGGTGCATGATGTCTATCTTCTCAGATATGGTAGAGAACACCAAAGAGGTATTCATGGATGATTTCTCTGTGGTGGGAGATTCATTTGAGATGTGTTTGGCAAACTTGAGTATAGCCTTGCAATGATGTGTTGAATTCAATTTGGTGCTTTATTGGGAGAAATGGAACTTTATGGTAAAGGAGGGCATCATTTTCGGGCAAAACATTTCAGTAAAAGGGATAGAAGTTGATCAAACCAAGGTTGAAGTTATTGAGAAACTACCACCTCCTATTTCGGTGAAGGGAGTGCATAGTTTTCTTGAATATACTAGCTTTTATTGGAGATTTATAAGAGACTTCTCGAAGGTTACAAATCCACTTTGCAAACTTTTGGAGAAAGAAGTGAAGTTTTCCTTCGATGATGATTTCTTAAAGGCATTTGAACACCTTAAAAAGAAGCTGGTTGAGGCCCCTATCATTGTTGCACGGAAATGGTCAAAACTATTTTAGATCATGTGTGATGCAAGAGGTTTTGCCCTTGGAGATATATTGGAACAAAAGAAGGACAAACTGTTTCATCCAATATACTATGCCAGCAAAGCATTGAATAGATCACAAAATAACTACACTATCACGGTGCATGAACTCCTGCCTGTAGTGTATGCTTTTGAGAAATTCAGGGCCTACCTGCTTGGGACAAAGGTGGTGGTCCACAGTGGCCATGCAACCTTGAGGTATTTGATGGCTAAAAAAGATGCAAAATCAAGGCTGATTAGATGGGTGTTTCTGCTACAAGAATTTGACTTTAAATTCAAAGATATGAAAGGTTGTGAAAACCAGGTTGCGGATCATCTATCTAACATAGAAGGTGAGTAGGCAATTAGTGATGAAATGGAGATAAGTGATGCATTTCCTGATGAGGAGATGTTGGCTGCGGTTGTGGAGAAATTGCCTTGGTACGCTGATTTTGCAAATTATGTTGTGAGTGAGGTCATTCCAAAAAATCTTTCTTTCCATCAAAGAAAGAAATTCCCGCATGATATGATACATTACTTCTGGGAGGAGCCGTATCTTTTTCGGCGATGTGCTGACTATATTTTAGGAGATGTGTGCCAGAGTGGATGTATTGTGCATATTGGAAGCATGTCATTTTTCCCCAGTTGGAGGTCACCATACAGATGATCGAACGGCTAGGAAGGTGTTGCAGAGCAGCTACTATTGGCCAACATTATTCAAGGATGTTCACGAGTTTGTACTGAAATGCGACCAATGTCAGCGGCAGGTGTCAATCTCCAAAACATATGAGATGCCTTTGTCTAAGATGCTTGAAGTGGAATTGTTCGACATCTGGGGTATCGATTTCATTGGTCCTTTTGTAAGCTCTTATGGGATGAAGTATATTTTAGTTGCTGTTAACTATGTCTCAAAATAGGTCGAAGCTATTGTATTGTCTGATAATAAAGGAAAAAGGGTTTTTACTTTTCTTAGGAAAAATATCTTCTCTCGCTTTGGAGTACCACATACTATTATAAGAGATGGAGGATCTTATTTTTAAAACAAAGTGTTTCGAGCGTCTTTAGAAAAATTTAGAGTGAAACAGCATAGAGTAGTCACTCCATATCACCCATAAACTAGTGGACAAGTGGAGGTGTCAAATCAAGATATTAAAGCCATCCTATCCAAAACGATGAATGTTTGTCAGAAAGACTGGTCACAAAAGCTCAATGATGCCTTATGGGCATACCAGACTGCTTTCAAGACACCCATTGGCATGTCACCATTTTAGTTGGTCTATGAAAAGGCATGCCACATACTAATAGAGCTGGAGCACAAGCCTTATGGGTACTCAAAAGGTTGAATTTGAGTTGGAAGGAGGCAACAGAGCTGAGATTGGGACAACTGAATAAGATGGATAAATTCCGTCTCATGGCATATGAACGAGCAGACCTATAGAAACAAAAGATGAAAAAGTATCATGATTTGAGGATAGGGAAATGAGACTTCCAAAAAGGTGACTTGGTGCTTCTATTCAATTCCAGACTCAAGTTGTTCCTAGGTAAGCTTAAATCCAAGTGGTCAGGACCATTTAGAGTTAGTCAAGTCTACGCATCTGGACTAGTAGAACTTGAAAATGAAGACGGCAACACCTTCAAGGTAAATGGGCAACGAGTTAAACTTTATATTTGTCCAAAAGACTATATGAAAAGTATTTCTACTATCTATCTTGACGAAGTCTAAAGTAATCGAGATACCTGAGTCGTGCTGCGATGTTAAATTATGTGCTACATGGGAGGCAACCCATGATCCACGTGCTTGATATACTCCAGGTATAATCTAACCTTTATTTCAGTTTTTCTTTGATTTGAAGTTGAGGGTGTAGGGTGAATTGTTGTTGTAAAATTTTGTAACTGTCTAGGAGAAATACAAGTAACTAAGGCAGTTAACTTGTTTTTGTGATTTTTGAGCACCTCTCCAATGGTTTGAAGGTTTAAATGTGTGATTTGCATCTAAGTGTGACCACTGTGCATCATTGTATGGCATTAGTTCTAGTGATGCAACAATCATTGCTAAACAACTGTATGAACTGAATGAGTAATAACTTGTGATATACTTATGTGCCATGTGCGTGTGAGATCTTACTTTATCCCCTATGTATTTTGAATCCAAAACTTACCCGGTTAGTCTTACCTGGGTTGAAGGATAGGGGTTAGGAAAGGATCATAGGCCGTTTTGATATTAGCTAACTTTATCCTAAATGACCTTCCCTATATGCATAATATTCCGTGATCCCTATTTGAGCCCAAATATTCTATTTCTTCTGACGATACCTATCACCATCCCATTCTTATATCATAATGAACCTGTTTTGGCCCTGGTCCTCCTTGGACACTGTGCACCTTGACTTAGGTAAATGGCCTAAGTTAATAGTGGCTATCATAGGGGTGCATAATGTAAAATGAGTATGAAGAAAGGTAGAGTAAAAGAAAAAGAATATAAATCTGGGTGCAGTGGGAAAGGGCAAGAAAAGAAAAGTTGTGAAAAAGAAGAAGTGATTGTAGAAAAGAACTGGACTCATCCTGAATAAGTGTGATCAAGAAAAGAGAAGAGTAGAAAAAGGTAAATGAGTGAGACCCCAAAAAATAGTGTAGTGTCAAGGATACTTAGTCACTTTAAATACCATCGAGTATCATACCATCCCCTAGCCTACATTATAAGCCAAAGAGAGGACCAATAGACATCGTAGCTGACCTGTCTGAAGATCTTGGTATTGAAAATAAGGGCAAGCCTATAGTACTTGGCATACATTAATGGAACTTCATTCTGAGAGTAAGTGTCCTTTGATCTTGGCAGTGAACTTTATTCGTTAGCCTAAGGCAGAACATGAGAGCTGAAGTGAATAATTGACAACATCTATGATAAGTCATCAAAAAGCAGATAAGTCGTCAGGTTTCTTCTTCAGCCTTAAGCAGAAAGTGCTAAAACTGAAGAAGGAGCCGCCGACATTTGTTATAAGTCGTCGGACTCCTGATAAAGTGTCACAAATGTCGTCATCTAATCCAAGAAATTGCTGAAATATATGATTTTGTATCCATAATTAGGGTAAACTATTTAAAGCATAGTTTAGATTTTTCTTAAGGGATTCCGAACCTAGTTTGGGACACACGCATTTTTTTATTTTACTCTTTAGTTTCTTGGCTTGAAAAATAATTAACTTTGAAGAGGTTTTCATCAATATTTTGGGATTTCTATTGTGATTTATTTTGAGAATCACTAGTTACTGTTCCTCTTGTGGTAAGTTTATCTTTCAAATTTTGAATACATCTAGTTGTTTCTCTTATTACATTATGAGTGGCTAAATCTCTTTAACCAGAAGTATGGGATCTATGGGTTAAGTCTTGGTAATATGCTATGTGTTTAAGATTCTAAAGGTAATAGGACTCCTTGATAATTCAAAGATTTTAATTATTGTCTATTGGTTGCAAATGATAGATAGCACCTGCATTGATTTGCTTGAGATAAGAAATCAAATATAGTAGGAAGTGAATTATTGATAGGGACTTGGAAACACTAAACTTCCATTTAATAATTAACGCTGTAACTAGGTTGATTAACCTGAGGTGATGTCTGGTTAGTAAATATAAATTCCCTAAGTCTGAGAGGATTAGGTATTTAAATGCTTAAGTAGGATGAGAGACATTTAGGCATAACTTCGATAAGGATAAATTGTTGTCCTACCTACTGTGATAATCTTGAATCACTATTAGCATCTATCAAGTACTAAAATCCATAGTGAACATAAATCTGGTTTTCAGTAAACTCTTGATTACAAACCCTGAAACTAAAGTGACCAACAATTATTGGTTAATCTCCAAAACCACCATTTCAGGAAACATCCAACTATCAGTTGATTAAATCATAAACAACTTAAGTTCACACCATATTCCCTGTGGGATCTGACCCCAACCTAGTTGGGTTATATATTGACAACGATTGCTTACATTCTCATTAGAGAGTTGTAGTTTCAGCGTTATAAAAAATGGCGCCGTTGCCGGGGAATATTGTTGTAAATTGAGCTTTTATTCACTAACTGACTGTTAGTCTAGTTTCTTAGTTTTACATTTATTTGTTGTTTTTCTTATTGCAGGATCTTTGTAGTGTATGCCAAGAACCAGAAGTTCCGAAGAACTATTATTACCATTTAATCCATAACCGCAATGAATTGAAAGAATGGCAAACCAGCAGGAGGCTACCGGTTAGTATACTTAGCTAGAGCTCAGGTGAATGTGCAAAATATCAGTCAACAAGTACGACATCCAAATCCTAAGGATGAAGGTCTGGGAGACGAGGATTTGTGAAACCCTGGTAACGCAAGGCATGCAAAGCAAGTAGCTGCACCAGTATAACATAATGCTAACAGAAACTGTCCATTTTGAGGAAGGCAAGATTACCAGCAGGTCCAGTATGAACTCAATGATGATGATGATTGAATAGATAGTGCAGGTGCAACGGGTGCAATTATTCCTCCACCGTTGGCACCTGGGGAAAAATTCAACATTAAGAGTACTATAATTCAACTTCTCAATCTGAAGAGGTTGTCTGGTGGCCTTCCTGGGGATGACCTTAACTTGCATTTGGTGAACTTTGTCACCATCTGTAAATCTTTTGATAACCCAGGATTGGGTCAGAAAGCTATTTAATTGAGATTGTTTCCGTTGTCTCTGTCTGGGGAGGCAACATTGTGGCTTAATGAGCTGACGTTCGGTTCGCTAACCAACTGGAGGCAGTTGAAAGAAGCTTTCCTTGAAAGGTTCTTTCCACCTTCCAGGAGGGTACATTTGAGGAATTAGATCAGAAACTTTAGGCAGCTCCCAACTGAAGCCTTGCATGAAACCTGGGAAAGATTCAAAAAGAAGCTGATGCAGTGTTTGAACGACAATATGACGGATATACACTTAATAGAGACTTTGTATAGGTCTCTTAACTCTATGACAAAACTAATTGTAGATAATGCTGCTGGTGGTTTATTTGTTGATCTTACATTTCTAGAGGCTTCAGAAATGCTAGAGAGAATGACCAAACAGAGTCGGGCATGGCATAATAGAGACTCTGTGGTAGCCAACTCTATTGTTTATATGGGTATGAATATGGAAAAATATAGAAGAGATGAGGAGAATAACCAAGACATGTCTCACCTAAAATATAGATGAACTTGCTAACCAAGAACTTGCTATCAAGAAAGACTGAGATGGTGAAAGCTGTGGGATCACAAGATAGAGTTTATGCTGATTCAGAGGAAGAGGCAAACTATGTTAATAATTAGGGGGTTTTCAAGGCAATATCCAAGGGAATCAAGTTTGGAATTATTATGATAAGCCTCGTTATAAGGATAGGGAGCAGGGAAATTGGAGGAACAATAATGATAGGAGCGGGCTATATGTCCCTCCTAGAAATTATGAGGCTGCTACAACAAGTTTTGAAAAGATGTCCATGGGGGAAAGGATGGCTAAGTTGCTGAAGGAATGGAGGCTACCAACTCTGGTGTGACTACCCTGAAGACCGATCTATCATCTATTAGTCAGTTGGTAAACTCACACTCCACCGGAATTAAACAGTTAGAGCAGTAGATGAGTCAACTCTCTGTAGTATTTAACTAGAGAAAGAGTGGAACGTTACCAAGTGATACGGTCCAAAATCTGTGGAATGATGACTTATGTATGCTGATTACTACTATAAGTTGTAAGATATTACCTGGACCTTCAGGGGGCAAAAATATAGTTAATAAGGTGGTTGATGATGAACCGAAAGAAGGTGATCCAGTGGAGTCTGAGAAGCTAGTTAGTTCTGATGATGCTCCAAAAAAAAGGAAAGAGAAGGAGAAAGATGTAGTGTTGAAAACCCTCTCTAGATCACCACCTCCCTTTCCTCAATGATTGAAGAAAAAAACTAATTATGCAAAATTCAGCAAGTTCATGGCAATGCTCAAATAATTGACAGTGAATGTGGCATTGGTTGAGGCACTTGATCAAATGCCTGGTATGCTAAATTCATGAAGGATCTTGTGACTAAGAAAAGAGTGGTGAGCTATGAACCGAAGGATAATCTCCATCATTATAGCACTATTTCTATGAGGACCTTGGTGCAGAAGAAGCCAGACCCAGGAGCATCACTATTCCCTGTGCGATTGGGACTATGGAATTCTCTAAGGCATTATGTGATATGGGAGTGAGCATTAATTTGATGCCGCTAGTTTTATATAGAAAACTAGGTCTGGTAAATCCCACACCCACCATTAAGCGACTCGTGATGGCGGATAGATCAGTAAAATAACTTGTTGGTATTTTGTATGATGTGTTGGTGAAGGTAGCTAGCTTCATATTCCCTGTAGATTTCATCATTCTGGATTGCAAAGTAGACTTCGAAGTGCCTATAATCTTGGGTCGACCTTTTCTTGCAATTGAAAGTATGTTAATTAATTTGAGAGCAAATGAGCTCTTATTTAGGATGAATGATGAAGTGGTACGATTTGATGTGTGCCAATCAATAAAGCAGAATGAAGAAATGAGTGTGTTATCAGTAGTTGATGTGTATTATGAGAATGAAAAGGAGGTGTCAATAGAGGAGCAACTGGTTGTTGAACCTTTAGCCACAGTTTTGATAAATTTTTATCATGAAGGAATTGAGGAGTACGAAGAGACTATTTGTTCTTTGTTAGGAATGGGTTCATATCCTTATGCTCCTAAGAAGCTAGACCTTGATCTTGATAATCGACCAACACCACCGGCTAAGCCATCCATTAAAGATCTACCGGTGTTGGAATTGAAAGAACTGCCTGGGAACTTAAGGTATATATTTTTGGGCAATGGAAACACGCTACATATTATTATTATGGCTGATTTAGGTGAGCAACAGGTAGATATACTTATTTCAGTACTTTAGAGTTACAAGAGAGCAATAGGATGGGCCATCATAGATATTATTGGCATTCCCCCTGGCATCTGCACGCATAAAATACAACTTGAGGAAGATTGTATTCCTATGATCAAGCACCAGTGCAGTCTTAACCCACCAATGAAAGAGGTGGTTAAGAAGGAAATTATTAAGTGGTTGGATGTAAGAGTGGTTTATCCTATTTCTGATAGCAAATAGGTGAGCCCAGTTCAATGCATGCCCAAAAAAGGGGGCATGACTGTGGTTGCAAATGAAAGGGATGACTCTATTCCACTCAGGCCTGTTACTGGGTGGAGAGTTTGCATGGACTACTGCAAACTAAATTCATAGACTTTGAAAGACCACTTCCTGATGCCCTTTATAGACCAAATTCTTGATCGATTAGCCGGAAGAGAATGGTATTGCTTCTTGGATGGCTATTCCATATATAACTAGATCTGTATTACTGCTGAAGACTAGGAGAAGAAAACATTCACATGTCCATATGACACCTTTGCATTTAAGAGAATGCCGTTTGGGCTATACAATACACCCACTACTTTCCAATGGTGCATGATGTCTATCTTCTCAGATATGGTGGATGACACCATAGAGTTATTCATGGATGATTTCTGTATGGTGGGAGATTCATTTGAGATGTGTTTGGCAAACCTGAGTATAGCCTTGCAACGATGTGTTGAATTCAATTTGGTGCTTAATTGGGAGATAATCTGTTGTCCTACCTACTGTGAGAATCTTGAATCACTAATAGCATCTGTCAAGTACTAAAACCCATAGTGAACATAATTCTAGTGTTCCATAAACTCTTGATTACAAACACTGAAACTAAAGTGAGCAACAATTATTGGCTAATCTCCAAAACCCCCATTTCAGGAAACATCCAACTATCAGCTGATTAAATCGGAAACAACTTAAGTTCACACCATATTCTCTGTGGGATTCGACCCCAACCTAGTTGGGTTATATATTGACAACAATCGCTTACATTCTCATTAGAGAGGTGTAGTTTAAGCGTTATCAATCTCCAGATTACCCCAACTTAAACTGTATAAAACTTCCGCAGGTGGGTACAATTCAACCATACCATCCTTATCCTAAGGTACTCGTACCCTAGACCTCACTTTAGATACCTACACTGGTCAACAAACGACAATGCAAGACAATCCATATCTAAGGGTACGACTAGTACCCTTAACTACCGATAACAGAACCAGAAGGGGTAGAACTGTCCAACATACGAGTTGGACAATATGACTCGTACCACATCTCACGACCTATGGTGAGCAACTCGTACTCAAATTCAAAGCACAACATCCCCCTCCTATCTCACTTTTCAAAAGCAACTATGTTTGAATATGAAGTAAAATAATGTGACACAATGGTATCAAGGTATGACAATTATATTAGAAACAGAAAACCACTCATATATATAGAAATTACACTACCCGAAGAAAAAAAATAGCTAGAGACATGACTCAAGTACCCTCAAAACAATGAATTAATGTAGGGATTATCACGAGACACTCACACCATAAAGAAAATCTAGTCAATGCATGCCAAATACCATAGGCTTGGACTTATTTTCTTTACATTAGCATTCAGATAGTCAAGTTAGGATCACTATAGGACTTTTTGTCGGCTTATAATGTAGGCTTGGGGGCTAGTATAGTACATATGTACATATCAAGTGACTAAGCTTCCTTGGCACTACACTACCTTGGGGTCTCACTTACTAGTCAATTTCCTTTTCATTCCACCCTTATTTCTCCTTTTTATTCTTTATTGCACATTCAGGTTGGGTATGGTCTTTTTTTTTTAAAATATTATTTATATTTTTTTTGTTTATAGTTTCTTTTTCTTCTCATTTTCTATCACACCCAACCCTAGTAATTTTTTTTACTATTTTATCATTCTTTATACCCATTTTACACTATGCACCCATATGATAGCCATCCTCAACTTAGGTATTTTGCCTTAGTTGAGGTGCATAGTGTCCAAGAAGGACTAAGGCCAAAGTAGGTTCACTATAATATAAATGGAAAGGTGAATGGTGAAGTAAGAAAATAGAAGATAAGGCTCAAAACAGGGCTCAAGCAATACAATTCACACATGGAAGGTCATTTCGTCTAAAAGTGGATTAAAATAAAAAATGACGTATGACCCTTTCCTAACTGACTATCCTACAACTTAGGCAAGACTAACCAGGCAAGTTCTGAAATCAACAAACAAAGGGAACTAGGTAGTATCTTACTCACACATGACAGAGAGTCAATATTACCAACTACTACCTATCCGGTTCATCTAATTGTTAAAGTGGTTATTATGTCCATAGTCCTAATGCCATAACAAGATCCACACTATCCACACATATATAGATTTACATGGTTCTGAAACATAAAATTTTAGAGGGGTATCAAAAATAGATCAAAACATGACTATTGCACTAAATACTTAAAAGCCTCTTAATTACACAAAACCAACACAAATCGAAATAAAACACGATACAACAAACAATTATCTTAGACATGCTAGTTCTAAAAACAATGCACTATCCTCAATGTCCTAAAATAAAATCGAGGGAAGTGAGAACATACCTAGGACACACTAGGAACCCAAATCATGAGCATCTCCAGATGGGGGCATATCCCTAGCGGAGGCGATGGTAGTGACGATGTATTGCTCGATGATGCAACCACTGTTATTGACCTATGCCTCTACCTGTCGACGAAAGTACACTCCATCAAATCATGCTTGGCCATTTTAACTGCCTGGTCATATGGTAAATCAGGTTTCTGCAAGTCTTCTATGTGACCTCTCTTGGTCCCAATTGCTGAGTCCTTCTCATCACCCTCCACAAAGAAATTATCTTAGTGCGCGTGAAGGTGATATTTGGACCACATGGGGTATAACTGAGGGTGTAGATGAAACATCGCTCTCTGTGAGAGAGCGTACCTCTGCTCATAATATATCAAACTCCTTCCTCATTTTCATGACCAAATTTCCGAGTCATGATGGAACCTACCATAACCTACCAGTAGGTAAGCCAACACTATAACTCAGATCTAGTACAATGTGTTATCTTGGTAGAAATGTCCAACATGGACCCTATATGGGAACATAATATAACAAAGACATTCCACAAAGAAACAACTTATATTTGAATACCAATCCCATGACTTGATAGTATTAATACAAGAGCATCTCTATATTCAACAATAAAAATTACACCTCAACATCTGATAGTCTTAAATAGTCTCAAACATTCATCTTGAATACAAAAGATAGAATAAAGATAGAAGGGAAAAAAGGCAACTCAAAATCCAAGAGCTCACCCTGTCTCCTGATAATCAACACCGCCCGTCCTCAACTCAACGGCGGCAACTAGAACTTGGGTCTGCACCAAAAAGGTACAAAAGTGTAGTATGAGTACTAAAAAATGGGTACACAGTAGGCATCATCAGCCGAATGAGCTAAATTATAATATAAGAATGATATAGAGTAAGAAAATAACTTAAAGTCACGGTATAGAATCGAACTTGAATCTTCTTTGATACCACTGTATAAGATAACTAATCAATAAGAACAATAGTATGACATTCCATGTCCACATATACCATAACTTTCATACAACATGAGTAATCATTTTGGAAACGTAAAGCAACATATATACTATAACAATCATGTAACTACCCTAATCAACATAAGTACCATTATTAGAGTATAAAGCAAAGAACTTACTATGACGTCCTATACCGATGGAAAGTACACTCATGATAAACGAACAAAGAACTCATCACAATATCCCAGACCATCAGAGAGTACACAAAAAGATCAATCCATCAAAATATCAAGGAACAACTACAAAAGTAACTCACCAAAGTCGTGGGTTGTACATTCCTACCATGGCCTCTTACCGAGGTCTACAATCATCATCAATAATACAATTTGATACAATAAAGACGATATCAGCATAACATGGTTATATAGTTATTTAGTCTCTAACTCATTAATAAACTTAATGTCTATCCTATACTAGCTAGCCTATATTTCCATGAGCCACTAGTTTGCAAGTCTAATAGTTTACTAGTTATCAAATAAGGAAAAGCTACAAGTTACAAACACTATATTTGATTGACCCATCACAAAGCCATATTCTAGTTAGCGAACTAATTATAAAAGTCATCAATTAAACCACCACGACATCACATACTATATGTCAACTTAACCACTCGTTATACAATACTAGGTCTATTATCATTGAGCATATCACACCTTAAGGACTAGTTTCCATATTTTAGCTAAGTGAGATCAACCAAATAGTTCACTAGGCTTCTAGCCTCTAAGTCATAATCATTTATTAGAGACAACTAGTTTCACATAAGCACATTACTAGGAAAAATTCCATAACATAACCATTTATCCAAGTCAATTAGATTTACTAAGTGAACCCTTGTTTCTACACTAGATTACACTTATTAATTAGCCTTAACTTAATACTCGGGATAATCTACTTCTAGTTACTAATTATAGTTAACAAGGGTCACACCTTTTATCTAGTAACTAATGACAAAGAATGGATAACAATCTACCAAGGGAGACATCATGTCCCAAGTACACAAGTGAGTTTAACCAGACACGACATAACCTCACATACAACAGTGCATTCATTTATATACTTACCATACATGACAATATCAAATCATCATTACCTCTTTTAGATTCAGTGGGCATCATCAGAATATCATTATATCCTTCAAATTCACCAGGAATCATCATAACATCATTATATCCTTCGAATTCACCGAGATCGCCATAACATTATTTAATCCTTTAGATTCACCAGGCATGATCATAACATCAGTATGTCATCCGAATTCACTGAGCATAATCATAACATCATTATATCCTCCAGATTCATCGAGTTTCATCAAAACATCATTTTATCCTCCGGATTCACCGAGCTTCATCATAACATCATTATGTCCTCCAGATTCACCGGGCATCATCATAACATCATTATATCCTTTGGATTCACTAGACATCATCATAACATCATTATATCAATACAGATATAGACAACTCAATAAGCATATACTACGCATAATGATAGAGTATAAGTGATATAAGGTAGATGCATGGGCATGAGTATCTAAATAATATACACAATCACCACTTTTCTAAGTTAACATGTCTATTAGAAAGTCTATTATAAGTCAAGTGCATGCTCTCTAGATGCCTCTTTTACTCCCAATTTTCACAATGCGAACCCCAAAGGAAAATCCATCTCAGAAATATTATCTTAATCATTAGGCTTGTGTCATGGCAAGAGTGGTAACATAATTAGAGGTTCACATGGTGAACTCAACAATAAGCAAAGCGATAAGATTACCATAGGTTCAATTTACAAGATATTTCAAGGCTATCTATATCATGACAAAAAGATAACCAATCAAATATACATATTATCCAACCATCGACCACATGCATAACCGATAATCAGGATTTACCATTATAACCTCAATAACATAACTTAGATGTTCCTTAAGTATTTGGGTCACTAAGGAATTTCATAGTTCAAGCTTAAGGTGGGTCAAGTCCCACTACTAAATCCTAATAATTCCAAAGTTAACTTCTACAAGACTAACTTCTACTCGAAATTAGGATAGGTTATCTAAATCACACCATAAGGGCTTATCAATCCTTACTAAGCTTATAAGGGAGAATCTTCTTCAAGTATCCTTTCTAAGTAACCTCAAACACTAAGGACAATTTATAAATCATCATATCTAGGTCAACATACTCTTAAGGTTAGTCAAAAACATCACTCTCCTCTTTTAGAGAAACAAAAGTATTCTCATACTATTCATGACACTACAAATAAAACTATCCAAGGTTCTAGGCTATAGTCAAGTATCACATTTTACAAGTTTAATAGCCTATGAGGACTAACTAATCTCAAGTATTATCATTAATCCATTTATCCTCTAATACCCTGCCCAATCATATAAAATATAATAAATACGCTACAATTAAGCTTAATCTAACTACAAGTAAGCCTAACCTACCTTGAGTCCAAATAGCTCACGAACCAACAAGATTTACCTTTCCTTTCCTTGAAACTTTTTCTTCCATGAGCCAAGCTATAACAACACAATCTAACCAACATTACAAGAATAACAACACCCATTTTGGCACTATTATGCCATGGGTAAAAAATGACACCAAACCCCAAGTAGGTCCCACCTTTGAAAAATGAGTTTCCGAGACCAACCCATTGCTCAACTATTATTAGGGAGCTATAATCCTCAAGAAATTTGAGTATATCAATTAAATTGTGGCTACAGTTGAGCTTTAAAGACTTAGGGGTTTTGGGTCTAGAAATAAAAAAATTAATACCAAAGTTGAAGGAATCCTACATTTGATTTGTAGCAAAATTTGATTGCACAAGTTATTCAAGCACCTAATCAACCCTCAAGACTGACTTTGAAGATTCTACACATTATCAGTGTTTATAGCTCAAGAAGTAGGCATAAAATGGCCCAAATTTTGGGCAAGACAACCTTTAAATAAGCTTACCAAGGTATCGAGTCTCGCGGTTGCGAACCTCACTTGGCCGCAATTGCAGCACCGGGTTTGCACCACTCACACCATGGTTATGGTACCTTTCCCTATGCCAGGCATGGCTAAAGCTTAGAACTTGGTTTTGGGCATCGGTCAATGCCTCAAGATGCTTCTAGAGTCCATTTCAAACAAATGAGATTTACAACCACATAGATTTTAATGTTCCGAATGCATTGGAGAAGTCAGATTTTGCATTAAAGGTTATTTTACTAAGGTTTTTACTAGGGATCAATTAGAACCAATGAAGACATAAAATTAGCAAAGCAGTTCTAAAACCAAATGAACCACCAGTTAATCGAACTATCATCTCTAGAAAGTCATTAATGACTTAGGGCAGCTATGGAGATGTTCTATTGGTGAATATAAGAAAGAACACTGACAATGAACTAAAGGGTCATTACAACATCCACTACTTAGAAACTTTCATCACCAAAAATTGAAGACGAGGAAAATACCGGAAGCCTCAAACAAATAAGGATACTGGGACACATCGCATTCTCGATCTCCCAAGTAGCCTCCTCTACTGGGAGATGCCTCTACTGAACCTTGACTACCGGATTCTCTCTAGAATGCAATCACCTCACATCACTAGCCAAAATTAGCATGGGATCCTCCACATAGGTCAATTGCTCATCCAACTGGACCGAGTCCAATCCAAGCACATGAAAAGGATAAAAAATATACTTTCACAACATAGAGACATAAAAAATGGATGAACAGTAGAAATGTCTAGAGGTAAAGCTAACTCATAGGCCACCTCACCCAATACACGGAGGATCTTAAAGGACCAATATAGAAAGGGATAAGTTTACCCTTCTTCCCAAATCTTATCATACCTCTTATAGGTAAAACACAAAGAAACACCTAATCACCAACTCCAAATCTTATCATATAGAGCCTATGGTCAACACAGGTTTTCTGCCTACTCTGGGCTGCTCTCAACCTACCCTGAATCAACCTACCTCTATCCAATGAGTCCTAAAACAAATTTGTACCATAGGGTCTAACCTCAGAAGTCTCAAATCATCCTATAGGAGAAAGATATTTCCTATCGTACAAAGATTCATAAGGCACTATCTCAATACTCGAATGGTAACTCTTGTTGTAGGCAAACTCTACCAATGCTAAGTGTTGATCCAATGTCCTCTATAGTCCATAACAAAGGCTCGAAGCATATCCTTAAGCACTTGAATAGTCCACTCAGACTTACTATCCGTCTGCGGATCAAAGGCTATACTTAAATCTACTCAAGTACCCAAATCCTTCTAAAATTCTCTCCAAAAGCACAAAGTAAATACAGAACCATGGTCTGATATGATAGACACAGGGAACCCATGCAAATGAACTATCTCTTAAATATAAATCTGGGCTAACCTCATAGCATTGAGGGTCATCTAAATACGAAGAAAATATGTCGACTTGGTCAAACGATCCACAATAACCCAAATTCCATCATGTCCAAGACAAGTACGAGGCAAAACCCTAATGAAGTCCATGGTAACCCTTTCCTATTTCCCCTCGAGAATAGGTAACCTCTGAGATAAATTGCCTAGACGCTAATGCTCAGCCTTAACCTACTTACAACATAGGCAACAAGCTATGAAGTCTGCTTTATCTCTCTTCATACCGTCCCACTAATAAAGTTGCCTTAAATCTCTATACATCTTGGTCTTACCGGGATGAATAGAATATCCAAAGGTATGAGCCTCATGCAGAATTGACTAAATCAAGTCGAGGAACACAAATACGATCCTAAAATCTTAAGATACCTTTAGAATCTATGTTGTGTCTCTTAGACTCACCACTTATCTCCCAATCACGAAGAAGGCAAAACTTATTATCCTTAAATAGATGATTACGAATCTACTTAAATAGTGAGGACCTCACCTCCACACAAGTAAAAATCCTTGCGGGATCCAAAATATCAAGACTAACCATCAAATTGGCTAAGGACTTGATGTCCTATACTAAGGGACTCTGACAAACTGATATATATGCCAAACTACCCATACTCACTGCCTTGCGACTTAAGGTATCAACCACTACATTCACCTTACTTATATGATACAAGATGGAAATATCGTATTCCTTTAGCAACTCTATCCATATGCATTAGAAAAATTAAGCTTTCTCCAGGTCATAAAATATTTAAGACTACGATGATCGGTGAAAATCTCACAACGCACACCATACAATAATGCCTCAAAATCTTGAGTGGAAAAACTACAGACGCCAACTCCAAATCATGAGTAAGGTAGTTGTGCTCATGAACCTTAAGTTATCTAGAAGCATAGGCAATAACACAACCCTACTGCATCAAAACACATCTAAGACCAACACTAAATGCATCACACAACACTATGAATCCCTCTCGCTCAACTAGAAGTGATAATACTGGGGCTGAAGTGAGACAATCCTTAAGCCTTCTGAAGCTCAACTCATACTCCTTGAACGATCAGAAAGAAGCTTCCTTCTGTGAAAATCTAGTCAAAGGAGATAATATGGCAAATAATCTATCAAAAATGTCCCAATAATAACTAGCCAAACTAATAAAACTACGAACCTCAATTAGAGATATAGTGTCACGACCCGACCCGAGGCTATGGCTGCGATGGGTATCCCAAACCACACAGGTTTGACATTCCCTTGTCTCCACCCAATCCACCAGTGATATTGTCTACTCTTGGCCCAGGTCTGCACGGCTTTAAAATGCGTCACTAAGGAGTAAGACTTTCTCACTTATACACCCAGTATCCCTCTTAGATTTTGCCGATGTGGGACTCTTTCCTATGTTGGGGTGTCACATACATACCTTCTTATGGACTCAGCATCCTCGCGGAGGTTTAACCCACTGAATAGGATTCGCCTATACTTAGGACTGAGGTTTGCCCCACCTTATTGGGATTTGCCTACACTTAGTTTAAACTCTGGCCCACATCAACAGGGACGACACAGGAGTGGCTCTGATACCATTATATCATGACACGACCCGAGGCCCTGGCTGCGATGGGCATCCCAAACCACACAGGCCCGAGATACCCCTGTCTCCACTCAATTTATTAGTAATATTTTTTGCTTTGGTCCCAGGCCCACACAACTTTAAAATGCGTTACTAGAGAGTAAGGCTTTCTCACTTATATACCCAGCATCCCTCCTGTGTTTTGTTGATGTGGGACTCCTTCCTAAGTTAGGGTATCACATGTAGGCCTAGCCCAATCATGAATAGTTGAAATCTTTGCCGGGTCTACCATAATATACATCCTGGACACCACGTGTCCAACAAATGACACTGACTCAAGACAAAACTTACACTTGGAGAACTTCGCAAACAACACATTCTCTAGCAGGACCTAGAGAACAATCCTCTAATGCTGCGTATGCTTCTCACTAATTTTCGAATACATAAGAATATCATCAATTAACATAATAACAAAGAAGTCTAGATAGGGTCGGGCATACAGTTCATCAAGTCCATAAATATGGCTGGGGCATTATTCAGCCCAAAAGACATCTCCAAGAAATCATAGTGACTATAATGAGTCCTAAAAGCCGTCTTCAGGATATCCTCATCCTAAATTCTCAATGAATGATAACCAAACCTTAAACATATCTTAGAAAATACAGCTATGCCCTAAAGCTAGTTGAATAAATCATCAATACAAGGCATAGGATAATGGTTCTTTGTCATCACCTTGTTAAGATTCCTATAATCAATACACATTTGCATCAAACCTTCCTTCGTCTTTACAAAAAAAATAGGGGATCCTTACGGGGACACACTGGGTTTAATGAAACCCTTACCAAGAAGATCCTAGAGCTTACCAAGGTCAATAGAAAACTAAATCTCACAGTCAGGAGGAATAATAGGAAGATTGGCAGGAAACACATTAAGAAACTCATACACAATAGGAATAGAGTCAAGAGTCGGAATCTCTACACGGGTATCATATACATAGGTGAGATAACACTCGCAACCCCTCGATATAGGCTATTTGGCACAAAAATAAGAAATAATCCCCATCGGCTTATGACTAATCGCTCTCTGCCACACAACTGGGGTACTTCGGGCATGGCTAATGTAATGGTCTTGGAAAAATAATCCATAACCGTATGAAAGTGGGATAACAAGTCCATGCCCAGAATCACATCGAAATTCAATATATCTAGAATAATAAGATCAACAAAAGTATTAACACCACTAATTGTCACAATACCTAATTTGAATACTTGATCCACTACTAGAGAATCACCTACGGGAGTAGATATGTGAAATAACACAAATAATAAATCACTAGCCAAGTCCAACCGTGGTGCATAATATGAAGATATATAAGAATAAGTGGATCCATGATCTAATAAAACAAGAGCCAACTTATGGCACACCAAAATCATACTTATAACTACAACATCCGAAGTCTCAGCCTCGAGTCTAGCAGGTACTGCATATAACTGACCACACCTGCCAGTTGGGTAGGCACCTGATCAACCTCCTTTCCTACCTGCTTGAGTACCACTTCGAGCACCATGGTAACCAAACCAACAACCTCGTAAACCACCTCTATTTGAAGGATAAATTGCCTAATAGGAGTAGCTCCCTTGGATAAAACAACCATCGCCCCACGACTAGGTCACTCTCTAGAGAAATAATAGAGAAGTTTACAAGTAAAACAAGACTCATAAGTAGAACTAAAACTTAGACATTTCTCAAGTATCTATGTCAGTAAGTAATTACATAGTTCAAGCTTAAGGTGGGTCAAGTCTAACTCCTAAATCCCAATAATATTAAAGTTCACTTCTACAAGACTAACTTCTACTTACAAAATTAGGCTTAGTTATCTAAATCACACCATAAGGGCTTATCAATCCTTACTATGCCTATAAGGGAGAATCTTCTACAAGTATCCTTTCTACGTCACCTCAAACACTAAGGCCAATTCATTACTAGTCATATCTAGGTCAACATACTCTTAAGGTTAGTCAACAACATCACTGTCCTATACTATAGAAACTAAAGTATTGTAATACTATTTATGAGACTACAAATAGAACTATCCAAGGTTCTATCCTATAGTCAAGTATATCATTTTACAAATTTAATAACCTACGAGGACCAACTAATCCAAAGTATCATCATTCAATCATTTATCATCTAAGACCCGCCCAATCTCTAAAGATATTATAAATATACTATAATTAATCTTAATCTAAGTACGAGTAAGCCTAACTTACCTTGAGTCAAAATAGATCATGAACAAACAATCTTTGCCTTTCCTTTACATGAAGCTTTTTTTTCAATGAGCCAAGCTATCAAAACACAATCTAAGCATCATTAAAGGAATAACAACACCCATTATGTCACCATTATGCCATGGGTTCTATATGACATCAAACCCCCAAGTGGGTCCTACCCTTGAAAAATGAGTTTCCGAGACCAACCCATTGTTCAACTATCATTAGGGAGCTATAACCTTTAAGAAATTTGAGTAAATCAATCCCATTTTTTCTAAAGTTGAGCCTCAAAGACTTAGGGGTTTTGGGTCTAGAAATTAAGAAATTAATACCAAATTTGGAGGAATCTTACCTTTGATTTGTAGCAAGATTCGATTAAACAAGTTATTCAAGCTTTTAATCAATCCACAAGACTCACTTTGAAGATTTTACACTTTATTAGGGTTTAGATCTCAAGAGAGAGGCACAAAATGGCCAAAATTTTAGTTAAGATAGCCATTAAAAAGGCTTACCCAGGTCTCAATTATCGCGGTCATAGACCCCACTTGGCCGTGGTCGTGGTACCATATTCGTACTCCTTACACTACAGTTGCAGTATCTGTCCTTATGATAGGCACGACTAAAGCTTGGAACTTTGTTTCGGGCTTTGATCAATACCTTGAGATGCATCCAGAGTCCATTTCAAGGAAATAAAGTATGTAACAACATAGATTTGACATTTTAGATACATTGGCAAAGTTGGATTTGATATTAAAGGTGATTTTACTAATGTTTTTGATCAGTGGTCAATTAAAACAAATGAAGACTTTAAATTGGAAAAGTGGTTCTAAAAACCAAACGAACCGCCAGGTAACTAAACTATCAGTCCTAAAAAGTCACTAATGAGTTAGGGAATCTATGGAGAAGCTCTATCAGTGAAAATAAGCAGAACACGAAAAATGACCTAAAGGGTCAACATGGAAAATGACCTGTTACACTCATTTAGACTAAATTAAGCACATCTGTCCTTGTGTATCGGGCTGTAACCCATCTCTCAAACTCATCAAGTCATGTATGGAAGTTGACACATAGATATTATAGTAAAGTACTCTATGTGACCTCCTATTGGGCCTATTCCTACTCAAATCTAGTCCTAACCCTTAATCTCATCTACTCGAAGAGGGTAGTTATCTTAGTGTCGACAACTCTCACTTTAGCATTAACGAAACTCTAACTATATTCTAAGATTTGAAAAAACTCACTAGATATAGTGATTATAAATAAATTAGAAGATGTAGTGGATGGGATAGTATCTCTAAAGTTACACCTACCGGCTTTGAGGTCTAAAGTAGGGTTGAAGAAAGAGTAGCTGGTATTCCCTTGCCTTATGTACTAGAGTCTGGAGCCTCTCTTTACTCCCATATCTCCATATCAAACCTAATACCTACATCACCTCGATATGCATTATCAGGATTTGTGCAAATATTTGGGCCCATGGTATTGTTGTTTGCGTTCTCGATATCCTAGAAGAGCCTGGACGTGCCAGATCCCTCATAGTCCTAGTCTATGCAGTTGCTGTAGTGAGTACCTTCTTGTCTACACATGGTATCCCAAGTACACAGGCCTCATCATACAACCTTTGAGTCATACAAGGGAATGACAGATTAGCTAACTCGTTAAATGATCATTCATGCAACTCACGCTTGAGGATGGAAGCAAAATTAATGGTATAACTGACCATAATACAAAAAACCAGTGTATTTCCCTCCCACGTCAACATATTATCCAAAGAAATAGTTATTAGTTCATCTCTATTTTGCAATATCCAAAACTTAGCCTCAAGTGTCAATAGGCTGTTCTTGATCATAACATGCCCTTCAATCCATGGGGATGCATAACCCAATTATGAAATAAAATAGATATCCACCTAGCCGTCTCAACCCTCTTACATTGGTTCTTAACCTTCCACATAATATGATGATTAAGTGTGACCCTCAGACTATGGTCCCACTCAACTATAGATATAAGAGTGATATAATTAGGTCCAAAGAAAACTCTGCGGATAGTCTCTATCAAAATGTCAACTCGGGCCTCTCTAACTAGTGTATCATCAAGCTGTAGCTGCCTCACAAATTGATTAGTCCTTGATATCTACGCATATGAATGAGTATCATAGCTAATTCAGATGCATAAAATTCCTGTACCATAGTCAGGATTTAGGAATCAAGTACCCTAGTCATCACCTCTAGCTTATATCTATTAAATACTGCCCGTAACTGTGGAACTCGATCTATCCCCGATAGTTTAATATAGTGCTCCTTATAAATATACCTTAAAGGCCTACTTGTATTACATATATGACTATCTCTACTAAATATCCACTGCATCCCTTCCACACTCTATCTGTGATGTCCCTCTAAAATATGTGCGGGGGCAAGACTCTACTCCTATTGTACTAATATATCATGGGTAGACTTCTCTGTACCCTCCTCAGACTGGGGTACATCTTTCAGCTAACTATGAATAGTGGTATCTTCCTTAGATTGGGGCACCACTATTGGCTCTTCTTGATCTACTTCCTCAGATAAATCATAGTACCCCTCCTCAAACTGGGGTCCTGAGCAACAAATTGTGGAGTAAATACAAAATTTGTATTCTCATCATCATCATCATCATCATCAGGTGGAGGAGTGTGTGGAGGTAACATGCTAACTAATTTCATCCTGGGTTAAGTTACAACTGATTGTGCAGCCTAGATTGTCTGTTCTCTCGTAACTCTGCATATCACCTTAATGATAGTATCTCTACGTCACTGCCTCGAGTACTTTTTCACTGAAGTATTAGGCTTGATAGACTCTGATCATTTCCTTGAAGTACCAATATTCATTTTCTTCACGTCCTTAGGTGCCATATGTACCTAAAAAATAAGTTGTTAGTTTCCAATAAAAGTGAAGAACAGTAAAAGTTAAACAAAAACTCAAAATTCAAAAGTTTGAATTTTTCCACAATTTTTGCTCCCCTATAATCTATTTGAAATCCCAACGATTCCAATGTGCACATACTTATCATAAATCACAATTTTCAAAGAAAACAAGCATGCTCAACTAATGGTATTACTTTCATTCATTCAAGTGGAACTTTCGATCAGGGCCTAACTTCAGATTTTTCTTCAAAACAAGGCCTTACGTTATGATTATAGGCTACTTTAAGGCTCTTATATACAAGGATGATAGATTCTATATATTTTTCAATTGAATACATATATCAACTTGTTTAAAAAATAAATAGATCAATATATTACCGTTAGGAGCCGAGAAACTTGCCTTTTTATATGAAGAACCGGAAGTGAATAATGAACAACTCAAGCAAAGCAAAAGTTGAACTTTTTTTAGCGTGCTGGGACAAGTTGGTATCTCAAATAAGTGTCAATTTAGCCATTACTTAAGTGTTGGGTTAGTTTATGTTTTAAGAGGGAAGTTTGCATTCAAAGAGAAAAGTGAAGTTTTGAGGATTAGAATGAGCTGGAATGAGGTTATGGCTGTTTAAATATAGACGGGGGGCTGTTTTAGGTCATATAAAAGTGTTGGTGGGCCGCAAATTTAAATAAAAAATTAGGCCCACAAATAACCTACCTGCGACAGCTGCCTGCAACCTGCATCAGTGGTTAGGCTGTAGGCGCAGGTGCCACCTGCGGCTAGTAGGTCCTGGGTGCATGTGCTGGGCCTAAAATCTTGGCCCACTTTTTGGCAAACCAGACATGGTATTTTGATATTTTTCCTGATACTTTTGGTCGCATAAACTATGTTTGAGGTTCCAAAAGTAAAATTAGATGCCAAAGTCAATAGCTTTCAAATTTTCATCCTCAAAATTTCAACCTTTTAACTTATTACTTAACTTACTGTGTAGGAATTGTGACCATGATCGGTTGATCAAATAGCCCCCTTACCTGGAAATTGATGAATGTAGCAATTTTTTTACCACATTATAGGTATGTCCAAGAGCTAAAAACCAACAGCAAGGAAACACAACAAAAATATGAACACTAAAAATAGTGGGTTGCCTCTCACTCAACGCATGATTATCTTTGCAACATGGCATGTCTATGTTGGTTACTTAGACTTCGCTAACAAGCCCATGGGTTTCTTCCCATGCAATACTTGATTTAAAATTTTGGCACGACGTGGCTATGCAAGTTACTCAGACTTTACAAACAAGCCCATGGGTTGCCTTTTATACAACGCTTGATTTAACATTGCGCCACGACATGAGTATCTTGACAAATCAAAATTTATCAAGACACCATAGGAGTATCCTCTAGGTTCATCGATACAATCAGTAACCAATACAACCCTCATGTTAGTTGGCTGCTTCATTAACTTTTAGATGTTGAAGGTAGCATCCTCACCGTTGACTCTGAATTTCAGCTCACTTTTTTCCATGTTAACCATCGCTCTACTTGGTGACATAAATGGTCTTCCTAATATAATGGGCCTCTCAGTATCATCCTTATAGTCTAAGATGACAAATTCATCTGGAAAGATGAAGTTATCTACCCCCATGATCATATCAAATGAGATTGCCATATGTTTCTTCAGTGTGCGATAAGCCATCAACAACCGCATCGCAATCGGTTATGGAGTGTTTAAGCCCAATTACTTGAATACGACTAACAACATAAAATTAATGCCGACCCCTAAATCACACAAGCCTCTGGCAAAATGGGATGACCCAATAGTACATGGTATAGTAAATGCTTTAGGATCACCCTTTTTTGAGCTAAAGACCTAGTCATGACTGCAGTGTAGTGGTGCACACCATTAAAATCCTCGATTGTCGCTCTTTTCTTTCTTATGTCAATTATTTCATAAACTTGGCGTATCCATGCATCTGCTCTAATGCCTCAAGAAGAGGTATGTTCAAGTTCAATTCTTTCATTATTTTAATGAACTGGTTGAACTTACCTTACTCTCTTTCTTGCCTCAATATCTTAGGAAAGGTGGGGGACGGTCTCAAAATTTATCTAATTTTTTGCTCAATAACCGATCCTTTACCTTTATCTTCTGCAACTTTACCTTTATCACTTATTACCTCCCTGGACTCAATAACAGGTGTCTCATTAGGAGTAGTTGCTGCAGCAGGTAGTGGGGGATCCATAGTAGTGATACTAGTCCTTGTGGTAATAGCAAGTACATGACATCTGCCCAAACTGGTGCTCCAACTGCATAATAGCAATGGCATGTGACTCAACCTTCTGGGTAAATCCTACCTTCTGGGTAAATCCTAAAATGTTAGCTTAAATCTCCTTAAGTAATATCTCTTGATTTTGTTGATGCTTCACCATCTTATCCAACATCTCTTCTATTCTGGATTCTACATCTTCTTTTTTAGGTGGAATATATCTATCTCTTTTCTCTCTGAAGTCATCCTTTTTTCTATAATCACCATCTCTCTCTGCTATGGTCTTTATATCTATCATAATCTCTTGTTGTACTATGTCATCAATTACTTTATGGCTGCACGAGGCACCAGTAGAATAAGTGTAAGATACCCTCTCAGCCTCCCGAGTTTGCCACCCTTGGTTAGTGAGTGAGATCTGATCTACTAACTCGGAAGCCACCTCCCAGTACAGTCTCATAAAAGCTCCTCCAGATATGGTGTTTTCCATGGATCTAGAGCTAATGGTCAGGGCTCTGTAGAATGTCTCTAGTAAGCTCGTCCTTATCAACCAAT
Organism: Capsicum baccatum var. pendulum; assembly: GCA_030864225.1. Taxonomy (NCBI): domain Eukaryota; kingdom Viridiplantae; phylum Streptophyta; class Magnoliopsida; order Solanales; family Solanaceae; genus Capsicum; species Capsicum baccatum. The sequence goes on along the minus strand of CM061556.1, from coordinate 97,748,514 downwards.
GATTGGGCACCATACTCAGCTTTTTCTTGAACCTGACCCATGTCTCGTACATAGACTCTCACTGCAGCTACCTAAAATTATAAATCTTATCCTTAAGCTACAACATGTTATTTGGAGGAATGAACCTATTCAAGAATTGCTTACGGAACTTGTTCCATGAAGTGACTGAGCCTCTAGCCGTTCCCCTAACCATAAAGATGCTTCTATATGTAGTGACTGAGCCTCTAGGCCGTTCCCCTAACAGATATCGATGAAATTTTAATGGTACAAGTTTGTATCATCTATAGGCAGAACTACAAACATACCCTTCAGATTTAAGAGCTGGATTATTACGCTCGTTATGTCGAAGTTAATGCCTAGGGTTAAAATAGGAGAAACTATGGATCTAGTCTCTACATATCCCTAGTCTTATTCATCATCTATATATGGCTGCACATACAGATATGCTGGGATTACTTGAAAATGAACACGTCTAGCTCTGTTCTAATTCACACCGAGTGTTGCTCGACAGTCTTCTACTTGTCTCTGCTCAACTATCTTTTCTGCACTAGCTATATGTTGAGCTTAATCCATTTCCCTCCTCTCAACTTCAAATTAAGCTAACAACTTATCTATCTATCTATCAACAATATCCTATACTCCTTCGAGAAGAGAGAGGTCCATTATCCCTGTAAGAAGTTCATCTCCTTTCTACTCAGGCATCCTACCAAGTGTTTGTAGGATCATCTATGGATTAAGATTTACTAGGAGTAAGGTATTGCCTCTACACCGTGTGCTAGGCATACACTATTGCATGCCCAACTAAGAACAAAGACAAAATCCAAAAACTTTAATACCTTTCAATCATAATTCAACACCATCCTCCCCTGCAAGAATGCAAAAATTTTAATGATTTTGAAAAAGCACTTTCTATCAAATGATTATATGGTCGCTATCAAAATATAGTCACCCAACAACAGCTAGGGTCGAATCCCAAGGGAACACGTGGCTTTGTAGATCTTAGTAGTTGTAGTCAATGGGTAGAAAAAGAAAAGTAAATGGGGTGGTTTTTTGTGTAGTAATCTTGACCAAATAGCTATATTGAATTCATTTTAATTAGTCTTAGAAGAATACTAGGATCTCTATCCCTCTTGCTTCTCAACTCTGTAGGCTTATCTTGCATTGTTGAACCAACCCAATACCATGAATACAGAATGGATAAGTTATGTACCTTCTATAGTTTTTTGGACGAGTAGAAGGATTTTACCCTTTACCTTTTGAATCTCAAGATGTGTCCTTACTAACCTTATCTTGATCTAAGTTAGCTATTAACTTCTGAATCTCTTGTTATTAGATGACAATTAACATTTATTCACTATATTCCATTGTAGTATGGACCAACAATTAACTTCAAATTACTGTTGTCTTTATTTTTTTCTAGTCATTACTCTCTTTTAGGGTAAAAAGTAATATCTAGGTAGGAACTTAATGTGTGCACCAATTAATAAATCTATTATAATGAAGATAAAGTAATGCATGCCAGGGGTATTAATTTAGATCAGCAATCGCACTTTCCCTACTTCGTCAATCTGCTAGGGTTTGCACAACCCTAGATATGGGTTTTAGCCGCTCTTGATTGTGAAGTAATCGGTAACATTTATAATAGTAAGAATAGATAAAATCACAATGATATAAAGGATAAAAAGCCACAACAAAAACTGCATTAATCAACTAAAGTCAATATAAGAGAATCTCAAGATCAAAATTAGATCTTGAAACCAAAATATGTTTTTGAGTAACCAAAGTGCGAAACTCCTACTATAAAGTACATAACAGGTATTTATAGTACATGAGAAAACTCTAAAACCAAATCCCAAATAAAATATGAAAAATTGGGTCGGTGGCCACATGTGGTCTGTACCCGCAGTCTATTCCTAGGTGAATATAGTGCCTGTAGTCCTGACACTGGGTGCAGGTTGTGAAAGAAAAATTCTGAAAGTTCATCTCTCAGGATTTTGGACTTTTGCTACTTGCTTTGCCTACACGTGGTTCATAGGTCCTACTTGCTGTCCACATATTGACTTTGTAAGTGCCAAGATTCATCTTTTCAACTCTTCTTTAATTTTCAAACATGCTTTGATCATGAACAAGTTGTAAAACATCCTGAATATCCATAATATCTCCCAAAAGAAGCCAAAATACGTTTTTCACCTTTTTACAAACTTTACATCTAAAACATGGTTTCCTGCAAAAAATCCCCAAAATGGATTGTATCTAACAAAAAGCCTCATAAAATGGCATATTTTTCCTTGATTTAAGCATCGAAAGTTCTATATTTCTACAGCACATCAAGGAAACACCCCCAAACTATAAAAAATCAAACAAAATCTTTCCCCAATTCATACGAGGTCTTGTCTAAATGTTTATAAAGGACTGTATTAAGAATATAGCATGCAGATAAGGCTGCTTCTCCCCTATACCACATATAGTCAGGTAGACCCGAGCTTAAAAATATAGAATTCATTATTTCCTTAAAGTTCTACTTTTTTATTCATCTACAACATTTTGTTGGGGAGTATAGAGAGCACTAAACATATAGATGATACCATTTTTCTAAAAATAAATCTTATAGAGTTGCATTACTATATTCACCGCCCATATCAAATCTAAATCTCTTGAGTTTCTTGCGTAGTTGATTTTCTAATTCTGCTTTGAATTTTAAAAACATGCTTTCAACCTCATTTTTATGCTTAAACAAGTATACCTTAGTGTACCTAGAAAAGTCACAAACAAAAGTAATGTAATACTTATTTACACCTCTGATAGTGTTCTTAAAATTTACTAAGTCTGAATATACTAGTTCAAAAAATTCTATCTTTTTACTAGTAACATATTTAAAAGGTTTCTTGGCATGCTTTGCTTCTACTTATAGAGGAAATTCATAAATATCATCAATATTTACTATAGGTATAAATTCCATTTTCTAAGTCTTTTAGTAGAAGCAATATTAACATGACTTAGTCTATCATGTCATAAATTAATAGACATAGTAATATAAGCAGAATTAGAAATACATGCATTATTGGCAATAACTTGATTAATATTTAGTAAAAATAAGCCCCCGTTATGGTAGTCATTCCCAGCAAAGTCTTCTCCCTGAGAAATTTTTATTTTACCAGCTTCCAGAACAAAAGGCCTACTTTGTTAAGAAGTGCTCTGAAAACTACGTTTCTACGGAGCAAGTGCACATACAAAACATTGTTCAAGGCTAATGTTTTTATAGAAGTTAATTTAAGTAAAAATTTTCCTTCACCCATAACTCCAGAAGTTGTGCAGTTACCCATGTAGATACACTCATCATCGGTGGATTCCTCGAAGTCATGGAATAACTCTTTATTGGCAAAAAACTGTCTTCAAGCACCTATGTCCAACAACCAATAAAGTTTTTTAGCTACCATATTTACCTTGATAATTACTACAATAATTACATCATCACCCATAGTAAGATAAGCTTGAACATTATCTTTTCCTTCCTATTTTGACTTTTGTCCTTTTCTAAGATAACACTAGATAGTCATGTGGTCAAGTATTTTGCAAATAAATCAAGGCCCCTTTGATTTTTAAATTTGACTCTGTGGCTTGTTGAAATAATTTTTCTTCTTCACTTTTTCTGAGTTCAAGAAATTCTTTTGTTTGCCTTCATACCTATCCTTCGAAATAGTATCAGAAGATTCCATAAAGTTATCTTTAGAAGAATTAAGAGAAAGAGATTCCATATTATCTTTGAGATAGTTTGGCTCCTTAGACCTCATGTGACCAATAAGTTCTTAGAGAGTTGGATTTTTTTCTTATGTTAAAATTGATTCTTGTATTATGGTAAGATGGTGGAGATTTTTCAAGCTGAAAATTAGCCTGAAAAATCTCACACATCTTCATGCCCTCATTGGGAACACCAATAATTAAATTTTCTCATATTCATGAACTTGTTCCATTATTGGTTTATTTTCAACCATTTAGATTTTAATCCACTGTCTAATAATATATTTTTTCTTCCATGCATCATCAGCACCATATTTCTTTTCTAAGCTATCTCATATTTCCTTAGCAAATTTATAAGTAACAAATAAATCAAACAAATGATTAGTCATATAGTTCAACCAATGTCCGCTAACTATTTTGTTATCATTTTCAAATTTCTTTGAGCAACATAACCAACCAAAACAGTGGTTGTTCCAATAGTAATATTAGAACCATCAGTATGAGGTTTATTACACAAAACATAGTCAACTTCTAATTATTTAAAAACTATCAAAAGTTTTTGTGACCAACGTTTAAAATTGTTTTCATCCAATGGCTCAAGTTTTGACAAATCACAAAAAGTTTTGTTTAAATAAATACCCATTTATCAATATTGTTCATAACAAAATTGCTTTTAAATTGTCAGAAAAATTACTATAATATTTATATTAGAAGTGAAATTAGCAGTAATAAGTGAATAGTCACAAAAACTGTGTCGTGGCAAGCAAATGCCTAAAAAGCTATTTTAGCCTAACTCTGATGCAAATTCTTCTAGAAGGTTTCTCCCCAAGGTTTCAAATATACTTCCAAACATGTGCATTCATTGGTGGATGTTTGGAAGTTGCCCAAACAAAGTCCCCAAAATAATTCAAGAAGAGGAAATAAGGAAGACTTTTTTTCTTTTCCTTTCTTTTTGTTATGTCTTTTCTATTCTCTGTAGGTGCTCCTTATATAGCATATTGAAACTGAAAAAGCCGAGTGAATGTTGAGTTATAGATAATGAGCATTAATATTACTGAAAAGCCATTACTATAATGTTATTGAATTTACACCCTGAAGGAGGTATGTAATTTTCTTTCTAACTTAGAAGTATATATTCAATTCCAATGAAACATATTTTTTTTTCATTTTTTCAATTCTTTGCATTACACAATGATATGGATAGTATTGATGTTACAATAATGATTGATGTTAGTTACTTGTAATAGTTGTTGTGATAGTTGTGATGATAAAGATGGTTAGTATTATAATGACTGTTATGATGGTGACGATTGGTAGTGGTGCTGGTGGTTGTGATATAAAGTTGGTTGATGTTAATTTTTGAAGGTGTTTATTACGATAGCTAAAAAATGATTGCATGATGTTTGATGATGTGTAGGTAGAAGTTAGAGATGTTATTAGATATGATAGTATCAATGGTTGTTAGTAGAGATAGATTGTACTAATGGTAGTACTTTAATTTGTGGTAGAAGTTGTGATACCGATGATAATGATAATGGTAGTGGCTGAGGAATGTGTAGAGGTTGATGAGGTATTAGTGTAGTTACCGATCGTGCCAGTTGTGATAGATGAGCTAGTTAATACTAGGAGTTGATAGGTAGTGATTAATGATAGGGAGGGCATTGGAATTGGTGTTTTCATTAATGAAGGCTAAGGTGGTGGATAATTAGAATAATAAAGATTGTTGATTTTGCAGTGGCTAATCATAGTGGTTGGTAATGATATTAGATCTCTATGGTGTTTGTGATGGTGGAAGTAGTTGGTGGCAGCGATTGATTGTGGTGGTTGGTGGTGGGGCAGAGGTGGTAGTAGTGGTGTGGTGATTATGGATAGAGTGGTGGAGGATATCATCAAACAAAAGAATACTTTTTAATTATATTAAGGCTTGGTTTCAGATTTGAATGATTAAGACCAATTCAACCATATTAAGATCTAAAATCTTAATAAAAACAAATACACTTAATGGTCTGAAGTCTGAACCATTTTGATTCAGATGTCCATTAAGTACAAACAAATGATACCTTAACCAAATTATTGGAGGAAAAAGTTTATCTTACCCGTCGTCATACACAATTATGGGTTGTATAGTCTTAGGTGTATGCATATGGGTTGGTGTAATACCCCAAATTTTTCAAGCTCTAGACCCCTTAGAAGATAGGCCACGAAGTTAGATTTCCAGTGCTCCAAGCTCGTCTTAATTCGAGTTCATGGCAAAAGGTTATGGAAGATTTCCCTTAATGGCCTGAAAAATTGCCATGGCTACGACTCAAGGCAACAAGTTGTCACCACTCATGATAAGTCATCACGAGTGAGTCATACCCACTCTATTGAATCTCCTTATTCAATTCAAGTGACTATGACTATTCACTACAACTCCTAATCAGTGGCTATGAGTCGTATGGAGGCATTCATTTCTACAATGGGCATGTGATACTGAACAATTTAACCCAATGGTTACGAGTCCCACACATGAATAGTATCTAGATATTATGAGTTGTTATGAAGACATAAATCCTTACCAGTAAAGGATTCAAGTATCAAGCCTCATGTTTTGGTTGTTTTCAAGTGACTTGGACATACAATAAGACCCAAAATATGCCCTAACTTATAGACAAGTCGAACCATCCCATAGCGATTAAATTCTTGTGAAGGATATAAATATAGTCATATTCAAATGAGCATAACTTTGGGTATACTAGGAATTTCTGATTTCAAGACCCACCAAAATATAGAGAACTAAATTATCTTTCCAACGATATTAATTTTGACTTAATTCAGTAACAAGGTGAAAAAGTTATAGCCAGCTTATTGAAGCATAATCAAAGCTGTCGGTGGTTAAGACTCTTGATGATGACTTTTAAGAAAACCTTATGAGTTGCAAGTAGGAAGAGTCATCACAGTAGTAGGGGCCAAAATATGGGTTCCTAATGATGAATCAAGCCATGATCATACCTAGACCTTACAAGTCATGGCCAAACTCATCGGGACGACCTCCAGACATTTGTCAAATGATTTCTAAGGGTTTTTCTAGTCTCTTCCCACTCTTTTAACCCTAAAACTACATCGTTTCATCCTCCAAACAATAGTTATCAAGCGTAAATATTTCCCTAACCTATCATAACTCATAAATCATTAATCATAGAGCAAAAGGGGTGATTTCTCTCCCCCTAAAACTAACTAGGATTTATTCAAGTTCAATACCAAGAAATTTAACCAAGACTTCAACATTTAGGTATGTGGGGTATTCATCAATGTGTTCTTTCCACCCATTGAGCCCAAAAAAATTCCTTTTTGATTAAAGTATGAAGTTTTCCCTCTTTTATGAAAATATACATGTCAATTATGAACTTAATCCTTGGTTTTCTTAGTAATATGAATTCAAGCCATGTCAACATATGTTTCTATATAAGTTAGATTACTTCATTCTTTGAATTTCAATTACTCATGTCATATTCAATTGATCCCTTGTCAAATCACCAAGTTATGAACAAAACCATGAGAAATTGTTATTCTTGTAAGTTTAACACATCCTCATGCTTAAATTAATGTATTTTGCTCATGTATTAAAATTTCTTATATTTTAGGTCTCTGAACTATGACTTTATATCACTATTTTAAGAGTTTTTATCGTATTTTAGTAATCATTCAATGTTGGCGGGTTATGAATAACTGATACCTATGTTTTTATTTATGTTTCAGACTTTTCAAGTAATAAGTCAGTCTATTAATGATCTATTTTTCATACTCAGTTTGCTATGATCATATTAAGCACTATCAGTTGAAATGTTCAGTTGACCTTGGTCTGAATCAGTGTCAGTTCAGTTGGGAGTAGGATTTAGCACCAAGTGAACCTAGGGATGGGTGCTAACCTGCCAGTAGAGGGTTTGACTTTAGTGGCAATCCCTTAGTTCCATAACTATATAGCCAGCATAGGGTTTAAGAGGTCCTCCTACCAATTAATGGTTGACATTCTCTTAGGGGCATCTGCCAGTAGAGGGTGACTCTCCAGTCCTTTGGGATAATAGTTTAGTGGATTGAGACAACAGTGTTAATACCCGTGGAAAGGTACTGACACCCTTCCAACTATTGTTACAGGTTGGACCTCGATTAACTCAGATTGGGGAATGTTGGTTACATGATATCTCCCATAGTTTTAGTAAGTACTCAGTAAATATCAATGCATGTTTGCTTTAGCAAGTAGTCAGATTTTTAGTTATTTAGTCAGTCAGTTTAACAAATTAATTTCATTTCATGCCCTACTTGGTCTTACGTTCATAGTTTTACATGTTTATGCATCCATGTTTAGTTGCCATATGTATTTCAGTTAGTCCTTATCTCACGTACCAGTATATTCAAAGTACTAACCGCATACATTTCTCTTGTGCTATCATCCATCAAGGACATGACATGTTATTACCATCATTTAAACATCATGTTAAGTCAGTCGGAGTTAGTTGGGGGTTTGTCCCATTAACTCCTTATAATTTTAAAAGGCCTTTAGATAGATAGACAATAAGTTAGTTTTCAATATTTGTCATTGTTTCAGACATATTGAATTATATTTTAGTATTACATTGTACCAGCATTTTATCAGATTATTGTACACACATATTATCCCATTATTATTTTATTCAGTGCTCACTCAATTATCGGTATCAGATGATTCAGTTGTTCAGTATCTCAGTATTAGTAGTGAGTTTAGATGACAGTAATGTAGTATCTGAGTTTCAGTATTCAGAGTTGTAATGGATGTAGTTATGGTTTGTGCATTTATGCATGTGTTCTCATTCAGCACTCTCATGATTATTCAGTTAAGTAATTGTTCATGCATAAGCCCTTGCATTTAGACTTACCTCGTCTGCATACTCGGTACATTCCCGTACTAACACATTTTTTCTATGGTGTTTTATTTGACACCATAGGTTCAGAGGCACGAGATCTAGAGTACCCTTAGCAACTCAGTCCTAGTCAGCAGCAGTAGACATAGCAGAGAGTCCTTTTCATTTGAGGATGATCCTTTTATCAGTATTGCATCAGATTTTTTTTATTTTCAGTATATGGATTTAGTTAGGGACACATCCCATCAACTCTACAGCTCAGACAGTTTAGAGTCTTTTCGGACAGATTATCAGTATTCAATTTTAAAATTTGAGTATTTTTTTGATGTTTTCAACCTTATAGCTAGTTTCCACATTTATTATCTATATTATGAAGTTTCCACGTACATATATCATTAGACGGTTAGCTTGTGGTCCTTCGGGATTATGAGCACCGTGTGACGTTCCAGTTCAAGAAAATCGGGTCGTTACATAACATTAACAATCAGCAATTATTACAATTATGTCACCTACCACAGACTCCTCACCCATGTACCAATTCGACCCAACAAGAAGGCATATTTGTACATACATTCATCTTAGAAAAAAATGATACGATTAATGACTTGACCAACCAATTGAAGGAACATTCACAATTACTCAATAACATAAGAAATTAAATAACCCACAACAACTTGTAGTAATAAAATATTGTACAAATCAAGTCAAAAACCTCTCGTAATATAAATTACCCTACATACATAGCAATGTCAACACACAATGAATATATAAGTCATCAAAGAAAATTATCAAGTCAACACGTAACCTTGTAAATTTGAGAATTCACATCTCAAATCTGGATCTTGTACACAATGGTTTTATATTATTTTTAGCTACTGTACCTCATTATTCTCACTATATATCATATTAGGATTCACACAATAAATCATTTATATATACATACTAAGGGTCTTATTTCTTCCAAACTAGTTTTGACCCACAGGAGACAACCTAGGGTCTATGAACCATACCTGCTCCATATCATAAAACTCATTCGTGAGCTTACATTACAATCAAGTCACTAAATAGTAGAATAGTATGTATATTCTCTAACTCATCAACTTATCTATCACAATCCAATTTACAAGTCATGATGATACCTACTCTATTCTGCCAGTAAGTAAGACAAACCATAGCCCGAAGCTAGAAGCAATGGGCTAACATGGTTGAAGATAGCTTAAAATCCAACAATTAACAACGTAAGACTTAAATAGCAAAAACTAAATCATAAAAGTCTAATAGATAGATAGATAAAAGATCATCAACTATCCCAATACTCAGTAATGTCAGTACAAGATCTACTACAAATAAACTATGAGAGCTGAATAGTCAAATATAATCCTTCTCGAACAAGAAATAATAGACATAGATAAAAACAAGGAAAAAGGGTAACTCCGACTCCAAGAGCTCACCCAATCTTCAAAACCAACCATGTAAGACCATCGAATTAGCGGCAACAACTAGTATTCAGATTTGTACCAACAAGTTACAGAAGTGTAGTATGAGAACCAAAACCATGGGTACTTAGTAGGCATCATCACTGACTGAGCTAAATCATGATATAAATACAATAAGATACAAGATACAAATAAGCTAACTTAGAATAAAAAAGGGAAAGCCAGGGAATAAGCTTCGACACCATTGTACATAAATAAATAAATGCATACGAGATAATAACATAATGGTTATACCACTATAACTACAAGATGGGCGCTTATAAGAAAAGAAGTGCAAAAAAGTACATAACCCAAGGCACACCCCCATAACTAGAGTACAATCAAGGAACTAAACAACTAAATAGTTGTAAATCACCAAATTATCATGTTATAACAAACAACCCATCCAAATTGTATCCTCTCATACATAATTCTCAATGCTGTACTTGAACCGGAACCTAATAGAGTCATCATAATTATCGTTATTTGACGGGATTGAACCAGATAACATATTATCAAGATCATTATCAACTATCCAACTCAAACTAGGACTCAAATTTATAAAACATAACAATGAAATATGAAACCAAGCCATATCAATAAGCTAACTCAATAAACTATGCCAATACTGCATCTAATAAGTCATGTCAATAACCATGGCCCTAGGCTATGTTAATAGTCATAATCATAAGTTATTCAATAATTTTATCTATAAGCCATCTATCATATCTATAAGCCATTAATCATATCTATAAACCACATCAAATCTATGAGCCATTTCATATCCATAAGCCAGATCATATATAAGCTATATCATATCTATAAGCGATATCATATATATAAGCCATAACATATCTACAATCCATAGCACATATATAAGACATATTATATATAAGTCATATCATATCTATATGACATATCATATCCATAATCCATTAGTCATATTTATAAGCCATATAATATCTATAATCCATGTCATATCTATAAGCCATTTCATATCTATAAGTCATATGATATCTATAAGCCATATTATGTCCATTAGCCTTTAATAATATCTACAAGCCATATCATATCTATAAGCCATATCATATCGATATGCCATATCATATCTATGATCCATATCACTAATCATTTTGATATGTATAACATTAAGCATGCCAATAGGCCATATTATTAATCATATTTGAAAGCTACACCAATAATCACATATATAAGTCACTAATCATATCCGAAAGATATACCAATTATCAGAAGTATAAGTCACTAATCATATATGAAATCCACATCAATAATCACAGGTATAGGTCACTAATCATATTCGAAAGCCATATCAACAATCATATGTATAAGTTATTAGTCATATCCGAAAGCCATATAAGTTGCCATATTTATAAATCATATTCTTAATCATGTATATAATCAATATCATAAGAAATAATCAAAATTACCATCAATCCTTCAATATCCAACTAACATACTTAACAGATATAGTCAGTTAGCTCAATTATAAAGCCAACCATTAATAAGAGTATATCATATGTAAATAAGTCTAAAAGGATATCACAAGTCTTGGCCTAAGGTGTGCTGAAAGGGCCCACTCTAATCCCCAAAATCTATTTTAGGCAACTTCTACCCCAGACTAGACAAAGGTATTTAAGTTCATTTCTAAATTTCCCTAAGATAGTAATTCTTCTCATAAATGAACAATCAAGGCAATCCTACCTAGAACAATGGCAACTAAGGCAATTTCACATAATTTAAGTAACTAAGGATAATTCCACCCTAAACATGAATGACTAAGGTAGTTTTACCTAGCTAGAGTAAAGGTATTCAACTCTAAACATGAACTGCGCTAATTACTCCAAGTTTATGGTTCAAAGATAGCCTAAAAAGTCCATCTAAGCCAAATATTCTCAATCATACTTTCGACACCCAAATTCCACCCCATATATAACATAATATCATAAGAATACTATGAGATAGCTCAAGCTATGACCAAAGTAAACTCAGCCAATGTGGGCATCCAACAAAATCCCAAAGAATTAGCAAATAACCAATTTCCCATTTTGAGAAGCTTTTATAAGGTGCCATGCTATCAAAACCATAATCTACTTAGCAAAATGAGCATAATGATACCTACATTACACTATTGTACTTCGAGTCCAAAATTATATAAAAATCCCATGTGGATCCCACTTATGGAAATCATATTTTTGAAAATAATACAATATTCCACTATGCTCAAAGAACATTTATCCTTAAAAATGGGTAGAGTTTCGAGCTACAATAATGATAAAATTAACTCACTAAGATTTTAGGGATTTTTTATAAGAATGGAGAAATCAACCATGAAAATAATGGAATCGTTCCGTAAATTTGATTGGAAATTGTGTAAGTAGTGATGCTAAAGCTCCACAATCATCCACAATTGATCCTCTCAAGAAATCCCACTTTTTAAGGTTTAAGATTCTAGAGAGTGGATGAAAATGGTGACAAAATCAGGCTAAGCAGGTATTTATACCTTTCCCAGGTGCTCTGTTATCACTTAACCAAACATCGGGTCGCTTAAGAGATACTTATAACAAAGCACAATAGTTGTTTATTCTTGTGCGACATTGGGCTTCCTTAGCAAGTGTCACGTACACAATATGATTATAGCTTACACAATAATCCCACCACTGCTAAGGTATTTGCTTATGCGACTGAATGAGTTACTTAAGCAATAATTGCTGGGGTTTTCTAGATTGCCTAGGAGATCAAGTGTATTGTTTTAGCGATGAACCAACATCAGCACTAACTGAGACTTGGAGAAATTTTGAGTCTTTGCCAACTGCTGGGGATTCATCTGTAATCTCGTATACGTAAACAAACTATGATACTCTATAAAATTTGATGTTTTGGACTCAAAGGTAAAGTAGAAATTTTCATCTGAGGTTATTTCGATAAAAAATGGGTCCTATAACTATTTGCCATTTTACTTAAATATTGGCCAATAGCCCAAAATGAGTCTCGGATCCTCGGGACCCAAACTAAGGGTCCACCCAACATAAAATCAATGTTCTGGAGCTGTTGGAACTATCATAATTGGCTTATAAGGTGATTTCACTAAAGTTTTTGTATGGTAACCAACCAACGAAGGTTTTAAAATAGGGAATTAGTTCTAAAAACAAAATAAACTACCCGGTAACAAAACTGTCAGTTCCAGCAAGTGATACATGACTTTTGGAAGCTATAGGAATACTCTAAATGGCGAAAATGAGTGGGAATGTAGAAAATGACTTTAGGGGTCATTACAATATCCACTACTAATAGAACTTTTGTTGATAAAACTAAAGCATTAGGATGTACTTGAATCCTCAAACACGTGAGGATATTGGGACGACATCTCACTCTTGAATTCTCAAGTAGCCTCCTCTACTGTGTAGTGCCTCCACTGAACCTTAACTACTTGAATTTCTCTAGTGTGCAATCGTCCGCCATCACTAGCATCAATAAGCACAAGCTCCTCTATAAAGGTCAAACTCTCATCTACTGAATTCAGTCCCATCTAAGAACATAAGATGGGTTGGTAATGCATCATCACAACATCAAAACATGGAAAGCCTGTTGGAGAACAACAAAATTTGGGGGTAAGGATAGCTCATAAGCCACCTCATCAGTTGTGCTAAGAATCTTAAGGGATCTAATATATCTGGGACTGAGCTTTTCTTTCCTCCCAAACCTCATCACACACTTATGGGTGATACACGGAGTAAAACTTGATCACAAAATAAAAATATCAAGGCACAAGGTCTATGATTTTCATAAGCTTTCTGCTTACTCTGAGCTGCCCTCAATCTATCCGTAATCACCCTGACTCTATCTAACGACTCTTTAAACAAGTCGATACAACGGGACCTAATCTCAACAATATTAAACTATCCGATTGGAGAATGACATCCCTACCATATAAAGCCTCAAAAAGTACCATCTTAATACTTGAATGGTAACTATTATTATAGGCAAACTCTGCCAAGGCTAAGTGCTACTCCCACTAACCTCCAAAATCCATAATACATGCTCAGAGCATATACATAAGTACTTGAATAAACCACTCTAACTATCCATCGGTCTGAGGATAAAATGTTGCACAAAGATACAGTTGTGTACCTACCTGCTCCTTAAATGCTCTTTAAAATCTAGAAGTGAACACTGAACCCTAGTCTGCAATGATAGATATAAAAACATCATGCGACCGAACTATCACACTAACATAGATACGAGTCAACCTCTTGGCATTGAAGGATCTATGAATATTAATTAAATATGCCAACTTGGTCAATCGATCCATAATGACCCAAATACCATTAAAACCATGAGACGTTTGAGGCAGCCTACTAACAAAGTCCATGGTAATTCACTCTAATTTATACTCGAGAATAGGAAATCTCTAAATCTAACCATTAGGTCATTGATGCCCGTTCTTCACTTGCTGAAAACATAAGCAATGAGCTATAAGGTCTGCCACACATGTGTTCATACCACTCCACTAATAATGCTGTCTTTAATCTATATACATATTACTTGTACCTAGTGAATAAAATATCTAAAGCTGTGAGACTTATACACAATTGCTTGAATTAAGTTATTAACCCTCATAACACAAATAAACAATCGAAGCTCAAAACACCCTTAAAATCTGTGGTATCCCTCTTGAGCTCACCACTCAACACCATATCATGAATGATGCAAAGTCTCTTATCCTTAAACTGGCAATCTTGAAACCACTAAAATAGCGAGCACCCACCTAAACACTATCAACAATACTCCTAGGGTATAAAATATCATGTCGTACCATCAAGTTGGGTAAGTACAGATGCCCTATGCCAATAATTTTTGAGTGTTGAAAAATAAACCAAGCTACCAATTGTCACTGCCTTCTAGCGCAAGGCATCCGCTACCATATTCTCCTTACCAGGATGATATTAGATAGAGATATCATAACCTTTAAGCAACTACATATCTCTACCTTGCCTATCATTGAGCGTTATTGTCATGACCCAACCAGGGCCTGGACGTGATGAGCATTTTGAACCATGGAGGCCCGAAACACCCTTATCTGTCTAGTAATCATGCACCTAATTCATATGATCAAAGTATTGCAGAAGAAAAACAATAATTTGGAAACATGGTCATAAATATGGAAATAAAAAAAATAATAGGGAGATAAGGTTCCCCCAACATCAATCAACCTCTAAACAATAGTTTGCAAAAATCTCTAACAAAAGACTAAGTCAAGTAACCGTATATAAACTGGAACAAGGCCCCTAGTAGACCCCAAAACTGATTATAAGATAAAAAGACTATAGGACATAAGACATTCCGAAACATAGAAGGCTTACCACTTGTCTCTGCAACTCTGTCTAAATGATCTACAGATTTTCTTGACCCCTAGACTAGGCCTCTAAACTTGAGAGGTTGGAGAGGGGAGGGGGTCAGCACAAAAGTACTGGCACGCAGAGATATTAAAACAAAACGTAATATTTTTACAAAATATAGTTGAGAGCCATTATAAAGCAATTTCATATCAAATTATTTGAAAACACATGGGCGTAATGCAATAGTTTCTCAACAATAACGAAATGCAACTGAGTTAGGTGGAATACCCTACATAATTTACACCGACTGTCTAACCTCGGTTGCCATCAAGATTAGAGTATAAGTGAGGGAGAGAGACACAAGATCACATAGCATGGTGTCTCAACTCAATGGTAGTGCCTAAGATAACTTAGCCCGGGCTCTTACCCATAGTCCTAATTTGGGAATGACATAAAGTCAAGTATGTAAGATCACTAAGCCTAGTACCAAATCTCCATGTCAGCAAACACGTTTTCCAGCGATGAACCCTTACACTCAAACACCTTCTTTGGGCATCCACCTATCTCATCTAAAATCAATGCCTTCTATAGGGTATCGGCATACCCGACTTGCAAGTCCTCAATATCACTTTCACATATGCTTAATCATGTAAAAACCAAAGTGCTTCATTATTTACAAGTGGTGAACAATATTTATTTCAAGTTCATGCTCTCTTTTGTTGATAACTATATGATATGGAGTATCAAGACATTATCATAGGAATTTGGAAGCAATTTATCATTCATATTTATCAAACTTCCATGGAAAATCTCAAATCACATATCCATGGTTTTCAACCATTGAAGTATATAGGCAAACAACTCCCATGACCTAATGAAAAATGACTTAGAAATCATAAAGGATGCATGTTCATAAAAACTGCACCCATGATATTTTACGCTAACCCCACGTACCTTAATTTCCAAGGATAATAGATGTTTCTTGAAGCTTGCAGATTGGTTATTCCAAATATGTAATTATCTTTGAAAACCTACAGTCGAATCTTGAACTATTTAGGTTTTTATTTTGAAACCCTAAGGAGAATATTTGAGTACTTTTGATGAATGAAGGTGTATTTTGGGGTCCTTGGAACTGAATTTTGTGTTTTTGGGCTAAGTAAGGGTGTAAAAGGACTATTTTGTCCCTAAAACGGAGTGTTTCTCACTTGAATTTTTTACGTAGGCGCCGCCCATCCGATTGCTTATGTTTACATCAGCGCCACCTAAGTTATTGCCTATGATTACATAGGCGCCGCCTAGGCTATTGCCTATGCTTTCCAGTGGCCATGGACGATTGGTTAGGCGACACTTATCATTTTGAAAGGCCATAACTTCTCGCTCGAGTGTCAGATTTTAGCAAAATTTGCATCGTTGGAAAGCTAACTCGAATACCTATAATTTGACACATAGTAGGCTTCGTAATTCAATATATACAGAGAGTTATGGTCAATGGAAGCTGACATACTTACAACGTCCACTAAAACATAGTTGATCAAAATAGTTTCAACTCGTCCATGAGTTGAAGGACCTCTATGGTCTAAATTTAAGCTTGAATGGATTCACATGATACACAAATAATTAACATGCCGTATTGACATAGGATTTTATACTTAGAGATTATCAACACATCAAATCATGGTCTATATTGTAGCCCAAAATATGGGGCATTACATTTTCTCCCCTTAGGATCATTCATCCCCGAATGATGATGCGGGACACAGACAGACACGATTTCAAGAATAATAATGGACTAGGTGAGATAATATAGGAATAAAAAATTTTGTCTCATCCTCCATCGAAGCAAACAAATTAGGATATATAATTCTCATGTCATCTTCTGACTCCCAATTTGCTTCTTCGACTTTCTGATTCCTCCACAGTACCTTTACAGAGGCTATGTCTTTGCTCCTCAGCTTTCGAACCTGGATATCTAAAATTTCAACAGGCTCTTCTTCGTAAGACAAGGAGTCTTTCACTTTGACACCCTCTGCTGGAAATACTATAGAATGATCTCCAATGCATTTCTTCAACATGGATACATGGAATACCAGATGAACGGAACCCAAACTTGTAGGTAATTCTAGCTCATATGCAACTGTAGCAATCTATTTGAAAATCTGATATGGCCCTACATAGCAGGGGCTCAATTTACCCATTTTCCAAACCGCATAACTCCTTTCATAGGAGAAACCTTGAGAAACACCAAATCACCAACTTCAAACTCTAGTTCACTTCTCCAAACATCGCCATAGGACTTCTGACGACTCTGACCAGTCTTGAGTCATTCTCTAATGATATTCACTTTCTTCATTGCCTGATGAACAAGATTAGGCCCATAAAATTTTGTCTCACCCACTTCATACCATCCTATCGGAGACCTACATATCCTCCCATACAAAGACTCAAAAGGAGCCATCTTGATGCTGGCATGGTAACTATTATTGTAACCAAATTCAACCAGTGGCAGGTGATCTACCCAACTACCTTTGAAATCAATGATGCATTCCGTCAACATATCTTTGAGGGTCTGAATGGTATGATCAGCTTGCCCATCCGTCTGAGGGTGGAAAGCTATGCTCAAATTCACTTATGTACCTAAACCTTTTTGAAAAGATCTCTAGAACTAAGATAAAAACTGCATAACTCTATCGAATATAATGGACAATGGTGCCCTATGCAATCAAACTATCTCCTCAATGTAAATCTTAGCATAAAACTCTCCCGAATAATTAGTCCTTCCAGGCAAAAAGTGGGCTGACTTTGTCAACCGATCTACAATCACCCATATAGAATCTTACTGGTTTCGGGATCTTAAAAGTACTATAATGAAGTCCATGTTTATCATCTCCTACTTACAAAAAGGTAGGGCTATCTCTTGGGAAGTACCACTTGGCCTCATGTGTTCTACCTTCACTTGTTGACAGTTCAAACACTTGGACACAAAATTAGCTATATCATATTTCATGTTATTCCACCAATACAAGGTTTTCAGATCATGGTACATCTTAGTAGAGCCTGGGTGAATGACATACCTCAAAGTGTGCGCGTCATTAAGGATTCTTTCCCGTAGCCCATCAATATTCGGATTGCACAACCTATCCTGAAATCTCAGTGTACCATCACCACCAATTTTAAATAACATAACCTTTTATCGACCCACATCTTTCTTGATTTGCATCAAGATGGGATCTTCAACCTACTTCTTCTTAACTTCAGCACAAAGAGATGACTTAGCTAACTCATGAACAATTACCTCTCCATCCTTGGAATCTAAGAGTCGCACTCCCAGATTTGCAAGGTGGTGAATATCCTTCACCATCTCTTTCTTTCCTTCTTCTACATGAGAAAGGCTGCCCATAGACAACCTGCTGAGGGCGTCGGCTACAATATTTGCCTTGCCCGGATGGTAATGCAGACTCAAAGCATAGTCTTTCAAAATCTCCATCCAACGCCTCTGCCTAAGGTTCAATTCTTTCTGTGAGAAAATATACTACAAACTCTTATGGTCAATATAAATATCAACATGCACTGCATAGAGATAGTGCCTCAAGATTCTAAGTGCAAACACCACGGCTGCTAACTCCAAGTCATGAGTGGGGTAATTGCGCTCATGCACCTTTAACTGCATAGATGCATAAGCTATTACCTTACCATACTGCATCAATACATAACCAAGTCCCACATGGGATGCATCACAATAAACCACAAAATTATCTACACCCTTAGGAAGGGTCACAATATGAGTAGTAGTAGTCAGCTTGTCCTTCAACTTCTCAAAACTTTTTTCAAACAAGTCAAACCATGCAAACTTCATCCTTTTCTGAGTCAGTTTAGTAAGTGGAGCAGCTATGGAAGAAAAACTCTCTACAAACCTTCTTTAATACACCACCAAACCCAAGAAGCTCTGAATATTGCTTGGAGTCGTAGGTTTGGGCCATTTTTTCACTGCTTTAAATTTGTGGGGATCTATTCTTATCGCGTCACTGGACACAATATGCCCCAAGAAGGAAATAGCATCTAACCAGAATTCACATTTATAAAATTTGGTATACAACTGATGATCCTTAAGGGTCTGAAGAATAATTCAGAGGTGATTGGCGTGATCCTCTTTACTCTTAGAATTGATCAGAATATCATCAATAAATACAATGAAAAACAAGTCAATAAATTGATGGAACACTCTATTCATAAGATCCATGAAGCCTGTAGGGGAGTTAGTCAACCCGAACATGACTAAAAATTCATAGTGACCATATCGAGGTCGGAAGGCTGTCTTGGGTATGTATGACTCCCTAACTTTCAACTGATGATAACCCGAATGAAGGTCTATTTTTGAAAAACACTTGGCACCCTGAAGCTTGTCAAAAAGGTCATCAATCCTAGGAAGAAGATATTTATTTTTAACTGTGACCTTATTCAACTGACGGTAGTCTATGCACATCCGAAGGGACCCATCCTTCTTTCGCACGAAGAGAACGGTTGCACCCCATGGGGAAACACTAGGATGAACAAAACCTCTGTTTAGGAGGTCTGCAAGCTGTTCATTTAAGTCATTTAATTCTGCGAGAGCCATTCTATATGGCAGAATAGAAATAGAATGAGTGTCTGGCAATACATCCATGCCAAAATTTATCTCCATATCAGGGGGTAGCCCTGGGAGATCTTCGGGAAAGACTTTTGGGAATTCATTCACTAAAGGGACTGACTGCAGAGGAAGGTTTTCAACTTTTGAATCTTTTACTCAGATTAGATGATACATACAACCTTTGGAGATAAGCTTTTGGGCTCTAAGATAAGAGATAAAGTGACCTCTATGTTCCATAGAACTCCCTGCCCATACAATTGGTGTCTTATTCGGGAAAGAAAAAGTGACCTTTTTGGTTCTGCAATCAAGTGTGGCATAACACGAATGGAGCCAGTCCATCCCAAGGATGGCATCAAAATCTATCATATCTAGTTCTGTAAGGTCTACACAGTTTCCCTAGTATGAATAGACACGACACAATTTCTATACATCTTTATAACAACAATAGAATCACCTATAGGAGTATAAACAAAGAAGTGTTCTACAATAACTTTAGGCTCAAACCCGAAATCAACAGCCACATAAGAGGTCACATAAGATAATGTAGATCCGAGATAAAGTAATACATAAACATCACGAGAAAAGATTCGTAACATACCAGTGAAAACATCTGGTGAAGCTTCCGCCTCTTGGTGGTTCGTCAAAGAATATAACCAATTACGACCGCTCCCGGCAGCTGAAGGGGAACCTTTAGGAAAAGGAGCTGTGGATGCAGCTTGGTACTTAGCCCCCTATATTTCCTCTAGCAGAAGGACAATCTCTCTGAAGGTGACCCACTTTGCCACAAGTATAGCAGCTTCTCCCCTTTAACCAAAACTTCCCTAGATGGTTCCTTCCACAAACCTCACACCGCGGATAAGTACGACGCTGCTGGGCCACACTGCCCTAAGACTGTGTACCTAGAGTTTTGGATCCATGAGGATTCTGAAAACTTTGAGTTTGTCTGTCTGTTGGTGGTCTGGGCGCTGGGGCGCTGGCTGCTGACTGTGCATTATTCCAAAACATCTTCTTCTTTGACCACTTATTACCCCAGTTACCACTCTGCAACTGACTCTGGTGCTGGTCCGTAGATCTAGCTCTCTTAGCCTGTCTGTCTTTCTCTCTAGATTCAGCAATCTTTTTCTTTTTCTCTTCCACCTGCTGCATATGAACGGTTAGTCGAGCAAAGTCTAACTCCTCATTCAACATAGCCCCCTGACAATCAAGTACCAGGTTATCAGCAAGGCCAGATGCAAATTTCCTCATCTGGGCTCTCATATTACTAGTCAACTCTGGTGTATAGAGGGCTAGTTTATTAAACTTCAAAGCGTACACCTGGACACTCATACTGCCCTACTTCAGATTTATAAACTCTTACGCTTTGGTATCCCTCAACTTTAGAGGAAAGAATCGATCAAGGAAAGCTTCTACAAATTCGCCCCAAACTGTGGGTCTTCACAGTTGGCTTACCACTGATTCACAACGTCTTTGAGCTGATAGGTTGCTAGATCCACCCCATCAACCTCATCTACATGTATCACCTTAAAGATCTTTTCCATCTAGTCCTTGAACACCGGTGGATCTTCCTCCACCTTGGTGCCAGTGAACTTAGGTGGGTTCATCTTCATGAAATGTCCGACTCTAGTAGCCTCAGACATAACAAATGCAGACCCAACATCTTCTGATCGTTAAGCCTAGTTAGCTACCAACTATGTCAACATATAAATGGACCATCTGAATTATGCATTTAAAATATATCCCTGAGAATTTGGGGGACGATTGGTATTAGTCTGCGGAGCCCGAGGTAGACTAGTAGGGACTAGAGGGACTCCCGGAGTAGGGAAAAATTCTAGAGTGTGAGCCCTGTTATGGGTCCGCATCCCATTGGTGGGATGGACCTCATCTGCCTGAGTATTCTGATCGATGATACGACGTGGAGGCATAACTGTGTTTCTGAAACAAAAGTGATCATTGATTAGGGGACAGTTCAGACTCTGAAGCACGAACTAAATCACAAAGAAGGGAAACATTTCCTAAATGCCTAGTAGGCCCCTGCTTATAAGTGTGGTGCGCTACACACCCATAAATAAGACTCTACCCGACGCGATTTTGCAGACACCCTGGGACCATGAACCGTGCTTTGATACAAAGTTTGTCACAATGCAAACCAGGGCCTGGCCGTGATGTGCATTTCGAAGCATAGAGGCCCGAAATACCCCTATCTGTCTGGTAATCATGCACCTAATTCATATGATCAAAGTAATGCGGAAGAAACACAATAATTCAGAAACATGGTCATAAATATGAAAAGAAAAAAAATAACGGGGAGATAAGGTTCCCGCAATATCAATCAACCTCTAAATAACTGTCTACGAAAATCTCTAACAAATGACTGAGTCAAGTAACCGTGTATAAACTGGGATAAGGCCCCTAGTAGACCCCAAAACTGAATATAAGATAAAAGTACTGTAGGACATAAGACCTTCCAAAACATAGAAGGCTCACCACTTGTCTCTACAATTTTGTATGAATGATCTACTGATTTTCTTAACCCCTAGACTGAGTCTATGAACCTGAGAGGTTGGAGAGGGGAGGGTTCAGCACAAAACTAGTGGCACACAGAGATATCAAAACATAACATAACATTTTTACAAAATATAGTTGAGAGCCATTATAAAGAAATTTTGTATCAAATCATTTGAAAACACATGGGCGTAATGAAATAGTTTCTCAACAACAATGAAATGCAACTAAGCTAGGTAGAATACCCTACATAATTTACAACAACTATCTAACCTCGGTTGCCGCCGAGATTAGAGTATGAGTAATGGAGTGACACACAAGATCACATAGCATGGTGTCTCGACCCAATGGTAGTGCCCAATATCACTTAGCCTGGGCTCCTACCTATAGTCCCAATTTGGGAATCACATAAATTCAAGTACACAAGATCACTTAGCCTGGTACCAAATCTCCATGTCGGCAAACACGTTCTCCAGCGATGAGCCATTACACTCAAATGCTTTCTTCGGGCATCCGCCTATCTCATGTAAAATCGATGCTTTCAAATTTCATCTGATGCGATCACATATCATGTTCTATAGGGTATCGTCATACCCGACTTGCAAGTCCTCAATATCACTTCCACATATGCATAATCATGTAAAAACCAAGGTGGTTCATCATTTACAAGTGGTGAACAATATTTATTTCAAGTTCATGCTCTCTTTTGTTGATCACAATATGATATGGGGTATCAAGACATTATCATGGGAATTTGAAAGCAATTTATCATTCATATATATCACACTTCCATGGAAAATATCAAATCACATATGCATGGTTTTCAACCATTGAAGTATATAGGCAAACAATTCCCATGACATAAAGAAAAATGACTTAGAAATCATATCGAAAGAAAGTTATTAGCATTTGATTGAAAACCCCATTTAAAAGCATGCATGTTCATAAAAACTACACCAATGAGATTTTAGGATAACCCCACGTACCTCTATTTCCAAGGATAATAGATTTTTCTTGAAGCTTACGGATTGGTGATTCCAAATATGTAATTATCTTTGAAAACATATGGTCGAATCTTGAACTATTTGGGTTTTTATTTTGAAATCCTACAGAGAATCTTTGAGCACTTTTGATGAATGAAGGTGTATTTTGGGGTCCTTGGAACTGAATTTCGTGTTTTAGGGCTAAGTAAGGGTGTAAAAGGACCACTTTGTCGCCAAAACGGAGCATTTAAGTCACTTGAATTCTTTACATAGGAGCAGCCCATCCCATTACCTTTGTTTACTTAGGTGCCATCTAGGATATCGCCTATATTTACATAGGCGCCACCCAGGCTATCTCCTATGTTTACATAGGCGCCGCCTAGGCTATTGCCTATGCTTTCCAGTGGCCATGGGCGATTGGTTAGGCGACGCTTATTATTTTGAAAGGACATAGCTTCTTGCCCGGGTGTCGAATTTTACCAAAATTGGCATCGTTGGAAAGCTAAATCAAATACCTATCATTTGACACATAGTAGGCTTCCTAATTCGACATATAGAGAGAGTTATGGTTGATGGAAACTGACACACTTACAACGTCCACTAAAACTTAGTCGATCAAAATAGTTTCAATCGTCTATAGGTTGAAGGACCTCTATGGTCTAAATTCAAGCTTGAATGGATTCACATGCTACACATATAATTAACATGCCGTATTGGCATAGGATTTTATGCTTAGGGATTATCAACGCATCGAAATCATGGTCTATATTGTAGCCCAAAATGCGGGGCATTACATTTATCTTGGTCATAAGGTGATGAAGACTATGATGATCCATGAAGATTTCACAATGTGCACCATAAAGATAATGACTCTAAATCTTAAGTGCGAAAACTACCACCACTAACTCCAAATCATGTGTGAGGTAGTTGTTCTCATACACCTTTATTTTTGTCTATGCATAAGCAATAAAATGACCCTGCTGTATCATTCCACAACCCAAACCAATGTCAGAAGCATCGCAATACATGGTGAATCCCTTACCCTTAATAAGAAGAACTAAAATAGGAGTTGAAGTGAGAAATACCTTAAGCTTTCAAAAGCTCAACTCACACTCCACGGACCATCGGAAAGGAACCTCCTTCTGAGTCAATCTGGTCATCGGTGCTACAATTCTATTAAAGCTCTCAATGAATAATCTATAATTAGCGGCCAAACTAATGAAACTATAAATCTCAATCGGAGATATAAGTTTGGACCAATCATGAATAACCTCTATCTCTGCCAGGTCTATAATAATCCCATCCATAGACACCAGATCCCTAAGGACTATCAGCGATTCTAGCCAAAACTCAAACTTAGAGAATTTGGCAAAAAGCATATCATCTCACAAAGTTTAGGGCACAATCCTCAAATGCATATGATCCTTCCAACTCTTCAAATACATAAGGATGTCGTCGACGAACACAATGACAAAAGAATCCAAGTAAGGCCCAAACCTCGGTTCATCAAATCCATAAATACTAGTAGGGCATTAGTTAACCCAAAATACATCACTAGGAACTCATAGTAACCATAACAGGTCCTAAAGGATATCTTTCGGATGTCATCAACCCAAATCATCAATTGAGGGTAATGTGACAACACAACAATCTTAGAGAACAAAACTACTCCTTGAAGTTGGTCAAACAAGGTATAGGATAATAGTTTTTCACCAACACCTTATTCAACTGCCTATAGTCTATACACATAAGCATGAAGCGATCTTTCTTCTTCAAAAACAACGCAGGATCTCCCTAAGGAGACATACTCGATCTAATGAAACCTTTACTAAGAAGATCCTAAAGTTGAGAATTCATCTCCTTAAGCTCGACAAGAGCCATATGGTAAGGTGCTATAAAATAGGTCGGTTGCTTGACTCCAGATAAATAACAAACTCAATACTACCCTCAGGAGGAAGTCCAGGTAGATTGGTAAGGAAAACATCAGAAAAATCATGAGCTATGAGAACAAGAGTCAAGTGAAGAACTCCCCACACTAACATCACAAATATAAACAAAATAAGACTTGCAAATCCCATCAAAATAATTCTCCCAACACAGATATAGGAAATAATCCCTATTGGATCATGACTAAAAAATTCATGCCACATGATCAGGGGTAGTGTCAGACATGGCTAAGGTAACTACCTTGGAAAAATAATTCAGGATCACATACTAGGGGGATAACTAGTACATGCCCAGAATGGCATCAAAATCCACCATGTCTAATATAATAAGATCAACATGTGAATCAAATTCTTAAACTGTCACAATATATGCTCTAAGAACCTAATCCACTACTAAATAATTACCCACTAGAGTAGATACAAAAATTGTATAGATAATGAATCACATGATAATGCTAACTGTAGAGAATAATAATAAGTCACATAAGAATAATTGGATCCTAGATCATACAAAGCAAACAAACTAGCGACAAAAAAAAAATATGCTTATAATAACAACACCTAAAGACTCAGCCTCAGGTCTACCTGGTACTGCATATAACTGGCCATAACCTCCACCTGGATGGGCTCCTAACTGACCTCCTATCCTACCTAACTGAGAACCTCTATGAGCACTTTATCGACCACCCTGATGACCATTCATACCCCCTCCAACTGGGGGATGAACTGCCTTGTTATGTGGAATACTCTAAGATGAAGGAAAAATTGCTCCACAACTAGGTACTCTCTCGAGAAATGACCAAAGGCTTCATAATCATACCATGCCCCAGGTACTGAGCCAAAACCAGAAGATCTTATTAAGCCAAAAGAACCACTATGAATAGATTAGCCAGAAGATGAACCCCTAAAAAATTGACCATGACCCTAGCAAGAACGGTCATTAGAGCTAGACTATCCTCCATTAATAATAAGAAGTGCAATTTAAATGGTCTACTTGATGGACCTTGATGCTAAAATGGCTGATGCAGAGGAGACACAACCCGAATCAGGGCCTTATCTTAATGGGCATCCCAAGACCAACCTGGACTGGGGACCACTCTTTTTACCCAGCCTAACCTCCAAATATGCATATCCTTAGTTTCATGACCGGAACCGGGGCCCTGACCGTGATGAATATCCCAAACTATAAAGGCTTGAAACTCCCCTATCTGTCTAGTAGTCATGCATATAACATATTATAAAAAAATATGGAAGATAAACAATATTATAGAAACATGGTCAGGAATCTTACAAAAGCAATAATGGGGAATAATGTCCCATAATCTCAACACAATAACTCTATAATGTCTGCGAAATCTCTACTACATGATTGAAATAAATATCTATCTGAAAACTAGGACAAGGCCCTCAGTAGACCCAAAACTAATAAATGATAAATGAAATTGCCAGATATCAGGCCTTACAAAATATACAAGGCTAACCAAGTGACTCTATGAATCTATCTGAGAAAATCTACTGATTTTCTAGATCCCTACACTTTGCCTCTGAGCCTGGGAGGGAAAGGGGTCAATACAAAAGTACTGGTACGCATAGATATAAAAAAAACATAATATTTTTATAAAATATAGTTGAGAGCCATTATAAAGCAGTTTCATATCAAATAATTTGAAAACACATAGGCATAATGTAATTGTTTTCAACAACAATGCAATGCAACTGATCTAGGTGGAATACCCTACATATCACATTTACACCAACTGTCAAACCTCAGTTGCCACCAAGATTAGAGTATAAGTGAGGAGAAGACACACAAGATCACACAATAGGGTGTCTCGACCCAATAGTAGTGCACAAGATCACAAAGCATGGATCCTAACAATAGTCCCAATTTGGGAATGACATAAAGTAAGGTACGCAAGATCACAAAGAATGGTACCAAGTTCCTATGTCGGCAAACACGATTTCCAGCGATGAGCCCTTACACTCAAATGCCTTCTTCGGGCATCCACCTATCTCATGAAAAATCAATGCATTTAAATTTCATCTGATTCAATCACATATCATATTATGTAGGGTATCCTCATACCCGACTTGCACGCCATCAATATCACATCATTCTTCTCATTCAATCATTGTATTCAACATGTCTCAACACAAAAAACCCTCTCATTTTTAAATCAAAATCATATCAATTCTCAAAACATTACATGTCATACTTTTCAAGATATTTTCAAAAAATTTACATCATATGAACATTTAAAACAAATTCACATCAAGAGAGGGATTCCTTATCTTTCATGCTCTCAAGTAACAAATTTTTGAAATACATGCATATACATATATCATATATCCAATCACTTTGGAATTAGGCCTAAAGACCAAATTAATATCATAAAGATGCTTGAGACATATTTATATTCATAATTTCAAAACCCCCATTTTTAAAACATGAATTTTTAAGACCGTGAGATATTTGAGATAACCCCACGTATCTCTATATGCGAATATGATTGATCCTTCTTGAATCCTACATTGCGGAGATTCCAAGTCTTCAATTTGTTTTGAAAACCCATGGTTGAATCTTGAACTACTTGGGTTTTTATTTTGAAACCCTAGGGAGAGTTATTGAACAATTTTGATGAATGAAGGTGTATTTTGGGGTCTTTGGGAACTGAATTTCGTGTTTAGGGCTAAGTAAGGGTGGAAAAGGACCATTTTGCCCCAAAAATGTAGTGTTTAAGTCACTTGAAACCTTTTCATAGGCACTTCCTATGCTATCGCTTATGTCTACATAGGCACCGGCTATGCTATCGCCTATGATGTCGCCTATGGTTTCATAGGCGCCGCCTATGTT
Organism: Capsicum baccatum var. pendulum; assembly: GCA_030864225.1. NCBI lineage: Eukaryota > Viridiplantae > Streptophyta > Magnoliopsida > Solanales > Solanaceae > Capsicum > Capsicum baccatum. The sequence continues at coordinate 97,720,158 of CM061556.1, read as the reverse complement.
ATCGCCTATCTTTACACAGGCACCGCCTACTACTTTTAAAAGCTATAACTTCTTGCTCGGGTGCCGGATTTTAGCAAAATTGGTATCGTTTGAAAGCTAACTCAAAGACCTATTATTTGAAACATAATAGGCTCTCTAATTCGACATATATAGAGAGTTATGGTCGATGAAATTTGACACAAATTACAACGTCCACTAAAACTTAATCGATCAAAATAGTTTCAACTCGTCCTTGAGTTGAAGGACCTCTATGGTCTAAATTCAAGCTTGAATGGAGTCACATACTACACAAATAATTAACATGCCATATTAGGATAGGATGTATGGCTTCGGTATTATCAATGCATCGAAATCATAGTCTATATTATACCCCGAAATGTGGGGCATTGCATTATATCCCCGTTAGGATCATTCGTCCTCGAATAATGGGTAGGAACTTATTGAATCTTAGGGGTATGGAATAACGCGGGCACGACTCGTCCTCTAATAAAGAATACACTGATCTTAAACATGGGCATATGGCTGGAAGTACTAATGTTCTAAATTCTTATACCGGACATGCATATGTGATGCATGGAATACACGAATGAAGCTACTCATAAGCTGAATTCTCATAATAAACATGCATACCTGATGCATGGATTTGTTACTGAGTTGTTCTCTTGAACACAGAACTGAATACACTAATAAGCTGAACTTTTTCTATTAGACATACATTTCTAATACATACATATCTGACTGAACTGACGTATGAACGTATGACTGAATACACAATGATAACTGGTGCGGAGCTTGTAGTAAGGATATATGCATGCAGCTGAATGGGGTATCTCCCCCTTGGGACCCTATGTCCCTCTATGAATGCTCAATTTACTAAGATACTCAAAAAACTGAGGTGATGCACAGGGCACCTACGAATTGAATCATAACTGAACATCTAGAATCTGAATTTAATGGATGATGCATGAACTGGGCTATACTCGTAACTACTGGTATACTCTATCCTGGAATAGTAGCATGTCTGAGATTTCGAGTAGCATGAATAAATGCAAAGACAAGAAAACAAGTCATGCGAATTTGATTTCTAAATTGACTTATTGTCCATACAGACTGAATTATACTACACCCTCATACTTAACTGGAGTATCTCTTCAGCACAATTCTCTAAAGAACTTCTAGCGGTAATAGAGAGCCATGAATCTTGGGTATGGATTACACAAGACATCTAACTGAGGAAATCACAACATTGACACTACTCTGCAGTCTGGAATATAAACATATAACTCCTAAATTAGGATAGAATTTTCAGACCTTTGACAATACAACTTCTTACTTTCAGGCTTAGCGCACTTCCCGAATACCCCTTAACTATACTATTCCCTATAAATATCATATTCATTCAACTCAGCTTAAAATTCTCAAATGAGCATTGAAAAATCTTTCTACTAATGTCGGAAATAACTTAATCCCTTCGCCGTGATCAAGCCTAACTCTAAGTTACAAAAAATACAACATGCCAGACCACACTATTATTCTAAAACATATGATGCAATCTACCATATCTCCTTTAAAGATCCCATCCTAAGTATAACATGCCTTACCACTTCAATGACTACTTTGAACTCTTAATATGAAGTCGCTAATGCATATTGTGACCTTCCACAACAATCCCAAAACGTCATTCAAGCCTAATTTATAATCACATGTTAACTCCAAGGCAATCACCCGTAAATACATACTACACATAGTTTCTAAACTATTATCAATATAACTCCCACAAGCTATCCTAAAAACATACACACACCAACTTTTCCACTAACCATCACATGTATCAAAGACTTGGCCCCAAATCTTAATTCGTACTTATGGCCTCATCTAAACAAGCATACTATGATCTTCCATCAACAAGAACATTTACATCATCACCACTATCATTGCATAGGAAGGGTCACTAAAAGGTTAAAACATAAGACCCTCAAGCGTGAAAAGATCTTTATATAGGACTGAGCACACTATAACGATTGAGTACATGCGTCATGAGTTGCATGACCTCAACTAGAGTTCATAACATAAGGAATGTAATTCTGACTACTTGAATGAACTAGACCTCATTATCTTGGAACTGGAAGAGTACGTGACTCTCTATCATATACTGGAATCATGAACTATGGTCACGAAACTGAATCATAAGGCATGAGTAAGCATCCGGATAACAAAAAAAATATTGAGGTAGGAATGGGTTGAGATTTACCTCACTTTCTGATGTTCTAAATCATACTGCATCACTACTAGAATCTGAGAGCCTTACTTGGTCATTCATTCTATCATCTCCCCCTTTGCTTCAAGTCATCATCTAGAGTTTGGGAGATCTCTTACAAGATTCAAACTGAACTACACTTAACATGGATATCACCAAGCCTTTGATAAACCAAACCACTTTTGACATAGCATACTAATATCACAACTCCCAACTTATGCCTTATTACTATGAGGATCAAGATCATATAAAAGGCTCAACACTATCAATCAAAACTATTTAACCTAACTATTTAGAACCCATATAACATCTACTAGTCTTTCCCCATCTAGCAACTCAACGGTACTACTAGCCACACGCAATATGTAATAGCCTTAAAAAGAATGCCGCAACCTCATGTCACCTTAGGAATGCTTCTACATCACACACATACAATATCACACATCACTATGAATCAAATAAACTTAATCTATTGCATGCACCGTTCAAGCCTATTAGATCACTTCTATACAACTAGTATTCATTAACCAAGAAATATTCACATCCACCTTCATGGACATCAACTATTCAAACTTAATATCTATTGCTATGCATGATTTACAATCCAACCTTACACAAAATTTTCCCTTGGAAATTATAAATAAACATCACGAAACACTAGTGCACTAGAACTTCATAACCACAATAATCTATCATGACCTAACGGTTTTCCTTATCATAATCCATTAGCATGTACTCTTTCAGCACCTCAAGTCTACTAATTTAATCCCACAAAACATGCATCATCAAACTCTTGCCACTATTTACCACCATACCCTTCACTTAAATTCAAACCTATAGTTTAGCATCTATCATCTACCACCAATGACAAGTGCAAAATAATATGCTAGTCCATAAAATTTTTACGTTCTATTCAAACACCTTAAAATCCACTACCTACCATGTCACAAGTTGTACTAGTTTACAACTACCAATGAAACGAAGGTCAAGGGGTAAAGTCATATAATAGACATGATAAACCTTAATCTGATATTATAACCCTATACAATCTTCTCAACTTATGCTGATTTCTCACCTCATACTTACTTACTTAAGCATACATTTAGACTACCTTCAAATTCCTCAAACAACCATGAGTCTATACTTATAACCTACTGGCTAATCTGGCAATTTTCATACTTCAAGCAAGGACCATTCACCTCGCCTAATAACTCCTTCTCTATCTTCTACTAATAAACTAACACATAAGGACGAATCATCTCTTTATCGACCCAAGCTCATGCAACTAGATTCAGCTATACAAATATTAAACCAACACAAGAACAACAAGTTGGACAACAAGTTGCTAGTGAATCGAAATAGGCCTCACACGACTTCTCTAGACATTGATTTTGTATTTTGAACAAGAAAATGGGATGACTGACAAGTCAACAATGCTAGTGAATCGAAAGAGCCACTAGACTTTATTTTTTGACAACACTTTAATGGCAATATTTCATGAGATAGCGATTTTATACGTAATATTAAATGAACAAAGAATACACATCTTACTCTATAGAAAAAAAATCGGAGTGAAACACTTCCATACTGTCCACATATGCTGCTAGCTATCAAATTAGTTTACCACTATAAAGGGGTAAATCATCCTCACTATGACTTCTAACTTTGTGACTTCATATCACCAACTTCTTGGTCTAATTTCATTACCAATAGGTCATGACAACAACACTTTAACACACACTACTATTCGGGTGAAAATACAATTCCAATATTCTGCTACACCTTATTACCTCTAAGCGTGACATTGGCAACATAAGTTCTGAAAAAAACTAAATACACTTAATGCTGCAGGCTGAAAAGCATGATTTCATCAAAATCAAGGTTCACACTAGAACCAACACACTCTGAAGCACTAACGGACTCTTCTTAAGTCCTTGCAAAAATCTTATATGATTCAATCAGAATGAACCATACCATTTAAACTCTAAACTTCTGTACTTGAATCGGCCCAATGATAAGATACGTTTGAGAATGTCCGAGTAAGGTAAGAATTGGGATGACTATTATTTTCGTATGGGCGACACCATAGCATGAATTTATGTATGAAAGAGGTACATTCTAACTCTATTGCACGAACTAGAAAATGAAGAAAGAGAAACATTCCAAAATGCCTAGTAGCCTCCTACTTATAAGTCTGGCGCGCTACACACCTATAAATAAGACTCTACCCAATGCAATTTTGTAGACACCCTGGCACAATTAACCGTGCTTTTATACAAAGTTTGTCACAACCCGAATTGGGGCCCTGGTCATGACGAGTATCCCAAACCATAAAGGCCTGAAATACCCCTATCTGTCTAGTAATCATGCACATAATTCAAATGATAAAAAATACAGCAGTTAAATAATATTACAGAAACATGGTCAGGAATCATACGAAAGAAATAATAGAGAATAATGTCCAACAATCTCAACACAACAACTCTATAACGTCTGCGAAATCTCTACTACATGACTAAAAGAAATATCTATCTAAAAACTGGGACAAGGCGCCCACTAGACCCAAAACTAATAAATGATAAATGAAAATGCCAGATATTTGGCCTTCCAAAATATAGAAGGCTCACCAAGTGACTCTGCAAATCTGTCTGAGGAAATCTACTGATCTTTTGGACCCCTAGACTATGCCTCTGAACCTGGAAGGGAAGGGGGTTAATACAAAAGTACTGGTATGCAGAGATATCAAAACAAAACATAATATTTTTATAAAATATAGTTGAGAGCCATTATAAAGCAGTTTCATATCAAATCATTTGAAAACACATGGGCGTAATGTAATTGTTTTCAACAACAATGCAATGTAGCTGAGCTAGGTAGAATACCCTACATATCATATTTACACAAATTGTCAAACCTCGGTTGCCACCGAGATTAGAGTATAAGTGAGGGGAAGACACAGAATATCATAAATAGCCCTCTTGTTTCCAAGTCAAGATCATATCAATTCTCAAAACATTTCATGTCATGCTTTTTAAGATGTTTTCAAACAATTTACATCATATGAACATTTAAAACAAATTCACATCAAGAGAGGAATTCCATATCATTCATGCTCTCAAGTTAACATCATTTTGGAATACATGCATATACATATATCATATATCAAATCACTTTGGAATTAGGCCTCAAGACAAAATCAATATCATAAAGATGCTTGAAACATATTTATATTCATAATTTCAAAACCACCATTTTAAAAACATGAATTTTTAAGCCGATGAGATTTTTGAGATAAGCCCACGTAGCTCTATATGCGAATATGATAGGTGCTTCTTGAAGCCTACGTTGCGGAGATTCCAAATCTTCAATTTGTTTTGAAAACCCATGGTTGAATCTTGAACTACTTGGGTTTTTATTTTGAAACCCTAGCGACAGTTCTTGAATAATTTTGATGAATAAAGGTGTATTTTGGGGTCTTTGGGAACTGAATTTCGTGTTTAGGGCTAAGTAAGGGTTGAAAAGGACCATTTTGCCCCAAAAATGGAGTGTTTAAGTCACTTAAAACCTTTACATAGGCACTGCCTATGCTATCGGCTATGTTTACATAGGCGCCGCCTATTCTATCGCCTATGTTTACATAGGTGCCGCCTACTACTTTTAAAGGCCATAACTTCTTGCTCGGGTGCCGGATTTTAGCAAAATTGGTATCTTGGAAAGCTAACTCAAAGACCTATCATTTGACACACAGTAGGCTCTCTAATTCGACATATACAGAGAGTTATGGTCGTGAAAGATGACACAAATTACAACATCTACTAAAACTTAATTGATCGAAATAGTTTCAACTCGTCCTTGAGTTGAAGTACCTCTACAGCCTAAATTCAAGATTGAATGGATTCACATACTACACAAATAATTAACATGCCATATTGACACAGGATTTATGGCTTTGGGATTATCAATGCATCGAAATCATGGTCTATATTGTAGCCCAAAATGCGGGGCGTTACACTTAGTCTGTTGAATACCGATTGCATAACAAGATTATGTTTATTATAATTTCAGGCCATGGGATAAGTCTAGAACCGTGACCAACCAAAGCAAGTCTAACCATACAATACAAACCAACAACCACCACAAAACTGATGTAATAACCAAGTTCTTGTCCATCACATAACATAAAAGAATGGAAAAATCATAAATCAAGTCAAATGATATCATTTCAAATCTCAATGCCAATACTAAGGCTGACACCACTATCAACACCGCCCATTCCAACCCATTGTAGATTTGCAAAGCCTCTAACCCAAAGTAAAACAATATCAAATTGGGACATTCCCCTTACCATAGCCAAAACCAATATCCATGAAATAACCAAAGTATGTAAAGACATCCGTGATATGAAATAGAGCCTTCCCAAGTATGGAAGATCACCACTTTAATCTAATAGCTAATTCCAAATTGTATCACTAAGCAGAAGGAGTAGAATGGCTAGTTCCTGCATCGTATAGGGATACAGTGTCCCAACAATGAGTTAGCGGGTGAATTCTAGCACGTACTCAGGATAAGGATATAATAATGCCAACCCTTAGAACCAAGTACATAACCATATTCATTTATATCCATATATATATATATATAAAACCCATTTTGGGATAGAGAACCAGGTTTAGCATGCATTTAAAACCATTAATTTGGGTTTGTATAGCTTAACCATCCTAGAACCATCCACAGGCTATGTGACTCTATTGTATCCCCTAAATGAGCCCCAATGCGTATAGCCACATGAATCGGAGATACCGTAGTAGTAGAGGATTTCCAAGTACCCTTCGCACTCCATCATACATATATACAAGTGTAACTTATGGGTTTCCCATGTAACCCATATGGTCATCGTTACCAATCCTCATGTCCGCAAATACAAGATTACAGTGTTCTCCTATTGGACTCACAGCTTCATGATTAGCTATCACACCCCACCATTATTTCCTAATTAAAACCATTACCACATAACGAAGACTACCATTATATTTTTTATTAATCAAGGCTTTAAGTAGTGGTATCGTCATACCTACTATACCTACAATCAATGTCCTTAGACAAGACATTCCTATTCAAGAAACTCAACCACCCAGCACTATCAAACACTGGACAACATACAACTTGACCATATAACCCGTACCTTACTATATGACTAGTGCCCCAATTTGTATTATGTCTAAAAGAGAAAAACTAAGAAATTTTCTAAGGGTCAAACCCAGGATGTTTTGATCTCCCCCTCTAGGATTATTCACCCCCAAATAAGGGACAAAACAGTACAAGAACGAACTACACCCCAAGATAACCATCCTATGCTTTAACTAAGTTAGAAAACAAAGATGCAAGGAAATCAACCATCCTTTAACAAAGAAAGAAAACAAAATATGATTAAGAACACATACCTTCTACATAAATATTCAGAGCATAAAACAAATGTGGATACTTGGACTTCATGTCCTCTCTGCTTCCCAAGTAGCTTCTTCCACCTGCCATATAACCTTAATTGAAGCAATATCTTTTGTCCGCAACCGACGAACCTACCGATCTAAGATCTCAACTGGGATAGTTTTATAAGACAGAGAATCTGAGATACCAAATCCTTCCAAAGGAATAACCGATGAAGGATCACCTATACACTTTCTCAACATGGAGACATAGAAAACTAGATCAATAGAGCTTAAAGTAGAAGGCAACTCCAACTTATACATAACATTACCAACACTTCATAAAACAACATAAGTACTAACATACCGGGGAATGAGCTTCCCCTTTTCCCTAAACTACATTACTCTCTTCATGGGAGACACCATTAGGAATACCCATCCCCAACCTCAAACTCCAAGTCCCTATGCCTTATATCCACATAGGACTTTTGCAAACTTTGGGTTGTCTTAGGCCTATACCAAATTACATTCACCTTCTCTATAGCCTGATAAAGCCAATCCAAACCAAACATGTACACCTTAACAAGCTTGAACCACCCAATAGGAGATCTATATATCCTACCATACAACGCCTCAAAAGGAGCCATTCTAATACTAGAATGATAGCTATTGTTGTAAGAAAACTCTACAAGAGGTAGATACTCAACCCAGCTACCACTATGCTAAATCACACATGCACAAAACATATCTTCCAATGTCTTAACAGTCCTTTCTTATTTTCCATCTATATGTAGGTGAAAAGCAGTACTCAGACTAACTTTATTACCCACCCCTTCTAAAACAACTACTAAAAGTGATAAATATAGTTTACCATGATAAGATATAATAAAAATAGGCACCCCATGTCGCTTTACAATATCATAAAGATATAACCTTTTATAATCCTCATCCAAAAAGTTAGTCCTTACTGACAAAAAGTGAGCCAACTTTGTCGTCTTATCCATGATAAACCAAAAAAAATTATAATGATTTCGACACTGAGGGAGACCAGTGAAAAAGTCTATGTTGACTAGTTTCCACTTCCATTCCGATAATTAAATCTCCTAATACAAGCCTCTAGGCCTTATGTGCTCAACTTTAAATTGTTGACACACTAAATACTTGGGCAAAAAATTAGTCGTATCCTTCTTCATACCATTCCACGAATAAATCTCCTTGAGATTATGATACATTTTCATTGAACTAGGATAAACAATGTAGCGCGATTCATGTGTCTTAGCCAACACCTTTGCTAGCAAACCATCGACGTCAAAGACACATAACCTCCTTTGGTACTGCAAGGTATAATCACCACTGGTCTCATATACCATTACCTCTTACCCAACTATATCACCTTTGATTTTTATACAGATAAGATCTAGCATTTGCTTCTGCTTGATCTCCACACCCAGAGATGACCGCACCACTTCCTATACAATTATACTACCATCCTTGGAGTCTAGAAGAGGAACTATAAGGTTAGACAAATAGTGACTATCCTTTACCAATTCTCTTTTCTCCTTCTCCACATAATCCAAACCCAATATGAACAACTTACTAAGAGTATCAAAATCCACGTGAGCTTTACCTGGGTGGTAGTAAAGACTCATATTATAGTCCTTGTAAAGATCAAGCCATCTCCTCTGCATGAGGTTAAGATACTTCTGTGTAAACACATACTGCAAACTCTTATGATCCAATAAGATATCCATGTGCACATCATACAAATATTATTGCCAGATTTTTAATGTAAACACCACAACTAACAATTCCAGATCATAAGTTTGATAATTTCTTTCATGCACTATCAGCTGCCTAGAAGCATAGGAAATCACCTTACCATGCTGCATCTAAACACAGCCAAGTCCCACTCGAGATGCATCACAGTAAACAACAAACCCCTCTTTGCCTTCAGGAAAAGTCAAACCTAGAGCAAAAGTTAGCTTATCCTTTAGATTCTAAAAACTACCTTCACAAATATCTGACTAAGAGAACTTTACCTTCTTCTGAGTCAACTTAATCAATGGGGCAGCTATCATTGAAAAAATTTCAACAAACCTCCTATAATCACTAGCCAAACCCAAAAAGCTCTGAATGTTGGTTGGTGTTATGGGTCTAGGCCACTTCTTAAGTACCACCACCATTTGTGGATCCACCATGAACCCTTACTAGAAATAATATGACCCATAAAAGTGACAATGCTCAACCAAAATCCACATTTATAGAATTTGTCAAATAACTGTTGTTCTTTTAAGGTCTGAAATACCATACAAAAGTGATTAGCATGAGCCCCCTCTCTCCTTGAATATACCAAGATGTTATTAATGAACATAATGAAAAAAAGATCTAGAAATTGATAGAAGTTCCTTTTAATTAGATCCATAAGCTTCGCTGGGGACTTGGTCCAACCAAATGACATAAGAAAGAACTCAAAGTTACCATACCGAGTATGAAAAGCTGTCTTAGGGATATCCACCTCCTTATTCTTAAGTTTATGATATCCAGATTGAAGATCTATCTTAAAAAAGAATTTGAGACCTATGCCTATAGTCAATGCACATCCAAAGGGAACCATCTTTCTTGCTCATAAAAAACACTGATGCCCCATACGGGGACACACTAGGATGGATGAAACCTTTATCCAAAAGATCCTTAAGTTTCTTTTTAAGCTCGTTCAACTCAGTTGGAGCCATCCTATAAGTAGGAATAGAAATTAGATGAGTGTCCAGAACTAAGTCAATACTAAACTCAATCTCCCTATATGGAGGAACACCATTTAGGTCATCAGGAAATATCTAAGGAAATCCATTCACCACCGGAATCGAATACAAAGAAGGACCTTGTAACACCTTGAATCTGGTACCTAAAACGCTACACGGTGCTCATTACACCAAAGGACCACAAGTTAAACCATGATAGATTCTATAACTTGGCACTACATAATATACTTTATAAATGTGGAAAAAGGCTGAAAGGCCATAAGTTTTAAATATCTGATAAAAAATAACATCTAGAAATATGGTATATCAATACCAAAACAAAACTGAATTAACTCTCTGAACATGCTATAGTATGAAAGCCTCTAAACTGTCTAAAAACTGTGGATTTGATGGGATATATCCCCAACTAACTCTGGACTACTAAAATAATAAAGTAAAAAAATATTCATGCTATCCTCGAATGATGAGGACTCAATGCTAGTCTAGCTGTTGAGCATCTGATCTACTAAGGATGCTATAGCTTTTGCTTATGAACTTATGGTATAAAAACATTATAGCATATATGCATCAATATGATTGAATGTACAGGTATGCAAGCGAGGTAGGCTAAATACAAGGGATTTATACGTGTGAACAATACTAACTGACTGAATATCATGAATATGAGAACACATTCATGAATACGTGAACTGTAACTGAATTTGAATACTTATAACTTAAGTTTCTTATAATTGATATACTATTATTTGAATGACTATGTCTGACAGTCTTGTTTCTGATGGAACTAGCTGAGTTCCGTACTGTGTTGGGTGACAGTATCTGATAGTCTTGAATTATGTAGAACTGTTTGAGTTCTATTATCGAGACTGAGAAAGTAACTATAGGAAGTAGTCATCTAACCTACATGCCCCAAATGAGATAATATAATTTAGTTGGGGTCTAATCTATAACCTTAATTGGTAGGGTGTCAATACTGCACCACTGGTAAGGACAAACTGTGTGTAATCCCTCCTCTAACAGGTACTCTAAGGAGAATGGTGGGAACCTCATATAATAGGTTAAGCCACCTTATCTACCCTCAACTAACAGGTTTGATGCCTCACCTACGTTGGCTACATAGTTCTGGATTTCAAGGATTGCTTCTAAGAATCATGCCCTCTAACAACAGGTGAGTTCCCATCCTTGGGCTTATTCGGTGCTGAATCCTACTCCTATTTGAATAGACACTGAACATGATCAATTGAACTAAACTAGACTGTGTTCATTGAGTTCTGTTGACCGACGAGATACTACTAAGATTACTGAATTTCTGAGATTTTTGAGATTATTATGTTTACTGAGTTTTCCTAAGTCACATGACTGACTAAGTTCTATGAATCATGGCTTGACTGAGAGTATTTGGAAAACATGACACTGGATTTAGTTATATAGCTAAATTATCTGGTACAAGTACCCCTCAGGACTCAATAGCATTAAACTTATAAGACATGACACTTCTTGACACATGACCATAGTCAACAATTCATGGTACAATCATTGGGGATTTTCATTAAGTATTCGCATGCTATAAGCTTAAACATAAATAGGAATGTATGTAAACATATCATAATTTCATAAGCATAATCTCATGAGCATTACGTCAATCCATTACAAAGAATAAAAATAATGTAGGAGTCATATCAAACATAAGGGAGAAACATGGATTCATCAATTTTGGTAACAAATGAGTCATAAGGGATAATTCCTATTCTCTTAGGCATTTTATCAAACACCTTGTATGCATATCTTTAGGCTTAGGCATAAATATTGAAGTAATACGTCATGGTAACATTTTACACTTCTAATGCATGAGCTTCAACTATATGCTAACATATTTTCATGATAGTCATTAAAGACTTCAACTTGGAAATCAAACAACAACATAAACATGGATATAATTCAATTCATACTATGAAATCCAAAGTTTATATTTCAAATAGGGTTTCTTGAGCTTCATGGGTGAAAGGAACCATGAATCAAACCTTGACATACCTGGGTGGATGATTTCTTGAAGATTGGTGGATGAAAGCTTGAATTATTGACTTGGGATTAAACACCTTGGGTTTCTTGTTCTTAGGGATTGATCTTTGAGAGAAACCCTAATTTGGTGTTGTGGATAAATAATAAAGTTATGAGTTGTGGACTGGTATAATTAGGGGTTAAAAAGGGTGGAAAAAAACCTAAATACCCTTTTAAAAATGGCTAAAAATAGCTGATCGGAAGTGAAGACGGTTTGGGCAACTGTCCGTTTCTAGCTCGACGGTCTGTCGGTCATGACCATTGAACTTAGCAACAAGACGGGTTCACTACCTTAGTTGCGATGACTTAGGCAACAGTCCATCACCAGCTTGATGGTCCGTCAGTCCTGAATGTCGCACTTGGCTAGAAGAAGGGTTCACTGCCTTAGTCGAGACAACTTGGGTGATGATCCGTTGCTAGCTCGATAGTATGTTGGCTTGACCGTTACTTCTAGGTAGTTTCGATAGTTCTCTATAAAATTTCCATAAGTTTTTACTCCGATACTAGTAATGGGTGATCTCTGGATCTGATTGTGAGGTTACTCAACTGAATCTGAGACTGAGACCAAGCCTATCTAATGGGTGATCTTTGCATTTGATAATACTGATACTGAATAACTTTACGTGAGACCATGCCTATCTAGCGGGTGGTCTATAAAGAAATGGAACTATTTGAGTTCCTTACTGAGATAGGTGACTGTATCTGACAGTCCTAATTTTTGAGTTCTACATTGAAGATTGATACTGAATCTACAATTATGGGAGTTCTCACTTAATCGACATGCCCCAAATCTAAACTAGTAGGGTCTAACCTATAACCCCAGCTAGAAGGGTGTCAATACCGTGCCATGGGTAAGGACCTATACTCTGGTCAAGCCTCTCTAATGGGTGACCCTAAGAAAAATTCAAGCCTAAGGCAGTATAATAGTCAAGCCTTTTCCTAACGGGTGACTCCTGCATCTTGTATTAGCTACGTAGTTTTGGAGTTCAGGGATTGCTCCTAACGACATTGCCTCTCTAATGGGAAACTGCCATCCCTGCACTTGCTAAGTGCTAGCTCTTACTCCAAACTGAAAGACTCTGAACTAATTCTTAACTGAACTTAAACTGAGCTGAATCTAATGCTGATCATATTTCTCGAAGGATCTAACTTAGTTAAGCTAAATTTACTTGGTTCCATATCTGATGAAATACTACTAAATCTTGTTATCTGACTAAATAATACTGAGCTCTGAAAAAATTACTCGAATACTACAAAGGTTTGAAATGAACGCTAGCATACTACTAGATCTGACTTGAGTACTGAACTGAGGCTAGAATACTAATGATACTAAGATTACTTAAGTTTTGTATCTATCTGAGAGTATAGATTTCTATAACTCAGTGAGTTCTAAGAATCGTGGCTTGATTGAGATTATCGTGAAAACTGACATTGGCTCTAGACTGCAGCTAAATTGTCAAGTATAAATTCCCCCAAGACTCGATAACATAAAAGTAAAACATAACCATTCATGAATAATCAAGACCACATGCATTCATTTACCATCATAATCACTAAAGCATCTCCTCAAGTATTTAGGAATCATAAACATGTAAAAACATAGGTAGACATGCTATTGGCTCATACTTCTTTTAATAATGTCTTGCATCAAACACTTAGCATGCATTAAATAACACATAATTGGGGAATTTCATGCTATCATTACAATTCATTCACTAAGGTTTTTCAATAAACACTTGGCATGCATGGCTTGCACACAATTGGGGGTTTCTAGTCAACATCGTATAATGGCTTTAATTCTTTCACATAAGTATTTTATCAAATATATGGGGAGCATTTTTTTATTATTCAACAATTTCTACACTTAATTGACATGAACACGTCACTTAACAAGCAACATAAAGATGACTTAGCATGAACATCACATGAATATCATGTACTAGGGACAAAGCTTGAAACCTCATAAACAAAACATAAATTAAAGACTCAATAATAGCATGAACTCCAATTTCAATTCACATAAATCATGAAAACTCATAAACATAAGATCTTTGAAGTTTAGAAAAGGGTTCTTGAGCTTCTTGGATGAATGAGACCCAAGAATCAACATCTGCATACCTTAGGAAACTCTTTCTTGAAGGCTCTTGGAGAGATTCTTGATTTCTTGATTTCTGTTGATTTTTCCTAAAAAATAAAAAAGAATTTTGATATTATAGAAACCCTAGATTTTGATATTAAATAGGAGAAATAAAGTTGTGAGCCTTGATCGTGTATAAATAAGGGCTGAAAAGAGTGAAAAAAGACCAAACAGTCCTTTTTAAAATGAGTTAAAAATGTTAAACGGGGGTCGCGACGGTCGAAGCAAAAGTCCGTCGCTTAGTCTGATGGTTTGTTGGATCGTCCATCGCACATAAATCAGAAAAATAATACATTGCCTCGATGCGATGATCTCACCGATGGTCTATCGCAAATCCGACGGTCTGTCAGATTGTTCATTGCACGTTGGCCAGGATGAGGCCACACTGCCTCAACGATGATGGTCCTAGCAACATTCCATTGCTAGCTTGATGGTCCATTGTCTCAGCCATCGCACTAGGGCTAGAAAAGAGAGTTACTACCTTAGTTACGATGGTCTGTCATAAGCTTGACGGTCCGTTAATTCGACTATTGCACCTCGGCGGTTCAGACTGATTTCTGTAAAATAGCCATAACTTTCTCGTTCGATGTTGGATTTTGATGAAGACACTTCTCAAACTTTTAGGCTCGGATTTACACTTCACTAAACACACTCTAAGGCTCAGACTACGAGAGAATTTTATGGGGTCTTACAGATACCCAAAATTAGCATCAATTTTTCAATATCTAACTAACATACTCAATAAATATATTCAATCTCCTCAAGTGTCAAACCAACTGTTAATATGAGTATATCATTCGAAAATATGTCTAAAAGGATATTACAAGTCTTGGCCAAAGGTGGGCCGAACGCAAACACACTAATTCCAAAAATTAATTTTCTGCAACTTCTACCCCAGACTAGGGTAAGGTATCTAAGTTCATTTATAGAAGTCATGTAAGGCATAATTAGCCCCAAGATAGTAATTCTTCTCATACATGAACAACTAAGGCCATCTTATCTATAATAATAGCCACTAAGACAATTTTACTTAACCTAAGAAACTAAGGAAAATTCCACCCTGAACATGAATGACTAAGGAAATTTCACCTAGCTTTAGTAATTAAGTTATTTCCACTCTAAACATGAATCATGAAGCCTGATTCACCTAAGACATAAATAACTATGCTAATTACTATAAGTTTATGATTTCAAGATAGTTTAAATGGTCCAGCTGAGCCAAATATTCTCATTCATACTCCTAAAACCTAAATCCCACCCATATGTAGCATAATATCATAAACATACTACGAGATCGCTCAATTTTGGAAGAAGCTAAACCTAGACTACTTGGGCATTGTAGAAAAGCTTGAAGAATCCATTATATCACCGATTTCCTCTTTCGAGATGCTTTTGCAAGGTGCCACTCTATCAAAATCATAATTTTCTAATAAAAAATAGAAGAATGATACCCATATTGAACTATTGTACTTCGGGAACAAAATTACGTAAAAATCTCATGCGGGACCTAATTATGGAAATAATATTTCCAAAAACAATTCAACATCCCACTATATGCAAGGAACATTTATCGTAAAAATGGGTGAGTTCTGAGCTATAATGGTACTAAAATAGAGTCACTAAGATTTTAGGGATTTAAGATAAGAATGGAGGAATCAACTATGAAAATTATATAATCTTGCCATAAATTCGATTGGTAACGTGTAAATTAATAATGCTAAAGCTCCACAATCATACACTAATTATTGTCTCAAGAACTCCTACTTTTTTAGGTTTAGGATTTTAGAGAATGGATGAAAATGGTGAGAAATCAGGCTAAGAGGGTATTTACACCTTTCTATGGTGCTCGGGTATCGCTAAAGAGAACTTTGAGCTGCTTATGCAATACTTATTCCAAGGTATGTGATGATATGTGTATTTACACGCCTAAAGTGCTATAATGTACCCATATTTTAGCTATGTTTTGAGGACAAAATATATAATTCATGCACTTTTAGTCCTTTTTCCTGTGAGTGAGCTAACAAACGTGATTAGCAAGTTTTCAGGTATAAATGATGCAGATTTCAGTATTTTATGGATAACTTGACGCCAAAGGAAGCTTCACGAAAGAAGGGAATGAGAGCTTGGACGCCTAGGACTAAAAGTGACGCATGGAAAATCTGTCCCGGGCAAAAACAGCAATTCTAAAGACTTTGGGGATCAGCAGTAACTTAATAGGATTAGGATAATGATCCATTAACCTAGTAGGATTAGGTTAAGTAATGCAGTATCTTAGTAGGAATAGGTAATGGGTATTATAAATACCCTATTTTGCTGGAGCTTTTTATTATTCTTATTCCATCAATCATTCAACAATTACAACAATTCTCTTTCAATTAATTCTTATTACTTTCTCTTCATCTATTAGATTTTAAATTTTCACAACAAGAGAAATACTACTTTGAAAGGAAATCACGCCACAAGCCCTACCAACTTACACTACACGTTCTATCCTTATA
Source organism: Capsicum baccatum var. pendulum (assembly GCA_030864225.1). Lineage (NCBI taxonomy): Eukaryota > Viridiplantae > Streptophyta > Magnoliopsida > Solanales > Solanaceae > Capsicum > Capsicum baccatum. The sequence continues at coordinate 97,703,026 of CM061556.1, read as the reverse complement.
TTGGTATGATGATAATGACTATTGTGATTTCCATTGCACTCATGAGTAGCTAAACTTCTCTGTTGGGGTTATGGAAGCCTTATGAGATACAATCTATTGCTATGAGTTTGTGAATTCTGGACACGTATGCTGCTTATATCATTACTCTCTTCATCTTAATGCAAATTCTTGTGGTTACAAACACATAGAATACACCAGTATAGCATTAACTTGTTCGAAAGAAAAGTTATATGTCTGAAAAACAGATAATGTCAAGGCAATAGGGCACCAACCCCTGTTAAAAAGTTAGTGCCGTAACTGGATTAACCTCTTGGAGAATTTGTACCGTTAGATACGCTTTAAGCTCGAAAGAGTTAAAGTGAAATAATCTTTGATGGTCGAAAGACGCCTGGATTTACCATAGAATACAATTCTCTATAAGTACATGCATGTCTGAATTCCGCATAACTCATAGCCAATAGAGACGTATAACTCATAAGGTGGACAAAACCCCAACTCTCAATTCTCATTGGTTAAACATCTTACTAAACATTCTTTCTTTTTACTTTGCTATTTTCCGTTTTTCACTTTGTTACATTATTGCACGCTACAATCCCCCTTTTTTACGAAATGTTCACCAAAAGTCTAGTAATCTGTACTTAGTGACCAAGTATTCTCTGTGGGATTCGGCACCCAACCCAGTTTGGGTTCTATATTTGACAACGACCGCTTACACTCTTACGAGAGCTGTAGTTTGAGCGTTATCAGTATGCCAATTTCTTACACTATTAGTAGGTTTCTTACCTAACATATGTCTGCATAAGAATGTTTCACGCACGCAACACTATTATCGCTTATACGACACTATTATCACTTATGCAATAACCCTGCTACTGCCAAGCTACTCACTTAAGCGACAAATGAGTTTCCTAAGAAATATATGTTATTGTTTTCCAGTTCACGTAGTGTATAGACCCAATTCTGTACCTTGGATGCTACACGATACTCATAATTTTGAAGGAACACAACTAACCGATTACGGATACCTTGTGAAATAACTATGTAATAAATACTGTAATGATTGCGGAAATAGGTGAAAACATATACCATAAGGTTTAAGTCTGTAAATAAATCTAAATGCGGTATCAAAATAAGAAAACTGAATATAAGTACTGAAAAACTGAACTGTCTGAAAATACTCGTCTAAATATCCTCTAACTGTTTGAACTATGGAGTTGATGGGACAATCCCCCAACTAACTTCATCTACTAAAATAGAACTCAAGTACTACAAATAATAAGTATGTCCTCAAACTATGAGGACTCACCACTACTCTGAAAGATGAGAATCTGAACTGCTAAGGGTGCTCAGGAGCTTGTGTATCTGAACCTATGATATAAGACATCATAGCGCAAAGAAAAGAATGCGTTAGTACTTTGAATATACTGGTATGCTCAGTTAGGTAGGATGATATGCATTGGTTCATATGTATGCACAATAATAAATCAATAAAATGAGTATAGCTGAGTAAGAGTACAAGCATGAATACATAGACGGTAACTGAGATCGTGCTAGTACTGAGTACAAAATCAGAATACTGATAACCGATGTCTGAGTTTATAAACACTGTATTAGTGATTATCTGAATGACTGTATCTGATATTTTTGAATGTTCTAGAACCATACTAAGTTCTGTAGTAACATAAGTGACTATATCACATACTCCTGGATCTGTAGATCTGAACTGAGTTCTATTCTAAGACTAAGACTGGAATTGAGACTGTGAGAGGTAATCATCTAATCGACATACCCTTTTTCAAACTGATTTGGGGTCCAACCTATAATCCCGGTTGGAAGGGTATCAATACCATGCCACGGGTAAGGACAAACAGTAAGTTAACCCTCTCTGGAAGGAACCTCTTTCATTAACCCTCACTGGAAGGATAACTTAGATGAGAAATATCAACCCTCTTAATGTCTGGTAGGAAGATACCTTAACCTAGGCTGGCTATATAGTTTTGAAATACATGGATTGCTTCTATGGTGAATCCCTCTGCTGACAGCAATGCCCCTATCCCTGGGTTAAGTCAGTGCTGAATCCTACTCCCAACTGAATAGACGCTGAACTGATTTCTAATCTGTACTAGGGTGGATAGACGGAATACGATTGAATTTTGCTAGCTGACTTAGTTTGCTGAGGTCAAAACTAGATGCTGAATTAGACTGGACTAATGTGGATTCCACTGAGTTTTCCTGAGTTTAATAACTGACTGAGAGTACTACTGATCGTATCGTGAATGATACTATTCTATGACTGACCATGACTCTAGGTAATCAGCTAAATTGTCGGGTACAAGTACCCCAGGACTCAATAGTATAAATTAAGAGACATGGAACAACATGAAACATTTAAACTATGAAATTAATTATCATTCATTCATTGGGGCATTTTGACAAACACTTGCATGATATAACTTGCACATAAGCTAACTTGACATGATTTCATTCTTTTAAAAGTTCACATGGCCAATTTATCAAACACTTGGTGAGCATAGTTTATCCACATTGTAATGAACAACAAGTGAGCATCATAATTCATCTCTAATTTTACAAGTCAAGGGTTTATCATGGATTCATATGAATCTACACACATAATGATTAATTTCACATGATATATATATATATATATATATATATATAAAATCATGAATTAAGAGCTTAATCTAAATAGCAATCATGGATACACTTTAATTAAAATCATGGAAATTATAAAATAAATTATTTAGAGTTCAAAAGATTTTTTTGGACTCCAAGGGTGGAAGGAACCCTTGGATGATAACTTTACATACCTTTGTTGAAGAATTGCTGAAAGATTATGGTTGAATCTTAAGTTCTTGATTTGAAATTGGATCTTCTAGGGTTTTGTTACTGAGAAAATTTGAGAATGAATGACTATATTTACTCTATAGGGAGTTTTATTTTGTATTTTGGGGGATGAGGGTCGAGGGAAAAACATCTAAATACCCCCAAGAACGTTGTCTTTAATGACTAAAAAGTAGGTTACTGACGAGCAGGTCAATTCAGTGCGTTGATGGAATTAATGCAATATCCAATGCATCGAGCCATGTTCGCATCGATTCATTGAAATTGGATGTTGGTAGTTTGGAAAAATAGTAATCAATATAATAGTCAATGTGGCGTGCCAAGATCACATTGATTCAATGTTTTGGGATTTCAAAGAAGCTTCAAACGAAGTCTGAAAAATCCTAAACTTGTTTGAAAATACCTACGAACATTCCTGATCATGAATTAACCTATACATCAACATTTATTAGACTTAAAGGTCACATTATAAGATTGCCAATATTTGTAGGTTAAAATGACTCTAAGTCAAAGTACTTTGCTAAAATATTCTAAGTCTGGGACCGTTTGACAAGCCTACAAGACTGAATTAATTTTAAGAATTTGTGGGGTCTTAGATTATCTCCCCCTTGGGAATATTCATCCTCGAATGAGATTGATAAGACTAAGAATACTGAGAAACTGACTTACTTACTAGACATGAACATCTGGAACATGACTATATGAATGACATTACTAGTATTATGAATTATTATACTGAACATGCGTATCTGATGCCTGGATGTAGCTGAACATTATTCATAAATGAATGACTGGGATTACTGATAAACTAAATTTATATACTTGACATGCATATCTGATGCATTGATACATGACTGAACTGGCTCATGAATGTATAACTAAGCATGCAATGGTAACTAATACCAAGTTTGTAACTAAAATTTCAACATGAAACTGATTAAGATTAAGGAAATTATTACCTTTAGCTAAGTCTGGATTAGAAGAGAATAGATGAGGATACTTGGTTTGCATTTCTGCTTCTGCTTCCCAAGTAGTTCCCTCAACAAACTGATTTCGCCAAAGAACATTGACTAGAGGAACTTTTATGTTCCTCAGTCTGCAAATCTGATAGTTAAGGATTTTGACTGGGATCTCTTCATAAGAGAGGTTGTTATAAATATCTATGCCCTAAATAGGGACTATGACTCCTGGGTCACCTATATTCTTTAGCAAAGAGACATGGAACACTGGATGAACTGAAGATAAATCTAAAGGTAACTCAAGATCGTAATCTACCTTTCCAAAATGGCTGAGGATTCGGTAAGGACCGATATATCAGGGACTGAGTTTCCCATTTTTGCCAAAATGCTTTACTCCTTTCATACAAGACATCTTCAAGTAAACATAGTCACCAATCTCAAACTCGAGATCCTTTATGCGCACGTCAACGTACGATTTCTGCTGACTTTGAGCTGTCTTAAGCCTTTTGCTGATCAACTGGACCTTCTCTAAGGTATCAAACACCAAGTAAGGTCCTAATGCTATATCCTTACCCACTTCAAACCAACTAATAGGACATCTACACCTCCTCTCATAAAATGCCTCAAATAGAGCTAGCTGAATACTAGAGTAATAACTATTGTTTTAGGTAAATTCAATCAAAGGGAAGTGGCCATCCCAACTACCTTTAAAGTATATCACACATGCTCACATCATATCTTCTAAGGTCTGAATGGTCCTTTCTGCTTGACCATATGTCTGAGGATGAAAGACTGTAGTGAGATGAACTCGGGAACCAAGACCCTTTTGGAATGCTTTCCAGAAATAAAAGGTGAACTGGGTACCTCTATCTAAGATAATGGACAATGGAACACCGTACAATTTGACCAACTCCCTAATATAGAGTTTGGCGTAATCTTTGACTGAATAAGAGGTCTGAACTGGAAGGAAATGAGCTTATTTAGTCGTCCTATGTACAATGATCCAAACTGAATCATGCTAATGACGAGTACAAGGCAATCCCATTACAAAGTCCATGTTTACTTTTTCCTATTTCTAGGTTGGAATACTAAACTTCTGCATGGACCCACTAGGCTTCTGATGCTCAATCTTAACCTACTGATATGTTATGCACTTATCCACAAATTCTGCAATGTCTCTTTTCGTCCCACTCAACTAATAGATCTTCTGAAAATTATGGTACATCTTCATGGCCCCTAGATGAATAGAGTAACGCGCACCATGCACCTCTGCGCAAATTTGGTGCCTCAAGTCATCTACGCCTGGAACACACAAATGACCCTAACGACGCAAATAACCATCTTCCCCTTAGGAGAAAACCTCTACCTTCTGATTTTTGACTAAATTCTTCAACTGGACTAGACTAGGATCCCTATCCTGCTTTTTATTTACTTCAAAAACTAGGGAAAAATCTGAGATACTTTGCACCCACACACTAACTTCTACTGAATCAACTAAGCAAACAACTAGTTGGGCTAGCTGATGAACTTCCTGGGCTAACTTTTTCTTAATATTCTCAACATGGGAAACACTACCCATGGACATTCTACTGAGAGCGTCATCCACTACATTGGCCTTTCCTGGATGATACAGAACACTCATGTTATAGTCTTTCAACAATTCCAACCACCTTCTCTAACGGAGGTTGAGGTCTTTTTGAGAGAACACAAACTACAGTCTCTTATGATCAGTGAACACATCAACGTACACACCATACAAGTAACGCCTCCAAATCTTTAAGGCAAAAACAACTGGTAATAACTCAAGATCATGAGTAGGATAGTTCTTCTCATGGGGCTTAAGTCGTCTAGAGGTGTAGGCTATTATCTTACCTTCTTGCATCAAAACAAAACCCAATACGACATTGGAAGCATCACATTACATAACAAAACCATCAAAACCATCTGGTAGGGTCAATGCTGGAGTTGTGGTAAGTCGAGTGTTCAACTCTGGAAAAATCATCTCATAAGACTCTAACCACCGAAACTTGACTTTCTTCTAAATTGATCTGGACATAAGCGATGCAATCAACCAAAATCCCTCAACAAACAATCATTAATAACCAACCAAACCAAATAAACACCTAATATTTGATTGAGAGATAGGCTAGGGCCTGTTTCTCACTACTTCAGTCTTTTAGGGATCAACTCTAATGCCATCATTGAAAATTATATAGCCAAGGAATGCTACTGAACTTAGTAAATATTTTAACTTATTGAATTTGGTGAATAGCTGATGGTTTTTGAGAGTCTGCAATATTTTTCTGAGATGGTCTGCATGATCATGTTCACTACGGGAGTAAACAAGGATGTCATCTATGAAGACTATGATGAACATGTCCAAGTACTGCTTGAACAAATGGTTCATCAAGTCCATAAAGGCTGCTGGGGCATTGGTAAGACCAAAGGACATGACTAAATTTTCAAAGTGGCCATACCAAGTTTGGAAAACCATTTTTAGAATATCATTTTCCTTAACTTAGAGTTGATGATAAGCTTATATGAGGTCTATCTTAGAGAAATAACTTGCATGATGGAGTTTATTAAACAAGTCATTGATTCTAGGGTGTGGATACTTGTTCTTGACCGTAACTTTGTTTAACTGATGGTAATCTATACACATTCTAAGGAAACCATCTTTCTTACACATGAATAAAACTGGTACGCCCTACAGGGACACACTAGGTCTGATGAATCTCTTATCTATGAGATCCTTTAATTCTCTAGGTTTTTTTGGAGACATTCTATTTGGCAAGACAGATATAGGCTGAGTATCTAGGAGAATATCAATTCCGAAACTAAATTCCCTTTCGGGAGAAACTTCAGGAATATCTTTGGGAAACACATATGGGAATTCACATACTAGTGATACTGATTCAAAAGTAGGGGTTTCTAAACTAGAGTCTTAGAATCAAATGAGATGGTAGACACATACCTTAGATATCATCTTTCTATCCCGAAGGTATGAATTAAGTTGAACCCTAAGTGCTGAAGTACAACCCTTCCGCTCTAGGATGGGTTCATTCAAAAACTGAAACTAGACAATTCTATTTCTTCAGTCGACTGAGGCATAGCAAGAATATAGCCAATCTAAGACAAGAATCACATCAAAATAAGTCATCTCTAATTCAACTAAATCTGTTGAAGTGACTTTCTGAGATATCATAACCAGACAGTTCCTGTGTACCCGTTGAGCTATGATAGATTTACCCACTGGGGTAGAAACTGAGAAGGGCTCTACTAGAATTTTGGAACTGATTCCAACATCAACTTTTATATATGGAGTAATAAAAGACAAAGAAGTTCCAAGATCTAGCAAAGTATAAACATGCAAATAAAAAACTTGTAACGTACCAGTGACCACATCAAGAGAACTTTCCTGGTCCTGTCGGGACTGAAAAGCGTAGAGTTTGTTTATGCGCTGCCCACTGGTGTCACTAGAACAGGCACCCTATTAGTTTGAGCAACTGTAATGAGCTGGGGGATGGTTATGCTAACTCTACAAACCAACTTGAGGACACTATCTGATTTTGTGGCCTAGCTTTCCATATTTGAAACACACATCGCTGCCATCTCTACAAATACCTGGGTGGTTTCTGCCTAACTTATGGAAAAAAGGATTGGTTCGAGGATTTCTAATATTGCCCTGTGGTTTAGGGCCGGATGCCCAATCTTGGTTGCCATCTCTAAATTTTAGCACTGGAGCATTTGTTGAGAAAGGAGCTGGGACTTAGGGTTTCAGGCAGAATAGAGAATGATTCCTACCCTATAACTTAGGCTTAGAAAAATTTGAAACTACCTATTCTTGGTTGCTTATTTTCTCTCTCCTTCTCTCTATTCTTAGCCTCTTTTATTTGCTGAGCATGGAATATAAGCCTTACTATATCCATCTTCTTAATAAACATTGCGGTCCTAGCTATCTGCTATCTGCTAGAACATGCATGGCATATCTGGCTAACATAGTAAACTTAAGCGAATAATCTTGTACTGTCATATTGCCCGACTTCAGGTTTATAAACTTCAAAATATTTGCCTCCGTCAACTCTAGCAGGAAGAACCTATCCAGAAAAGTAATTATAAACTCCTCCCATTCTATGGGCCCTACATCTGTGGCCCTTTTTAACTTCTACTATTTGAACCATGAGTGAGCTATATCCTATAACTGATATACAACCAACACATCACTCTCAACAGTAGAGACCCCCATGATATCGGTAACCTTCTGCACCTGATCAAGAAATTCTTGAGGGTCTTCTTCATACATAGACCCAGTAATTGATAGAGGATTCATTTTATGATGAAGTCTCAAATATTAGAAGCAATAATATTAGCCACTAGGTTGGCTGGAATCATCGTTGGACATTTATTCTGAGCTTTCAAAGAATGAGCTAGGGTGGTGAAAGCTGCTTTGAACTTGCGTAGGAGACCTGTTCACCCAAAGGATCTGAAAAGACGGGCTGAGGGGATGATTGATCTCCCATTCCTCTTCCCTGAGTCCTCTTTCGAGGCATATTCTATAAATAGAAGAGAAGCTTGGAATAGAAAGAGAGTGTAATGGGAACTCATGCTCACTCGCATGACATAAATACGGAAAGAAGGGAAACTTTTCCTAAAACATATCTAGCCTCATGTCCATAAGTGTGGCGTGCAACACACCCATGCACAAGACTCTACTAGATGTGACTTTTAGACTTCCTAGGACACTATTAAACCTTAGGCTCTGATAACAAGTTTGTAGCGCCCAAACGTCTATACCCTGGATGCTACACGGTGCTCATAATCTCAAAGGAACACAACCTAAACCATAAATGGTACTTGTTACAATAATTGTGTAATAAATATAGGAATGATTGCGTAAATAGGCAAAAACATATTCCATAAGGTTCAAATCTATAAATGAATCTGAATGCAGTATGAAAATACCAAAGCTGAATATAAGTACTGAAAAACGGAATAACTGCCTGAAAATACTCTAGTCTGAAAAGTCTCAAGCTATCTAAACTATGGAGTTGATGGGACGGGCACCCAACTAACTCCATCTACTAAAATAAAACTGAAGAACTATAAATAATAAGCATGTCCTCGAACTATAAGGACTCACTACTACTCTTAAAGCTAAGAATTTAAATTACTAAGGGTGATCTAGAGCCCGTGCATCTGAACCTATGATCTAAGACATCATAGCACAAAGAAAAGCATGTGTCAGTACTTTGAATATACTGATATGCTTAGTAAGGTAGGCTGATATACATGGGTTCATATGCATGCACAATAATAACTGAAGAACATAAGTATAGTCGAGTAAGAGTACATGCATGAATACATAGACTGTAACTGAGATCGTGCTAATATTGAGTACTGAATCTGAATACTAATAATCGATGTCTGAGTTTACAAAAAATGTATTACTGATTATCTAAATAACTGTATCTAACAATTCTAAATACTGTGGAACAATACTGAGTTCAGTATTGAGCCGAGTGACTACGTCTGATAGTCCTAGATCTGTAGAACTGAACTGAGTTCTATTCTGAGCCTAAGACTGGAATTGAGATTGTGGGAGGTAATCATCTAACTGACATGTCCCTTCTATAACTGATTTGGAGTCCAACATATAACCCAGTTGGAAGGGTGTCAATACCGTTCTAGGGGTAAGGACAAGCTGTGAGTTAACCCTCTCTGAAAGAAAGCTCTTTTATCAACCCTCATTGGTAAGATAACTCAGATGAGAAAGATCAACCCTTATAATGTCTGGCAGGAAGATACCTCAACCTACCCTACCTATGTAGTTTTGTAATGTAGGGATTGTTGCTAAGGGTCAAACCCTCTGTTGACCGGAATGCCCCCATCTATATTTTAACTCGGTGCTGAATCTTACTCCCATATGAATAGATGCTAAACTGATTTTTAGTCTATACTAGGTTGGACTAATGAAATACTACTGAATTTTGTTAGCTAACTGAGTTTTCTGAGGTCTGAACTGGATGCTGAATTTTACTGGATTAATATTGATTTTACAAAGTTTTCCTGAGTTCTATAACTGATTGAGTGTACTACTAATCATGTTGTGACTGATATTGTTCTATGATTGTCCATGAGTTTAGGTAATAAGGTAAATTGTCGGGTACATGTACCCCTAGGACTCAATAGCATCAATTAAGAGAGATGGCATAACATGAAACATGTAAACTATGAACTTGATCATCTTTCATTCGTTGGGGCATTTTGACAAACACTTGAATGATATAACCTGAACATAATATAAATCGACATGATTTCATTCTCTTAATAGTTCACATGGATAATTTATAAAACACTTGGTGAGCATAGTATATGAACATAGTATTGAACAAAAAGTGAGCATCATAATTCATCTCTAATTTCACAAGTCAAGGGTTTATCATGGATTCACATGAATCTACACACATAATGATCAACTTCACATGATATATATATATATATATATATATATAATCATGAATTAGAAACGTAATCAAAATAGCAATCATGGATACACTTTAATTCCAATCATAGAAATCATAAAATCAATTACATGAAGTCCAAAATAGATTCTTGGAATCCAAGGGTGGAAGGAACCCTTGGATGAACATTTCACATACCTTTATTGAAGAATTTCTGAAAGCTTATGGTTGAATCTTGAGTTCTTGATTTGAAATTTGATCCTCTAGGGTTTTGTTCTTGAGAAAATTTGAGAAAAAATGATTATATTTGCTCTATAGGGAGTTTAATTATATGTTTTGGGGAGCTGAGGGTCAAGTGAAAAAACCTAAATACCCACAAGAACACGGTCTTTAATGACTAAAAACTGGGTTATTAATGTGCAGGTCGATGCGGCACATCATTGGAATTGATGGGATAGCCAATGCATCACACCATGTTCATATTGATTCGCTGGAATTGGACGTTAGTAGCTTGGGAAAATATTAATCAACGCGATAGTCAACCTGGAGTGCCAAGATTGCATTGATTCACTATTTTGGGATTCCAAAGGAGCTTCAAATTAAGTCCAAAAAATCCAAAACTTGTCCAGAAATACCTACAAACATTCCTGATCATGAATCAACATAAACATCAATATTTAATGGACACAAAGGTTGCAAAATAATACTGCCAACGTTCATAGGTTAAAATGACCCTAAGTCTACGTACTTAGCTAAAATATTCTAAGTCTTGAACCCCTTGACTAGCCTACCGGACTTAATTAAGCTTAGGAATTTGAGGGTTCTTACACTTAGGCAATTAAGTGCATCTCTTAAGCGATGGATGAGACAGAGAAATTCCATGTCTCTGCCAACCCCTCGTGATGCATCCAAAATCTCATATACCAAAACACACTATGATACCTTATTAAATTTAATGTTCCAGACTCAATTGCACAGTCAAAATTTCCATTTGATGTTGTTTTGATTAAAAGTAGGTCCCACGCCTATTTGCCATTTTCTCAACTTTCGGCCAATAGCCTAAAATAAGTACAGGAGTTTTTAAAACCAAATGAAGGGTCCACCTAAACTAAAATAAATTTTCTAGAGTTTTTAAAACAATAAAAATTATCATACACAGTTATTTCACTAATGTTTTTGATCGATAACCAATTTGATCCAATAAAAGCTTCAAAATAAGGAATTGGCTCTAAAAACCAAATGAACTACTCGGTAACCAAACTTTTAGTTTGGGTAAGTCATAAATGACTTGGGGAAGATATAGAAAATCTCTAAATGGAAAAAATTAGTGGGAATACAAAAAGTGACGAAAAGGGTCATTACAATATCTCACTATGTTGTCACAATCACCTATCTCTCAGTAACGTACCATATGTACAAAAAATATAACAAATGCACATTATTATCATATGTTATTTAAACAAATGCTTCATAGTTATAAGCTTAGACATAAAATAATATAAATCAAACAAATAATCAATACAATTATGTCTGAAGACCAATCAAAATGCTTATCAATTCAAATCACATACAAGATACTATCTCAAGTTTAACTTTATGTAGTCTCCCATAAATTCCTCCCAATTTCTCCATAACCATTATTATGCCAAGGACTCTTGCATCTAGTTCCTAGTTATAGGGTACCAAATATTAATTAAAATTATCACTCCCCTAAACACTACTTTATTAGACATTTATTTGTCAATTTATCAATTACCAGCATACTATGCGATCCCTAGTTTATCCACCTTTTATCATGAATCAAAATTTAATAGTTATCTACGTATTTTTCACAGAGTATATACATCATGATAAAACTTCACACATCATAAACAAACTATAATAATAATCACCTCAAAGTGATCATACAATTAAGTATACACATAAAATGGTTAATCAACACATACATATTAGACTTATTGACAGTTGAATTAGCACATAATCTATCACCACTATTTAGAATATCCCTAATTTATGTATCAAAAACATGATGATAAACACATCCATATTTATACACATAATCTTTCTTATGTTATTCTCAGTTTATCCATACGTACAATATGCCCAAAGGCCTAATCACTCTTTTTCCCATTAGTTCTACATACTATATATAATATTTACTCAAAATTTACTACTCATAAACCATAAACTACCTCAATGCTAAGTCTATAAGGTGAATGTAATCATTCTATTTAAAATAATATAGGGTTATTGACGGAGGATCTGCAAGGGGGATGATAGAATCAGATTCCTTGAAAGATTGTACTATTTATTCTTGGTGTTCTTTATTAGAAAATAACTTTTGTAAATTTTTTGGAGAGAATTTTTTTTTTTAGAATAATTCTAGAGTCTTAAATTTGACATGAATTTGTTTGTAGTTTACGTATTTTGTTATAGTAGCAAATTTCTTATTGCAATTGGCTTGTTATCAAGGGAAACATGCCAGTAGGTGACCTTATTAGGTTGATCTCAAATATTTTGTTCTACTTATTCAACAATCATTACACTAATATTTAACCCAAAATCATATTCAAACTACCAAGAAATTTTTTATATTATTGTATTTTTATCAGATATTTTTTAATAATGATAAGACGAGTCACTACAACTAGACTCGATAGGACCATGCTCGTAGAAGAGATAAATATCTAAAATAGTGAATTTGGTGCATAATTCACCCCTGTAAAAGTAGACCACTCTAGGATAAACTGAATTTCTAAGAGCAAACACCCTTGAAGTCACCCTCTTTTTTTGGTGCAACAAACCGACTATAGGTGTATCTCTATAGGTGCATATTTACTAGATATAGCTGCTATAATAAATTCCGTGTAGTTCCTCAGTTAATTTGGTCTTTGAAAAAGTCTAAATTCTATCCTTACTATCTTAACTATGACTCACCCTACGAGTCATAGGGTGTCTTGATAAATTAAGTGGACCAAGTTATAAGGTGTCTAGTGAATGGTGTTTGAGTTAATGCCCTGGGGACACGAGTCGTAATGACCCATGGCGATTCCTGGGGATCAAATCATAACCTAATTAAAAATTTATAGGAAAAGTTCTTCTCTGAGTACAAGTGGATCACTATGAGTCATAAGGACTTGTTACGAGTTATTAGGTGAAAAATGTAAGATGTCTAGTGTTTGCCCAATTGGGTTTTGTGTTGACTACGACTGGACTATATGAGTCATATGGTCCCATGATTTGTGGTACCAGTTTAGTCGTAGGTTCAATAGTTTATGGGTGTCCTAGGAACTATCTTTGTTATGACCTAGGGTGCCGATTCGAAATGTGTCTATATAAGTCATATAGTAACCCGTTTTCACTTTCGACAATTGTTTAGTATTCTCATTAAGGGTACTTTGGACATTCACCTTCTATACCAAATAGAACCCATGACTTAAAACCCTATTGTGGACCCCATTAGCATTGTTAACTCACTAAAACACTTTTAAAAAACTCTATATAATTCTCTCCAAAAGCCATAGTTAGGGTTTATAAGAAGTAGGTCATCCAAGAGATTAATGGTTGAATTACTTTTGTGAAACATGTTATTTCTGGCATTTTACTCTTCCCTCATTGTTAATTTGTTAAAATCATGTTGTTTAGATTATTGTTCATGAGATATTTATGTTGATTTTTTAACAAGGCTTGGGGGTTTTGAACGCTAGTTGTTGAATAACATCTTCCTATGGTTTACATATGATTTATCACTCTTTAAATATTGCTTTGAACTTATGGGTGCATAGGTATGGGGATTGAAATAGGGATTGTGATTTTCCAAGACTTGTGACTTTTGAAGTGGTTATCACCTAACCCCATATTGTGAATTTGGTTTTTAATTATAAAAAAAATGGGAATTGGTAAAATTAAACTATTCTTGAACTATAGTATTATGATTTTGAATTGAACCACATGGGTTCATGTTTTCATAAGTTATTGCATAACTGAACCTAGGGGTTGTGAATTCTCCCAAGTAGTGTAATTATTTTGGCATTCTGTTGTTACCTTACAAGTGTAGTTTGTATGACGATACCAATAATCTATGCCTTAATGGTAAATATGGTTCAATGAATGGTAATGTATAATGGATATTTTGAATTAGGCTTTAATATTAGTTTTGTAGTTGTGTCATGAAAGTAGAGGTCGGAGTGATCAATAATGGAAATTGCATTTGTCGATACGAGGGTCAAAGTGACCAGAGAGGTTCGAGCCCCTTTATTATTATTACATGATTAGGGAGGTTTAATTCCCTGGTACATCATTACATGTTTGGGTGCTTAAGTCACCTTAGTATATGATTAGGAGGTCTTAGATCGCTATGCTTATATATGATATTATTCTCCAATTTGTGTGGCTACACATACTAGGGCTTGATCAGGGTGAGAATTTGGGCCCATATAGCCCGTGGGTACATGTAATGATGATTCATCTATACAATCCAGGTTGAAGTTTTAAAGCACATGTTAAGCCTTGTTCCCAATCCCGACATATGTTATATCTATATGTATATGCAATGGTCGTGAATGATTTTGAATTTTTGAGTACGGAATTATGTTATTCTTATCCTTGATTTACATACTAGTCTTCACCCTACTAACCATCTTCGGCTACTGTATCCTCACCAAGTACAGACACCAGAGCTTATTTTACTTTTTCTGCAAAGAGTTAGGTCATTCAGTTTAGTTTATTAGTTCGTGGTGTTGTGGTGAAGTGGTCAGATAACTTACCCTGAAAGTCTTTTACATCTCACCATATTTATTCTTTAATTTGAGTTGATAGTTACCTTTATTATCATTAACATTATTATTTTTATTCTCATTATTATTTTTAAAAGTTGGGGACATGTCCCGACCATGATTGGTTTTTGTTCTTAATGTAGAAGCCTTTAATTGGATTTTTGTGGATATTGCGTAGTGTTGTTAGTTTTTTTGGCTGGTCATCCATCGTCGGTTATAGACTTCAAATAAATTTTTTTAAGCATATTGCGTACAACCTTTTTATATGTTCAGAATTCATCTAGTACTGGGGTATGTTGTGTTTGGTTTGGTTAGGTGTAGGGGTGTTCTCCAGTCTACGTAGACTTGAGACACCCGTCATGGACATGCCTTTGTTTGGGTCATGATAGGAATGGTATCTGAGCCTAGATTTGGTATTATTGGGTGTCCAACAAAGATATGTCAAGTAGAGTCTATTTATGGGTATGTAACGTGCCACACTTATAAGGAAAAGGTTATGAGGCAGTTAGGAATGTTTTCCTTACTTTGGTGTTATTTTATCAAGCTATATAGTCTAAGGTATTGGATCTATGCTAATTCCCATGTGTTCTCTTTCCACATCGTATCTCCTAAAAGATTTGATGCTTACTGCAACTCTTCTATCTTATCTAAGGAAAATAGGAATGGTGCTCATCCTATACTAAGAGTTCAGAACCGGTCTAGGGTCACTACTTCTGATTGTCTTAAGGGATCTCCACTGGTTGCCCTATATCTCCTCAAGTATCTCAAGTTAGAGTGTCTAATGCTAAGTTTTTCTAGTCAAATCATTTGCTCAGCCAATTGGTGGCCTTCTGGATCGAGCGTGCTGTCTTTGTTTCTTCATCATTTAAGGTCTCTAGGGTTGGAAAATTTAAGAGGTTGAGTCCTTTTGCTTTCACTAAATCTAGATTTAAGATACTCAAAATTTTATTAGTGATATGGAAAAGATTTTTCGTGTGATGCATATCACTGGTATGGAGAGTCTAGAGTTTCCTGCTTACAGCTGAAAGATGTGGTATAATAGTGGTATGAGGGGTAGGACTAGTCTAGGGGAAATACTGCTGAGTCTACTTTGTAGGATGAATTCTTTGGCACTTTTATTTTTTGCCACTTTCCTGAGGAGTTGAGGGAAGAAAGGACTATGGAATTTCTGAATTTGAAGCAAGGAAAGATATCAGTAAAAGAGTTCTCCTTAAAATTTCATCAACTGTTGCATTACGCTCCAAAGTTGGTGTCTAGTATGAGGGTTAGTATTAGGAACTTTACTTCTACGTTGTCCTATCAGTTGATTTTGGAGAACTGATGATAGGCGTATTTACACGCCTAAACACCATAATTTACCCATATTTTAGGCTAAGTTTTAAGGAAAAAATATATAATTCCTGCACTTTTAGTCCTTTTTCCTGTAAGTGATCTAACAAATATGATTAGCAGGTTTTCAGGTAAAAATAATGAAGATTTCAGCATTTTATGGATAACTTGACGCCAAAGGAAGCTTCACGAAAGAAGGAAAGCAGCGTTTGGACACCTATGGACTGAAAGTGATGCATGGATAACTTGTCCCGGGCAAAAACAGCATTTACAAAGACTTGGGGATCAGCAGTAACTTAGTAGGATTAGGACAAGTGTGCAGTAACCCAGTAGGACTAGGACAAGGATAAAAACCCTATTTCAATAGGACTAGGATATGGATGTTATATAAACCCTATTTTGCTGAAACTTTTCAGCATTCTCTTCTTATTCCCCCTTCGATTCCTTCCCATTCTAATAAATTCTTATTCACTCATTAATTAATTCAAGTCTTTTTCATTCAACGTTTGATCCTAATTCACGTTACACTTTCTGACAGAGAAAGCACGACCCTTGTGACCAACGTGAGATCATGATGATGTTTATTGTGATCTCCGTTGCAATCATGAGTAGCTAAACTTCTCTGTTAGGGTTATGGAAGCCTTATGAGATACTATCTATTGCTATAAGTTTGTGAATTCTTGAAACGTATGCTGCTTATATCATTACTCTCTTCATCTTAATTTAAATTCTTGTGGTTGCAAACATATAGAATACGCCAGTATTGCATTAACTTGTTTTTAAAAAAGGTTACATGTCTGGAAAAGAGATAATGTCAAGGTAATAGGGAACTAACCCCTGTTAAAAAGTTAGTGTCGTAACTGGATTAACCTCTTGGAGAATTTGTACCATTAGATACGCTTTAAGCTCGAAAGAGTTAAAGTGAAATAGTCCTTGATGGTCGAAAGACGCCTGGATTTACCATAGAATACGAGTCTCTATAAGCGCATGCATGTCTGAATTACGCATAACTCATAGTCAATAGATACGTACAACTCATAAGGTGGACATAACCCTAACTCTCGATTCTCATTGATTAAAACCTACCAAGTACTCCGTTTTACTCTTCTATTTTCCGTTTTTACTTTGTTATTTTGTTACATTATTGGACGCTACAAAATTCCCCCTTTTTACGAAACTTTCACCGAAAGTCTAATAATCGTTGCTTACTTAGTGACCAAGTATTCTCTGTGGGATTTGACACCCAACCCAGTTGGGTTCTATATTTGACAATGACCGCTTACACTCTTACGAGAGCTGTAGTTTGAGCGTTATCAAAAATTGGCGCCGTTGCTGGGGAATACGGTTGTCTACTAAGTTTGTGATAGTTACTAGACCCTTTGGTCAAAGATTCTCGTACTTTACTTTTAGTTGTTGTTTTTGTTTTATTTAGGTTCTATTGACAGAATGGATGCGCAACGTGACATTGAAAGAAGCGCTGCTCAACAGGAGCAGGCTAGACTAGCTGCGTTGGCCGCTGCTCAAGTGCACCAACAGAATATTGGTAACCCAGGTCGTGCAAAAAATCCTGATGATGAGGAACTGGGCGATGAGGAGATACTAAACTCACTGCAGACTGCTGAGATGGAGGAACCCATGAAAAGGAGAGATCGTCAAGCGCGATTGAGGCCTGATCGCGGAGATGTACAAATTCCTTTTGATGACGATGATGATTATTTGGATGGACCTGCTGCCACAGGAGCTATTATTCTTTCTCCATTGGCACCCAGAGCCAAGTTCAATATCACTAGCACCATGATTCAGCTATTGCAATTCAAGGGATTATTTGGTGGACTAGTAGACGATGATCCGAATATGCATCTGATCAACTTTATCTCTACATGCAAGTCATTCGTCAATCTAGGCGTTGGGCAGAATGCTATTCGGCTGTGTTTATTTCCATTGTCTCTATCTGGGGAGGCAACTCTGTGGTTGAACGGGCTGACTCCTAATTCTATTACAAATTGGAGGCAATTGAAAGACGCCTTCCTAGAAAGATTCTTTCCGCCATCCAAGAAAGCACAGTTGAGAGATGAGATCAACAATTTTAGACAGCTTCCAACTGAAGCTCTCCACGAAATATGGGAGAGGTTCAAGAAGAAAATTATGCGGTGCCCAAATCATCATATGACCAATGTCCACTTGATGGAGATATTATACAGAGCTTTGAATTCGGTAATTAAGCCAGTGGTTGATAATGCTGCAGGTGGGTCATTCATGGACCTTACTTTTAATGAAGCAAGTGGTATGCTAGATTGTATGACAAAGCAGAGTAGAGCTTGGCATACCAGGGATTCGGAGGTAGCAAAGCTCTATTATATCTATTGGCATGACCGCAGAATAGAGGCGAAGAGAAGAGGAGCGTGACCAGGATATGGCGCACATGAAAACACAAATGAATCTTCTTACTAAGCATTTATTATCAGGGAAGACCGAAAAAGTCAAAGCAGTTACGTCAAAAGGAATAGATGAATCCGATTCTGAAGAAGAAGCTAACTTCTTGAATAATCAGGGGGGTTTCCGAGGCAATGCCCAAGGAAACCAAGGTCGGAACTATTATGATAAATATGGAAACAAGGATCGTGATCAAGGTAGTTGGATGAATAAGACTGACAGGAGTGGTTTGTATGTTCCTCCGGGAAGACGAGACATCGCTGCATCTAGTTCTGGAAATATGTCCATGGAAGATATGATGGCTAAGCTATTGAAAGGAGTGGAGGTGACCAAAACGGGAGTAACGGAGGTAATAAATGATTTGTCCTCAATGAAGCAATTGGTTGACTCGTATTCCACTTCAATAAAATAGCTAGAGCAACAATGGCGTAAATTATCTGTGGCATTTAATTAAAGAAAAGCTGGCACCTTACCTAGCAACACCATACAAAATCCAAGGAATGATGGAACATGTATGACTATAACTACCAAGAGCGGTAAGGTGTTAGACAATCCATCTAAAGGCAAGCAGGTGGTTGATGATATAGAGGATAATGTTATCAATGCAGAAAGTGCAGATGCCGAAGAAGCCGATGATGGTGTTTGTTATGTTACTCCGAGACGCATGCAGTCTGAAAAGATGGAAAATCGGAAGCTAGATAAAAAGGAAGTGGTGGAGAAAACTATTCCCCTTACACCACCACCTTTTCCTCAGAGACTGAAGAAGAAAGTTGACGATATACAGTTTAGTAAATTCATGACTATGTTGAAGCAGCTTACTATTAATGTTCCTTTGGTGGAAGCGCTGGAACAAATGCCTGGGTACGCAAAATTTATGAAGGATCTTTTAATAAAGAAGCGGGTAGCAAGTGGTAAGTTGACAGATACTGTTCATCATTGCTGCGCGATCGCTACCAGATCACTAGTACAAAAGAAGGCCGATCCCAGTGCCTTCACTATTTTGTGCACTGTTGGATCTATGAATTTTGCCAAGGCATTGTGCGATTTGGGAGCTAGCATCAATTTGATGCCACTATCTATCTATAGTAAGTTAGGGTTGGGTGATCCTACACCAACTAATATGCGACTTGCGATGGCAGATAGGTCGGTAAAATGACCTGTTGGTATCTTATATGATGTATTGGTGAAGGTTTCCACTTTTATCTTTCCTACAGACTTTGTTATTTTGGATTGCGAGGTGGATCTAAAGTTCCCATAATCTTGGGATACCCTTTCCTTGCAACTGGAAGTGTTCTTATTGATTTATGAGCCAATGAGCTTTTATTTCGGCTGAATGATGAAGTGATTTGTTTTGATGTATGCAAATCAATGAAGCAACCCAAAGATATGGATGTGTTCTCTATAGCTGATGTTTATTATAAGGTTGGGGAAGAATTATCTGTAGAGAAGCAGTGTACTGTTGAGCCATTGTCTGCTGCGCTGTTGAAGTTTGAGCCCGAGAATGTTGAAGATTATGAAGAAACTATTTGTGCTCTAACAGGAATAGGGTCCTATTCTCATGTTCCCAAGTAGATGGACCACCAATGCTACAATCGAAAGAGCTACCAAGTCACCTAAGGTATATGTTTTTGGGATACGGAAATACACTTTCAATGAGTGTTACGGATGATTTAAGTGAACAGCACATAGAGGCTCTCATCTCTACTCTGAAGAGGTACAAGAGAGCTATGGGTTGGACTATTGATGATATAATTGGTATCCCTCCTAGGATATGTATGCAAAAGAGTCATATCAACGAAGATTGCATGCCTACAAGTAAGCATCAGAGTCGTCTGAATCCATTCAGAAAACGATGCACCATCTATATCGATGAAGTCTAAGTAATCGAGATAACTATGTCGTGCCGCGACAATAAATCAAGCGCTTGATGGGAGGCAACCCATCGTTTTTAATTGTTTTTGTTGTTTTTTGTTTTCTTAGGATTTTGTCAAGCCACGACCAAAACTAAGGCGCTTGATGGGAGGCAACCCATCATTCAAATCATTTTTGTTATTTGTGAGTAAATGTAGGTGCAAGAGGTGTAAAGGAAGAGATTGGTTTCAAATTTTGATTTGGAAGTATTGCATGTCGAAGGTGGTAAGTTAGGAATGAAGAAGCAAAAGGCTATGGGTTAGGCATTGCCTATGAAAATATAGGCAAAGAACAAGGCAAGGCCTATGTAAATCTAGGCCACGAACAAGGCAAGGCCTATGCTATGGCATAAGCTCTCGGATTCTAGAGTGCCATAGCATAGGCGCCGCCTATGCTCAACAATGCCATAGCATAGGCGCCGCCTATGCAAAAGCCTTCTGCTCAATTAGGCAAAGCATTAGGCATGGCCTAATGCTATGGCCTTCTGCTCAACTAGGCAAAGCTAAAGGCGCCGCCTTTGCCTCCCAAAACTCTCAAAATTTTTATTTTTGCTCTTTTAACTTGGCAAGAACATCTTCTGAGGCCATCAACCAAGTACGTACTTCTTTGCTCTTCTTTTATATTACATAAGTATTACAATACTACGCCTATAATAAGTTGTTAAATCGTGAAGTAGTGTTGGTGAGTTGAATGTGGTTGATACAACTAAGTGAGTAAAAGAATATGTATGGATGCTCTTTACTTGTTTCTAACTTGTATTTGATTTTGATACACTGTCATACTTTTGCTGAGTCGACATGGTGAAGTTAATTGCATAATCTTCAAAATTAAATGCTTCAATGTTTGAATGACTCATTCATCGAGATAAAGATCATGATTGAATACAAGCATAAGATGTTGTGATTATTTTCTATACCATAAACTTGATTCAATCTCTACATGGTCGTCTTGTTCAAAAAATGCATTAATCCAAACCATAAAGGATGGTAAAGATTACATGACATAGACTTGAAAAGAATAGTTAAAGACAACATGCAAGTATGACTGTGCTGAACATATTGTTGGAACATATCACCTATATGTCTGTTGATGAAGTCTGAGTAATCGACATCACTCACTTAATTAGTTTGTACAAACAAATTAAGTGTGGGGTGGTGCCACTATAGTTTATTTGTCGATTATATCTTCCAAGATAAAGATAACATGACTCTATTAAGATCTCAGGTAGAATGGCTTCAAAAAGGATGACAAGGAAAAGAAAAAGCGTCCACCTCACAAAAAGGTAAGAAAAGACAAAGAAAAGAGGAAGCTGAATCCTCCTCGCTGCAAATACCTCGACGCACTCTTGGAATCAGGTTTTTCTCATTTATTTTCCACTGAGGACAGTGTGTCCCGCCTAAGTGTGGGGTGCTGGTATTTGTATGCTGTATTTCTTTGCCTACCTTTGTATGCTGTATTTCTTTGCCTACCTACATTTATTTATTTGATTTTTAGTAGTAGTTAAATTTAAAAAATTTTTAGATTTTGATGCATAAAATTGTTCTGATAGGCGGCATGGTATTATGACAAGAGTTTGTGCTAAGATCATTACTATTGAGACGTTTAGGCTCCAAGTGTGACTCATTATGTGATAAGTGTGTGGTTTAATTCCTTTATACGTTGGGTCAAAAGTCTATACTGCTCCCAATAAAGTCAACCATGTGCCTTGTGTGTGTGAGATGATAGTATACTCTATGTTTGTGGCTGATGCTAGAACTTGCCTAGTATGTATGTAAAGCGAAATAAAGAGTGTGAGGTTAGGAGATGATTTAGGCATTTCTTTGGCAACCTGTGATTGTTTACCTTCATTGCATCTACACATGGACATCATCCTAGATAACCCCCTTTGAGCCTTTAGCCTATTTTCTTTGATAGCCTGATATGTAAGCCTAATCCATTTTTTTCAAGACCATAATTTGATCCAAATTCCTAAGTGCTTTAAAATTGTAAAGTCATGTGACAAAATAAGAGGAAATTGGGTGAGAATAGTGCCTTAAAAGTGAATTGGTACTTGAATTCGGTATGAAAAAGAAGGATTATCATAGAGGTGTGTTATAAAAAAAAAAAGAGAAAAAGGAAAAGGAAAATAAAAAGTTAATTCTGTTCAAAATTGAATAACAAAAGAGGTGAGAAGGGGTGGTAGATTAAAGAAAGTAGAAAGGTTGTTTGAAAGAAAGTGTTAATGGCATAATGTGATGTATTAAAGCGCTTTGGAACATAGTCACTATTTCTGGCCAAAATAGTCCTACCCGCCCCTTAGCCTACATTACAACCTGTAAAGACCTATTTGATCCTAAGCTTAGCATTCTTATATTTAGTGGAGCATTACACTAAGGGCAAGCCGATGGTCATCAGTTGCAACATATGAATTCTTTGTGAGAGTGAGAGCAAGGATAATCTTATACCCATGTTCGAAATATATACAATACTTGTGTGTGATTATGGGTGATATATTGTGAGACACACATGGTTGATGAGTCTTGGGTAGTTGTGTATGATTCTTTGTACATTAACTTATGGTTACGAATTCACCATCATCACGAGTCTATGTTAGAAGTTGAATTGTTTCTAGTAGTGATCAGTAAACTACTCTTTGTTAATAATTGTTGTGCCTGTCTTGATGAACATTTCGTGCTGTTACTGTGGAAATCCTAAGTAGATGTTTATATGGACATGATATTTTGTTCGAGGACGAACTAAGCATTAAGTGTGGGGTGTTGATGATAGGCGTATTTACACGCCTAAACACCATAATTTACCCATATTTTAGGCTAAGTTTTAAGGACAAAATATATAATTCCTGCACTTTTAGTCCTTTTTCCTGTAAGTGAGCTAACAAACATGATTAGCAAGTTTTCTGGTATAAATGATGAAGATTTCAGCATTTTATTGATAACTTGACGCCAAAGGAAGCTTCACGGAAGAAGGAAAGCAGCGTTTGGACACCTATGGACTGAAAGTGATGCATGGATAACTTGTCCCGGGCAAAAACAGCATTTACAAAGACTTGGGGATCAGCAGTAACTTAGTAGGATTAGGACAAGTATGCAGTAACCCAGTCGGACTAGGACAAGGATAAAAACCCTATTTCAATAGGACTAGGATATGGATGTTATATAAACCCTATTTTGCTGAAACTTTTCAGCATTCTCTTCTTATTCCCCCTTCTATTCCTTCCCATTCTAATAAATTCTTATTCACTCATTAATTAATTCAAGTCTTTTTCATTCAACGTTTGATCCTAATTCACGTTACACTTTCTGACAGAGAAAGCACGGCCCTTGTGACCAACGTGAGATCATGATGATGTTTATTGTGATCTCTGTTGCAATCATGAGTAGCTAAACTTCTTTGTTAGGGTTATGGAAGCCTTATGAGATACTATCTATTGCTATGAGTTAGTGAATTCTTGACACATATGCTGCTTATATCATTACTCTCTTCATCTTAATTTAAATTCTTGTGGTTGCAAACATATAGAATACGCCAGTATAGCATTAACTTGTTCGAAAGAAAGGTTACATGTCTGGAAAAGAGATAATGTCAAGGTAATAGGGCACCAACCCCTGTTAAAAAGTTAGTGCCGTAACTGGATTAACCTCTTGGAGAATTTGTACCATTAGATACGCTTTAAGCTCGAAAGAGTTAAAGTGAAATTGTCCTTGATGGTCGAGAGATGCCTGAATTTACCATAGAATACGAGTCTCTATAAGTGCATGCATGTCTGAATTCCGCATAAGTCATAGTCAATAGATAAGTACAACTCATAAGGTGGACATAACCCTAACTCTCGATTCTCATTGATTAAAACCTACCAAGTACTCCATTTTACTCTTCTATTTTCCATTTTTACTTTGTTATTTTGTTACATTATTGCACGCTACAAAATTCCCCCTTTTTACGAAACTTTCATCAAAAGTCTAATAATCGTTTCTTACTTAGTGACCAAGTATTCTCTGTGGGATTCAGCACCCAACCCAGTTGGGTTCTATATTTGACAACGACCGCTTACACGCTTACGAGAGTTGTAGTTTGAGCGTTATCAAGAACAAAGATGCCTTGTTGAACAAGGATATGGACATCTCTAGACTTGTGGTGTATATACAACAAATAAAAGATGAAAAACAGAAGCAAGTAGAGGTGAGTGAAAGGTACAATAAAAAGGTTTGCTATTTGGACTTGGGTGGAGTTCAACAACAAGGTGGTAGAGATGGTGGAAAGTGGTGTAAGAAGAATTGGGAAAATTTTTGTTCCTACTCTAAGTCTAGTGCTCCTTATCCTAAGTCATCAGGTGATCATTGTTCTCAGTATGATAGTGGGTTAATATCTCTAGAAGATCTATCTTTGGCAAGAACGAAATAGTGAGCACCATCATATCCTTCTTATATATTTTGTGGTAAGGTGTATGATGGTTTTTGCGTGGAAGGTGGGAATAAGAGCTTTAAATGTTGTGTGACCGGTCATATACAAAAGGATTGTCCTTTTAAAGTTGCCTCTAGGAGAATAAGGTTCCTATTGCTACTTCATCTACTCCTGAACCAAAGGGTGCTAATTCTGCCTCTGGGATCACTGTGGGTCAGAATCATCTGCATGCTCTTTCGACCTGCAAGGATTGTGAACCGTTCCCTAATGTTGTACCTTTTATGATCAAACTCTTTTCTCATGATGTATATTGTCTACTTGATCCTGGGTCTACTCTCTCTCATCTAAACTTTTATGTAGCAATTTATTTTGGGTTTGATCCTGAGTGTATTCTAGATTTTCTTCTGTATCCATCTCTATGGGTCACTCTATTATAGTTAAAAGGGTCTATAGGGGTTGTGTGACATTGGTCCATGGTAGGTAGATATTGGTGGACCTCATAGAGTTGTACATGGTAGACTTTGATGTGAATTTGGGAATGGATTGGTTGCATTTATGCTATGCATCTCTTGATTTTTAGGCCCATAGGGTCAGCTTCAATTTCCCAAATGAGCCTGTGCTCAAGTGGGAAGGTATTTCCCTAGTACCTAAGGAAAGGTTTATGTCATCTCTTAGAGCCCAAAAATTGGATTCTTAAAGGTGCTTATATCACTTAGTGTATGTTAAGGATTCTAGATCAGAAGGTCCTTCTTTGTTAACTATCTAGGTGGTCTGTATATTTCTTGAGGTATTCCTTAATGATCTACCATGTATTCCTCCCGATAGGGAAATTGATTCTGGGATTGATCTTTTTATGGACACTCATCCTATTTCTATTCCTCCTTACAGAATGACTCTAACTGAGTTGAAAGAACACAAGGAGTAGTTGAAAGACCTTCTAGAAAAGGATTTTATCCTTTCTAGTGTGTTTCCATAGGGTACTCCCATGCTTTTTTTTAAGTAAAAAAATGGTTCCCCTTTGAATGTGTATTGATTACCCCCAATAGAATAAGGTGACCATGAAAAATAAGTATAAATTTTCGAGGATTGACAATCTATTTGATCAAATTCAGGGTGCAAAGTTATTTTTAAAATTTATCTTTGATCTGGGTACCATCAATTGAAGATTAGGGTGGCAGATCTCTCTAAGACTGCTTTTTGAACCCAATAAGGAAATTTTGAGTTTTTGGTGATGCCTTTTGGATTGATTAATGCCCCACCAATATGTATGGATCTTATGAATTGGGTTTTCTATTAGTTCAAAGATTTGTTTTTGATTGTGTTTTCTGATGATATTTTTGTGTATTCTAAGAGTGAGGTAGATTATGCCGATCACCTCCACCTTATGTTGCAGACTTAAAAGGATCAGCTTTTGTATGATAAGTTCTCAAAGTTTGAGTTTTGGTTGAACGCTCTGACTTACCTGAGTCATGTTGTGTCTAGAGAAGGGATCATGGTGGATCCATAGAAGTTTGTGGTGGTTAAGAAATAGCCTAGACCAACGACTTCAATAGATATTTAGAGCTTCTTAGGTTTAGGTAGTTATTATAGATGGTTCGTCGAAAGTTTCTCTTCTATTGCTGCCCCATTGACTAAATTGATCTAGAAGAAGACAAAATTTTATGGTCTGACACATGTGAGGGTAGTTTTGAGAAGTAGAATGATAAGTTGACATTGTCTTCGGTCTTGACTCCGCCTGAGAGAAAGGAAAGTTTTGTACTTTATTTGTATGCGTCTCGTGTGGGACTAGGCTGTGTGTTGATACAATATGGCGAGGTTGTTTCTTATGCTTCAAAATAGTTGAAATTTTAGAAAAGAATTATTTGACTCATGATTTAGAATTATTAGCTGTGGTGTTTGCATTAAAGATCTGGTGGAATTATTTGTTTGGGGTCTATGTTGATATTTGTTCTGATCATAAAGGCCTTGAATATGTGTTCACTCAGAAGGAGTTAAATCTCAGGCAAATGAGATGGCTTGAGTTGCAAAAGAACTATGACTAGGGATGGCAATGGGCTAGTGCGGGTGTGGGGCGATGCATGTTTTATGCTATATGGGGTGGTTTTGGTTTTAGATTATGTAGGTGCGGTGCGGGTTTATGTATACTTTTTTAAATGGTGCATTGCGAGGCAGTTTATGGGTATATGCAGGTTTAAACTAAAAGAAAATTCAATATTAGTACTATTCCAGTAAATCTACCTAAAATCATATGTATTCTTCACTTAAAATATTATTATACTTAAAACAACATGTATAACACTACAAATAAACAATTTTATAAAATTTTTACTCTCTTTATTAATCTTAATGAAAATTTCGTATTTGATCATTTACTTGTACACGTGATACTTTTTTGATAATTTCTTAGTGAAAAGTGATATAACAAAAATTAATAGTTACTATTTCCTAGTATTGAAAATAGTATGGTTTTCAGTGGAGTTATTAATTTCTAATAAGAATAAAAGTAAAAATATAGGGTGGTACGGTGAGGGAATGTGAGGGTATGAGTATAGGGAGGGTTTATGGGGGTTTAAAGGTGATTTAGTATGGTGCGGGGCGGTTTTAAAATTCATGGTATTAGAAAAAACCGGCACTGCACGTACACCGCACCACACCATTGCCACCGATTTGTGAAATTTCCAATGATAATGAACTTGTCATATGTTGAATTATGTTTTGAACTAAGGCATTGACCTTGATTTTCTGAAGCTTGTTGGCCATAAATTTATTTGAAATAAAAAATGGTTTTGAGTCCCTAAATGTTAAATTGAATTAATGTAGTCATTTAGATAATGGGTTCAGGTCCCAAGTTGATTAATAATGGTTATGGCACATTGTACGCTTGTAAGTGGGATTGGTATAATGATACTAATGACATTCCTTTGGTAAGTAATTGGATAAATAGTTATGTATCTGTAATAAATGTTTTAAGGTGGGATTTAAAGTATGATGTGTAGTCGGGATGTGAAAGCGGAGTCCGAGGGACAAACACTAGAAATAGCGCTAGCCGGTGTGGGTGTCTATATGATCGGGAGGTTCGAGTCCCAAAATAAATATGTGAATGGGAGGTTTGAGTCCCCTATATTATATACATTGGTTCTTAAGTCACCTTGATTATGTCGGAAGGTTTGAGTCCCCCATAAAGGCATATACAAATATAATTATTCTTTAGTTTGTGCAGCTACACATACTAGGGCCCTTTCATCTATGGGAGAGCTTGGCCCATATAGCCCGTTGGTTGCTTATTTTATGATAGTTAAGCTACACAACCCATGTGAATGTTTTTGAAGTTCATGCTGAGACTTGTTCCCTGCCCTAGCATATGGTATTATATAAATATATGTATTTTACATGATTTTGTGCATTAAATGTTGTATTGGTTTTGAACTGAGATCATGGAATTACATTATTCCTCTATCTCTAAGGTATATTCTAGCCCTGCAACCGCTAACCATCTTTGCACGTTGTATCCTCACGTGATACAGGTTTTAGATCTTCTTTTACTTTTCATGCAAAGTGATCACGTGCTCGAGTCATTTTGCGAGTTAACATTGAAGTTGTGAGATTCCATACTTCGAAAGGCTTCATTCTTGGTCCTTGTCTCCTATGTCTTACACCATGTTTAAACTTTTTTTGGCAACTGTCAGGGGTATGTCCCAATGTTTTTATTTATTTTAGATTTTGTAGAGGCTTTGTTGGATTACTGTGGACTTGGGTAGTTTGGTTGATTGTTTTGGTGATGGATGGTTGTTCAATTATCAGTGGTTGGTATAGATATTTTATGAAGTTCTATTGGATTTATTACACGTTCTCTTGTTATATGTTTTAAATTCATCCCACTTTTGTTGTTGTTGTGCTAGTTAGGATAGATGAATGGGTGATCTCCCATCAACAGGGGACGTGAGATATCTATCATGGCTAGGCCTTGGATTGGGTCATGATAAAGTTGGTATCAGAGCCTAGGTTCATGGTCAATCGGGTGTCCATAAATCCATATTAAGTGGAGTATCTTTTATGGGTGTGTAGAGCCCAACACATATAAGAGAGAGGCTATGAGATATTAAGTAATGTTTCCCTTTCTTTTTATTCTATTTCGGGCTATAGAGTTTAAGGTGTTGGATTCATCTAGTTCCCATTTTCTCACTTTTTCAGATCATGCCTCCTAGATGATATGAAGCTTATGGGAACTGCTCTTTTCCACTTGTGGACACTTCTAATGGGACACACCCTGCTTATAGGGTACATACATATTTTAGGGGTCCAGTTCTTGTTTCCCTCCTGGAGTTCCACCATTTCCCTCTAGCCCTTCTCGAGCTACTCAGGCCGATGTGATGAACGTTGAGTTTTGTTAGTCTACTCATATGTTGGCTTAGCTGCTATCTTCTTTGTATGAGCATGGTACTCCATCTTCTGAGGACACAAAGGTTGGCCTATTCATGATGTTGAGTTCTCCAACTTTTGCTGGTGTTGAGGTTGAGGAGGATCGTCGATGTTTTATTAATGTGATGGAGAAGACCTTCTGAATTGTAAATGCTTCAAATGTTGAGGGGGTGGAGTTGCCTATTAATAAAAGGATATAGAAAACTAATAGTATGAGGAGTGGGAATAAATTGGGGGAGATGATGCTGACTCTTTATTATGGGAAAACTTTTCTAGTGCTTTTTTGGACCACTTTTTTCTCAGAAGATGAGGAAGGCAAAAAACAGAAGATTTTGTGAATTTGAGAGAAGGTAGGATATCGGTCAAGGAGTATTCCTTGAAATTCCATCATTTATCCTGGTATGCTCCTGAGTTGGTGTCCAGTATTAGAGCTAAAATATGTAAGGTTTCTTTTGGGTTATCCCATCATTTGATTTCAGAGAGTAAGACTGCCTTGTTAAACAAGGATATGGATATTTCTCGATATGTGGTGTATTTGTAGCAGGCTGAGGAAGAAAAGATGAAACAAACTAAGATTGGTGAGAGGCAAAGTAAGAAATTTAGGTTTTCTGATTAGGGTGAAGTCCAGTAGCAGAGTGGCAAAGATAGAGAAAAGTGTCCTAAGAAGAAGTGGAGGAGTTTTGGTTCTTTCTCTATGGCTAATACTCCATACCAAAGCCATCGGGTGATTATTTTTCTTAGCACGGTGTAGGGTATAGGGAACAAGGTGTGTAATCTCAGGCTGATAAGGCTCAGCCTACTATATCATATCCTCCTTGCAAATTTTATGGTCAGCCACACTATGGCCAATGTGAGAAGTGGAGAAACTATTATTTTAATTATGATCAGATTTTCTATATGCAGCGTGATTATCCTTCTAGGGTTGCTTTTGGGGCAAATTTGGTTCCTATTTTCTTTTCACTAACTCTTGCACCAAAGGTGCTGCCTCTTCTTCTTGTACCGACACTATCTGGAATCACTTATATGTTCTTACTTCTCATCAAGACTCCAAGCCATCTCTCGATGCTGTTACTATTATGTTGAAACTCTTTTCCAGTGATGCGCACTTTTTACTTGATCCAGGGTCTACTCTTTCTTATGTGACCCCATTCGTGCCTGCATATTTTGGTTTTGGTCCAAAGTGTATTTCGGGCCCTTTTTCTATATCTACCCTGATTGGTGACTCTATGGTTGGTAGAAGATACTATAGGGTTTTTGTGGAATTTGTTGGTGGTTGGGATTCTTTGGTATATCTGTTTGAATTATATATTGGGGATGGATTGGCTACACTCCTGATATGTTATTTTTGACTATTAAACCTATAAGGTCATCTTTAAATTCCCTAATAAGATGGTTATTGAGTGAGAGGGTGGTTTCCTAGCTCTTATGGAGAGGTTCATATCATATCTTAGATCTCGGAGATTAATCTCCATGAGGTGTCTCCATCATCTAATCTGGGTTAAGGGTTTTAACTCGGAGGGTCCTTCTTTATATTTTGTGCCAGTGGAGAATGATTTTCCCAAGGTCTCCCTAATGACCTTCCTAGTATTCTTCCCGATAGGGAGATTGATTTTGGGATAGATCTAATTTTGGAAACTCGTCCTATTTCTATTCTCCCATATAGAATGGGTCTAGCTGACTTAAAAGATCTTAAGGAACAATTAAAGGATCTTTTAGACAAGGGTTTCATCCTTCCAAGTATGTCTCCTTGGGGTGTACCGGTGTTATTCAAGCATAATATGGATGGTTCCCTTCAGATATGTATTGATTACCAGTAGCTAAATATGGCAATGGTAAAGAATAAGTATCCTCTTCCAAGAATTGATGATCTCTTTGATTAACTTTAGCATAAAAAATTCCTCTCTAAGATTGATATTCAGTCCGGGTATTATCTGTCAAAGATTAGGGAGGTGGACATCCCTAAGACATCTTTCAGTACCCTGTATGGGCATTTTGTGCTCTTGTTTATGTTGCTTGGCTTGACTAATACCACTGCGACTTTCATGGACTTG
The DNA here is from genome assembly GCA_030864225.1 of Capsicum baccatum var. pendulum. Classification (NCBI taxonomy): domain Eukaryota; kingdom Viridiplantae; phylum Streptophyta; class Magnoliopsida; order Solanales; family Solanaceae; genus Capsicum; species Capsicum baccatum. The sequence continues at coordinate 97,671,425 of CM061556.1, read as the reverse complement.
ATGAATAGGTTCTTCCATCAGTTTTTTGATTTGTTTGTGATTGCCTACATTGATGATATTTTTGTGTACTCCAAAAATAAGGAGGATCATGCTGATCGCCTCCGCATTGTATTGTAGACCTTGAAAGATTAGTAGTTATGTGCTAAGTTCTCTAAATGTTAGTTCTGGTTAAACACTATTACATTTCCTTCTCTTGTTGTGTCTAGTTAGGAGATTATAGTAGACCCTCAGAAGGTTGCGGTGGTTAACAAGTGGCATAGAACCATGACTCCAACTAATATTTAGATCTTCTTGGGTCTAGCTGGTTATTATATGAAGTTCGTGGAAATTTTCTCTTCTATAGACCCATGGTTATTCAGACCTTCTTGACACTGCCTAAAGGCACCGAGGTTTCATCGTCTATTGTGATGCACCTCAGGTTGGTTTGGATTGTGTTTTGATGCATCATCATAAGGTGGTTTCTTATGCCTATGGACTGTTGATGTTTCATGAGAAGTATTATCTGACTTATGACTTGGAGCTTTAAGCTGTGGTTTTCTGTTTGAAAATTTAGTGTCATTATTTATATAGGGGGCATGCTCAAATCTTTTCTAATCAAAATAGCCTGCAGTATTTGTTACTCAAAAAGAGCTGAATCTTAAGCAAAAGGGGTCGCCTGAGTTTTCAAAGGACTATGATATGAGTCTTCACTACCACTAAAGTAAGGCTAATGTGGTTGTTGATACTCTTAGTGTGTTTTCCATGGCCACTTGTTGTATGTGGATAAGCAAAAGTAGGAATTGGTGAAGGATATTCACCATTTGGATAACCTTGGAGTTCACCTCTTGGACACTAAGGATGGTGTTTTTTTTGTGCAAGAGGTGGCACAATTGGCTCTTGGTTCAGAAATAAAAGGGAAATAGGTATTAGACTCTCTCTTGATGAAAATAAAGTATGATGTTGGTAAGCATAAGGTAATGTCCTTCAAGATTGGTGGTGATGGTATCTTGAGGTACGAAGGGAGGTTGTGCAGTCCAAATGAGGTTGGATTACAAGGAAGGATTTTGGTCAAGGCCCATGAATTGCGGTATATAATTTATCCTAGTTCAATAAAGATGTACCATGATCCCAAGGATATGTCTTGGTGGAGTAATATAAAGCGATATATAGACAACTTTGTTGATCTATGTATGGTGTGTCAGCAAGTATAGGTGGAGCACATGAAGGCGATAGGATACTCAAAGAAATTGAATTATTGGTGGGGAAATGAGAGGCGATTAATATGGATTTCCTTACCGGCTTTTCGTAGTCAGAAAATTAGTGTTACTCCATTTGGGTCATTATAGATAGGATGACTAAATTCACTTACTTCTTGCCAGTGAGGTGTAAAGATAAATAGTACACCTATCTCAATTATTTTGGATCATGGTACTCAGTTTTCATTACATTTCTGGCACTCATTTCAGCATGGTTTGGGGACCAAACTGAGCCTTAGTACTGCGTTTTACCCACAGTCAGATGGGCAATTAGAAAAACTATTCAAACTTTGGAAGATATGCTGTGAGCCTGCGTGATTGACTTTGGTGGTAGTTGGTTAGACCACTTTCCTCTCATTTAATTTTCCTATAAAATAGTTACCATTCTATTATTAGTATAGCTTCGTTTGATCCATTGTATTATAGAATGTGACGATCTCATCTTGGGTCGTTTGAGGTTGGTGAAGTGAAGATGTTTGGCCTAGATTTGGTTCACTAAGCTATGGGAATTAAAAAGTTATTCGGTATAGACCTTAGACCACCTAAAGTTGCCAAAAGTCCTATACTAATGTAAGGAAAAGGGACTTGGAAGTTGAGGTTGGTGATTGGGTATTCTTAAAGGTGTCTCCCTTGAAAAGAGTAATTTTTTTTGAAAGAAGGGAAAACTTAGTCCATGGTATGTTGGCTCGTACTTAGTTTTGAGAAAGGTTGGTTGTGTTGCATATGAGTTTGATTTTCCCTCTATCATGAATTCCATTCATTTTTTATTCCATGCATCCATGTGGCTGAAACGCTTGGGTGATCCTCTGTTTGTTATTCCCTTAGAGAACATTGGTATTTTAGATTCCTCTTACTATGAGGAGGTCCCGTTGAGGATATTGGATCGACAAGTTCATTGGTTACGAATGAAAGACATGGCTTTGGTTAAGGTTCTATGGTGGAACCAAAGGTTTGAGGAAGCTACGTGGGAAGCCTAGAGGACATGAAGTCCACGTATCTGTTTCTATTCCTCATTTCGGAAATTCAAGCTTGAGTTATGAGTTGTTCTTAACATCTTTGTTTTCTGTCTTTGTTAAAGGTAAACTGACAAATTTCCTTGGTATTTTTTTTTGTCTAAAAGATAAGAGCAGAGATGTTTGGAGGTTTAATCGTTCTTGTGTTGCCTTAGTCCATTATTCGAGGACAAATGATCCTAAAGGGGGGCAGGGGGAGACTGAAACACCTTGAACTTTGGACCTTGGAAACTTCCTGAGTTTTGAACTTTGTATTTATCTTACGACTCGCACCAAGAGTTGTATGGTATGGTGATGGGTCTAGGGACCCTAGACATATATTGGTCAGTGTGTTGTTTTCCAAGTTTTTTCCTGGTTACGAGAGAGTCCATATGAGTCGTATGGTCATATGACGAGAGGGCTAGGGTCTAATCGTATGTTGTCCAGTGTTTAGAACTTAGTGTTCTACCTTGGATATAACTAGACTTTACCAGTTGTATCATCTAGTAAAGAGTAGGGCAAGAGACTCATAAGTTTGACGGTGTATGGTGCCCAACGTCATGTTCTTGTGATGACCTGATGATACTGATAGGCGAAATTACGCGCCTATATCAATATATTTTGCCCATATTTTAGCCTAGTTTTGAGAACAAACTATATATTTCATGCACTTTTAGTCCTTTTTCCTATAAATGATCTAACGAACATGATTAGTAAAGTTTCAGGTATAAATGATGCAAAATACAGCATTTTATGGCTTACTTGACGCAAAAGAAAGCTCACAAAGGAAGGGAAGAAAGTCTACACGCCTAAGGACCAAAACTGCTGCATGGAAAATCTGTCCCGGGCTAAAACAACATTTCTAAAGACTTTGGGGACTTACAGACACAAAGCTGGATTTTGACAATGATACATTAACCTAGTACAATTGGGATATGTATTTCATTAGTTTATTTGGATTAGGAGAATGTTACATTAACCTAGTACAAATGGGTTAAGTATTTCCTTAGTTTAGTAGGATTTGGTTATTTATTTCATTAGCATAGTAGGAGTAGGATAGGAGTATTATAAATACCCTATCATGCTAGAGATTTTTAATGAAGTCCTCCCTTAGTGGAGAGGCAAGTCCTCCCTTAGTGGAGAGACACATTCTACTTCTCAATTACAACTCTTCTAATCTTTCCATTAATTCTATTCTTAAATTCCACAACAAGAGAATCGTTACTTGCTAAGGAATCACGCCACACGCCTATCACCTAATCCACACGCCATTACTCAACAATAACAATGCAAATCGTGATCTCCTTCGCACTCATAGGTAACTAAACTTCTCTGTTGGGGTTATGGAAGCCGAATGAGATACTATCTATTGCTGTGAGTTTGTGAGTTCGAGACACGTATATTGCTTATATCATTATTTTCTTCATCTTAATGAAAATTCTTGTGGCTGCAGACGCATAGAATAATGCCAGTATAACATTTAACTTGTTCAAAAGAAAGGTTATTTGTCTGGAAAAGAGATAATGTCAAGGTAGTAGGACACCTTTTCCTATTAAAAAGCTAGTGCCGTAACTGGACTAACCTCTTGGAGAATTCGTACCGTTAGACACTCTTTAAGCTCGTAAGAGTTAAAGTGAAATAATCCTCGAATAGGTCAAAAGACGCCTGGATTTACCATCGAATACAATTCTCTATAAGCACATGCATGTCACAATTCTACACACTCATAGACAATAGAGACGTATAACTCAGAAGGTGGACATAACCCCAACGCTTCAATTCTCATTGTTTACAACTCACGTAGCATTCTTTCTTTTTATTTTCAGCTTTTATTTTGATACTTTATTTAAATTACTTGCACGACAAGAATCCCCCCTCTTACGAGACTTGCACCAAAAGTTTAGTAATTTTGCTTACTTGTTGGCCAAGCTATTCCCTGTGGGATCGACACCCAACCCGGGTTGGGTTCTATATTTGCTAACAACCGCTTTACACTCCTACGAGAGCTGTAGATTGAGCGTTATCAAAAATTGGCTCCGTTGCCGGGGAATACGAGTGTCAATTAAGTTTGTGATAGTTGCTAGACCCTTTGGTGAAAGATTCTCGTACTTTTACTTTTAGTTGTTGTTTTTGTTTTATTCAGGTTCTATTGACAAAATGGATGCACAACGTGAAATTGATAGGATGGCTGCTCATGTGCATCAACAGAATATTGATAACCGTAGGCGAGCAACAAATTCTGACGATGAGGATCTAGGCGATGAAGAGCTACTAAACCCACGACATACTGCTGAGATGGCGGAACCCATGCAGAGGAGAGATCGTCAAGCGTGATTGAGACCTGATCGTCGAACTGTGCAAATTCCTTTTGATGATGATGATGACGATTTGGATGAAGCTGGTGCCACAGGAGCCATTGTTCTGCCACCCTTGGCACCTGGAGCAAAGTTCAATATCACTAGCGCCATGATTCAGCTTTTACAACTCAAGGGATTATTTGGTGGACTAGCAAGCGATGATCCGAATATGCATCTGATCAACTTTATTTCTACATGCAAGTCTTTCGACAATCCTGGCGTTGGACAGAATGCAATTCGACTACGCTTATTTCCATTGTCTCTGTCTGGGGAGGCAACTCTATGGTTGAATGGGCTGACTCCTGATTCGATTACAAATTGGAGGCAATTGAAAGACGCTTTCCTAGAAAAATTCTTTCCGCCATCCAAAAGAGTACAGTTGAGAGATGAGATCACCAATTTTCGACAGCTTCCAACTGAAGCTCTCCACGTTACATGGGAGAGGTTCAAGACGAAGCTAATGCAGTGCCCAAACCATCATATGACCAATGTGCACTTGATGGAGATATTATACAGAGCTTTGAATTCGGGGACTAAGCCAGTGGTTGATAATGCGGCTGGAGGATCATTTATGGACCTCACCTTTGTTCAGGCAAGCAATATGCAAGACCGGATGACAAAACAAAGTAAAGCTTGGCATACCAGGGATTCTGAGGTAGCAAGCCCCACTTTATCTATTGGCATGTCTGCAGACCAAAGAAGAAGAGAAGAAGAACGTGAGCAAGACATGGCGTACATGAAAACACAATTGGATCTTCTGACAAAGCACTTACTATCAGGGAAGACCGAAAAAGTGAAAGTTGTAGCGCTAAAAGGAAGAGACGAATCTGATTCTGAAGAGGAGGCCGACTACTTGAACAATCAGGGGGGTTTTCGTGGGAATGCCCAAGGAAACCAAGGTTGGAACTATTATGATAAATCTAGAAGCAAAGACCAAGGTAGTTGGAAGAAAAATAATGAAAAGAGTGGTTTGTACGTTCCCCTTGGTAGACGTGATACCACCACATCTAATTCTGGGAGTATGGAAGACATGATGGCTAAGTTATTGAAAGGAGTGGAAGCAGCGAGCGCAGGAGTTAAGGAGGTGATTGATGATTTGTCCTCCATGAAGCAACTAGTTGATTCTCATTCCACTTCTATCAGGCAAATAGAGCAGCAATTGAGCCAACTTTCAGCAACATTCAATCAAAGAAAGGCTGGCACCTTACCAAGCGATACTGTGCAAAACCCAAAGAATGATGGGTCATGCATGTCCATCACTACCAGAAGTGGTAAGGTGCTGGAAACTTCAGCAAAAGGCAAGCAAGTGGTTGACGAAGTTGCGGACATGGACATTACACCTAGTGACGTTACAAAAGGAGAAGAAGCCGCAACAACTACTCCCAACGTCAGGGACGTTTCACCTAGTGACGTGCAGCCTGAAAAAGTGGAAAAACAGAAGCAAGAGGAGAAAAAAACCGTGGAGAGAACACTTCCATACCCACCACCACCTTTTCCCCAAAGATTGAAGAAGGTGGCGGATGACACAAAGTTCAGCAAATTCATGAATATGTTAAAGCAGCTCACCATTAATGTTCCATTGGTGGAGGAACTTGAACAAATGCCTGGGTATGCAAAATTTATGAAGGATCTCTTGACAAAGAAGCGGGCAGCAAGTTATGACTTGGCGGATAATGTTCATCATTGTAGTGCAATCGCTACAAGATCGCTAGTTCAAAAGAAGGCAGATCCTGGAGCTTTCACTATTCCTTGCACAATTGGATCATTGGATTTTGCTAAGTCATTGTGCGATTTGGGAGCTAGCATCAATTTGATGCCACTATCCATATACAAGAAGTTGGGGCTAGGCGATCCGACACCAACCAATATGAGGCTCGTGATGGCTGATAGGTCAGTAAAACGACCTGTGGGTATCTTGAATGATGTGTTGGTGAAAGTTTCTTCATTCATCTTTCCTACAGACTTTGTTATTCTGGATTGTAAGGAGGATTCTGAAGTTCCCATCATCTTGGGACGTCCCTTCCATGCAACTGGAAGTGTGCTTATTGACATGAAAGATAATGAGCTTTTGTTTCGAATTAATGACGAAGTGGTACGGTTTGATATATGCAAAACAATGAAGCAGCCCAGTGATATGAATGAGTTATATGTTCATCATGAGGATACGAAAGAATTATCTATAGAGAAACAGCCTACTGTTGAGCCATTGTCTGCTGTGCCACTGAAAGTTGAGCATGAAGATAATGAAGGTTATGAAGAACTTATAAGTGCTCTATCAGAAATAGAGCCTTATACTCCTAAGCAACCAGATTGTGATCTTAAGAATCAACCAACAGCGAAGACTCCCATTGGCGAGCCACCAATGATAGAATCGCAAGAGCTTCCCGATTATCTAAGGTATGTGTTCTTGGAAAGTGGAAGTATACTTCCGATAAGTGTGCTGGATGATTTAAGTGAACAGCACGTGGAGGCTCTCATCTCTGCTCTGATGAGGTATAAGAGAGCTATGGGTTGGACTATTGATGATATAATTGGTAACTCTCCGGATAAACATAGGAGCCATCTCGAAGAAGATCGCATGCCCACAGGTAAGCCTCATTGCCGTCTAAATCCTTTTAGAAAATGATCCACCATTTACCTCGACGAAGTCTGAGTACTCGAGGTAACCATGTCGTGCCACGACAATAAATAAGGCGCTAGATGGGAGGAAACCCATTGTTTATCGTTTTTCATTTATCGTTTATCGTTTTCTTTCATTCTAATACTTGTCTTGTTTTTAATTAATGAAAATCCAAAAATAAGAGTCGTGCCACGACCAAAACTAAGGCGCTTGGTGGGAGGCAACCCATCGTACTAATCGTTTTTATTGTTTTGAGCAAATATAGGTGCAAGAGGTATTCAACGAGGATATTGGTTTCAAATGATGATTTGGATGTATTGAATGGTAAAGGTGGTAAGTTAGGTATAAGGATGCATAAGGGTATGGATTGAGCATTACTCATGCTTAAATAGGCATCGAGGAAGGCTAGGACTAGGTAAAACTAGGCCACGAACAATGAAAAACCTATCCTATAGCCTAAGGTCTCGGAATCTAGTGTGCTATACACTATGCGCCGCCCATTCCTAAGTGTGCTTTTGACTATGCGCCGCCTATGCTATAGCATTAGGTCTCAGGATCTCATATGCCATAGACTATGCAGCGCATATGTCTCTAAATGCCATAGACAATGCGCCGCATAGTGTATGGCATTCTTAAATAAATGCATGGCATAGTGTATGGCATTCTTAAATAAATGCATGGCATATGCTATGGCATTCTGCTCAACTAGGCAAAGCATTAGGCACCGCCTATGGTCACTTTTGGTCTCCAAATCTGATTTTAATGGGTCAAAACTCAACCCAACCTTTTCTTACAAATGTGAGACTTAATATTGAACCAAAAACACATTGGAAACCTAGCTCATGCACCACCTATAGTCTCCAAATCCTATCAAAACGTTTCCTTTAGCTCTTTTTCTTCACAAGAACATCATCCAAAGGCTTCAACCAAGTAAGTACTACTTTGTTCTTCATTTAAATTTTGTAAGTACTACTTTACTACACCTATTATGAATTGCTAAATCCTGAAAAAGTATTGGTGATGTGAACGTGTTTGAATTGTTGATACAAAACCAAGTGAGTGAACATGTACGTTAGGATGCTCTTAACTTATTTCCGACTTGAATTTGATTTTGATGCATTGTTATACTACTTGCGGAATTGCTATAGTAATGAACATTGCATAATCTTGTCACTTGAATACTTACATGTTAGAATATCCCGTTCATCGGAATAAGACTTATAACTACCTACCGACATAGGAGGTTGAGCTTATTGATAGAAACTATACCATGTGGTTACCCCTATGTAGTAGTGTTGTTATATCTACCATGAAAGTAGTCCAATGGCTGCAAGTAGGTGATGCATTGCTGAGTTTCATGTTAGAATATAATCCTAAAACGTATGTCGTTGAAGTCTAAGTAATTGACCACTTTCACTTCACTGATTTGTATCAACAAAACTAAGTGTGGGGTGGTATCCCTAATGCTTGTGTATAGATTGTAACCATTGAGATTGTGCTACCATTAACACTATTTCTAGTCTCAGGTACAATGGCACACAAAGCAAGACAAGGCAAAGAAAAGGCTACCACTTCACAAAAAGGCAAGAAAAGAGGCCAAAGAGAGCAAGGAGAACCCTCCTTGATGCAAACACCTCAAATCACTCTTGGAATTAAGTGGGATACTTATGAGGAACTTCTAAGGATGATGACTCTGATGATGATTCCGATGCAAGGGGTATGACCCCAGACATAGAGAATGAGTCCGACTAACCAGGTTCTTCTTATTTATTTTCCACTGAGGACAGTGTGCCCCGTCAAAGTGTGGGGTGATGGTATTTGCATGCTATACTTCTCGATCCGCATTTGCATTTATTCATGTTTGTTTGCTTAGTTTTTTTAGTTGTAAATTTTTTTTAGCTTCGCATGAAATAATTCTAATAGGCAGCATGAGATTATAACAAGAGTATGTGCTACAATTATGACTATTGAGACGTTTAGGCTCTAGTTGTGAGTCATTATGTGATATTGAGTGGTTCAATTCTTTCACTTGTTGGGTCGAGAGTCTATATTACTTCCAATCAAGTCAACCATGTGCCTTATGTGTGTGAGGTAACAGTATATTCTATGTTTGTGGCTGATGCTAGAACTTGCCTGGTATGTATGCAAAGCGAAAATAAGGAGTGTAAGTTTAGGAGATGATTTAGGCATTTCTTTGGAAACCTATACATGTTTACATTTGTTTTACCTAACCATGGACATCATCCTAGTTAAACCCTTTTGAGCCTTTAGCCTATTTCTTTGACAACCTTGTATGTAAGCCTAATCCATTTTTTTTCAAGACCGTAATTTGATCCAAATTCCTAAGTGCTTTAAAGTGAAAAAGTCATGTGACAACATAAGAGGAAATTGGGTGGGTATGATGCTTTAATTTGTAATGGTGCTTGAATGTGTGATGAAAAAGAAAGTGCTATCATAAGAGGTATGTTGTGAAAAGAAAAAGGAAAAGAAAGTTGAAAAGTGAGTTGTGCTTAAAATTGAAAAACAAAAGATGAGAACAAGGGTGGAAGAATAAAATAAAGAAAGGTTGAAAGAAAAAAGTGTCAATGATACAATGTGATGTATTAAAGTGCTTAGGAACTTAGTCACTATTTCTGGCCAAAATAGCTGATCCTACCTGTCCCTTAGCCTACATTAAAACCATCAAAAGACCTACTTGATCCTAAGCTTAGCATTCTGACATTTAGTAGAGTACTACATTAAGGGCAAGCCTATGGTCATCAGTTGCTACATATGAATTCTTTGTGAGAGTGAGAGCAAGGACATTTTGATACCCATGTTTGAAAAATATGCTATATTTGTGAGTAATTATGGGTACTATATTGTGAGACACACATGGTTGATGAGCTTTGGATAGTTGTATATGATTCTATGTACCTTAACGTTTGCATGCGAGTTGATCACCATCACTAGTCTACGCTAGAGGTTAAACTGTTTCTACTTATAATCAGGAAGCTACTCTTTGTTGATAATTTTTGTGCTTGTCTTGAAGAATGTTTTGTGTTGTTGCTGTAAAAACCCTAAGTTGATGCTTAGAAGGACATGATATTTTGTTCGAGGACGTACAAAGCTGCAAGTGTGGGGTGTTGATGATAGGCAAAATTACGCGCCTATATCAATATATTTTGCCCATATTTTAGCCTAGTTTTGAGAACAAACTATATATTTCATGCACTTTTAGTCCTTTTTCCTATAAATGAGCTAACGAACATGATTAGTAAAGTTTCAGGTATAAATGATGCAAAATACAGCATTTTATGGCTTACTTGACGCAAAAGAAAGCTCACAAAGGAAGGGAAGAAAGTCTACACGCCTAAGGACCAAAACTGCTGCATGGAAAATCTGTCCCGGGCTAAAACAACATTTCTAAAGACTTTGGGGACTTACAGACACAAAGCTGGATTTTGACAATGATACATTAACCTAGTACAATTGGGTTAAGTATTTCCTTAGTTTAGTAGGATTTGGTTATTTATTTCATTAGCATAGTAGGAGTAGGATAGGAGTATTATAAATACCCTATCATGCTAGAGATTTTTAATGAAGTCCTCCTTTAGTGGAGAGGCAAGTCCTCCCTTAGTGGAGAGACACATTCTACTTCTCAATTACAACTCTTCCAATCTTTCCATTAATTCTATTCTTAAATTCCACAACAAGAGAATCGTTACTTGCTAAGGAATCACGCCACACGCCTATCACCTAATCCACACGCCATTACTCAACAATAACAATGAAAATCGTGATCTCCTTCGCACTCATGGGTAACTAAACTTCTCTGTTGGGGTTATGGAAGCCGAATGAGATACTATCTATTGCTGTGAGTTTGTGAGTTCGAGACACGTATATTGCTTATATCATTATTCTCTTCATCTTAATGCAAATTCTTGTGGCTGCAGACGCATAGAATAACGCCAGTATAACATTTAACTTGTTCAAAAGAAAGGTTATTTGTCTGGAAAAGAGATAATGTCAAGGTAGTAGGACACCCTTTCCTATTAAAAAGCTAGTGCCGTAACTGGACTAACCTCTTGGAGAATTCGTACCGTTAGACACTCTTTAAGCTCGAAAGAGTTAAAGTGAAATAATCCTCGAATAGGTCGAAAGACGCCTGGATTTACCATCGAATACAATTCTCTATAAGCACATGCATGTCACAATTCTACACACTCATAGCCAATAGAGACGTTTAACTCAGAAGGTGGACATAACCCCAACGCTTCAATTCTCATTGTTTACAACTCACGTAACATTCTTTCTTTTTATTTTTAGCTTTTATTTTGATACTTTATTTAAATTACTTGCACGACAAGAATCCCCCCCTCTTACGAGACTTGCACCAAAAGTTTAGTAATTTTGCTTACTTGTTGGCCAAGCTATTCCCTGTGGGATAGACACCCAACTCGGGTTGGGTTCTATATTTGCTAACAACCGCTTTACACTCCTACGAGAGCTGTAGATTGAGCGTTATCAGATACCAATCGAGTGTTGTGGTGACGAGTTGGAGGGTTAACTCGTAACCACTATCGAGTTTCCATTGCTTTAAGCTAGGTGTACTCTAGACATTTCCAACCACAAACCCTTAATACCCCATGTCGTATAACTCCTATTAATCATTCTTTACAAAGTTTACAAGGTCAAACAGTCTCCATGAAAGTGGAGTCTGAAGGACTAACAATGGAAACTGCGTTAACTTGTGCGGGTGTCTATATGACCGGGAGGTTCGAGTCCCCCAAATGAAAATATGATTGGGAGATTCAAGTCCACCATATTGTATACATTGGTGCTTAAGTCACCTTGATTATAACAGAGGTTCAAGTCCCCTATAAAGGAATATACAAATATATTTATTCTCTGGTTCGTGTGGCTACACACATTGGTCCCCTTCCAACTAGGGAGAGTTGGGCCCATATAGCCCATGGGTGCCTTGTTTTATGATGGTTAAGCTACACAACCAAGGTTAAGGTTTTTGAAGTTCATGCTAAGCGTTGTTCCTTACCATAGCATGTTGTATTATACACGTATATGTATTACATATGATATTGTGCATTGAATTTTGTATTGGTTTGGAACTATGATCATGACATTAATTTATTCCCTGATCCCTGAGTTACATGCTAGTGCTCCAACCACTAACCATCTTCGGACATTATATACCTATACTATGCAGGTACCAAAACTTTTTCTACTTTTCCTTCACAATGATCAAATACTCGAATAAATTCGTGAGTTCACATTGAACTGGTGAGCTTACATACTTCCAAAGGCTTCATTTAATAGTCCTTGTCTCCTATGTAGTAGACTTTGTTTTTTGCTGTTGTAGGGGACCTGTCCCTATGTTATATTGCTTTTTTGGATTTTGTAGAGGCTTTGGTGGATTACTGTGGACTTGGGTGGTTTGGTTGATTTTTTTGGTGATGGACGGTTATCCAATTATCAGTGGTTGGTAAATATTATGAATTTTTATTAGATTTATTATACACCGTCTTCTTATATGTTTAGAATTCATCCAACGCTTGTGGTTGTTTTGATGGTTAGGTGGTGATCTCTGGTTCATGAGGGACTTAAGATAACCATCACGGATAGGCCCAGGTTCCGGTCGTGACATAAACTCTCTCTTCTCAATCGTGTGATCATGGTATATCTTTATTTTTTTATTTTAAAGTAGTGTGCTTTTATAAGAACCAAGACAAAAATAACCAATCTCATTCAGCTGATCAAACCTTCAGTTAAAGGCATCCTTCCAGTTCTAATTCATCTTCTAGGGCACCTATAAGACTTTTTCTCAAATTCAACTCGAATATGATATGCTTTTCAAAACACAAGCTGATATAGGGGCATGCCTATAGGGGTCATGAAGGCTGTTTTGTATGTCCATAGAGCGCCATCCATTTTTTTTAGACCAATTAGTTATATTTTCATTCATAATGTATTGCAAGGATTATTATTAACTCCAGATTGGATACCTCCACATGCCTACTTTACCGAGGATGATAAGGTGTTGCCACCTTATTTTTTACACCATACTTCTCAAGTAGAGTCCCAAATAACCTATTTCAAAAATGAGAGCCTCTATCACTTATAATGACCTGAGCATACAAAACTGTGAAATTAATATTGTTCACCAAGAGTGTTCAGACACTTTTGCCTTCAATATTGGAAAGCACAACCACCTCAAGCCTCTTGAAAACAAAGTCAATAGTTAAAGGTATACATGTTATCCCATTAGAACTCACTATTAGAACAATGAAGTCAATACACAAAACATGAAAAATCTCTTACTAAAATATTTGGATTAGAAAATGCTCATGCTTCCTTGATATGCCTCCTTGCCTTCGGCATTTGTCACAAGCCTTTTCATTATCATGACTATTTTGATTGATGGTGAGCCAATAATATCCACATTGCAAGAACTTGTGCCACTATGATGAAGCCCCAATATGGGATAAGTGATATGCCTCTAAAATACTCATAATCTCTTCCTTAGGAACACATCTCCTAATCAAATTTTCAAAACATACTCAGAACATGTATGGCTTATCCCAAAAGAACTTTTGCATAGTAGAAAAAAACCTTCAATGTGAGTTCTTGAAATCAAATCATACGATGCAACTAGTACTTGATAATCAAGTAAGGCATCATTAATGTCAACATCATCATTCAAATTCAGCGCAGCCTCTTCTTAAGTGAGGACAAGTAGTTACCCACTTGGTTTTGTATCTTCTTTTAGTCCTTGATGTCAAAATCAAATTATTTCAATAGAAGTACCAATCAAATTAATCTTGGATTTGAATATTTCATTGCCATAAGGTACCTAAGAGCTAGATGGTCAGTAACCTTACTGGAAAGAAAATAAGACGTACATTTCTAAAAGTCACACAAAACTATACAAAACTTTTGCTCTATAACAATATAATTTCTAAGCCGCATTAAGTGCTTTGTTTGCATAAAAGATAGTATGATGAATCTTTCTATGCCTTTGACCTAGGACTGCTTCTAGAACTACACGGCTAGTATCCCACTTAACCTCAAATGACATGGACTAATCAGGAACAAAAATAGCAGTGCCTAAGATCAAGTTCTCCTTAAGGCACTTGAATTCCTTTAGATACACAACGTCAAAAATTAACTTTGCCTTTTTCTCAAGAAACTTGAAAAATAGATTTCTAATTTTAGAGAAGTATTTTATGAAACTTTTATAAAATCCAACATTCCCTAAAAAGTTATGAATTCCCATCATAAAAATTGTCGGGGACAATGTTTAAATTACATAGATCTTTGCTTTATCAACCTCAATTTGCTTTTAAGAGATGTTATTGCCAAGAACTATACCTTCTTTTAAAATAAAGTGAAACATCAGCCCACTGAACCACACATGCTTTAAATGAATCTCCTACTACTGAGAAATAATTCATACACACCTCTACAATGTCCTCGTTACCCTTATCGGCCCATATATTGGGCTCTTATATATCTGCAAACTACTCTATCATAATCAGGGATAGAGTTACAAATATTGGAAACTATCAAGACAACAAGTCCTTGACTACCCCCCAAAGAAAAGAAAGCTATTCTTTGATCTTATGAAGTCACAGGACTTAATGACCTCAATCTTATCATTCAACCATTTTTGAAATCTATTAAACCGTAATCCATCCCACTGATCTATATCTTAATCTCAACCTTCACTTATGGTTGGACTCTGATTGCAATCTTGTCAAACTTATGGTTAATATTCATCAACTATTTCAACACCTTTTTTAAGGATTCCTATGGTACTCGAACATACCCAATGATTGGTCAGTGAGGGCATAGCTGAACCTGGAGAATTAGAATATGAAATAAGGATGAAGTCTGATAATAAGGCAAAAAATGTTGTCTCATAAGTAGTAGCATGAGTCTTGGCCTCGATTTCCCAGTATAGTAGTCAATATGTGTAGCCTGAATATTTATAAATTTAGTCAAATAAATCTCCATCTATGCACTCAATTTAAATTAGTCTCCTAAAATTGCAACACCTTATAAAATATTTTCCTTGGAAAGAAGACTTACTAGCTATTGAATCAACCTAAGATTAGTATTACGATTGACCATTATGAACTAATAAATGTTGGGCAACACAGGACCTCCAACCTCCAAACATATCTAAGTAAGTAATAATAGAAATAGCTCGATCCCATATCACTTTGGCATTCAACCTAGCCATATTAATATCATAATCCACTATGATTTCTGCTAACAAAATATCTAGTTGGGGCTTAAATCATTATCTCTAAATATGGATCTTAATTTGTGATGAATCAAGGTCTACCAAGGTTCAAGACTTGATCATCTGCCCATTCAATATATAAATATTTTATAGCAATAATATTTTTCGTCCATCAAAAGTGTACCATTTTATAAATAGTACTATTTTTCTTTGGTTGCACCTTCCTCATCTTGTCTATTTGATGATATATCTCTAATGTGCAAGTTGGGGGCACAAATTTGCAACATACAAAAAGTGTTAAATAGTGGTATTTGAGATATTAACATGAACACATTAATGCAAAATAGTGATGAGTGAGGGCCAATTTATAATAGACCTCGTGGAGAAAACTTCATTAGGGTGGCCTGTTAAGTAACATAGAACTCATGAATATGTGCAGGACTATATCTATTTGACTTCTCAGTTATCTGCCCAAACATATAGTTATTGAACAACCTCTCAAACTTAGGTTCATCAGATATGCACATAGTGATCAATCACAGCTCCTCATAAGAAACCCTCTTTGTTTGACCTAAGCTTTGATTAATAGAAAGGTCTCAATCATAGAAGGAATGAACATCCTGAATACCCTATCTATAAACCTCTATGGCTTTCTAAATCTGAAGTGTGTGCTAACCATGTGGTGGGGGACTATTTACGGAGGTCTCATAATAAGCCGAACTATAGAGTTATGTACTAAACCTCTACCCTGTTCATCCATAAATATACTACCAGATACAATCCATTCATTATTTTTAGAGTTTTTTCATCCTTTCCTCCTTCAAACATTGAGTATACATCCTTTTTATATTAGGGAGGTGTTGGTGCATATGTTGGACACACCCATGCAATCTTCATTTGGTAAATTGATCTCCCTATCCAAGGTAAAATCTCACATGGATAAACTACAGTCAAAAGTGGACATTCCTCCTCTGATCCACTAGATTCGTCATCAGTAGGCTCATTTATAAATTTATTAGTGGACTAAGCCTATTATTTTCAAGTAGGTTGTTTTAAATTCTTAGTTCCTTTTTATGTATCCATTTTGGGTTCAATGGTACTTATGGAGGGTAAATGTTTGAATTGAAAATATCATGGAAATAAAATTGAAGTATTAGCGTATAATCAGTCAATATAGGTCTAGCAAAAAGTTATTCCTAGTGTTATAACCTGTCTAGTGATTAATTAGGTTAATGTCCAAAATTTTATTTGATAGTATTCTTGATATAAATCTACCTTATGAGTCGTTAGGACTCCATAAGATTCATGATGATACTTATACAAAATGTTTTTTCCAAATATCAAAAACCTTTCCATTTTGAACCATAGATCTAATGGTCACAAATTATCCAATGACTCATTACCTTTTCGTAGGAGTTGTTTAGAGAGTCGTGAGGACTGCACTGAGGTGGATTATGAACGCATGCATTCTCATATGTTGTTCTGCTCTATATTAGGACAAAACTCAACTTTATAATCACTATAAAAGGTAGGAATATCAATTCCTCACGTGTAATCATTACCTAAATTATAGAGGATGCCCAGATTCACCTTGAATCACAAATATATAGATTTTTAAGAAAATAATATCATGTAATCGTATTAAGCACTCCTAAAGCAAAGTTTGCATAGATTAACCAGTTCAAGCATAAATTAATTCTAGCGTATCCCCTTCCAATATCAAGAAACATCATCTAGGATACTCTAAATTCAAAACACTATGAAAACTATAATAGATGTCCAATCTAAAAAATCAATGTAATCAAAATAAATTTTACTTACTTTTGTCGTTGAAATTGATATTTTAAGGAGAATCTTAGATTTGGTCAAAATTAGGTCAGAATTTCAGCATAATGAATTGTTATAAATGAGGTATTTTGTGCATATTATAATGATTAGCCA
This sequence comes from Capsicum baccatum var. pendulum, assembly GCA_030864225.1. NCBI lineage: Eukaryota > Viridiplantae > Streptophyta > Magnoliopsida > Solanales > Solanaceae > Capsicum > Capsicum baccatum. The sequence goes on along the minus strand of CM061556.1, from coordinate 97,654,035 downwards.
TATTTAATATGGAGAAAGTTAATTGGGGGAAGGGATAGATTTAGTGTAATGGATGGACTTATAGTTTTGAATTTAGTAGAAAATTACAAATTGGTGAACATTGGCATTTTAAATGAATGGATCATGTCTAGGTTAGATTTTTAAATATTTTATTTAATTTAAACCCGAGACTATAATGACCCTTTAGGTTATTTCCTCAATTTTCTTGCAATTTTGGCTTTTCAATCCTTCAAACTTCAGTTACAACTCATTTATGACTTGCCAAAACTGTTCATTCAATGATCGGACATTTCATTTGAATTTTAGGCTTATTTTTCTATTTTGGAGCTTTCACAGATTAGGATTTCGTCTAGGATAAAAATATCAAGTAGATGACCTCAGATGGAAATTTTGACAATGACATCAGCTCCAGAACATCATCTTTAGGCTAAGAGACCGCTAGTTCAGGTCCCGAGGCTTCGAGAATTGTTTTGGACTATTGATAAAATTATACGAAAAATGAAACTATAGGTATGGGCTTCACTTTTTTCCAAAACCATCTTTGATGGATATTTTTATGATTCTATTTGATCCAAAATGTGGTTTACAGACAAGTTTCACTATTTTATTATGTTCATAGGGTTCTAGATGAGTTTTGAGTGTCAAAAATAAGTTTTTGACTTTGCTGGTGTTGATGTGTTCGCGATTGCGACCAGAAGATCACAATAGCAAAATTTTTAGCCTATGATCCTGTCTTGATAGCAACCAAAAGTTCATGACCGTGAGCATCACTTAGTATATTACCCCAAGTTTTTATTTTTGACATTTTGGAAGTCAGAAAGCTCCGATTTTGATGATTTTCAATGTTATTTATTGTATAATATTCATATGTTGATTTAGAACTCTATTTTTCCCATTTCCCCAAAATTTAAATTTTATTTTCATGATTATAACCTAAGTTGAGAATAGAAAATCCTATTTTCACCATTTATAGAGCTTGGGAGCTCGGATTTGAGAGATTCCAATGGTGTTTTCGAGATTTATATCACAGGTAGGTTTTCCAATCATATAATTATCACTTTTCTAATCATATAATTATCAGTTTCCCTTAATTTTATCTCTAAAAAAACTTCAAATTTTTAATTTCAAAATGCATTTTAGGATTTTTGCCGGTAAAATTTTAAGTTCATTTTTATTAGATTTGAAACTCATTTTTAACTCGTTTTTGCTTGGTTTTCAGCTATAGACTCCTACAAGTATGGGAAACATATTTTAGAAAAAAATTACAATTTTACCCCTTTAATTTTCAAACCCATTTTTAAATTCCCTTTTTAGATCCATTTGAAATATAGCAATATGGGTCTCATTTTACTCTAATAAAACATAGATTTTGATTTTGTTAGTATAGCAGAATTAAAGAAGGATGTTTGATGAATGATTCAACAAAATGTGATTCTGCTTTGATGTAGGATTCTATCTACTCTTCTTCATAAGTTTATGTGCGTCATGTATTGCATGTGAATATTAAGGTTAAGATTGATGATGGGTAGAACACCGTGACTTAGTATTGATTTTTGAGGTTTTAGGATTAGATTGTTAATTTGACCTATGAGGTAAAATTCTTATCATACGTTTAGGGTCCTAGTTTTTTCTTCATAGATAGAGCTAACTCATGGAATTATTGTGCTATTATGTTAGAGTTAGGATGTATCTCAAGTGTTGGAAGCATAGTTGGTATACTTAACTTTATTTGGGATATTTTAGTGATCTTGAAACCATAATTTAGGTGGATTTGACTTACTTGGTCATGTTCTAGGTGGAATTCCTATCACACAATTACTTATGAATTATGTACAATCTAGAAGTCAATTTAGGTACCTTAGCCTACTTTGAGGTAGAAATTGCCTAAATATGGAATTCGAGGACAAAAAATGGGTTCTTTCGGTTCACATTAGGACAAGACTTGTGTTAGCCATTGTGGACTTATTTATGGAAGTTAGGTATATTTGATAATATTGAGCCTTTATTATAAGGTTACTTCATGATTTGGTGAATTATGATGTTTTTCCCAGATTATGGTTATTAACTTATAACTAGTATATGACTTTTGGATTTTGATATATGATATGGTCTATCGATATGCTTAATGATATTTGCATTGAAATAGTTATGATATATGGCCTATAGATATGAGATACCTTATAGATATGATTTGTGGACTATAGATATGACAAGAATTATTGATATATTATGCCACCTAGCTTTGAGGTGCCTTACTATTATTATGCCACCTAGTTGTGAGATGCCTTAATGAAATATTATGCTAGCTATATTTGAGATGACTTATTGATATATTATGCCTCTTAGATGTGAAAAGCCTTATAAATATATTATGTCTCCAAGATGTGATATGCCTCATAGATATACTATGGATTTTTGATGTAATTACTTAGATGGGTTCCAAACATGTATATGGTCCTAAGGCCATAATTGTGATATTGTAGTTATTCTAGAAACATTATTGGGCCTAAGGCTGTGTTATGATATGGTTGGACATACGGGAGCTGTCTATCCTTATAAAGGATGTGGTTGTGGTTCATGAATATATGGATGGTTATAATTTCATTGTTTGAATACTAGTGATGCCATGCATATATTTGGTATGTTCATGATTATTAATTACGATAAATGGCATGATTCAAACTAAAATATGGCTTCAGTATTGTTTTCTTAAACAGTGGTAAAAAGGGATTTCTTTATATCTATAAATGTGTACCTTAATAAATAACCTATGTGTAAAAAGATTGAAAATGATGTTATAAAGATTTGACCAAGAAAGCTTCCAGACCTTGATTTTGATACTATTATGTACTCTAGTCTTGAGAGATTTTGACTCTTGATTTAGTCTGAAAGATTACCTCAGACAATGGATTTACATATACACACTCTTTTCCCATTGGATAAGATTGTGTACCTATTATATATCTATTTATACATCTATCCAATTTGAGACGGAGGATGATGATATATTAATGATATAATTTTTGGGTAAAACCCGATGATAGATTATACTATTTATGTTATATATGTGTGTGTCACAACCCAATTACCCAGGTCATGATGGCACCTACCATAACCCATTGTTAGGTAAGCCAATCCATAGTCCGGAATGGCTAGTAACAGACTACTTAAGAATATAAGAAAAAGAATATGAACTAAATGAAAATAAAGATCAATAAAAAAGAAAACCCAAAATCTAGTGGCATCAGTACAAGAGCTTCTAATATATTAAAAGTACAAAGTGAAACAACAATGGAACTACATTAATGTAACTTATATCTGAATACAATATAGAGATGAGTCTAATACATAAGAGAGAGATACGTATTACTCTGAATATCAGGATATCACTCTGAGTCTCCAAACCATGGATGTTCCACACGATGCACACATCAATGGTGATAACCCGTACTATGATATGTAGGCTACAAAAGTATAGCATGAGTATCAAACGAATGGCACTTAGTAGGCAACTGCCAACTGAGCTCCAAAGATAAAGAAGATATATATAACATATAAACAGAAAGGAAACTAGACCTAAGAGTCCAGAAATCTTATAACAAGCCAATGAGAATAATAAGGGACAACTATCCTATTCAAGTTCAAGAGTCTAACATGAGAATACTAAGGAAGTATCAGGGTGGACTATCCTATTCTAGAAACATTTAATCGATGTCAATTTTGTACCGTATATCCCATGAAAATATATAAATGAAGAGAAAAAGAAAAATATATAGGAATATACTAAGTAAAGAACGAACATACAATATGAACGACTGAAGTAAGGGATATATGGTAGTGCCATAGCTTCTTTCTCTCTCTCTCTCTCTCTATATATATATATATATATCTATATATATTTTTATATATATAGACATGAGGTCATATCAAAAAATAGCCTAGATCATCATATCCTCATTCTAAAACCTCATTCTAATACTACCATTATTTAGTACCATCATACTCAGGGTTTCAAATACATATAGATAGACACGAAATGATCGCGCAAAATAATGCCATCATAAGAGAAGAGGCCATAGTAATACCTAGAATCTCGATATCGGATATATCATCAATCTGTCATAACATAGGAAAAATTATGATCACAACAATAATAATAACAATCTCAATGACAACGACAATGATCCGCTACTCTGGAAAACCAAATACCTATCCATTCCTATGCGTACCACAACCGCCGCAGACTCGGAAGTTTTAATCAACATACAACAACACAAGGAATATTGTTCACCCATATCTATGCAACCATCCCATATTGGATGATACACATAGGTGCATACTGGCGATAGGCGATGTGCATTTAGGATTGAATAATAGGTACTTAAGCAATATCACAATCTCATCATCATAACTATCTCTATCATAACTGTCATCATTATATTCATCATCAACATGATTAAACTCTGGCATTACCGGTAATCAATATACCACAGTAGTATCCTCCGACATTGCTGGGTATTAATATGTCATTACAGTATCCTTCTGTCATGTCGAGTACAATATAATAACAGTATTCTCTTCCCTTGCTGAGTATCAAAATATCATAAAAGTATCTTGTCACATTGTGGGGTATCAATATATCTTCACAGTATCCTCCGACCTTATCGGGTATCAAATATAATGAAATTATCCTCCGTCCGTTCCAGGTATTAAAATAGTCATAAACATCAATACACATATATTTATAGATATATAATAAGTACATGGTCTCATGATATGTAAAAAGTAGGGCAAATCCACAAGCCTTTTAGTATACACATAATCATAATCATATCATCATAAAATATCTAACTGGTCAAAACTTCCCGACTATTCGTTATTAGCTAACCAACACTTATGATTATAAAAGAACTAATTCTCTAGTCTTCACATAACCTCTAGTTATTAGCGTAAACATTATTCTTCATATTATCCTTATTCATTTGATAGAAACTAACCATTATTTATTAAATAACCAATAACTAACATCTAGTCAAGGTTCATCGCTTGAACATAATCGCCATTTATCACCTATTCATTGTTATTAACTAATCATCCTATATCTGCTAATCATTATTTGTCAACACATTACCATTTATCATCTAACCATCCTTTGTTAACAACACCAATCATTAACTAACCATTTCTTACCAAGTAATCCTTACTTTTCAACTATTCATTGTTATTAACTAGTCATCTCTTATTACCAACATCTCCAATTATCTAACCTAATTAATACAAAACTCCTCGTTTATCAACTAATTGACATTATTAACTTAGTCATCAATATCAACTAATCTTAACCTATGCGAAAGTCGACATCATCATTAGCCACGTATCAACCATCACTAGTTACAATATTTTAACTAAGCAAGGTTCATTAACTAGTACATTAGATTCCTAACCATCATGAACTATAGTCACCTAATAGACAATTAGCTACCACACAACTTAACCCTTAATTCGGAAGAATAGTCGTAAGATCGTATTTCATCTAGAATCACATCAACTAACGATATGTTAATCATTCAAGTACCAAATCTAAGCATGCTAAATCCATTATTCAATCAGTAAAGCCGTAAGCAACATTCCATATTTCTCCATCCCATATAGGAGAGATGTGCATTTAAACATAAATATGTATATTCATAAACTACAACTATATCCTTTACAAGGATAATAACTTCTCGGATGTCAATTTGATAACATAATAGGCCATTGGCTCAATAATATGTCCGGAATAATCTCAACATCATAATCACACCCTTAGGCCCATATACATATCTGAAACTCATCTAGATAATGATATTTATAAGTCATAACATATCTGTAATCATCTCATAGATAAGAGGCATCTCACATATATGATGTGTAATATCAATAAGCATATCACATCTATAAAATGTCACATATGTATAAGTCATACGTCATGACTACGAAGAATATCACCTTTCTAGGCCAATTATCATAGCTAAGAGGATTATCATCTCTATAGGTCCGATAATCATAAATAAGAAGAAAATCATCTCGATCGGCCCAACAATCATAACTAAGATAAATATTATCTCTATACACCCTATAATCATAACTAAGAGGAATATCTTCTCTATTGGCCCAATAATCATAACTTAGAGAAATATCATCTCTTAGGGCCCGACATCATGTCTAAGAGGTAATAACACCTCTATGGGCCAAGTATCATGTCTAAGAGGAACTAACATCTCTAACTTTCCAATATTCTCTGATTATTTGTTATTATCTAACCAACACTTACGATCATTAAAGAACCAAATCTTTAGTCTTCACATCACCTATAATTGTTAGCCTTAACATTATCCCTCATATTATCCTTATTCATGGGATAAAAACTAACCATTATTTATTAAATAGCTACTAACTAACATCTAGTCAAGGTTCATCGCTAGAACAAATATTATTGACTAATCATCCTATATTCGCTAATCAGTATTAGTCAACATTACCATTTGTTATCTAACCATCCTTTGTTAACTACACCATTCATTAACTAACCATTGCTTACCAGCTAATCCTTGCTTATCAACTATTTATTGTTATTAACTAGTTATCTCTTACGACTAACATCTCTTACTATCTAACCTAATTAGTATACAACTCCTCGTTTATCAACTAATCGATTTTATAAACTTAGTCATCAATTTTAACTAATCTTCACCAATGCTAAACTCGACATCATCATTATCCACGTATCAACCATCACTAGCTACCATATGTAAGCGAAGCGAGGTTCATTAACTAATACATTAGATTCTTAACCATCATGTACTATAGTCACCTAATAGACAACTAGTTACTACATAGCTAAACCCTTAATTAGGAAGAACAATAATAAGATCATATTTCCGCTAGAATCATATCAATTACCGATATAATAATCATGAAAGTACCAAATGTACACATGCTATCACCAGTATTCAATAAGTAAAGACGTAAGCAAAATTCCATCTACCTCCTTTGCATACCGGATAGATGTGTATGTAAACATATATATGTATATTCATAAACTTGACCTATACCCTTTACAAGGATAATTACTTCCCGAATGGCCATTTGATAACATAACATTGCCATTGGCTCAATAATATGTCCGGAATAATACCAACATCATAATCATGGACTTAGGACCATATATATATCCGAAACTCATCTCGATAATAATATTTATAAATGGTAGTATATTTGCAATCATCTCATAGATAAGAGGCATCTCACATCTAGGAGGCGTAATATCAATAAGCATATCACATCGATAAAGAATCTTAGATCTATAACTCATACCTCATAACGATGAAGAATATCACCTTTCTAGGCTAATAATAATAGCTAAAAGGAACTTCATTTCTATAGTCCCAATAATCATAACTAAGAGGAAAGTCATCTCTATAGGCCCAACAATCATAACTAAGGGGAACTTCATCTCTATACGCTCTATAATCATAACTAAGTGGAATATCATCTCTATAGGGCCAATAATCATAACTAAGAGAAATATCATCTCTCATGGATTGACGTCATGTCTAAGAGAAAATAGCACTTCTATGGGACAAGTATCATGTCTAAAAGGAAATAACATCTCTAACTTTTCAATACTTCACGACTATTTTTTAATACCTAACCAACACTTACGATAATTAAAGCACTAATGCTCTAGTCTTCACACGACCTCTAATTATTAGCTTAAATAGTATCCTTCTTATTATCCTTATTAATGGGATAGCAACTAACAATTATTTATTAAATATCCACAAACTAACATCTAGTCAAGGTTCATCGCTGGAACATAATCGTCATTTACCACATAATCATTATTATTATCTATCATCCTTATCCGCTAATCATTATTAGTCAACACATTAACATTTATCATCTAACCATTCTTTGTTAACTACACCATTCATTAACTAACCATTGCTTACCAACTAATCCTCGCTTATCCACTTTTCATTGTTATTATCTTATCATCTCTTAACACCAACTTCTCTTATTATCTAACATAATTAGTACTCAAATCCTCATTTATCAACTAATCGACATCATAAGCTTCATCATTAATATCAACCAATCTTCACCTATGCTAAACTTGACATCATCATTAGCCATGTATCAATCATTACTAGCTACCATATTTTAACTAAGAAAGGTTCATTAACTAGTACATTAGATTCCTAACCATCATGTATGATAACACCCAAACTACAGCTCTCGTAAGAGTGTAAGCGGTCGCTGTCAAATATAGAATCCAACTAGGTTGGGTGTCGAATCCCACAGGGAATACTTGGTCACTAAGTGTTGTAATTGTTAGCAGACTGTTGGTCGAAAATTCTACGAAAAGGGGGGAATTGAATTATGGCGTGAATTAATGTAAACAAAGTAATGAATGAAACGATTTGTGTAGTAGGATTTAATAACAGAGAAAAATAAGTTAGGGTTATGTCCACCTTATGAGTTCTATGTATCTATTAACTATGAGTAATGCAGAATTCAGACATGCATGCACTTATAGAGATTCGTATTCTAATGGTAAATCCTAGTGTTTCTTAACCATCAAGGATTATTTCACTTTAACTCTCTCGAGCTTAAAGTGTATAACTAACGGTACAAACTCTCCAAGAGGTTAATCCAGTTAAGGCATTAACGTGGAAACAAGGGTTGGTAGCCCTATTTCCTTATCAAACTCTCTTTTTCAAACATGTAACTTTTCTCTCAAACAAGTTAATGCTATAATCGCGTATTCTATATGTTTGTAAGTACAAGAATTTAATTAAGATGAAGAGAGTAATGATATAAGTAGCATACGTATCAAGAATTCACAAACTCATAGTAATAAATAGTATATCAAAAGGATTCCATAACCCTAACAGAGAATTTTAGCTACTCATGAGTGCAACGGAAATCACAATGGATATAATCATCATACCACAACCTAGAATAATCTTGGCGATGGAGATGGTTTAGGCGTCCACTAGGGTTTGAAATTTTCCCTTCTCTGTTGATCACAAGAGCCGTTCTTTCTCTGTATAAAAGTAACATGAATAAATCCAAAAGTGGCGTCTGAATTATGAAAAGAAATTGATGAAAGAATAATGAAAAGCGTGAATTAAAAGCTTGCTGAAAAATTCAGCAAATAGGGTTTTTATAACATCCTTGTCCTAGTCCTACTGAAATAGGGTTTTTATCCTTGTCCTAGTCCTACTAGGTTACTGCTACCTTCCTTCTTACGTGAGGTTTCCCTTGCTATCGAAAGGTCCACAAAGTGCTGAAATCTTCATCATAAATACCTGAAAATATGCTAATCACGTTGGTTAGCTCACTTACAGGAAAATGGACTAAAAGTGCAGGAATTATATATTTTGTCCTTACAACTTAGCTAAAATATGGGTAAATTATGGTGCTTTAGGCGTGTAAATACGCCGAACATCAACACCCCACACTTAAAGCTTTGTTCGTCCTCGAAAAAAATATTACGTCCATGCAAACATCTACTTAGGATTTCACAGTAACAACACAAAATGTTCAACAAGACATGCACGACAATCATTAACAAAGAGTAGTTTTCTTGATCACTAATAGAAACAATTCAACCTCCAACCTAGACTCGTGATGATGGTTAATTCGTATCTACAAGTTAAGGCACAAAGAATCATACACAACTACCCAAAACTCATCAACCATGTGTGTCTCACACAAGATATTACCCATAATCACTCACAAGTTTTGAATTTTTTGAAACATGGGTACAATATTCTCCTTGCTCTCACTCTCACAAAGAATTCATATGTTGCAATTGATGACCATAAGCTTGCCCTTAGTGTAATGCTCTACTAATATCAGAATGCTAAGCTTAGGATCCAATAGGTCTTTTACAGGTTGTAATGTAGGCTGAGGGACAGGTAGGACTATTTTGGCCAGAAATAGTGACTATGTTCCCTAAGCACTTTAATACATAACATTATGCCATTAACACTCTCTTTTAAACAATCCTGCTACCTTTCTTTCATCTACCACCCCTTTTTCACCTATTTTGTTATTCAACTATAAACACAACTATCTTTTATTATTTTTCTTATTTGATTTTTTTTTCTTTTTTTTTTTCATAACACACCTCTATGATAGCCATTCTTTTTCACAACTATTTCAAGTACCAATATACTCTGAGGCATCACTCTCACCTAATTTCCACTTATTTTGTCACCTGACTCTACAATTTAAAGCGCCTAGAAATTAGGATCAAATTATGGTCTTGAAAAAAATGGATTAGGCTACATATGAGGCTGTCAAAGAAAATGGCTAAAGGCTCAAATGGGGTTCACTAGGATAATGTACACAGGTAGGTAAAAAGAAGGTAAACGATTATAGGCTGCCAAAGAAATTCCTAAATCATCTCCTAAACTCACACTCTTTATTTCGCTTTACACACACACCAGGCAACTTCTAGCATCAACCACAAACACAGAATATACTATAGCCTCACACACACAATGCACATGGTCAACTTTATTGGGAGCAGTATAGACTCTTGACCCAACAGATGAATGAATTAAACTACACAATTATCACACAGTGAGTCACACTTGGAGCCTAAATGTCTCAATAGCAATGATTTTAGCACAAACTCTTGTCATAATACCATGCCGCCTATCAGAACAATTTCATGCAAAAAATAAAATAAAATAAAAAAACTAAAAATCTAACTACAAACAAGAATAAATATAAGCAAAGAAGTACTACAGCATACAAATAACCGCACCCCACACTTAGACGGGACACACTGCCCTCAGTGGAAAATAAATAAGGAAAACCTGATTAGGCAGACTCCTCCTCTATGTCTGGGGTCATACCCCCTGGATCGGAATTATCATCAGAGTCGTCGTCATCAGAGTTCTCCTCCACGTCTGAGTCTGGTATTCGGTGATCATCATCGGTCGGTGTTATCCAAAAGTGCGTCGAGGTATTTGCAGCGAGGAGGATTCAGCTTGCTCATTTCTTCTCCTTTTTTGACCCTTCTGCGATGTGGACGCTTTTTCTTTTCCTGGTCGACCTTTTGGTGCCATTTTACTTGGTGATGGACTTGGAAGATGATCTTGCAAGGTTAGATGAGCAAAAAGAAAAGTTTTGAGAGATTTGGGAAGGTTAGGCAGCGCCTAATGCTTTGCCTAGTTAGGCATAGGCGGCACCTATGCTATAGCCTAGTTTAGCATAGGCGGCACCTATGCTATAGCCTTGTCGATTTAGAGAGCAAAGGCCATAGCATAGGCCTTGCGTTGTCCGTTGCCTAGATTTAGATAGGCCTTGCCTTGTCCATTGCCTAGATTTGTATAGGCCTTGCCTTTACCATTGCCTAGTTTCTCCTTCATTCCTAACTTACCACCTTTAACATGGCTCACTTTCAAATTAAAATTTGGGTCTAATCTCCTTCTTTATACGTGTTGCACCTGCACTTATTCAAAAACAACAAAAATGATTAGAAAGATGGGTTGCCTCCCACCAAGCGCCGTAGTTTTGGTCGTGGCTCGACTCTTCTTTTTAGATTTTTATTTAACAAAACAAACTCCTAGTAAAACAAAACAATTAAAAACAATGGGTTGCCTCCCATGTAGCACTTGATTTAATGTCGCGGCACGACATAGCTGTATCTATTACTTAGACTTCATCGACATATATGGTCCATCATTTTCTGAATGGATTCAGACGAGGCAGATGCTTCATTGTGGGCACACAATCTTCTTTGAGATGCATCTTGTGCATACATATCCCAGGTGGGATACCAATTATATCATCAATAGACCAACCAATGGCTCTCTTGTACCTCTTTAGAGCAGAGATGAGAGCCTCTACTTGTTGTTCACCTAAATCGGCCATAACAATCACCGAAAGTGTATTTCCACTTCCCGAAAATGCATACCTTAGATGGCTGGTGAGCTCTTTCAATTCTATCACTGGTGGATCTACAATGGAAGACTTCGCTGTTGGTAAAGGTCGATTCCTAAGATCAAGGTCCAGCTTCTTAGGAGCATGAGAATAGGACCTTATTCCTGTTAGAGCACAAACGGTTTCATCATGTTCTTCAGCCTCCTCACGCTCAAAATTCAACAGCACATCAGATAGTGACTCAACAGTAAGCTGCCTCTCTACAGATAATTCTTTCTCATCCTCATAATAAACATCATCTACAGAGAACACATTCATATCGCTGGGCTGCTTCATTGCTTTGCATACATCAAAATGGACCACTTCGTCATTCATCCGAAATAAAATCTCATTAGCTCTTAAGTCAACAAGCACACTTCCAGTTGCGAGGAAAGGGCGTCCCAAGATTATGGGACCATCAGAATCCACCTCGCAATCCAAAATAACAAAGTCTACAGGAAAGATGAAGGTGGAAACCTTCACCAACACATCATTCAAGGTACCCACAGGTCGTTTTAACGACCTATCTGTCATCACGAGTTGCATATTGGTTGGTGTAGGGTCACCCAACCCCAACTTTCTGTACACGGATAGCGGCATCAAATTGATGCTAGCTCCCAAATCGCACAACGCCTTAGCAAAATCCAACGATCCAATTGTGCAAGGAATAGTAAAAGCACCAGGATCTACCTTCTTCTGTACTAAAGATCTCGTTGTAATTGCACTGCAATGATGAACATTATCTGCCCGCTCATAGCTTACTGTCCGGTTCTTTATCAAAAGGTGCTTTATGAATTTAGCGTACCCAGGTATTTGTTCCAGTGCCTCCACCAAAGGAATATTAATAGTCAGCTGCTTCAACATAGTCATGAATTTAATGAACCTGGTGTCATCAGCCTTCTTCTTCAGTCTCTGCGGAAAATGTGGTGGTGGAAGGGGAATCATTTTCTCCACTACTTCTTCTTTATCTTGCTTCCAATTATCAACCTTTTCAGAAGTGTCATCAGCCTTATTATTCAGTCTCTGAGGAAAAGGTGGTGGTGGAAGAGGAATCGTTTTCTCCATCACTTCCTTTTTATCTTGCTTTCAATTATCACTCTTTTCAGGCTGGTGACGTCTAGGTGTAACATCATGAGCACTCACTTCAGCTTCTACGGCATCTTCAAACTCTGTATCAAGAACATTCTCCTCTGTATTATCAACTACCTGCTTGCCTTTGGATGGACTTTCCAACACTTTACCACTCCTGGTAGTAATAGCCATACATGATCCATCATTCCTTGGATTTTGCACGATGTCGCTAGGTAAAGTGCTAGCTTTTCGTTGATTGAATGCCGCTGATAGTTGACTCAGTTGTTGCTCCAGCTATTTTATTGCAGTAGAATGCGAGTCAACCAATTGATTTAATGAAGACAAATCATTCTTCACCTCAGTTACGCCCATGTTTTTTGCCTCCACTCCTTTCAACAGCTTAGCCATCATATCTTCCATGGACATCTTACCAGAGCCAGATGCCACAGGCTCACGATTTCCAGGAGGAACATACAAACCACTCCCATCAGTCTTATTCTTCCAACCACCTTGAACACGGTCCTTGTATCCAGATTTATCATAATAGTTCCGACCTTAGTTTCCTTGGGCATTGCCTCGGAAACCCCCCTGATTATTCAAGTAGTTAGCTTCTTCCTCAGAATCGGATTCATCTCTTCCTTTTGATGCAACCGCTTTGACTTTTTTGGTCTTCCCTGATAATAAATTCTTGGTATGAAGATCCATCTGCGTTTTCATGTGCGTCATATCTTGATCACGTTTCTCTTCTCTTCGTCTTTGCTCTGCAATCATGTTAATAGATATAGTAGAGCGGTCTACCTCAGAATCCCTGGTATGACAGGCTCTACTCTGCTTTGTCATACATTCTAGCATATCACTTGCATGAATAAAAGTAAGGTCCATGAATGACCCTCCTGCAGCATTATCTACCACTGGCTTAGTCACTGAATTCAAAGATCTGTATAATATCTCCATCAAGTGCACATTGGTCATATGATGATTTGGGCACCGCATAAGCTTCTTCTTGAACCTCTCCCATGTTTCGTGGAGAGCTTCAGTTGGAAGTTGTCGAAAATTTCTGATCTCATCTCTCAACTGTGCTCTTTTGGATGGCGGAAAGAATCTTTCTAGGAAAACGTCTTTCAATTGCCTCCAATTAGTAAAAGAATCAGGAGTTAGCCCATTTAACCATAGAGTTGCCTCCCCAGATTGAGACAATGGAAATAAGCGCAGCGGAATTGCATTCTATCCCACGCCTGGATTGTCGAATGACTTGTATGTAGAGATAAAGTTGATCACATGCATATTTGGATCATCGCCTGCAAGTCCACCAAATAACCCTTTGAGTTGCAATAGCTGAATCATGGTGCTAGTGATATTGAACTTGGCTCCGGGAGCCAAGGGCGGAGGAATAATAGCCCCTGTGCCACCAGCCCCATCCAAATCATCATCATCATCATCAAAAGGAATCTGCACAACTTGTCGTTCAGGCCTTAATCTAGCTTGATGATCTTTTCTGTTAACAGGTGTCGCCACCTCATCAGAATGCCTTGGGTTTAGTAACTTATCATCACCCAGGTCCTCATCATCAGGATTTGTTACTTTCCCTGGGTTATCAATATTCTGTTGATTCACTTGAGCAGAAGACAATGCAGCTAATCGAGCCTGCTCCTGTTGAGCAGCCCTACTTTCAATATCTCGTTGAGCCTCCATCCTACCAATAAGTTGTGGTTCAGGGTTTATGGGTAATAATGGGTGACCCGAACTTCGAGTTTTTGGCATGCACTAAGCAAAACCAGAATAAAACAAAAACAACAGATGAAAAGTAAACGTTGAGAATCTTTGACCAAAGGGTCTAGTAACTATCACAAACTTAGTTGACAACTGTATTTCTCGGCAACGGTGCCAAAATTTGATAACGCCCAAACTACAGCTCTCGTAAGAGTGTAAACGGTCGCTGTCAAATATAGAACCCAACTAGGTTGGGTGTCGAATCCCACAGGGAATACTTGGTCACTAAGTGTTGTAATTGTTAGCAGACTGTTGGTCGAAAATTCTACGAAAAGGGGGGAATTGAATTATGGCGTGAATTAATGTAAGCAAAGTAACGAATGAAACGATTTATGTAGTAGGATTTAATAACAGAGAAAAATAAGATAGGGTTATGTCCACCTTATAAGTTCTACGTATCTATAAACTATGAGTAATGCGGAAGTCAGACATGCATGCACTTATAGAGATTCGTATTCTAATGGTAAATCCTAGTGTTTCTTAACCATCAAGGATTATTTCACTTTAACTCTCTCGAGATTAAAGTGTATAACTAACGGTACAAACTCTCCAAGAGGTTAATCCGGTTAAGGCATTAACGTGTAAACAGGGGTTGGTATCCCTATTTCCTTGTCACACTCTCTTTTCGAAACATGTAACTTTTCTCTCGAATAAGTTAATGCTATAATGGCGTATTCTATATGTTTGGAACCACAAGAATTTAATTAAGATGAAGAGAGTAATGATATAAGTAGCATACGTATCAAGAATTCACAAACTCATAGTAATAGATAGTATATCAAAAGGCTTCCATAACCCTAACAGAGAAGTTTAGCTACTTATGAGTGCAACGGAAATCACAATGGATATAATCATCATACCACAACCTAGAATAATCTTGGCGATGGAGATGGTTTAGGCGTCCACTAGGGTTTGAAATTTTCCCTTCTCCGTTGATCACAAGATCCCTGCTTTCTTTGTCTGAAAGTAACGTGAATAAATCCAAAAGTGGCGTCTGAATTATGAAAAGCAATTGATGAATGAATAATGAAAATCGTGAATGAAAAGCTTGCTGAAAAATTCAGCAAATAGGGTTTTTTATAACATCCTTGTCCTAGTCCTATTGAAATAGGGTTTTTGTCCTTGTCCGAGTCCTACTGGGTTACTGCTGCACCCCTAAGTATTAAGAAATACTGATTTTGCCTCGGACGGATTCTCCATGCATCACATTCAGTCCACAAGATTCCTAAAGCTGCCTTCCTTCTAACGTAAAGTTTCCCTTGCTACCGAAAGGTCCACAAAGTGCTGAAATCTTCATCATAAATACCTGAAAACATGCTAATCGCGTTGGTTAGCTCACTTACAGGAAAATGGACTAAAAGTGCAGGAATTATATATTTTATCCTTAAAACTTAGCTAAAATATAGGTAAATTATGGTGCTTTAGGCGTGTAAATACGCCAAACATCAATGTACTATAGTCTCCTAATAGACAACTAGCTACCACATAGCTTAACCCTTAATTAGGAAGAACAGTCATAAGATCATATTTTAGTTAGAATCACATCAATTACCGATATAATAATCATAAAAGTACCAAATCACTGCATTCCATCACAAGTATTCAATCAGTAGAGCCATAAGCAAACTTCCATCTTCCTCCGTACCATATCGGAGAGATGTTTATGTAAACATATATATGTATATTCATAAAGTACAACTATATCATTTACAATGATAATTACTTCTTGGATGGCCATTCTATAACATAACACGGCCATTGGCTCAATAATATGTCCAAAATAATCTCGACATCATAATCACGGTCTTAGGCACATATACATATCCGTAACTCATCTCGATAATAATATTTATAAGCCATAGCATATCTATAATCATCTCACAGATAAAAGGCATCTCACAACTAGGAAGCTGAATATCAATAAGCATATCACATCTATAAAGTGTCTCATATCTATAAGTCATACATCATTACTACGAAGAATATCACCTCTCTAGGTCAATTATCATAGCTAAGAGGAATATTATCTCTATAGGCCCGATAATCATAACTAAAGGGAAAATTATCTTTAAAGGCCCAACAATCATAACTAAGAGGAATATCTTCTCCATACACCCTATAATCATAACTAAGTGGAATATCATCTCTATAGGCCCAATAATCTTAACTAAGAGGAATATTATCTCTTATGGCCTAACGTCATGTCCAAGAGGAAATAGCACCTCTATGGGCCAAGTATCTTGTCTAGGAGGAAATAATGTATCCATGGGCTAAATATAAAGTCTAAGAGGGACCAGCATCTCCAAAGGTCAAATATAGCATCTAAGAGGGAATAATATCTCTAAAAGGCCATTATCATTTCTATAAGGAATAACATAACCATAACTCATAAGTCACAATCCGGGGAGCATCTATTCAATTTGCAAAGTACCAAAGTAACCTTGTACTAAGGTTTAATAACCTCAACTACATGTAACATCCTCAACTAAGTCCAAAAGGCTAACACAAGTCTTGGCCTAAGTGGGCCGGAGAATCCAACTTCTAATCCTCAATTCTCATATTTAGTATCCATGCCCCAAGCTAGGTTAAGGAATCTAGTCCAACTTCTAGATGTCAAGTAAACCATATTCAATCCTAAGATAGGAATTTCACTAGAGATAAAGGTCATCAAGTCACCTCTAGCCAAATTATAATTTCAAAACCACCACACTATCCTAATAAGATTAACTATACTAATCACGCTTCTAATTCTAAAACCACTTACAAAACCTAGCATTATGTTGTATCTATGCTAATAATTAATCCAAACTAGGGATAAGAAAATAGGATTCTAAAAGGCCAGAAACATACCAACCTACAAATCTAAAATCCTCATCTAATCCCCAAACATCAATAATCGTGGCTAAGTCATTCTATCCATATTCAATATTAATATATATACATATAATATCACACATTATCTATGAAGAAGAGTAGATAAAAGCGTACTTTAATGCCAAACTGCAAAACCTCACATCATAAACCACATGCTCATCTTCACTTTACAATCCCTAAAATATCATCATGCTATCAAGAACATAATCTACTCATCAATACAAGATTAACAATAACGATATAGCACTATTGTTCTTCGGGTCCAAAAATGACACCAAAAACCCCAAGTGGGTCCCACTTATGAAAATTGCATTTTTGAGGTCAACCCAATGTACATACATGCCTAAGGAATTGTAAGCCTCAAGAAATGGGTTAAAACTAAGCATACTTTGGGCTAAAATTAAGCCTAAGCTAAATTGGGGTTTTGGGTGAAAACTAAGAAATTCAAGCATGAATTCAAGGGACTCTAACCTTAAATTAAAAGATATTCATGATAAAAGATGATAAATGAGCACCCACATTCACCATTATGATCAATTTTAGCATATTCTACCCATTTAGGGTTTTAAGCTCTCATATATGAAGAAAAATGACTGAAATCGCGACTATAGGGTCTATTTATAGGCCTCTAGGAAAAGAGAAGCCGCGATTCCAAAGCCGCTAGCCGCAATCGCAGTGCCACAATTGGCGAGCTGCGATCGCCTCCTCCATGTTGCGATCACCGTAGCACCAAGACCAACAAAACTTAGAGAATTTCTAAGTTTCCAATAATGCCTCGGGATTCATTCGAAATCTGATTTTTGCAAATAAAATATTTAACCATACTATATTCAACATTTCGAATGCATTAGCAAAGTTTGATTTTCAATTCACGATCCTTTCAACCAAATGTAGGTCCCACACCTAAACTTTAAAATTTTTAACTTTTCGAACGATAGGTTGAAGTGAGCTCAAATTTATCAAGACCCAACCCAAAGGTCTACCAAGACTAAAATTAATATTTTATAGTTGCAGGCGTATTCAGAATTTGAATTCGAGATTGTTTGACTGATGATTTAGCCCGATGGCCATTTGGAACTAGTGAATACTTCTAAATAGAGAATTTGTTCTAAAAACCAAGCGAACTTCCCAATAACAAAATTGTTAATACCAGTAAGTCATAAATGTCTTGGGGAAGCTATGGAGAAGCTCAAATAGTAGAAATAAGAGGAAATATGGAAAATAACCTAAAGGGTCATTACATTATCCACTACTAAAAGGGCTTCTGTCCCAACAGTCACAGATAGAAAGAATCTCAATAACTCAAAAGAATAAGGTACTGGGCCTGCATTCTCCCAACATAACTACCCAGGTAACCTCAATGCAGAGAGAACACTTGCAAGGAATTTCGCCACATGTATCCCTTTTTCAACCAACACTCTCATTCTTCTTACAATTAGTCAAAACTCAACCTAACTGCTAACTATCCTATTACTGAATCTACAAGGCTAATGCATATACATTTGAACCACAACACGTTGACACCATCTCTATATCTTCATAGATCAACAAAGGTTCATCCAATCCCAAGTTATGAGTCATGCCACCAAATCCAAATCCAAATCCAAATATATACTCCATTTATCATTTTGCACCTGCTATCAACTCCACGCCATGAGGAATATCACCTGAGTTTCTCCAACATAGTCTCAGCATAAAGTACTCAAGAATAAACATCAAAGACATTGTCTGGGCATACAAATAGAGATGATAGAGGAATGTGATTCATGCCAATGCTATAACCAATCAGAATGAAAATAAAACTAAATTTAAAAATCTAAGGTATAACAAGTCATCAGTGAATGTTCCACTCTAAGATATCTCATCCACCGATAATGAAGCTATACTGAAGCCAACTTGAGTGTATAACTCCCAATGAGTAAATCATCCTAAATTCCCAAAGAAAAATGAAACTCGAGGTCAAAACTAAAATAACCAATACGGGGTCCTTAGGCTATCATCTGAACACTTATAATCTATAATCCAACTGACATCGAAAAGACCAAATAGGTAACACAAAATAGGCTCAACCATCCTATAAATGAATTTTGAACAAAGACAAGTGTTAAACAAAAGTTGTACTCAATCTCTACAACACCAAGCTGTGGTCTTTATACTAAGGCTCAATTGCTTGCTCTCACATATCTAAACCAAATCTAAAAATGGATAGGTATTATAGGTCTAAATTTATCGTATTACCTAATCGTCGTTCTAATATATCTAGTCAAAATAGAACCAATAAGCCTATATCATTACCAACCATTCAAATTTACTTTAGTATGAAAATTTGACATATCGAAGATAAATCATACAGAGTCATAGCTAAGACATATAAAAAGAATAAAGTCACTAATCATCTATAGGGTTTGAAATATAGCCACAAAATAGAAATCATTCCAAAGGATGAATCACTGGCTCAAAATTAAAAAAAACCAACACCATATCTGTTGGAGGGCATAAACTATCAAAACATACTAAAAAACATCCCAAGGTTGAAAACTACACCAGTATTGGCAAAAGATCTAGCAACTTCGAGAAATGTAACTTTAGCAAACAACTAATAAATCTAACACTCCATCTCACCAAAGATAGCCACATGCACATATCATCAAGGAGATACACTCCACCTAGCCTTAGTAGGCCAAATAAAATTTGAAATGGGGATTTCTTGAATCCACCTAAGAGTCATATCATTAAAGAAGAAATACTAATTTAAAATCCAAGTTCATAGTCGAGACCACTATAAAAGAACCAACAACTTAATCTCAAGAGTTTTAAATTTTCCAACATAAGAAGTGATCACATGGAAGGCCACGAACTTCTAACTATCTAACTCAACTACATAGAACCATGTCAAATCAAGAAAGGTTCATCCAATCTCCACACTAATAAAAAGGGTAAACCATCACAAGGGTAAAAACCTAACAAATCTAGGAGATAAATCCATGACATCTTAACATCAATATCAAAATCACTATCGAATGATATAATGCTCACAACCAAAGAATGGACCATGAACTGGTCAATCTCATACATGGGCTATATAGAAAGGAATAGTAAAAACAAAAGCATTTTCAACCCTGGAGGCAAGTTTAAGAATCTTAAACTCAATAATAGGTAACATAACTAAATTGTTGATACAAAATTCACATAGAACTATGGAAGGTCAACTTACTTTCCATACCCCAATACATCCGTGAATCAATCTAATACAACTAACCAAGATGGAACACAGTCAACCTCACTACACTAGGGAAAAAACATCAAATCATGCTCTATCTACACAATCCACCGAATAATATCACAAGAAAATAAATGACTAACTAGATAACCCTAGTCTATACAACTACCTAGTAAGGATCAAATTCATTATTAACAACAACAAGTAATAATAAAAAGTATTATCAATAACCTCACGCAATGGTAGCAATAGCAATAACAACAATGTCAATATCAACATACTGAACAAGTGGTCCCCAAATTAAAATTAATATAACGTTAAATTAAGTGGACTCAATAGGGCTAAGTGACAAAATAAATTTGACTTAAACCCTAATCCACACCCACAGTTGAAAACATCCGTATAGATAGACTTTATCTACAACTAACAAAAATAAAACACAGAGTAGTAATATAATCATGAATTCAACAATAAGACACATAATGAACGATATCAAATTATCAAGGCATGTACTAATCAATAGGTATGAAAACCCCAACCCATATAATAAGATACAATAAGGAAATAAAATCACACCACTCGTGGTGATATCTGTAACCACATGCCTAACGAGTATAGGGAAAAATAAATCTGAATGGGTCCAACTTAGACCGACCAAATGACTTATCAACTAAGGTAACACACATAGTATCCCTAACTAAAGATTCTACAACATCAGAAGGATGATCATAATGAGCAGAATGACTAGAAATCCCATGTCAGGGACACTCGATAGACTAGGAGTCTGTCTCTCTCTAGTCGTGGCAACTCCTAAACTATCAATATCAAGAGAATACAAATCATACCCAAATAAATGGCCATATAATGCAAAAAGAGAAATCAACAAAATTATGTCCAACTTCCAAAATCATAGTCTATCTCAGGAACTCTAGCCTGGCAGGGAGTAGGTACTAACTATAGTTGATCATCTATCTCAGGTATGGGGCATTCTCAAAACCAATGTCTCATCAAAACACATCTAAACTAAGATCCTAGAATACTACGAGATACAGCCCCTCATAATCAAGAATGGTTTCCCTAGCCTAAAGAACCATACCACACTACGCAAGTCTAATGGGGACTCTACACACTATAATCATCATGACCGATCTGATAACTACTTATAGTATGGAATACTATCCATGTAGAGATGATAGGATACATGTGAAGATAAACTCTATCAAAAAATCATCAATCTCAGATAAAATACCAATTGCACTATACTGATGCCATGCCTCTTATCGCCATCTCCATAAGTCTCAATACTTGTGCTCTATATGGTTCTCTTATAATCAATATCATAATGGAAGGAAGATTCAACTACTATTCAGTGCTCCAATACCAAATAGAGTGACACTATTATTAACACTCTAACACATCCATGCACTAATGTTGGACTCAGAAATATTTAGCACAGGGAAATACCTGGACCACACAAGAAATCAAATCTCATTAACAAAGCTGTAAAAGAACCCTGATGAACACCAGTTGACCCAACTTTGATCTGAAAACTGTTCAATGAATCAAAGGTTATCTATGGCTGAGAGATATCTATAACATAACTTGAATTCCAAATGCTGCACCTCTAAGGATGAAGTAGTCACAAGCTTTACTGAATTCTAAGCTGGCCCAAATCCATTTTGGAGGGCACTAAAGATCTTTGATATCCATCTCTGACTCTTTAGCCCAATGTTGTATTGAAACTCGAGAAACACATGTCGAAGTTTCAACTATATTTGTCAATAATGTCACATCATCCTTCAGGGATAGAATAGAGTCAAATTATGTTTTCAAGATTCATTGGATTGTAGGCACTCAATAAGGAGTCAAGAAGTTAATTTCCTAAAATGTCATTGGAGGCTCCCTAAGATAAGTAATGGATGTCTCCGCACTGATCAACATGAATCTACTAGAAACATAGATCCTATACTAATATACCGATAAAACTTAGGCTCTGATACCAATTTGTAATGACCTAATTACTTAGGTCATAATGGCGCCTACCATAAATCACCGATAGGCAAGCCAACCTATAGTTCAGAAGGACTAGTAACTAATAATTTAATTATATAAGGAAAAGAATGTGGAATAAATGGAAATAAGGATCAATATGTAATAAAACCCAAGAACCTGGTGGTATCAATACACGAATGTAAATTATATCTGAATACAATATAGAGATTAGTATAATACATAAGAGAGAGATAAGTAATACTCCAAATCTAAGAATCTTACTCTATGTCTTTGAACCATGGCTACCCCGCACAACGCACACATCAACAGTGATAACTCATAATGTGATCTGGAGGCTACAAAAGTGTAGTATGAGTACCAAATGAATGGTAATTAGTAGGAAACTACCAAATAAGCTCCAAAGATAAAGTAGATATACACAGCATATTAACAGAATGGAAACTACACCTAAGAGTCAAGAAATCATATAACAAGCTAATGAGAATAATAAGGGACAACTATTTTATTCAAGTCTAAGAGTCTAACATGAGAAGACTAAGGAAGTATCAGGGTGAACTATCTTATTCCTACAACATTTAATAGACGTCAATACTATACAATATATACTAGGCCAATATACAAATGAAGAGCGAAAAAAAGATATATAGCAATATAAAAGGGTAAGAATGAATTTAAAATATGAATAAGTGAAAGAAGGGATATAAAGTGGTTATATAGCTTCTTATAGCTATATATATATATAGAGAGAGAGAGAGAGAGAGAAAGACATAAGGTCATCTCAAAGCATTGCCTAGGTCATCATATTCTAATTCTAAGACATCATTATGATACTACCGAGATTTAACACTATCATACTTAGGTTTTCTAATTCACATGGGTAGACATGAAATGATCATGATTAATAATGTCATCATAAGATATAAGAGGCCATAGACATACCTCGAATCTCGATACTGGATCAATGACAAATCTACCATAAGCTAACCATAATAATGATCACAATAATGATAACAATCTCAATGACTATGATAATAACCGGTTACTCCTAACAAAAAAATACCTAGCTGATCCTATGAGTACCCCTATCACCCCAGGCTCGAAAGGTTCAATAAATCTATACCTACTCAAGGCATATTCTGCACCCATACCTATGAAATTGTCCTATAATAGCTGAGAGACATAGGTGCATACTGATGATAGGCAATGTGCATGTAGGAATGAATGAAAGGTACATAATCAATGTCATAATCTCATCATCATAACCATATCTATCATAACTGTCATCATCATGTTTATTGGCAACATGATAAACCTTCCGCCTTGCAGAGTATCAATATATCATAACAATATCCTTCAAAATTATTGAGTATCAATATATAATCACAGTATACTCTAGTCTTGATGGGTAGCAATATATCATCACAGTATCCTACGACCTTACCGGGCATCAAGATATCATAACGACATCCTTTGGCCTTGCCGGGTATCAATATATCATCATAGTATCCTCCGGCCTTTCAAAGTATCAATATAATCATAAACAACAACACACATATTTTAAGATATATAATAGATGTATGAGCTTAAGACGTGGCAAAAAATGGTAAATCTACAAGCTTTCTATTATACTCATAATCATAATCGTATTATTATAAAGTATCTATCATTTTCAATACTTCTCGACTATTCGTTATTAGATAACTAGCACTTATGATTATTAAATCACTGATTTGCTAACATTCACAGGACCTCTAATTATTAGCCTTAATATTATCCTTCACATAATCCTTATTCATAGGTTAGCAACTAACAAATATCTATTAAATAGCCAATAACTAGCATTTAGTCAAGGTTAATCAATGGACCCTAATTTCCATTTATCCACTATTCTTTATTATTAAATAATTATCCTATATCCATTAATCATAATTAGTCAATACATTACCATTTATCATCTAACCACCCTTTTTAACTACAATATTCATTAACTAACTGTCGCTTACCAACTAATCCTTTCTTATCAACTATTCATCTTTATGCACTAGTCATCTCTTATCACCATCATCTCTATTATCTACTTTTATTAATACACACCTTCTGATTTATCAACTAATCAAAATCATAAACATAGTTATAAATATCCACTAATCTTCACCTACACAAACACAAATTCATCGTTAGCCATGTATCAACCATCGGTAGCTACCGTATTTCCACTAAGGAAGGTTTATCAACCAGTACATTAGATTCCTAACCATCAAGTACTATTTTCACTTAATAGATAACTAGCTTCCACATACCTTAACCCTTAATTAGGAAGAACTGTGATAATTTCACCTAGAATCACATCAATTATCGATATAATAATAATGAAAGAACCAAATGAATGTATGCCATCACCAGTATTAAATTAGTAAAGTCATAAGCAACATACCACATCTTTCTCTATCCCATATCAGAGAGATGTGTATGTAAGCTATATGGATAGTAATAAACTACAATCATATCCTTTACACGGATAATTATTTTCCAGATATCCATTCAATAATATAACATGTCCCTTGGCTCAATTAAATGTCCAGAATAATCATGACATCGAAAAAAAAAGCCTTGGGCCCATATAAATATTTGGATCTTATATAAATAGTCATATTTATAAGCCATAGAATATTTGTAATCATTTTATAGATACAAGGCATCTCATATCTAGAAGGTGTAATGTAAAGACCTAGAGTACACCCTAGACACCATACGGTGCTTACGATCCCAAAAGACCATAAGCTAACCCATGACTGATATCTACGGTGAGCACTAAGTAGTAATACTAAAATAAATGTAGAATTAGGTTGAATTGTCATAAGGTTCCAAATCTAAATATTAATAAATAAAAACATTTGGTAAAATCATCTGAAAACTATACATTGTCTGAACTGTTCTAGTCTGAAAGCCTCTAACTAAACTGTCTGAATATAGAGTTGATGGGACAAGCCCCCCAAAAAACTCTAGCTACTGAACAACTAATAAACTAAAATACTAAAATAAAGCACATTCTCGATAGATGAGGACTCACTACTAAATTTGCAACTGTTGACTGGATCTGTCTAAGCACAGTCGGGAACCTAAGCATCCGAAACTATGATATGAGACATCATAGCACAAAGAAAGAGTATGTGTCAACACGTGGAATATATTGGTATGCTAGATACGGTAAGGTTGAATGCAAGGGTTCATATGCATGAATAGTAACTGACTGAATGATATAGAGTAATTCGATGTAAGAGTACGTGAGTAACTAATACTACTAAAATCACTGAGTATGCAATACTGTGGACATACATAATTATATACTATATCTGATATTATCTGAAGCTAAGTAATGAGTTTTGATAACTGAGCAACATATATCAGAGTTACTGATAACTGATTTACTATGTCTAACAGTCCTAATTCTGTGAAATTGAACAAAATTCAAAACTGAAGACTGAAACTAAAATTATAGAAGGTAGTCATCTAACCGATATGCCCCATATAAGATAAGATAACTTAGTTGGGGTCCAAACTATTACCCCAATTGGAAGGGTGTTAGAATCTTGCCACGGGTACTAACAATTGCTCTGGAGTCTGTCCTAACTAACGGGTGAACCATGAGACCTGTCCTAAACTAGCGGGTGATCCCTGAGTATATCAGTCCTATCTAATGGGTGACATCTCATAACCTACGCTAGCTATATGGTTTTAGAACTTAGGGATTGTTTTTAGGGACCCAGTACTAACTAACGGTTAAGAGCCATCCCTTGACTCGCTCGGTGCTTAATCCTACTCCCAACTAAAAGACACTAAACTGATTATACTGAACTAGACTAGACTAATACTAGTTTACTGAGTTTTCCTGAGTTCTGTAACTGACTGAGTTCTACTGATTGTGTCATGACTGCTACTATTCCGTAACTGACATTGGCTCTCGGTAAATAGCTAGATTATCGGGTATTAAATACCCTTAGGTCTAGATAGCATAAAAGAAAGACATAACATGACCATAAAGGCATAACAATACTTGCTTGATAACAATTCACTCATTTAGACATTTTGTCAAAAACTTGATATAAATGAGATTTTGCATAAATGGGATCACATAATAACATGTCATGATTCCACTATTTACTTCACATAGGCAATTTAGCAAATAATTAGGGAGAATGGATTACTTACATGATAATGGACAACACATAAACATCATGTTACACTAATGAATTTGTAAATTCAAGGGTTTAATAAGATAATCAGCTATTCATCGCTCATGCTATTCAATTTTCATAAAACATGCAATTAAATCATGGATTGAAATCCAACTAATATGATGAACATGAATTCAATAGAATTCAAACATGGAAATCATAAATCCCATGAATGAGCACCTAGCATACCTGAATATTATGGATTCTTGATGTTTTTGAAGGATTTCTTGATGATTAGTCTTGATTCTTAAAGCTAGGTTTTTTGCTTCTTTAAGAGAGAATGCCTTTTGATTTGTGGAAAAGTTGAACAATGAATGACTTAAAATATTTTTTAGGAATTAAATCCCATATCTGGGCATACAAAATTTATGGGAAAAGATATTTTTAACCCTGGACAAAACATTTAATTTTTGTCAAAATTTTTCGAGTTAGGCCCTTGGCGCTACGTGGATCTATCACACTGTGTCTCTGGAAATTACCAGCAAGGAAAGCGACTGGTGGTGCGATGTGGTGCCATTGCATTACCACCTTGGATGAAACCTTGTAGTTCATCGCAACGCGGTGAGATCATGTTAGTACCCTGGAAATTGACAAATGTAAAACTAATTAGTGGTGCGATACGCCGGTATCACAGTACCTCACTGAAAACTGACAATTGCCATTTTGACATACTCCGTGATGCGCTACTAGCTTGAATGACGGTGTTTAGACACTTAAACTTAAAATAGCCATAACTTCTTACCCAGTTATTAGATTTATGTGAATTTTATATCCTTGGTAAGGTAACTGAATTTCCTACACATTGGCAAGCTCCAAACTGAAAAATACTAAGCATTTCAAAAACATTATATAGAATAACTCATGTACTAAGAGTTAATTTAAGCTAGTGAAATACGGGATATTACATGCAATATTAATAAGCATATTACATCTATCAAGCTTCTAATATCTATAAGTCAAACATCATTACTATGAGAATATCACCTCTCTAGGCCAATTATCATAGCTAAGAGAAATATCATCTCTATATGCCCGATAATCATAACTAAGAGGAAAATCATCTATATAGGAACAACAATCATAACTAAGAGGAATATCATCTCTATAGGCCAAATAATCATATCTAAGAGGAATTTCATCTCTATAGGACCAATAATCATATCTAAGAGAAATATCATCTCTCAGCGCCCGAAGTTATGTCTAAGAAGAAATTGTACGTATCAATTCTAGGAGGAAATGGTGTCTCTATGGGAAAAATATAAAGTCTAAGAGGGAGTAGCATTTCTAAAGGTGCTATATAGAATCTATGAAGGAATATTATCTCTAAAGGGCCATTGTCATTTCTATAAGGAATAACATAGCCATAACTCATAAGTCACAATCCTAGAAAAATCATTACAACTTGCAAAGTGTTAAAAGTAACCTCATATTAGGGTTTGCTAACCTTAACTACGTCTAACATCCGCAACTAAATCCACAAGGTCAACTCAAGTCTTGGCCTAAATGGGTCGAATAATACCACTTCTAATCTTGAATTACTATATTTAGCATCTATGGCCCAAACTAGGCTTAGGTATCTAGTCCAAATTTTATATGTCAAGTAAGCCATATTCAAGCCCAAGATAGGAACTCAACTTGAAATAAGGATTATTAATTAAACTCTAGCCAAATTATTTTTTTAAGACCACCATACTAGCCCAATAAGATTAACTATACTAGACATGTTTCCAATGCTATGACCACTTCTCATACCTAGCATTATACCGTATCCATGCTACAAATTAATCCAAACTAAGGATAAGGAAATAGGATTCTAAAAGGTGTTAAAAATACCATCTTATGGGTCTAAAACACTCATCTAATCACTAAACATCAATAATCAATTCTAAGTCATTCTATCCATCATAAACTTAAAATTCACATTCATATGCAATATATATATATATCATACATTAACTATGAAGAAGAGTAGATAGAAACCTAACTCAATGCCAATTTGCAAAACCTCACTTCATAAACCAAATACTCATCTTCACTTCACAATCGCTAAAATGACATCATTCTATCAAAAGCATAATCTACTCATCAATACGATTCTAATGATACCCATATTGCACTATTGAGCTTGGGTCTAAAAATAATACCATAAACCCTAGGTGGGTCCCACTTATAGAAAATGCATTTTCGAGGTCAACCAAATGTACATATATGAACAAGAACATAACCCTAAATTAATGGGTGAAAACTAAATATACTTTGGTCGAAAATCAAGCCCTAAGTTAAATTGGAGTTTTGGGTCCAAAGTAAGAAATTCAAGCATGAATTCAAAGGATTGACTAACCTACCTTGAGTCGAAATAGCTCACGAACCAACAAACGTTGCCTTTCCTTTCCTTGAAACTTTTTATTCCCTGATCCAAACAATCATAACACAATCTAAGCATCATTACAAGAATACCAACAACCATTTTGGAACAATTATGCCATGGGTCAAAAATGACACCAAACCCCAAGTAGGTCCCACCTTTGAAAAATGAGTTTTCGAGACCAACCCATTGCTCAACTATCATTAGGGAGCTATAATCCTCAAGAAATTTGAGTATATCAATCACATTTGTGGCTATAATTGAGATTCAAAGACTTAGGTGTTTTGGGTCTAGAAATTGAAAAATTAATACCAATTTTTAAGGAATCCTACGTTTGATTTGTAGCAAAATTTGATTGCACAAGTTATTCAAGCTCCTAATCAACCCTAAAGACTCACTTTGAAGATTTTACACTCTATTAGGATTTAGAGCTCAAGAAGTAGGCATAAAATGGCCAAAATTTTGGGCAAGACAACCTTTAAATAAACTTACCAAGGTCTCGAGTGTCGCGTTTGTGGACCTCACTTGGCCGCGATTACAACACCGTGTTTGCACCCCTCACACCATGGTCTTGGTAGCTCTCCCTATGCCAGGCATGGCTAAGGCTTGGAACTTGGTTCTGGGCATCGTCCAATTCCTCAAGATGCATCCAAAGACCATTTCAAAAAATGAGATATGTAACCACATAGATTTTGATTTTTGGACGCGTTGGCAAAGTTAGATTTTCCATTAAAGGTCGTTTTACTAAAGTTTTTGCTCGGGGATCAATTAGAACCAATGAAGACTTCAAATTAGCAAAGCAGTTCTAAAACCAAATGAACCGCCAGTTAATCAAACTATCATCTCTATAAAGTCATTAATGACTTGGGAAAGCTATGGAGAAGCTCTATTGGTTAGTATAAGAAAGAACGCTGACAATGAACTAAAGGCTCATTACAACATCCACTACTTAGAAACTTTCATCACCAAAAATTAAAGACGAGGAAGATACCGAAAGTCTTAAGCAAATAACGATACTAGGACACATTGCATTCTCAATCTCCCAATTAGCCTCCTCTACTAGGCGATGCCTCTACTGAACCTTGACTACCGGATTCTCTCTAGAATGCAATCACCTCACATCACTAGCCAAATCAAAACGGGATCCTCCACAAAGGTCAATTGCTCGTCCAACTTGATCGAGTCCAATCTAAGCACATAAGAAGGATATGAAATATACTTTCACAACATAGAGACATGAAACATCGGATGAACAGTAGTAATGTTTGGAGGTAAAGCTAACTCATAGGACACCTCACCCTATACACGGAGGATCTCAAAAGTACCAATATAGCGAGGGATAAGTTTACCCTTCCTCCCAAATCTTATCATACCTCTTATACATGAAACACAAAGAAACACCTAATCACCAACTCTGAATCTTATGGTATAGAGCCTACGGTCGACATAGGCCTTCTGCCTACTCTGGGCTGGTCTCAGCCTACCCTGAATCAACCTACCTCTATCTAATAAGTCCTAAAGAAAATCCGTACCATAGGGTCTAACCTCAGAAGACTCAAACCATCCTATAGGAGAACGATATTTTCTATCGTACAAAGATTCATAAGGCACCATCTCAATACTAGAATGCTAACTCTTGTTGTAGGCAAACTCTACCAATGCTAAATGTTGATCCACTGTCCTCTATAGTCCATAACAAAGGCTGGAAGCATATCCTCAAGCACCCGAATAGTCCACTCAGACTTACTATCCATCTGGGAATCAAAGGCTATACTTAACTCAACTTAAGTACTCAAATCCTTCAGAAATTCTCTCCAAAACTGCAAAGTAAATACAGAACCATGGTCTGATATGATAGACACAGGGAACCCATGCAAATGAACTATCTCTTAAATATAAATCTGGGCTAACCTCATAGCATTGAAGGTCATCTGAATAGGAAGGAAATATGTCAACTTGGTCAAACAATCCAAAATAACCCAAAAACCATCATGACCAAGACAAGTACGAGGCAAAACCTCTAATGAAGTCCACGGTAACCCTTTCCTATTTCCCCTCGAGAATGGGTAACCTCTGAGTTAAACTACCTAGAAGCGAATGCTCGACCTTAACCTACTTACAACATAGGCAGCAAGCTATAAAGTCTACTTTATCTCTCTTCATACCATCCCACAAATAATGTTGCCTCAAATCTCTATACATCTTGGTCTTATCGGGATGAATAGAATATTCAGAGCTATGATCTTCATGCAGAATTGACTGAATCAAGTCGAGGAACACAAATACAATCCTAAAATCTCAAAATACCCGTAGAATCTATGTTATGTCTCCCAGACTCACCACTTACCTCCCAATCACGGAGAAGGCAGAACTTACTATCCTCAAATAGACAATCACGAATCTACTTAAATAGTGAGAACCTCAGCTCCACACAAGCAAAAATCCTTGCGGTATCCAAAATATCAAGACTAACCATCAAATTGGCTAAGGACTTAATGTCCTATGCTAAGGGACTCTGAGAAACTAATATATATTCCAAACTACCCATACTCACTGCCTGGCGACCTAAGATGATACGAGATGGAAATATCGTATTCCTTTAGCAACTTTATCCATATGCATTGGAACACATTAAGCTCTCCCCGAGTCATAAAATACTTAAGACTACCATGATTGGTGAAAATCTGACAATGCACACCATACAAGTAATGCCTCAAAATCTTGAGTGCAAAAACTACAGACGCCAACTCAAAATCATGGGTAGGGTAGTTGCGCTCATACACCTTAAGCTATCTAGAAGCATAGGCAATGACACAACCCTACTGCATCAAAACACATCTAAGACCAACACCAGATGCATCACACAACATTGTGAATCCCTCTCCCTCAACTAGAATGGCTAATACTGGGGCTGAAGTGAGATAATCCTTAAGCCTTTTAAAGCTCAACTCATACTTCTTGAACTATCAGAAAGAAACTTCCTTTCATGAAAATCTAGTCATAGGAGATAATATAGCAGAAAATCCCTCTAAAAAGTCCCAATAATAACTAGCCAAACTAATAAAACTACGAACCCCAATTAGAAATATAGTGTAACAACCCGACCCGAGGCCTCGACCGCAACGTGAATCCCAAACCACACAGGCCCAAAAGACCCCTGTCTCCACCCAATCCACTAGTGATATTGTCCATTCTGGGCCCAGGTCCGCACTACTTTAAAACACATCACTAGGGAGTAAGGCTTTCCCACTTATATACCCAGTATCCCTCCTATGTTTTGCTGATGTGGGACTACTTCCTAAGTTGGGGTGTCACATACACCCCTTCTTACGGACTCAGCGTCCTCGCTGAGGTTTACCCTATCGAATGGGATTTGCCTACACTCAAGACTGAGGTTTGCCCCGCCTTATCGAGATTCGACTACACTCAGTTTAAACTCTGGCCCACATCGACAGGGATGACACAAGAGCAGCTCTGATACCATTCTATCATGACCCGACCTGAGGCCTTGGCCGTGACGAGCATCTCAAACCACCGAGGCCTAAGATACCCCTATCTCCACCCAATCCACTAGTGATATTACTCTCTCTGGGCCCAGGCTTGTACGACTTTAAAAAGCGTCACTAGGGAGTAAGGCTTTCTCACTTATATACCCAGCATCCCTCTTATGTTTTGTAGATGTAGGACTCCTTACTAAGTTAGGGTGTCACATGTAGGCCTAGCCCAATCATGAATAGTTGAAATCTTTGCTAGGTCTACCATAATATATGCCTTGGGCACCACATTTCCAAGAAATGACATTGACTCAAGCCAAAACTTGGACTTGGAGACCTTTGAAAACCACACATGCTCTAGTAGGACCTAGAGCACAATCCTCAAATTTTGCGCATGCTTCTCACTAATTTTCGAATACACAAGAATATCATCAATGAACATAATAATAAAGGAGTCTAAATAGGGTCTGACACACAGTTCATGAAGACCATAAATACGGCTTGGGCATTATTTAGCCCAAAAGTCATCTCCATGAAATCATAGTGACTGTAACGAGTCCTAAAAGCCGTCTTTAAGATATCCTCATCCCAAATCCTTAACGAATGATAGCCGAACCTTAAATCTATCTTAGAAAATACAGTTATGCCCTAAATCTAGTCGAATAAATCATCAATACAAGGCATATGATAATGGTTCTTTGGCATGACCTTGTTAAGCTTCCTATAATCAATACACATTTCAAACCATCCTTCTTCTTTAAAAACAAAATAGGGGATCCTTACGGGGACACACTTGGTTTAATAAAACCCTTACCAAGAAGATCCTAGAGATGAGAGTTCAACTCCTTAAGCTCAGTAGAATCCAGATGGTAAGGTGCCATAGAAATTTATTAGATGACTGGATCAAGGTCAATAGCAAACTCAATCTCACACTCAGGGGGAATACAGGAAGATTAGCAGAAAACCCAATAAGAAACTCATACACAATAAGAACAGAGTCAAACGTCAGAATCTCTACATGGGTATTATATACATAGGTGAGATAAGACTCGAAACCCCTTGATATAGGCTATTTTGCACAAACAAAAGAAATAATCCCGTCGGCTTACGACTAATCGCTCCCTGCCATATGACTGGGGGTACATCATGCATGGCTAATGTAATGGTCTTGGAAAAAAATCCATGACCGTATGAAAGTGGGATAACAAGTCCATGCCCAGAATCACATCGAAATCTAATATATCCAGAATAATAAGATCAACAAAAGTATCAACACCACTACCTGTCACAATACATAATTTGAATAGTTTATCTACTACTAGAGAATCACCTACGAGAGTAGATATGTGAAATAACACAAATAATAAATCACTAGCCAAGTCCAACCGTGGTGCATAATATGGAGATATATAAGAATAAGTGGATCCAACTTATGGCATACGAATATGACACTTTTAACTATAATATCTGAAGTCTCAGCCTCGAGTCTAGCAGGTACTGCATATAACTAACCACACCCACCACTTGGCTAGGCACCTGATCAACCTCCTATCCTGCCTGCCTGAGTACCACTTCGAAAACCATGTTAACCAATCGAACGACCTCAAAAACCACCTCTACTTGAAGGATAAACTACCTAATAGGAGTAGCTCCCTTGTATAAAACAACCATCGCCCCATGACTAGGTCACTCTTTAGAGAAATAACAGAGAAGTTTGCGAGTAAAACAAGACTCATAAGGAGAACTAAAACTTACAAATCCAACATAACTAACATGTCTATCGTGGCCTATAGATAAACCTTTCAAGGGCTGATCATCGCCCTTACTGGGGTAACCACTAGTAGTGAACTAACCCCCTTTAGTGGCTTAAAGAGCTGCTTAAACTGGTTAATTAGTCTGACTCTAAAGCTGAAAAGATGTACAGGGAGGATTTCAAACATAAGTATTGCCACCCCTAAACTGGGAACTACCACGACTCCAACCAAATTTCCCCTGAAACTTAGGCCTCTTATTATGGCCCTCACGCTTTATGTCCTCTATCAATCTAGCATGATTAGAAACCTCAGCAAAAGTCCTACTCACAACAACCAAAGTCTGAGTAGCTATCCAAATAGGAAGTCTCAATCCCCTCATAAATTAGAAAACTCTCTCATACTTTGTATCAAAGATAGAAGTCGCATGTCTACCAAACTCATGGAATTGAGCCTCATACCCAGCGACTGTCATAGATCCCTGCTCCAATATAGAAAGCTAATCTCTCAACTGATCTCTAAGGTTTCACATCATATACTTCTCCAAGAACATCTTAGAGAACTAAGCCTAAGAGAGAGGGGATAATCCAACTAGCCTAGAACTCACAAATCCTTTCCACCAGTGTCGAGCAGATATGTCCAACTGAAATATAGTGTAATCCACACCATAGGTATCAACAAGGCCTAACCCATGAAGCCTCTCCTTACAAGAATTAGGAAATTCAAATGCTTTATCTCCAGGAGTAGTAGACATCCTAGGTGGAGCCAACCTTAAGAATCTACCTAGTGTTTTTTGCTTCTTAATAGACATAGCAGGCTGGGTCATAACTGGCTGAGCGACTGCCGACTGAACAACTACAAAAATAGGAGGAACCTCAACTCCAAGAGTTACACCTGCATGATGTCCTCCTGTCTTAGTAGTCTAAGAATCATTAACAATAGAAAATAGTTGGACTAAAACATCTCTAAGCAAAGAAGAAGGAATGAATCCTGATGGAGCCTAGGATAGTCCCTGGCTCACTGCTGGCTAAGGTGTAGTAGTTTCTGGCTTAGGTGTAGGAATAAGGTTCGAGGGAGATCTACCCTGATCCCTAACTGGGGACACATTATGAATCTGGGTCATGAGATACTCCTGACGTATTACTGTAGCATAAGTCCTGGGCATATAAAAAAGAGTAAAGTTAAGAAAATATCCAACAAACCAACTTAGATTCTTAGAACGATATGAGTGAAAGAAGTGAAGGAATACTAAGAATATCCTATGGCCTCCCAAAAATAGGAAAAGGATGTTAACATTTAGATCTGCAGTATTGTATTAGACACTTGCTCTTATGCCAATAATATTAGTGAAACCGAGGCTATGATACAAATTTGTCACGACTTGATATTCAAGTCATGATGGCAACTACCATAACTCACCAGTAGGTAAGCCAATATCATAACATGGAGCTAATGCAATGGGTTACCTTAGTTGGAATATACAACATGGACAATATATAAGAACACAATATAGCAAAGAAATTCTATAAAGAAACAACTAACATTCAAATACAAATCCCATGACTTTAGAGTATTAGCACTAGAGCATCTCTACATTAGACAATACAAATTACACCTCAATGTCTAGTAGTGTTAAATAGTTTCAAACATTCATCTCAAACACAAAAGACAAAATAAGGATAGAAGGAAAAAAGAAAAAGTCGAAAATAATCGCTCACCCTGTCTCCTGATCATCAACATTGCCTGACCTTGAATCGACAACGAAAACTAGAGCTTGGGTCTATACCAAAATGGTTAAGAAGTGTAGTATGAGTTCAAAACACGGGTACTTAGTAGGCATCATCGACCGATTGAGCTAAATTATAATATAAGGACGATATAAAGTAATACAATAACTTAAAGTGTAGGTATAAAATGGAACCTGAACCTTCTTTGATACCACTGTATAAGATAACTAATCAACTAGAACAATAGTATGACATTCCATGTACACATATACCATAACTTTCATACAACATGAGTAATTATTTTGGAAACGTATAGTCATAAATATACAATAACAATCATGTAATTAACTTAATCAACACAACAATAATGATTAGAGTATAAAGAAAAGAACTTACCATGACATCCCATACAGCCAGGAAGTACACTCAAGGAAATCAAATAAAGAACTCGTCACGGCATCCCAAACCACTAGACATCATCATAACATCATTATATACATACATATGCAGATAATTCAATAAGAATATACAACCCACAATGATAGAGTATAATTGTTTCAAGGTAACATATAACATCATACTTTATTATTAATCTTCACTACATAATATAAGTAGATGCATAAGAATGAGTATATAAATTATATACAGAATCACCACTTTTACAAGTTAACATGTCTATTAGCAAGTCAATTATATGTCAAGTGCATACTCTTTAGATGCCTCTTTTACTCCTACTTTTTGCAATGCTAACCCAAAAGAAAAATCCTTCTCAGAAATATTTGCTTAATCATTAGGCTTGGGTCATCGCAAAAGTGGTAACATAATTAAAGGTTCACTTGGTGAACTCAATAATAAGCTAAGAAATAGCATATCCATAGGTTCAATTTACAAGACTTTCCTAGGCTATCCATATCATGACAACAAGATAATCAATCAAGTTTACACATTTTCCAACCAACAATCATATGCATAACTAACAATCGGGTTTAACCATTATAACCTTAATAACATAACTTAGACATTCCTCAAGTATCTATGTCAGTAAGGAATTACATAGTTCAAGCTTAAGGTGGGTCAATTCTGACTCCTAAATCCCAATAATATTAAAGTTCACTTCTACAAGACTAACCTCTACTTGAAAAATTAGGCTTGGTTATCTAAATCACACCATAAGGGCTTATCAATCCTTACTATGCCTATAAGGGAGAATCATCTTCAAGTATCCTTTCTAAGTCACTTCAAACACTAAGGCCAATTCATAACTAGTCATATCTAGGTCAACATAATCTTAAGGTTAGTCAACAACATCACTCTCCTATACTATAGAAACTAAAGTATTCTAATACTATTCATGAGACTATAAATGGAACTATCCAAGGTTCTATCCTATAGTCAAGCATAATATTTTACAAATTTAATAACATACAAGGACCAACTAATCCAACGTATCATCATTAAACCATTTATCACCAAAGACCCGCCTAATCTCAAAAGATATCATAAACATACTACAATTAATCTTAATCTATGTACGAGTAAGCCTAACTTACCTTGAGTCCAAATAGATCATGAACAAACAAGCTTTGCCTTTCCTTTATATGAAGATTCTTATTCATTGATCCAAGCTATCAAAACACAATCTAAGCATCATTAAAAGAATAACAACACCCATTATGTCACTGTTATGCCATGGGTCCTAAATGAAACAAAACCCCTAAATGGGTCCTACCCATGAAAAATGAGTTTCCGAGACCAACCCATTGTTCAACTATCATTAGGGAGCTATAACCTTTAAGAAATTTGAGTAAATTAATCCCATTTTTGCTACAATTGAGCCTCAAAGAATTAGGGGTGTTGGGTCTAGAAATTAAGAAATAAATACCAAATTTAAAGGAATCTTACCTTTGATTTGTAGCAAGATTCAATTACATAAGTTATTCAAGCTCCGAATCAATCCACAAGACTCACTTTGAAGATTTTACACTTTATTAGGGTATAGAGCTCAAGAGAGAGGCACAAAATGGCCAAAATTTTAGGCAAGATAGCCATTAAAAAGACTTTCCCAGGTCTCAATTATCATGTTCATGGACCCTGCTTGGCCGCGGTCATGGTACCATATTTACACCCCATACACTACAGTTGCAGTATTTGTCCTTATGTTAGGCATGACAAAAGCTTGGAACATGGTTTTGGGCTTCGATCAATACCTTGAGATGCATCCAGAGTCCATTTTAAGAAAATAAAGTATGTAACAACATAGATTTGACATTTTTGATGCATTGGCAAAGTTGGATTTCACATTAAAGGTCATTTTACTAAAGCTTTTGCACAGTGGTCAATTAGAACCAATGAAGACTTTAATTGAGAAAATGGTTCTAAAAACCAAACGAACCGCCACGTAACTAAACTATCAATTCTAAAAAGTCACTAATGAATTGGGGAATCTTTGGAGAAGCTCTATCAGTGAAAATTAGCAAGAACACGGAAAATGACCTAAAGGGTCAACATGGAAAATGACCTAAAGGGTCAACATGGAAAATGAACTGTTACACACATCTAGACTAAATTCGACCCACCTGTCTTTGTGTATCAGGCTGTAACCCATCTCTCAAACTCATCGAGTCGTGTAAGGAAGTTGACACGTAGATATTATACCTAAGTAATCTGTGTGACCTCCTATTAGGCCTATTCCTACTCAAATCTAGTCCTAACCCCTGATCTCATTTGCTCGAAGAGGGTAGTTATCTTACTGTTGACAACCCTTACTTTAGCATCAATGAACCTCTAACAATCTTCTAAGCTTTGAAAAAACTCGCTAGATATAGTGATTATAACTAAATTAGGAGATGAAACGGATGGGCTAGTATCTCTAAAGTTACACCCACTGGCTTTGAGGTCGAAACTAGTGTTAAAGAAAAAGTAGCTGGTATTCCCTCGCCTAGTGTACTAGAGTTTAGCGCCTCTCTTTAATTCTATATCTCCATATCAATACTAATACCTACATCACCTCGATATGCATTATCAGGCTTTATAGAAATATTTTGGCCCATGGTACTGCTGTATGCTGTCTCGATATCTTAGAAGAGCCTGGACGTGCCAGATCCCTCATAGTCCTAGTCTGTGCAGTTGCTGTAGTGTGTACCTTCTTGTATACACATGGTATCCCAGGTACACAGGCCTCATCATATAACCTTTGAGTCATGCAAGGGAATGAAAGATTAGCTAACTACTTAAATGCCCATTCATGCAACTCACACTTGAGGATGGAAGAAAAATTAATGGTATAACTAGCCATCATACAAAAAGCTAGTGTAGCTCCCTCCCACGTCAACATATTATCCAAAGAAATAGGTATCAGTTGGTCTCTATTCTGCAATATCAAAAAATTAGCCTCAAATGTCAATAGGCCGTTCCTGATCATAGCAAGCCCCTTAATCCATGAGGATGCATCACCCAATTATCAAATAGAACTAGATATCTACCTAGCCATGTCAACCCTCTTACATTGGTTCTTAGCCTTCCACATGATATGATGATTAAGAATAACCCTCAGTCTATGGTACCACTCAAATATAGATATAAGAGTGATATAATTAGGGCCAAATATAACTCTGTGGATAGTCTCTATCAAATTATCAACTCGGGCCCCTCTAACTAGTGTATGATCAAGATTTAGCTGCCTCACAAATCTGATCAGTCCTTGATATCTACGCATATGAATGAGTATCGTAGCTTATTCAGATGCATAAAATTCCTGTACCATAATCATGATTTAGGAATCAAGTAACCTAGTCATCCACTCTAGCTTATATCTATCAAATATTTCTCGTAACTGTGGAACTCAATCTATCCCCGATAGTTTAATATAGCACTCCTCATAAATATACCTTAAAGGCCTACCTGTATTACATATATAACTGTCTATAATAAATATATGATGTATCCCTTCCACACTCTATATGTGATTTCCCTATAAAATATGTGAGGGGGCAAGACTCTACTCCTATTGTACTAAGATATCATGGGTAGACTTCACTGTACCCTCCTCCAACTAGGGTACATCTATCTACTAACTATGACTAGTGTTATCTTCCATAGATTGGGGCACCGCTGATGGCTCTTCTTGATCTACTTCCTCAGATAAATCATAGTACCCTTCCTCAAACTGGGGTCCTGAGCAATAACTTGTGGAAAAAATACTGAATTAGTCTTCTCATCATCATCATCATCCTCAGGTGGAGGAGTGTGTGGAGGTAACATACTAGGTAATTTCATCCTGGGTCAGGCTACAATTGATTAGGCAACCTAGATTGTCTGTTCTCTCATAACTCTGTGTGTCACCTTAATGACAGTATCTCTATGTCACTGCCTCGGGTACTCCTCCACTAAATCATTATGCTCGAGAGACTCTGATTATTTCCTTGAAGTATCAACATTCATTTTCTTCATAGACTTAGGTGCCATATGTACCTGAAAACTAAGTTGTTAGTTTCTAACAAAAGTGAAGAATAGTAAAAGTTAAAGAGAAACTCAAAATTCAAAAGATTGAATTTTTCCACAATTTTAGCTCCCCTATAATCTATTTGAAATCCCAATGATTACAATGTACACATACTTATCATAAATCACAATTTTCAAAGAAAACAAGAATACTCAACTAATGGCATTACTTTCATTCATTCAAGTTGAACTTTCGATCAGGGCCTGACTTTAGTTTTTTCTTCAAAACAAGGCCTTACGTTATGACTGTAGTCTACTTTAAGGATCTTATATACAAAGATGATAGATTATATATATTTTTAAATTTAATACACATATCAACTTGTTTAAACAATAAATAGATCAATATATAACCGCTAGGAGCTGAGAAACTTGGCTTTTATATGAAGAACCGGAAGTGAGTAATGAACAACTCTAGAAAAACCAAAGTTGAACTTTTTTTAGTGTGTTGGGAAAAGTTGGTATCTCAAATAAGTGTCAATTTATCCATTACTTAATTGTGGGATTAGTTTGTGTTTTAAGAGGGAAGTTTGAATTCAAAGGGAAAAGTGAAGTTTTAAGGATTAGAATGAGCTGGAATGAGGTTATGGTTGTTTAAATATAGGTGGGGGATGTTTTAGGTCTTATAAAAGTGTTGGTGGGACCAAAATTTAAATTAAAAATTATGCCCACAAATAACCTACCCACGACAGCTGCATGCAACCTGCATCAGCAGTTTGGCTGTAGGCGCAGGTGCCTCCTGCGGCTAGTAGGTCCTGGGTGCATGTGCTGGGCCAAAAATCATAGCCCACTTTTTGACAAACCAGACATTGAATTTTGGTATTTTTCCTAATACTTATGGTCGCATAACCTATGTTTGATTTCCCAAAAGAAAAATTAGATGCCAAAGTCCATAGCTTTTAATTTTTCATCCTCAAAATTTCAACCTTTTAACTTATTACTTAACTTACTGTGTAGGACTTGTGACCAGGATTGGTTGATCACATTGCCCCCTTACCTGAAAATTGATGAATGTAGAAATTTTTTTACTATATTATAGGTAAGTCCAACAGCTAAAAACCAACAAGAAGGAAACACAACAAAAATATGAACACTAAAAATAGTGGGTTGTCTCTTACTCAACGCATGATTATCTTCGCGACATGAAATGGTTATGTTGGTTACTTAGACTTTGCTAACAAACCCATGGGTTTCGTCCCATGTAATACTTGATTTAAAATTATGGAACGACGTGGCTATGCCTGTTACTCAGAGTATCTTGACTTATACAGCGCTTGATTTAAAATCGTGGCACGACATGAATATCTTGACTACTAAAAATTTATCAAGACACCATAGGAGTATCATCTAGGTTCATCGATACAATCAATCACTAATAATACCCTCATGTCAGTTGGTTGTTTTATTAACTTTCAGATGTTAAAGGTAGCATCCTCACCGTTGACTCTAAATTTTAGCTCACCTTTCTCCATGTCAACCATAGATCTATCTATGGACATAAATGGTCTTCCCAATATAATGGGACTCTCGGTGTCAACCTTATAGTATAACATGACAAATTTAGCTGAAAAGATGAGGTTATCTACCCCCACGATCACATCAATGAGATTCCCATATGTTTTTTCAGTGTGTGATAAGCCATCAACAATCGTATCGCAATTGGTTCTGGAGTGTTTAAGCCCAATTACTTTAATACGACCAACAACATCAAATTAATGCCGACCCTCTAATCACACAAGCCTCTGGCAAAATGGGATGACCCAATAGTACATGGTACAGTGAATGCTCCAGGTTCACCCTTTTTTTAGCCAAAGACCTAGTCATGACTGCACTGTAGTGGTGCACACCATTAACATCCTCCATTGTCGCTCTTTTCTTTCTTATGACAATTGTTTCATAAACCTGGCATATAGATGCATCTGCTCTAATGCCTCAAGAAGAAGTATGTTCAAGTTCAATTCTTTCATTATTTTAATGAACAGCTTGAAATTACCTTACTCTCTCGTTTGCCTTGATCTCTTAGGAAAAGGTTGGGGCGGTCTCAAAATTTATCTGATTTTTGGCTTAATAACCGATCCCTTACCTTTGTCTTCTGCAACTTTTCTTTTATCAGTTATTAACTTCCTGGACTCAATTGTAGGTTTCTCATTAAGAGTAGCTGCTGCAGCATGTAGTCAGGGATCCATAGTAGTGATACCACTTCTTATGGTAATAGCAAGTACATGACATTGCCCAAACTAGTGCTCCAACTACATGATAGCAGTGGCATATTACTCAAAATTTTAGGTAAATCCTAAAATGTCAGCCTAAATCTCCTTAAGTAAGATCTCTTGATTTTCTTGATGCTTCACCATCTTATCCAACATCTCTTCCATTCTGGATTTTACATCTCCTTTTTTAGGTGGAATGTATTTATCTCTTTTCTCCCTGTAGTTATCCTTTTTCCTATAATCACCATCTCTCTCTGCTATGGTATTTATATCTATCATAATAGTTTTGAACTTGGTTCCCTTTCCCTTAGGTTTGGAAACCCGCCAATTAATGATCCAGATAATTTGCAACCTCTTTTCATTTAGACTCATATGCTCTGGAAGCTAACTCCTATGCTTCCACCGTATTCACTTTCTTGGAAGTTTCTGCTGCAAAGTTGCGTTGCTAGTACCCTAAGATTAGTTCTTCGTAATATAATAGCTTGTTCTACTATGTCATCAGTTACTTTATGGTTGCTGGAGGCACTAATAGAATAAGTGTAAGATCCCATCTCATCCTCCCGAGTTTTCCACTCTCGGCTAGTCAGTGAGATCTAATCTAACAACTCAGAAGCCACCTCCCAATATAGTCTCATAAGATCTCCAGATGTAGTGTTTTACATGGCTCTATATCTAATGGTCAGGGCTCTGTAGAATATCTCTAGTAAGCTCATCCTTATCAACCAATGATTGGGCACCATACATAGCTTCTTCTTGAACCTAAACCATCCCTCGTACATATACTCTGACTGCAGCTAGTTGAAATTATAAATCTCATTCTTAAGATACAAAGTATTAGCTAGAGGAAAAAAAGTATTCAAGAATTGCCTGTGTAACTTGTTCCATGTACTGATAGAGCCTCTAAGTCATTCCCCTAACCATAAAGATACTTCTCCTATAAGTGAAAAAGGCAAAAGATTCAGTCAAAGTGTTTCCTATTTCACCCATTTATTTACATACAAATTATAGATCTCGATGAAATTTTAATGGTGCAAGTTTGTATTATCTATAGGCAGAACTGCAAACATACCCTTCAGATTTAAGAGTTGGATTATTGCACTCATTATGTCGAACTTAATGCCTAGGGTTAAAATAAGAGGAACTATGGATCTAGTCTCTACATATCCCTTGTCTTCTTCACCATCTATATATGGATGCATATATTGATATGCTGGGATTACTTATAAAT
Organism: Capsicum baccatum var. pendulum; assembly: GCA_030864225.1. Classification (NCBI taxonomy): domain Eukaryota; kingdom Viridiplantae; phylum Streptophyta; class Magnoliopsida; order Solanales; family Solanaceae; genus Capsicum; species Capsicum baccatum. The sequence goes on along the minus strand of CM061556.1, from coordinate 97,609,592 downwards.
GAGCATGTATAGCTCTCTTTTAATTCACATCGAGTGTTGCTCGACGGTCTGCTACTTGTCTCTGCTCAACTAGCTTTTCTGTACTAGCTGTATGTTGAGCTTATTATGTTTCCCTCCTCTCGGCTTCAACTTATGCTAAAAACTCATCAGTTTGTTTATCATCAATATCTTGTACTCCTTTGAGAGGAAGGAGGTCCAATATCCCTGTAGGAAGTTCATTACTTTTCTACTCAGGCATTCTACCAAGTGTTTATAGTATCATCTCTGGATTTAGATTTACTAAGAGTAAGTGATTGCCTCTACACTGTGTGCTAGGCATACACTATTGTATGCCCAACTAAGAACAAAAACAAAATCCAAAAACTTTAATACATTTCAATCATAATTCAACACCGTCCTCCCCTGTAAGGATGCAAAAATTTTAATGATGTCCAAACAACACTTTCTATCAAATGATTATACGGTCTCTGTCAATAGTCACCCAACAATGGCTAGGGTCAAATCCTAAGGGAATACATGGTTTTGCAGATCTCAGTAGTTGTAGTCAATGGGTAGAAAAAGAAAAGTAAATAGGGTTTTTTGTGTAGTAATCTAGAGCAAGTAGCTATATTGAATTCATTTTAATTAGTCATAGGAGAATACTAGGATCTCTATCCCTCTTTATTCTTAGCTCTATAAGATTATCTTGCATTGTTGAACCAACCTAAACCATGAATGCAGAATTGATAAGTTATGTACCTTCTATAGTGTTTTGGACGAGTAGAAGGATTTTACCCTTTACATTTTGAATCTCATGATGTGGACTTACTAACCATATCTTGATCTATATTAGCTATTAACTTTCGAGTATCTTGTTTTTAGAGGAAAATTAAGGTTTATTCACTATATTCAATTATAGTATGGACAAACAATTAACTTTAAATTACTGTTGTCTTTATCTTTTTCTAGTCATTACTCTCTTTTAGGGTAAAAAGCAATATCTAGGATGGAACTTAATGTTTGCACCCATTAATAAATCTATTATAATGAAGATAAAGAAATGCATGCCCGGGGTATTAGTTAAGATCAACAATCGCACTTCCCCTACTTCGTCAATCTGCTAGGGTTTGCACAACCCTAGATATGGGTTTTAGCAGCACTTGATTGTGAAGTAATCAGTAACATTCGTAATAGTAAGCATAGATAAAATCACAATGATACAAAGGATAAAAAGCCACAATAGAAACTGAATTAATCAACTAAAGTCAATACAAGAGAATCTCAAGATCAAAATTAGATCTTGAAACCAAAATATGTTTTTGAGTAACCAAAGTGCGTAACTCATACTATAAAGTAAATAACAGGTATTTATAGTACATGAGAAAACTCTAAAACCAAAGACTGAATAAAATAGAAAAAAATTGGGTCAGTGGCCACATGTGGTCTTACACTGGGTACAGGTTGCGAAAGAAAAATTCTTTAAGTTCATCTCTCGAGATTTTGGACTTCTGGTACTTGGTTTGCCTACACGCAATTCATAGGTCCTACTTGCTGTCCACATATTGACTTTGTAAGTGCCAAGAGTCATCTTTTCAACTCTTCTTTAATTTTCAAACATGCTTTGATCATGAACAAGCTAGAACACATCATGAATATCAATAATAGCTCCAAAAAGAAGCCAAAATACCTTTTTTCACCTTTTTATGAACTGTACATCTAAAACATGGTTTCCTATAAAACATCCCTAAAATGGATCATATCTAACAAAAGACTCATAAAATGGCATATTTTTCCTCGTTTTAAGCATCAAAAGTTCTATATTTCTATAGCACATCAGCCAAACACCCCTAAACTATAAAAAATCAAACACTCTTTCCCTAATTCCTATGAGGTGTTGTCTATATATTTATAAGGGACTGTATTAAGAATATAATATGCAGATAAGGCTACTTCTCCCCCATCCCACATATATTCAAGTAGACTCGAGCTTAAAAATATAGAATTCATCATTTCCTTAAAGGTTCTACTTTTTTATTCATCTACACCATTTTTTTGGGGAGTATAGAGAGCACTAAACATATGTATGATACCATTTTTCTAAAATAAAATCTTATAGAGTTGCAGTACTATATTCACAGCCCCTATAAAATCTAAATCTCTTGAGTTTCTTGCCTAGTTGATTTTTAACTTCTCCTTTGAGTTTTAAAAACATTCTTTCAGCCTCATCTTTATACTTAAACAATTATATCTTAGTGTACCTAGAAAATTCATAAACAAAAGTAATGTAATAATTCTTTACACCTCTAATAGTGTTCTTAAAATTTTCAAAGATGTACTAGTCCAAGAAATTCAGTCTTTTTACTAGTAACATATTTAAACGATTTCTTGGCATGCTTTGCTTCTACATATAGAGGAAATTCAGAAATATCATCAATATTTACTGCAGGAATAAATTACATTTTTCTAAGTCTTTTAATAAAAACAATATTAACATGAATTAGTCTACCATGTCATAAATAATAGACTTAGTAATATAAGCAGAATTAGAAGTACATGCATTATTGGCAATCGCTTGATCAATGTTTAGTAAAAATAAGCCCCAATTATGGTATTCATTCCTAACAAATTCTTCTCCATGGGAAATTATTATTTTATTAGCTTCCAGAACAAGTTTAAGGCCTACTTTGTTATGAAGTGCTCCAAAAACTAAGTTTCTACAGAGCAAGTGTACATACAGAACATTGTTCAAGGCTAATGTTTTTGTAGAAGTTAATTTAATTAAAAAAATTTCCCTTACCCCTAACTCTAGAAGTTGTGGAGTTACCCATGTAGATATACTCGTCATCTATGGATTCCTCGAAGTCATGGAATAACTGTTTATTGGCACATAAATGTCTTCAAACACCTATGTCCAACATCCAATAATTTTTTTTAGCTACCAAATTTACGTTTATAATTACTACAATAATTACATCATCACCCATAGTAAGATAAGCTTGGACATTATCTTCTCCTTCCTATTTTGACTTTTGTCCTTTTCTTAGATAACACTAGATAGTCATTTGGACAAGTTTTCTGCAAATAAATCAAGGCCCATTTGATTTTTAATTTGACTCTCTAGCTTGTTGAAATAATTTTTCTCTTAACTTTCTCTGAGTTCAAGAAATTCTTTTGGTTTCCTTCATACCTGTCCTTCAAACTAGTACTAGAAGATTTCATAAAGTTATCTTTATAAGAATTAAGAGAAACAACTTCCATCTTATCTTTGAGGTAGTTTGGCTCCTCATACCTCATATGACCAATAAGTTCTTAGAGAGTTAGATTTTTTTCTTATGTTAAAATTGATTCTTGTATTATGCTAAGATAGTGGAGATTTTTCAAGCTGAACATTAGTCTGAAAAATCTCACAAATCTTCATGCCCTCATTGTGAACACCAAAAATTAAATTTTCTTATATTCATGAACTTGTTCCATGATTGTTTTTTTTTCAACCATTTGGATTTTAATCCACTGTCTGACAATATATTTTTTCTTCCATGCATCATCAACACCACATTTCTTTTCTTAGATATCTCATATTTCCTTAGAAAATTTATAAGTAACAAATAGATCAAATAAATTATTAGTCATATGGTTCAACAAATGTCCTCTAACTATTTTGTTATTATTTTCAAATTTCTTTGAGCAATATCACCAACCACAACAGTGGTAGATCCAATAGTAATGTGAGAACCATCGGTATGAGGTTTATTACATAAAACATAGTCAACTTCTAATTGTTTGAAAAATATCAAAAGTTTTTGCGACCAATGTTTAAAATTGTTTTCATCCAATGGCTCATATTTTGACAAATCAAAAAAAGTTTTGGTTGAAGAAATATCTATTTATCAATATTGTACGTAACAAAATCGCTTTCAAATTGTCAGAAAAATTACTACAATATTTATATTAGAAGTGAAATTAACAGTAATAAGTAAATAGTCACAAAAATTGCATCGTGGCAAGCAACTGCCTAGACGGTTACTCCCCAAGGTTTCCAGGCTACTTCCAAATATGTGTATTCGTGGATGGATGTTTGGAAGTTGTCTAAACCAATTGCCCAAAATAATTCAAGAAGAGGAAATAAGGAAGACTCTTTTTCTTTTCCTTTCTTTTTGTTATGTCTTTTCTATTCTCTGTAGGTGCTCCTTATATAGCATATTGAAACTGAAAAATATGAGTAAATGTTGAGTTATAGATAATGAGCATTCATATTATAGAAAAGCCATTACTATAATGTTATTGAATTTACACCCTGAATGAGGTATGTTAATTTTCTTTCAAACGTAGAAATATATATTCAATTCCTATGAAAAATATTTTTTTATTTTTTCAATTCTTTGCATTACACAATGATATGGATAGTATTGATGTTACAATAATGATTGATGTTAGTGACTTGTAATATCGGTTGTGATAGTTGTGATGATAAAGATGGTTGGTATTGTAATGACTATTATAATGGTAGCGATTGGTAGTGGTGCTGGTTGTTGTAACATAAAGTTGGTTGATGTTAATTTTTAAAGGTGTTTATTACGATGGCTAAAAATTAATTACATGATGTTTGATGATGTGTAGGTAGTAGTTAGAGATATTATTAGATATGATAGTGTCGATGGTTATTAGTAGATATAGATTGTACTAATGGTAGTGGTTTAAGTTGTGGTAGAAGTTGTGATACCGATGATAATAATGATGGTGGTGGCTGAAGAATGTGTAGAGGTTGATGAGGTTTTAGTATAGTTACCGATCGTGCCAGTTGTGATAGATGAGTTAGTTAATAGTAGGAGTTGATTGGTAGTGATTAATGATGGGGAGGGCATTGGAATTGGTGTTTGCATTAACGATGGCTATGGTGGTGGATAACTAGAATAACAGAGATTGTTGGTTTTGCAGTGGCTAACCATAGTAGTTGGTAATGATATTGGATCTCTATGGTGTTTGTGTTGGTGTAAGTAGTTGGTGGCAGCAGTTGATTGTGGTGGTTGGTGGTGGGACAGAGCTGGTAGTAGTGGTGTAGTTATTGTGGATTGAGTGGTTGTAGATATCATCAAATACAAGAATACTTTTTAATTATATTAAGACTTGGTTTCAGATCTGAATAATTAAGACCAATTCAACCATATTAAGATCTAAAATCTTAATAAAAACATATATACCTAATGGTCTGAAGTCTGAACTATTTTGATTCAGACCTCCATTATGTACAAATAAATGATGCCTTAACCAAATTGTTGGTGGAAAAAGTTTATCTGACCCGTCGTCATACACAATTATGGGTTGTATAGGCTTAGGTATATGCATATGGGTTGGTGTAATACCCTATATTTTTCAAGCTCTAATACCCTTAGAAGATAGGCCACAAAGTTAGCTTTCTAGTGCTCCAAGCTCGTCTTAATCCGAGTTCATGGCAAAAGGTTATGGAAGATTTCCTTTAATGGCCTGAAAATTTGCCATGGCTATGACTCAAGGTAACAAGTAGTCACCACTCATGATAAGTCATCACGAGTGAGTCATATCCACTCAAGTGAATCTCTCTATTCAATTAAAGTGACTACGACTATTCACTACGAATCATAATCAGTGTCTATGAGTCGTATGGAGGCATTCGTTTCTATAATGGTCATGTAATACTGAACAATTTACCCCAATGGTTACGAGTCCCACACATGACTATTATCTAGATATTATGAGTTGTTATGAAGACGTAAATCCATACAAGTAAAGGATTCAAGTATCAAGCCTCATGTTTTGGTTGTTTTCAAGTGACTTGGACATATAATAAGACCCAAAATATACCCTAACTTATAGACAAGTCGAACCATTCCATAGCGATTAAATTCTTGTGAAGGATATAAATATAGTCATATTATAAAGAGCATACCTTTGAGTATACTAGGAATTTCTAATCTCAAGACCCACCAAAATATAGAGAACTGAATTATCTTTCCAACTATGTTAATTTTGAATTAATTCAGTATCGAGGTGAAAAAGTTATGGCCAACTTACTGAAGCAAAATCAAAGCTGGCGGTGGTTAAGACTGTTGATGACGACTCGTAAGTAAACCTTATGAGTTTTTAGTAGGAAGAGTCATCACAGTAGTAGAGGCCAAAATATGGGTTTCTAATGATGAATCAAGCCACTACTCATACCTAGACCTTACGAGTTATGTCCAAACTCATCGGGACGATCTCCAGACATTTTTCAAATGATTTCTAAGGGTTTTTCTGTTCTCTTCCCACCTTTTTAACCCTAAAACTACATCGTTTCATCCTCCAAACAATAGTTATCAAGCATAAATATTTCCCTAACCTATCATAACTGATAAATCATTAATCACAGAGCAAAAGGGGTGATTTCTCTCTCTGCCTAACTAACTGGGATTTATTCAAGTTCAATACCAAGAAATTTAACCAAGACTTCAACATTTAGGTATGTGGGGTATTCATGAATAGGTTCCTTCCACCCATTGAGCCCAAAACAAAATTCCTTTTTGATTAAAGTATGAAGTCTTCCCTCTTTATGAAATTTTACATCCAGAAGACAAGGTTTCAGATAACCCAAGTTCCACAATGATATTTCCAACGTAGCTTTTTCCAAAGAGATATGATTACATGATCCTTATTTCATGGTTTTGTACCTTGGCTGATCGGAACAACCTCTCCAGTGTTGTTGTATACCGCTGGACATCATAAGATGACATGGTATTTGCCAGTTATGAGAAACTCTTTACATGGATAAAAATTTTAATTTTACTACGCATATCTCTATGAAATAATTTTATGCAGATTTATCCTTCATTGTTTTCGTATCATATTTTCAACCATTTTATAGCTACTCTCTACATGTGTTCCTAATAATTTATTCATTTTATATTATCTGTATTGACTAAATTTTGCATTATGTCTTTTATGTAATATAGATTTAGGTACTCGAGCTTAAGATGTGATGGTATATTTTTGGTAGAACATAACATTTAGTTTATTGGTGTGCACTCCTATCATCCAGTAGAATAAGAGTGCCCTTTAGCTTTCTTATTTGTTTGGTTTGGACTTTTCATTCAATAAACGTTATGGATCCATGTTCTAGTTAGCTCTTATGTAAATATTGAGGCTTCACTAGATAAACTTTTAGTTTGTAATTGACAGACTTTGATTGTTTCTAGTTGTACCTTAATAAAGATTGTCTTTTTTCAGATTTAGCCCGCTATCAATTTTTAAGTTTCACAATTTATATTACTCCAAAGACAGGCTATGTTAAGGCCCCATATGAAAACTAGTGAGCATCTAGTTATGGCTCATAGTTAGGGTGTGGACTCAGGTCTTGGAAAATTTGGTATTAGTGCAATAAATTATATATCATATGGTTTCTGTGAAGTCATGTCTAGTAGAGTCTTATTTACATGTGTGAAGTGCACCATATTTATAATTGGTAGACTATAGGGTATTTATGAACATTTCCTTTATTCCATGATCTCGTTCGTGCGATAGATTTTAAATCTATATTACTCTTCTAACTCATTTTTATGCATGTTTGAGATCATGCCTCCAAATAAAAAGGACAGATTGAGGGTCGCTATAAATGCTAGAGTCGAGTTTGGTCTGACAGTTACTTAATTTATTTTTAAGTCCAAGGAAGGTCCCGTTTCTTATGTAAAAATGCTTACACTGTGACTCCGCATGTTAAATCTGTAATGTACAGGGGTTCCACATAGACAATGCAGTGAAATGAGAAATTATACCTCAGGCTGCTCGACATATCACCTTACACATAACAATTATGAGACCCAAAAATCATCTCTTGAGTCGCCAAGTATCTCACCTCAAAATAATAATGGGTCCTAGGACTTTTCTTTAGTCCATCTAATGTCAATCCTTTGATAACAAATCAAGTAAAAAATTGGCATGATCTGAGGTTCTACCCTAAAAATAAAAAATAAAATGGCTCGATTCGAAGCCTCCTTCTTCTTCAAATCCTCAGATTTTTACCAATCCATCAATAAAGTAATCTATATGAAAATACAATACTAACAACACCTATATTGATAAAATATAATTCGAGCTAAAAATCAGGTGTCAAAATCGACCCTTAGGCCCATCGATGAATATAGAACTTTCTAACCACAATTACATTCTCCCAAGCATAAGGTATCCATCCTGATGGGGCATAATTTAGACCTCAATTTGTTTGAAAAATACTAATATAGTTGAATATAAATCAATATATCAATGATCCAAAATGCGAATCACAGATTAAAATTATGTTGGATGAAGTAAAGAAATTAAAGAAGACGAGACCAGTCTTCCTAGGTGATAAATTCACTAACAGTGAATGGAGATGACACTTGATCGATCTCTCAATGCCTTTGGGAGTAAAATGAAACAATTGAAGAAGGTGGGTCATTATGACCGACAATCATTACACCTTCAATGGAATCATCACAAGTGCGATACTATAAGTGGGGAGGCCACTTATGTCACCAATGCTACAAACCAAATTATGAGGACTTGCGAGCACCTATTTGAATCTAAGTCAATACAAGAAGCCCTGACTTCTTAGTTAAGTTTTAAGATGAAGTGATTTCAATAACATTAATATAATAAAAATTCAATAAAAATTTACAATCATGTTAACAATCTAAAACATTTACAAGTTGTTTACTTAGTAAAAATATAATGATTTAATGGACCTAAACTAGACAATGTACAAGAGTTACTAATATCTACTAATGATAGAAAATAAAAGATATGACTTCTACTTAATGAATGAGATGAGAAAATTGACGATGGATACCTGACATTTCAACCATGGAACATTAATCGACCTACAACACACCTACACCCAAAAAGGGTGTAACAAGAAAAGTATCAGTACAACACACGTACTAATACGCACTATCAGTCGACTAGGATTAGTTCATGCAACACCATATAGTGATCAACAAGATTAGTATGACAATCATGTACAATAACTTAACTCTAAGTTGACACACTTATTATTAGTTTAAGATAAACATGAAGATATTAAATTTACCTTCGTATTCCAATGAGGCCCTAGTAAATATTATTAAGCATTCGGTTTCACTTGGGATAAGTTCATAAACCACTACAAAAAATACTAACAGTTTGCATTATTGATATTACACATACCCTTTATCACACCTAATATGTAAGACCCCATAAATTTCTTTCGTAGTCTGAGCCTTAAAGTGTGTCAAGTGAAGCATTAATTCGGTCAAAAAATATTGAAACGTCTTTTTCCAAGTGATAAATATTTTGAACCATGTATTATTCTCCCAATATAGACTTTTTTTCATGTATAGCATTGAATACAATTTCCATTGATACCAATTTTGTCAAAATCCAACATTGAACGAGGAAGTTATGGCCATTTTACTGAAGGCAGTCGGAACCGCCCATGTGCAACGGTCAGGTTCATGGACTGCCGAGATTGCGATGGATCGTCTCCCAGACCATCGTAACTAAGGCAGTGACTCCCTTTCTTGGTCCAAGTGCGATGGCCTGGACGACAGACCATCGAGGCTGTGATGGACCATCGCTGGGACCATCGCACTCAGGCAGTGTGACCTTATCTTGGCCAAGATGCGATGGACGGTCCGACGGACCGTCGGGTGTGCGAAGGATTGTCACTTTAACCATCACCTTGAGGAATTTTATTCTTTTCTGGGACAATGTGTGATGAATGATCCGATGGACCATCAGACTGAGCGGTGGACTGTCGGAGCCCCTAATTCAGCATTTTTAAGAAGTTTTTAAAAGGAATTTTTGGATATTTTCCCACTACTTATAGCCTCTATTTATATCCGATCAAGGATCACAACTTCATTTCTCATCATCGATATCAAAAATTAGGGTTTCTACAAAATCAAAATCCTTCCTTCTTCTTCAAGAAAAATTAAGAGAAATCAAGAGATCAAGAATGTCTCCTGGAGCTTTCAAGAAAGAGTTTCTCTAAGGTATGTAGATGTAGATTCTTGGGTCCTTTTCATCCAATAATATCAAGAACCCTTTTATAAAATTCCAAGATCTTATGTTTGTGGGTTTTCATGATTGATGTGAGTTGAAATTAATTTTCATGCTATTACTGAATTTTGATTCATGTTTTTTGCAAGGTTTTCAATGTTTTACCCTAGTATGTGATATTCATCTGATGTTCATGATAAACCCTCTTCAAGTTGCTTGTTAAGTAATGTGTTCATGTCAATTAATTGAAGAAAATTGTTGAATAAGCAAAGTATGCTCCCCATATGTTTGATAAAATGCTTATGTGAAGGAATTAGAGCCATTATAGAATGTTGACTAGAATTCCCCAATTGTGTGCAAGCCCATGCATGTCAAGTGTTTGTTGAAAGCCTTAGTGAATAAATTGTGACATGATAACATGAAATTCCCCAATTATGTGCTATTTGATACATGCAAAGACTTTAATACATGCCAAGTGTTTGATGCAAGACCTTATTGAATGGAGTATGATCCAATAACATGGTCCCCTATGTTATTATATGTTTAGGTTTAATAAATGCTTGAAGTGATGCCTTAGTGATTGTGATGGTGAATGACTGTCCATGGTCTTGATTATTCAAGAATGGCTATGTTTTAATTTTATGTTATCGAGTCCTGAGGGTATTTATACCCGATAATTTAGCTTCTGTATAGAGCCCGTGTTAGTTTTCACGATAATTCCAGCTGAGCCATGATTCTCAGAACTCAATGCATAATAGAACTCTGTATTCTAAGACAGATACAAAACTTAAGAAATCTTAGTTATCTCTATAATCATCATAATCACAATATCGATAGTAATCTAGCCTCAGTTCTATACTTAGCTCAGACCTAGTTGTATTCAAGTGTTCAATTTGTAATTTAGTATCATAAAGTCAAATAATAAGATTCAGTAGTATTCCGTCAGATATAAAACTATGAAAATTCAGCTTAATTCAGTGAGGCCATTCAAGAAACATGATCAGTATAAGATTTAGCTTAGTTTGTGTTCAGTTAAGAATCAGTTCAGAGTCTTTCAGTTGGGAGTAGGAGCTAGCATCGAACGAGGGTAGGGATGGCGACTCCCTGTCAGAGAGGCAGAGTCGTTAGGAGCAATCCCTGAACTCCAGAAATTCATAGACAATATAGGATGTAAGAGTCACCTATCAGGAAAGGCTAGTCACCCGTCAGATAGGCTTGACTATTATGTGCCTTAGGCTTGACTTCCTGCGAGGGTCACCCATAAAATAGGCTTGACCATAGAGGTCTTTACCCGTGGTATGGTATTGACACCCTTTCAGCTGGGGTTAAAGGTTAGACCCCACTAGTTGATATTTAGTGCGTATCGGTTAAGTGACTACATCCCATAGTTATAGTTTTAGTATCAATCTTTAGAAATCAGGATTGTCAGATACAATTATCTGTCTTAGTGAGGAACTCAAATAGTTCCATTGATTCATGGACCACCCGTCAGATAGGCTTGGTATTATATAAAGTTATTTAGTATCATATTTGGAGATCACCCATCATATAGACTTGATGTTAGTCTTAGATTTAGTTGAGTATTCTTGTTATTAGATCTAGAGGTCACCCGTGGGATAGGCTTGATCTCAGTCTCAGATTTAGTAGAGTAATCTTGTTATCAGATCTAGAGATCACCCGTCATATAGGATTGATCTCAGTGTCAAAATTTAGTTGAGTATTCTTGTAATCAGATCTAGAGATCCCACAACAGATAGGCTTGATCTCAGTCTCAAATTCAATTGAGTATTCTTATTGTCAGATTTGCACATGATGTTTTTCTTATCTTTGATAGTAGATTTTAGAATCATCCATTAGAGACGTTTAATATCTGATACAATCATTCTAGAGTAAAAAGCTCAAAATTTAGTCAATGACATGACTATATTTAGTTAATCAGCTTTAGTATCCCCAGATTTTGAGATTACTCGCTTGATAAGACTGATCTGAACTCCAATACTTAGTTATTGATATTAGGTGATTTAGTTATTCAGTATCTCAGTATTAGTAGTGAGATCAGATGACAGTAATGCAGTATCCGAGTTTCAGTATTCAGAGTCATAATGGTTGCAGTTATGGTTTGTGCATTCATGCATGTTTTCTCTTTCAACACTCTCATGATTATTCAGTGAACTAATTGTTCATGCACAAGACCTTGTATTTAGCCTTACCTCATCTGCATACTGGGTATATTCCCGTAGTGACGCATTTGTACTATGGTGTTTTATTTGAGACCATAGGTTCAAAGGCACGAGATCTAGAGTACCCTTAGCAGCCCAGTCCCAGTCAGTAGCACAAGACATAGCAGAGAGTCCTCTTCATTTGAGGATGATCTTTTTATCAATATTGCATCAGATTTTGTTTATTTTTAGTAGACGGAGTTAGTTGGGGACATGTCCCATCAACTCCATAGCTTAAACAATTTATAGGATTTTTGGACTGATGTATAAGTATTCAGTTTTAAATTTTATGTATTTTTTGATCTTGAACCTTATGGACACTTTCCTTTTTTATTATCTATATTACGCAGTGTTCAGATAAAGATATCAGTAGAGGGTTAGCTTCTGGTCCTTCGAGATTATGAGCACTGTGTGACATTTTAGTTGCAGAAAATTGGGTCATTACAAACTTGGTATTAGAGCCTAAGGTTCAATAGTGTCCTAGGGAGTTTGAAAGACACATCTAGTAGAGTCTTGTGCATGGGTGTATTGTGTACCACATTTATGTACAAGAAGATATAATATGTTTGTAGGAGTCATTTCCCTTCTTTTAGTATTCATGTCATGCGAGTGAGCATAAGCTCGAGTTGATCCTTAGTCTAATACACCTCTTTCTTCTATTTACAAAACATGCCTCCTCGCAGAGATTATGTCCGTAGGTTTGATAACCATCCCCCTCCGCTAGTAGATCCTGAGAATAAGAGTATGTCATATGCTGAGTTTTGGGTAGCTTTTCAGGCACTATCCCAAGCTATGACTAATGCTTAGGGTACCGTCAAGCTGTGGCCCCACCTCAGTAAGATGAGGGTTCAACCACAACCAGAATTTGAGATTTCATAAGAATGAGCCCACCAGAATTTTTGGGTCAGAAGCAGGTGCGGACCCATAGCATTATCTAGAGGAGGTAGGGAAGATTACCCAAATTATGCATGTTTTTGAGTAGGGGAGTGTAGATTTAGCATCCTATAGGATGAAGAATATTGCTCATGATTAGTTAGTGATATGGAAGAATGGTACAGAGAAGGATGCAGCTCCCGTGACTTGGTAAGATCTTCAGGATGCCTCTCTATATAAGTTTTTACTGCTAGATATGAGAGAGTCTAAGGTAGAAGATTTTATGAACCTAATGAAAGGCTCCATGGCAGTTGGAGAATATTGTCTTATGTTTAACCAGTTAGCTAAGTATGCTCCTGACTTGGTAGCAGACCCTAGAGCGAGTATGAGTAAGTTTCTGAATGGTATGTCTGGGTTAGTTTTGAAAGAGTGTAGAATTGCTATAATTTATAGAGATATGGATATTTCTAGGATGATGATGCATGCGCAAGAAAATTAAGGTAGATAAGATAAAAGAAAGAAAGAAAGAGTGAGTAAGAGAGCCAGGACAGGTAGTCATGATTTCTCTTAAGCAGTGTCCCAGGGTGGAAGTTCTTCTCAGCATAGTCAGAGATTTTCAGTCCCAGCTCCATCCTCAACTAGTGTACCCACATTGAAGTTCGTACCAATAATATTTTTGGAGAGTGTTGCAAGATCTACCTAGGTGTTTGTAGAGCTGGTAGTGATGTGTGCTTTGGGTATGGTGAGCCAGGCCACAGGATGCGAGAATGTAGAGCACTATCTCAGAGGGGTAGAGAGTTTATTCAACAAAGAGCCCCTTTTGGTGAAAAAAATGGTCAGCGTCAGAACAGTCTCTAGGCATTTCAGGCTCTCCATGATAAGGAAAGGTTCCCTGATATAGACACGGGTATGTTATGAGTCCTTCATCTTTGTGATATGCATTTTGAGATCCTTTGCTTCCATTTTGAGCTTATATGTTAACATGAGTCATGTATAAGTTTTAGATCTAAGTCGGTCAATCATGACCTAGTTTTTAGGTGCCCCGTTCACCACCCCAGTATTTCAACAAGGTGTTTGTAGAGAGACATAGAGTCCCAAGGGGGAGATACCCTATGATATTATGATGATCTCATTTTCCTAGACTCATTAATTTTCATGTTTATACTCCGCTTATGAGGTTAGCATCAGTGATCATTGCATAGCCAGTCATGCTTTCAAGAGTCAGTTCAGTCAGACATTCATGCATTAGATATGCACGTTCAGTAGAGAGAGTTTAGGTTTTTAGTGTGTTCAGTCATGCATTCATGAGATCAGCCCAGTTATTCATCTATGCATCAGATATGCATGTCCATTATGAGAATTTATCTTATTAGTAGCTTCAATAGAGTATTCCTTGCGTAAGCTATATATGTCCAGTATGAGAACTCAGAGTATCAGTTGTTCCAATTGCATAGTCATGTTTCAGATGTTCTTGTTCCTTGAGTAAGTTCAGTTGATCAGTATTCTTAGCCTATCAAGGAAAATTTGAGGAGGACTATTTACCAGGGAGAGATAATGTAAGACCCCACAAATTTCCCTCGTAGTCCGAGCCTTAGTGCGTGTAAAGTGAAGGGTTAATCCGGTCTAAAAAAGTTAAAAAGTTTCTTACCAAGTGATAAATATTTTGAAACATGTATGATTTCCCAAATATCTATTTTTTTTTCACGTATAGCGCTGAATAATCATTCCATCGATACCAATTTCGTCAAAATCTGGCATCGAAAGAGGAAGTTATGGCCATTTTACTGAAGGCAGTCGGAACGGCCCAAATGCGATGGCCGGGTTGACGGACCATCGAGCTTGCGACAGACCATTAAAAACAAGGCGGTGACTCCCTTTACTGTTCTAATTGTGACGGCCAGGAAGATGGACCATCGAGGCTGCAACGGACCATCGCTGGGACCATCGTGGTGAGGTAGTGTGACCGCATCTTGGCCAATGTGCGACAGAAGGTCCGACGGACCATCGTGTTTGTGATGGACTGTCACTTCGACCATCACCTCAAGGAAGTGTATTCTTTCCTGGGCCAATTGTGATGGACGATCTGACGGACCGTCAGACTGCGCGACGAACCATCGCAGCCCCCGATTCAGCATTTTAAGATGTTTCTAAAAGGGCTTTTTGGGTATTTTCTCACTTTTTTCAGCCCCTACTTATATCCAATCCAGGCTTACAACTTCATTTCTCATCTTTCACATCAAAAACTAGGTTTTCTATAAATAAAAACCCTTCCTTCTTCTTCAATAAGAATCAAGAAAAATCAAGAAGTCAAGAATCTCTCCAAGTGTTTTCAAGAAAGAGTTTCTCTAAGGTATGTAGATGTTGATTCTTGGTCCCATTCATCCAAGAAGCTCAAGAACCCTTTTATAAAATTCAAAGATCTTATGTTTGCAGGTTTTCATGTTTCATGTGAGTTGAAATTGATGTTCATGCTATTATTGAGTTTTGATTCATGTTTGTTTGCAAGGGTTTCAAGCTTTGACCCTAGTATGTGATATTCCTGTTATGTTCATGATAAAACCTCTTCAAGCTTCTTGTTAAGTGATGTGTTCATGCTAATTAAGTGAAGAAAATTGTTGAATAATCAAAGCATGCTCCCTATATGTTTGATAAAATGCTTATGTGAAGGAATTAGATCCATTATAGCATGTTGACTAGAAATCACCGATTGTGTGCAAGCACATGCATGTAAAGTATTTGTTGAAAAGCCTTAGGGAAGGAATTGTGTCATGATAGCATGAAATTCCCCAATTATGTGTTCTTTGATACATGGTAAGACTTTAATACATACACAGTATTTGATGCAAGACCTTGTTGAATAGAGTATGATCTAATAGCATGTCCCCCTATGTTATTACATGTTTCAGATTCCTAAATGCTTGAAGTGATTCCTTAGTGATTGTGATGGTGAATGATTGTCCATGGTATTGATTATTCAAGAATGGTTATGTTTTACTTTTATGTTATTGAGTTCTGGGGGTATTTATACCCGACATCTAGCTATTGTCTAGAGCCCGTGTTAGTTTTCATGATAATTCCTGTCGAGCCATGATTCTTAGAACTCAGTGAGTTGTAGAACTCTGTATTCTCAGACAGATACAGAACTTAAGAAATCTTAGTAATCTCTATAATTGTCGTATTCTCAGTATCGCTGGTAATCTCGCCTCAGTTCTGTACTCAACTCAGACCTAGTATTATTTAAGTGTTCAGTTCAGAACTCAGTATCATGTAGTCAGATAACGATATTCTGTAATATTGTATCAGATACGGAACAAAGTGAATTCAACTTAACTCAGTCAGACCATTCGAGAAACATGATCAGTATCAAATTTAGCTTACTTTGTATTTAGTTAAGAATTAGTTCAGAGTCTTTCAGTTGAGTATTTTAGTTAATAGATCTAGAGATCACCCGTTAGATAGGCTTAATCTCAGTCTCAGATTTAGTTGAGTAATGTTGTTATCAGATCTAGAGATCACCCGTCAAATAGGCTTGATCTCAGTCTCAGATTCAGTTGAGTATTCTTGTTATCAGATCTAGAGATCACCCGTCAGATAGGCTTGATCTCAATCTCAGATTCAGTTGAGTAATCTTGTTATCTGATCTAGAGAACACCCGTCAGATAGGCTTGATCTCAGTCTCAGATTCTGTTGATTATTCTTGTTATCAAATCTAGAGATCACCCGTCAGATAGGCTTGATCTCATTCTCAGATTCAGTTGAGTATTCTTGTTGTTTGATTCGGACATGATTTTTTCTTATCATTGATAGTAGATTTTGGAATCATCTGTTAGAGAGGTATGATCTTTGATGCAGCCAGTCGAGAGTAGAAAGCTCAAAATTCAGTTAATGACGTGAGTATATTTAGTCAATTAGCTACAATATCCTCAAATTCTGAGATTAGTTGCTAGAAAAGACTGATCTCAACCTCAGTACTCAGTTATCGGTATCAGATGGTTCATTTGTTCATTATCTCAGTATTAGTAGTGAGTTTAGATGACAGTAATGCAGTATCCATGTTTCAGTATTCAGAGTTGTGATGGATGTAGTTATGGATTGTGCATTCATGCATGTGTTCTCATTCAGTACTCTCATGATAATTCTGTTAAGTAGTTGTTCATGCATAAGCCCTTGCATTTACACTTACCTTGTCTGCATACTCGGTACATTCCCGTACTGACTTATTTGCACTACGGTGTTTTATTTGACACCATAGGTTCAGAGGCACGAAATCCAGAGTACCCTTAGCAACTCAGTCCTAGTCAGCAGCAGTAGACATAGCAGGGAGTCCTCTTTATTCGAGGATGATCCTTTTATAAGTGTTGCATCAGATTTTGTTTATTTTCAGTATATGGATTTAGTTGGGGACACATCCCATCAACTTCACAACTCAGACAGTTTAAAGACTTTTTGGACAGATGACTCAGTATTCAATTTTAAATTTTGAGTATTTTTTGATGTTTTGAACCTTATGGCTAGTTTTCGTATTTACTATCAATATTATGAAGTGTCCAGGTACATATATCATTAGAGGGTTAGCTTGTTGTTCTTCGGGATCATGAGCACCGTGTGATGTTCCGGTTCGAGAAAATTGGGTCGTTACATAACATTAAGAATCAGCAATTCTTACAATTATGTCACCTATCATAGACTCCTCACCCATGGACCAATGCGACCCAACAAGAATGCATATTTGTAAATACATTCATCTTAGAAAACAATGACACTATTAATGACTTGACCAACCAATCGAAGGAACATTCACAATTACTCAATAACATAAGAAATTAAATAACCCACACCAAATTATAGTAATAAAATATTGTACAAATCAAGTCAAAACCCTCGTAATATAAAGTACCCTACATACATATCAATGTCAACACACAATGAATGTATAAGTCATCAAAAAAAATTATCAAGTCAACACGTAACCTTGTAAATTTGAGAATTCATAGCTCAAACCTGGATCTTGTCCACACTGGTTTTATATTATTTTTAGCTACTGTACCTCATTATTCTCACTATATACCATATTACGATTCACATAATCACTCATTTATATATACATGCTAAGGGTCTTATTTCTGCCAAACTAGTCTTGAGCTACAGGGGACAATCTAGAGTCTAAGAACCATACCTACTCTATATCATAAAACTCCTTCGTGAGCTTACATTACACTCAAGACACTAAATAGTAGAATAGTATGTACATTCTCTAACTCATCAACTTGTCTATTACAATCTAATTTAAGAGTCATGATGACACCTACTCTATTCTGCCAGTAAGTAAGACAAACCATAGCCTGAAGCTAGAAGCAACGGGCTAACATGGTTGAAAATATCCTAAAATCCGACAATTAACAACCTAAGACTTAAGTAGCAATAATATAATCATAAAAGTCTATAAGATAGATAGATAAAAGATCATTAACTATCCCAATACTCAGTAATGTCGGTACAAGATCTACAACAAATAAACTATGAGAGGTGAATAGTCAAATATAATCCATCTCGAAGAAGAAATACTAGACATAGATAAAAATAAGGAAAAAGGGTAACTCCGACTCCAAGAGCTCACCCAATCTTCAAAATCAACCATGTAAGACCATCGAATTAGCATCAACAACTAGTATTTAGATTTGTACCAAAAAGGTACAGAAGTGTAGTATGAGAACCAAAGCCATGGTTACTTAGTAGGCATCATAACCGACTGAGCTAAATCATGATATAAATACCATAAGATACAAGATATAAATAAGCTAACTTCGAATAAAAAAGGGAAAGCCTTGAACTAACTGTAGAGCATAATAATAAGTCACATAAGAATAATTGGATCTGAGATCATACAAAGCAAACAAACTAACGACACAACAAAAATGTGCCTATAATAACAACACCTAAAGACTCAGCCTCAGGTCTAGCTGGTACTGCATATAACTGACCATAACCTTAGCTTGGCTGGGCTCCTAACTAACCTCCTGTCCTACCTAACTGAGAACCTCTATGAGCACTCTATGGACCATCCCGACGACCATTCATACCCACTCTCTCGAGAAATACCAAAGGCTCCACAATCATACCATGCCCTAGGTGCTGAGCCAAAACTAAAAGATCTAATTGAGCCAAAAAACTACCATAAATAGATTAGCCAGAAGATGAACCCCTAAAAAATTTATCATGACCCTAGCAAGAACGATCATTAGAGACAGACTATCCTCTATTAATAATAAGAAGTCCAATTTGAATGGTCTACTTGAATAACCATGATGCTGAAATAGCTGATACAGAGGTGACACAATCCAAACCAGGGCCTTATCTTAATGGGCATCACAAGACCAACCTGGACTGGGGACCACCATTTTTCCCGAGCCCAACCTCCAAATATGCATATCCTTAATCAGTTGAATACTGATTGCATAACAAGATAATGTTCATTATAATTTCAGACTCTGGGATAAGTCTGTAACCATGACCAACCAAAGCAAGTCTAACCATCCAATACCAACCAACAACCACCACAAAACTAATGTAATAACCAAGTTCCTATCCATAACATAACATAAAAGGATGGAAAAACCATAAATTCAATCAAATGATATCAGTTCCAATCCCAATTTCAATACTAAGGCTGACACCACTATCGACACGGCCCATTCCAACCCATTATAGATTCTAAAAGCCTCTAACTTAAAGTAAAACAATATCAAATTGGGACATGCCCCTAACCATAGCCAAAAGCAATATCCATGAAATAACCAAATTATGTAAAGGCATCCATGATATGAAATGGAGCCTTCACAAGTATGGAAGCTCACCACTTTAATCTAAGAGCTAATTCCAAATCCTATCACTAAGGAGAAGGAGTAGAATGGCTAGTTCCTGCATTACGTAGGGATACAGTCTCCCAAAGATGAGTTAGCGGGTGAATTCTAGCAAGTACTCAGGATAAGGATATAATAATGCTAACCTTTAAAACCAAGTACACAACCATATTCCTTCATATCCGTATATATATATATATATAAAATCTATTTTGGGAATGAGAACCAGGTTTAGCACGAATTTAAAACCATTAATCTAGGTTTGTATAACTTAACCATCCTAGAACCACCTACAGGCTATATGAGTCTAGTGTAGCCCACTAAACGAGCCCAAATATGTATAGCCACACAAATCGGAGATAATATAGGAGCAGAAGATTCCCAAGTACCCTTCGTTCTCCATCATACATATATACAAGTGTAACTTATAGGTTTCCCATGTAACCCATATGGTCATCATTACCAATCCTCATGTCCAAAAAAACAAGATTACAGTCTTCGTCCATTGGACTCACACCTTCACGATTAGCTATCACACCACACCATTATTTCCTAATTAAAACCATTACCATATAACAAAGACTACCATTCTATTTTTTTATTAATCAAGGCTTTGAGTAGTGGTATCGTCATACCTACTACACCTACAAGCAATGTCCTTAGACAAGACATTCCTATTCAAGAAACTCAACCTCCTAGCACCATTGAATGCTGGACAACATACAACTTGACCATATAACTCGTACCTTACTATATGACTAGTACCCCAACTTGCATTATGTCTAAAAGAGAAAAACTAAGAAATTTTCTATGGGTCAAACCTCAGATGTTTCGATCTCCCCACTAGGATCATTCACCCCCAAATAAGGGACAAAATAGTACAAGAATGAAGTACACTCAAAGATAACCATCCCAACCTTTAACTAAGATAGAAAACAAAGATGCAAAGAAATCAACCATCCTTTAACAAAGTAAGAAAACAAAATATGATCAAGAACACATACCTTCTACATAAATATTCAGAGCATAAAACAAATGCGGATACTTAGACTTCATGTCCTCTCTGATTCCCAAGTAGCTTCTTCCACCTTGTGGTTTTGCCATAGAACCTTAATTGAAGCTATATCTTTTGTCCGCAACCGATGAACCTCCCGATCTAAGATCTCAACTGGGACAGTTTTATAAGACAGAGAATCTAAGATACCAAATCCTTCCAAATAAATAACCGATGAAGGATCACCTATACACTTTCTCAACATGAAGACATGGAAAACCAGATCAATAGAGATCAAACAAGAAGGCAACTCAAACTTATACGTAACATTACCAACCCTTCATAAAACCATATAAGTACCAACATACCAGGGACTAAGCTTCCCCTTTTCCCTAAAATACATTACTCTCTTCATAAGAGACACCATTAGGAATGCCCATCCCCAGCCTTAAACTCCAAGTCCATATACCTTATATCTACATAGGACTTTTGGAAACTTTGGGTAGCCTTAGGCCTATACCAAATTACCTTCACCTTCTCTATAGCCTGATAAAGCCATTCCAAACCAAACATATACACCTTACCAAGCTTGAACCACCCAATAGAATATCTATATATCCTACCATACAACGCCTCAAAAGGAGCTATTCTAATACTATAATTATAGCTGTTGTTGTAAGAAAAGTCTACAAGAGACAGATACTCAACCTAACTACCACCATAATAAATCACACATACACAAAACAAATCTTCCAATGTCTTGACAATCCTTTCTCATTTCCCATCCATCTATAGGTGAAAAGAAGTACTCAGACTAACCTTAGTACCCACTCCTTCTAAAATGACCGCTAAAAGTGAGATAAAGATAGTTTACCATGATAAGATATAATAAAAATAGGTACCCCATGCCGCTTTACAATATCATAAAAATATAACATCATATAATCCTCAGCAAAAAAGTTAGTCCTTACTGACAAAAAGTAAGCCAACTTTGTCGTCCTATCCATGATGAACCAAACCAAATCATATTGATTTCGAGACTGAGGATGACCAGTAAAAAAGTCTATGTTGACTAGTTTCCACTTCTATTTGGATAATTCAATCTCCTGATACAAGCCTCTAGGCCTCATGTGCTCAACTTTAAATTTTTGACACACTAAATACTTTGCCAAAAAATTAGACGTATCTTTCTTCATACCATTCCACCAATACATCTCCTTGAGATCATGATACATTTTCATCAAACTAGAATGAATAATATAGCGCGATTCATGTGTCTCAGCCAACACCTTTGCTTGTAAACCATCGATGTCAAGGACATATAACCTCTCTTCATACTGCAAAGTGTAATCACCACAGATTTCAAATACCATTACCTCTTGCCCAACTATATCACCCTTGATTTTTATAAAGATAAGATCTAGGATTTGCTTCTTCTTGATCTCCGCACCCAGAGATGACCTCACTACTTCCTGTACAATTATACTACCATCTTTAGAGTCTAGAAGAGAAACTATAAGGTTAGCCAAACGGTGAATATCCTTTACCAACTCCCTTTTATCCTTCTTTACATAAGCCAAACTTACCATGAACAACCTACTAAGAGTATTAAAATCCACGTGATCTTTACCTGGGTGGTAGTGAAGACGCATATTATAGTCCTTGTAAAGATCAAGCCATCTCCTCTGCCTGAGGTTAAGATCCTTTTGTGTAAACACATACTGTAAACTCTTATCATCCAATGAGATGTCCATGTCCACATCATACAAATAGTGTTGCCAGATTTTCAATGCAAACACCACATCTAACAATTCCAGATCATAAGTTTGATAATTTCTCTCATGCACTATCAACTGCCTAGAAGCATAGGCAATTACCTTACCATGTTGCATCTGAACACAACCAAGTCCTACCCAAGATGTATCACAGTAAACCACAAACCTCTCATTGCCTTCAGGCAAAGTCAAACCCAGAGCGAAAGTTAGCTTATCCTTTATCTTTTAAAAACTACCCTCATAAATATCTGACCAAGAGAACTTTACCTTCTTCTAAGTCAACTTAATCAATAGGGCAGCTATCATTTAAAAACTTTCCACAAACCTCCTATAATAATTAGCCAAACCCAAGAAGCTCCTAATATCAGTTGGAGTCATGGGTCTAGGACACTTCTTATGCACCACCACCATTTGTGGATCCACCATGATCCCTCACTAGAAATAATATGACCCATAGAAGTGACAACGCTCAACCAAAATCCATATTTATAGAATTTTTCAAACAACTGCTATTCTTTTAAGGTCTAAAATACCATATGGAGGTGATTAGCTTGATACTCCTCTCTTCTTGAATATACCAGGATGTTATTAATGAACATGATGAAAATAAGTTGTTAAAATTGATGGAAGTTCTTGTTAATTCGATCCTTAAGCTTCACTGGGGAATTTGTCCAACCAAATGACATAAGAAAAAACTCAAAGTGCCCATACCGAGTATGGAAAGCTATCTTAGGGATATCCACCTCCTTAATCTTACGTTTATGATATCCAAATTGAATATCTATCTTAAAAAGAATTCAACACCTATGCCTATAGTCAATGCACATCCAAAGGGAACCATATTTCTTGCACATTAAAAAACTAATGCCCCATACGAGGACACACTAGGATGAATGAAACCCTTATCCAAAAGATCCTCAAGTTACTTTTTAAGCTCCTTCAACTCAGTTGGAGCCATCCTATAAAGAGGAATAAAAATTAGATGATTGTCTAGAGCCAAGTCAATACCAAAATCAATCTCCCTATATGGAGGAACACTAGGGAGGTCATTAGGAAATATCTAAGGAAGTTCATTCACCACCAGAATCAAAAACAAAGAAGGACCTTGTAACGCCTCAAATCTGATACCCAAAATACTACACGCTGCTCATGACCCTGAAGGACCACAAGCTAACCCGTGACAGATATCTGTAACTAGGAACTACATAATATACTATATAAATATGGAAAAAGGAGGAAAGGCCGTATGGTTCAAATATCTGATAAAAAATAACATCTAGAAATACAGTATATTAATACCAAAATAAAACTAAAGAACTGTCTGAAGATGCTATAGTATGAAAGCCTCTAAACTATTTAAAAATTATGGAGTTGATGGGATATATCCCCAACTAACTCTGGACTACTAAAATAATAAAGTAATAAAATAATCATGCTATCCTCGAATGATGAGGACTCAATGCTAGTCTGGCTGCTGAGCATCTGATCTACTAAGGATGCTCTGGAGCTTGTGGTTCTGAACTTATGGTATAAAAACACTAGAGCACATATGCATCAGTACGATTGAATGTAATGGTATGCAAGTGAGGTAGGCTGAATGCAAAAGATTTATATGTATAAACAATACTAACTGACTAAATAATATGAATGTGAGAACACATGCATGAATACATGAACTGTAATTGAGATCATGACATCACTGAATCTGAATATTGATAACGTAAGTTTTGTATAACTGATATACTATTTTCTGAATGAAAGTGTCTGACAGTCCTATTTCTGATGGAACTAGCTGAGTTTCGTATTAAGTTGGGTGACTGTATCTGACAGTCCTGAATTATGTAGAACTATCTGAGTTCTATTATCGAGACTGAGACTGTAACTATGAAAGTAATCATCTAACCTACATGCCCCAAATGAGATAATATAATTGACTTGGGGTCTAATCTGTAACCTCAATTGGAAGGGTGTCAATACTGCACCACTGGTAAGGAAAAACTGTGAGTAGTCCTTTATCTAACAGGTACTCTAAGGAGAATGACCCTCATATAATAGGTTAAGCCACCTTATCTACCCTTAACTAGTAGGTTTGATGTCTCAACCTACGTTGGCTACAATGTTCTGGATTTCAAAGATTTCTTCTAAGAATCATGCCCTCTAACAACAGGTGAGTTCCCATCCTTGGGCTTACTCGGTGCTGAATCCTACTCCCATTTAAAAAGACATTGAACATGATTAACAGAACTAAACGAGCCTGTGTTCATTGAGTTCCGTTGACTGACGGAATACTACTGAGATTACTAAATTTCTGAGATTTCTGAGATTATTATGTTTACTGAGTTTTCCTGAGTCATATGACTGACTGTGTTCTATGAATCATGGCTTAACTGAGAGTATCTTGAAAACATGACACTGGCTTTAGGTATACAACTAAATTATCAGGTACAAGTACCCCTCAGGACTCAATAACATTAAACTTATAAGACATGACACTTCTTGACACATGACCATAGTCAACAATTCATAGTACAATCATTGGGGATTTTCATTAAGTATTCGCATGCTATAATCATAAACATAAATATGAATGTATGTAAACATATCATAATTTCATAAGCCTAATCGGATGATCATTACGTCAATCTATTTAAAACCATAAAAATAACGTAAGAGTCATATCAAACATAAGGAAGAAACATGGATTCATCAATTTTGGTCATAAATGAGTCATAAGGGATAATTCCTATTCTTTTAGGCATTTTATCAAACACCTTGAATGCATATCTTTAGGCTTAGGCATGAATATTGAAGTAATACATCATGGTAACATTTTACACTTCCAATGCAAGAGGTTCAACCACATGCTAACATATTTCATGATAGTCATTAAAGACTTCAACTTGGAAATGAAACAACAACATAAATATTGAGATAATTCAATTCATACCATGAAATCCAAAGTTTATATTTCAAATAGGGTTTCTTGAGCTTCATATGTGAAAGGAACCCATGAATCAACCCTTGACATACCTGGGTGGATGATTTCTTGAAGATTGGTGGAGGAAAGCTTGAATTCATGACTTGGAATTAAACACCTTGGGTATCTTGTTCTTGGGGATTGATCTTTGAGAGAAACCCTAATTTGGTGTTGTGGATAAATAATAAAGTTATGAGCTCTGGTCTAGTATAATTAGGGGTTAAAACAGATGGAAAAAGACCTAAATACCCTTTTAAAAATGGCTAAAAATCGCTGATCAGATGTGGCGATGGTTTGGGCAACTGTCTGTTGCTAGCTCAACAGTCTGTCAGTCCTGAACATTGCACTTAGCAAGAAGACGGGTTCACTGCCTTAGTAACAACGGCTTGGGCAATGGTCCATCACTAGGTTGATGGTCCGTCAGTCCTGACCGTCGCTCTTGGCTAGAAGAAGGGATGAGTGCCTTAGAAGAGACAGCTTGGGTGATGATCCATTGCTAGCTCGACAGTCCGTTGGCGTGACAATCGCTTCTAGGTAGTTTCGATAGTTCTCTGTAAAAATGTCCATAGCTTTTTACTTCGATGCTAGATTTGGAAGAAATTGGTATCGTTGGAAAGCTAATTCAACATCCACATGATAAAAAGTCAAAATTGGGGAAATTCTAGAAAGTTTGGAGACTACATTTGACTTAATTAAAGTTTGGGGTATTACATACCTTTCGAGTTAGAGACTTTAAACCAGATGAAATAATAGAGAAACCCTTTAGATATTAACCTCAGAGCTCTAAGATATTATATAAATCTCCCCTTAGGACCTAGGGAACCACCCTCCCACTCACAAACTGCTTCACCAATGAACTTAAAAACAGCCTTACGGGTCCGGCAATCTAAGGATGCATAGGATGAATGTAACCAATCCAAACCTAGAATAACTTCAAAACCCACCAATCTAATTCATACAAATCTACTAAAGTCTTTTTACTACCAACAGATACCACCCCCTATAAATTCTTTTAGCAATCAAAAAGTCACCTATCGGGATAGGAACAGAAAAAGAATCTGAAATAACCTCAGGATAACAATCTAAATATACAGCCACAAATAGGGCCACATAAAAGAAAATAGACCCCGAATTAAGTAAATAATAAATATCCCAAGAAAAGAGTTGCAACATACTAGTCATGACATCATACGTTGCCCAAAACTCTTGTTATGTAGTGAGTATATAATATTAATTTTGGCCTGTACCGGTACCAGAAGTAGAAACATATGTAGGAGCTCCACCCTTTGGTGCAGGAGTAAATGAAAAAGGTACCAGAACCATATTATCTCCCAAAGAAACCTTACCAACCGGGCAGTTTCTGAGCATATAGCCTGGCTGACCACATTTGAAGAGCCTGTCCCTTCCCTTATCATAGAAACCCCAATGCAACCGACAATAGAACATATAAGGAGGACATGATGAAGTCCAATATACCTCATTTGCCTATGATTGGGCACCCTGTTCCCTGAAGTTCTAGCCACCCTACTAACACTTGTCAGCTGATGGCTTTGGGTAAGGAGTACTAGCTATGGAGGAAGAACCAGAGCTGCCTCACTTCCTTTTCGGCCATTTACAACCATCCTTACCACTTTGCTATTGACCGCCACCTTGGTCAGAGAACCTGAACTTCTTACCATACCTTTTATCTATCTCAACCTATTTTTTCTTTTCTTTCTCCACCTACTACATGTGAATAACCAACATAGAGATATCCATGTCCTTGATCATCAAGGAAGTCTTACATCGAAGGATCGAATCCCAAGATAGTCCTGAAGTAAACTTTCTTATCCTGTCCCTCATATCAGGAATCAATTCCAGAGCATACATAGATAACTGGTGAAATTTCAAGGCGTACTTCTTGACTGATATCTTCCCTTATTTTCGATTAATAAATTCCACTATTTTCACTTTCCTCAAATCTTGAGGAAAGAAGCAGTCTAGAAATGGAATGGACAAAGTCTCCAACAATGATGATTCCTCAATATCACCCATTTCCTTATCCCATTCCTTGTACCATCTGTATGACACATCCTTGAGCTGGTAAGTTGCAAACTCCATCCCTTCTACATTCATGGCATATAGTATCCTAAAATATTTTCCATATCATCAAGAAAACCCTGAGGATTCTCCTCTACTGTAACACCAATAAATATTGGAGGACTCATCATCATGAAATGGCCAACCCTTGTGGCATTTGAGAATGGAATAGCAGATGCACTATGCTCAGCTTGAGAATCCACCAACTAAGCAATTATATTGATCGACTGACAAAACTCTACATTTGTCACATCGACCTGAGGAGTACTAGAAGAAACCGGTGTAACTCAAGAATAATCAGGGACTGGACCGCTAGATCGAGTATGGATCCTCTGAGTAGAATGTGTCCCATAAACCTTATCCCCGGTTGGTACGATGGAGTCTTTGTGAGCTTCAAATCATCGAGGCATGATATAAAAAGAGAACAAATAGGTATTAGAATTGATTTTAGGACCTTAAACTTTACAGCTTAAAACAAAACATAAGAAAGAGAAATATTCCTAAATGCTTTGTAGCCTCTCCCTTAAGTGTGTGGCGCACCACACACCCTTAAAAGAGACTTTACATGTCACGGCTTTGTGGACTCCCCATTTGACCATGAACCTAAAGCTCTAATACAAACTTGACACGACCCGAAATAGGGCCTTATAGTAATTTGTATCCCAAGTCCAACCAGGACTAGGGACCACCCCTGTCACTCTATCCAACCTCTAAATATGCGTACGCTAGTTGGATGATTTTTGAACATATAACAAGATATAGTTTATTACTATTGCAGACTCTGGGATATGTCTATTTCTGTGACAAAACCAAGCAAGTCCAATCACCCAATACCAACTAACAACCATCACAAAACTGATGTAATAATAAAGTTACTGTCTATAACATAACATAAAAGGATTGAACAATCATAAATTCTGTCAAATAGTATCAGCCTCAATACTAATGCCAATACAAAGAATGTGACCACTACCAACACCGCCCATTCTAACCCATAGTAGTTCTAAAAAGTGTTTAACCAAAAGTAAAGCAATATTCAGTTGGGACATGCCTGCAACCATAGCCAAAACCAATATCCATGAAATAACAAAAGTATGTAAAGACATCTTTGATATGAAATGGATCCTTTTGAAGTATGGAATCTCACCACTTCAATCCAATAGCTGATATCGAATTTGATTACTAAGAAAGATGAGTAGAACGACTGGTTCCTGCATTGCGGGGGAATACAACTCTCAAAGTTGGGTTAGCTAGTAAATGCTAACAAGTACTTAGGAACTTAAGATAAGGAGAAAATAATGCCGATCTTTAAGACAATGTAAATAACCATATGCATTCACATCCATACATATACATATATATAATCCATATCAAGAAATATAACCTAGTTTAACATGCATTTAAAACCATTAACTTGGGAATGTGTAGCTTAACCATCCTAGAACTACCCACGAGCTATATGGGTCTAGTGTAAAACCCTATGCGGGCCTCGATGCATGTAGCCACATGAACCAGAGATACCATAGGAGTAGGGATTCCCAAGTACCCTTTACTCTCCATAATACATATATACAAGTGTAACTTATGGGATTTGCATATACCCCATATGGTCTTCATAACCAATCCTCATGTCAACAAATATGATTTTCCAGTATTTGTCCATTGGACTCACAACTTCATAGTTAGTCATCATACCCCTCCATTATTACCCAATGAAAACCATTACCACATAACCAAGGGAACCATTAAAATTATTATTAACCAAGGATACGAGTAGTGGTATAGTCACAATGACAATAGCTTGCAAGCAATGTCCTTAGCCAACCTTTCAGAGAAGAAGGGATTCCCATATACCCATAGATTACATTACTAAGTTAGCTTAGGGGATTCCCATGTACCTCACAAGTATTCTCATTACTTAGTTTGCTTAGGGGAATCCCTTGTACCCCACAAGTCTTCCAAATAAACCAACCATGACCACTAAGACCTTACCATTTAACCATTCTGAGCCATTTAGTATTCCATTACCAAGTTATACTATGCAATAGTTCAATGAAAGTCCAACAATTTAGTAAAAGATTTCTCATAGACATTTTATCAAATACATTGGGGGTATAGTGTTTCCAAAGACAAAACCAAGTACCAGTTAACCATTCCTATGTAACCAAATATCCAAACCACTATTAATACAAGTTAATACAAAATGAAAACATGGGAAAACAAAAACCAAGCATTTATAACCAAAACCCCCAATATATATTTTAAAACAAAATACTATAAAATGTTTATGCCACAGAAACAATTCATAAAACAAACCTTTAGCTGGAAATAATAATGAGGGAATGAAAAAAATTCATAAAATAAGCCTTTAGTCGGAACTAACAATGAGAGAAGAGTAACATGTCATAGATAGAGAAGAACATGAGAAAAAATCTCCCTTATGAGCCTTAATTAACCACTTTGAATAAAACCCTAGATTTTGCTTCACCAAAGAGCCTTAAGAGATTTTGAGAGAGTTTAAAGTGTTCCATTGATTGTAATGCAAATAGGATAATCAAGCCACAAAAAGATGTTTTAAGTCGTGGGGTCCCAAGGAGTTATAAGGAGAATTGTCCAGAATACCCCCAACTTAAACTGTATTAATTTCCCATACGAGGGTATAGCTCCACCATAACATCTGTATCCTATGATACGAGTGGTACCCACCACTCGTACCATGGGTATCTTTTAGACTCCCAACACTGTCCAACAAACAGCCACCAAGCCCCAATCATACCCAAATATATAACTAGTACCATGAAACCGTAACTTAGGCAGAATCAAGAGGGATTAACACTATCAAACATACGAGTTGGACCATACTACTCGTATCATATCTCATGACTCATGGTGAGCCACTTATACTCAGGCCCATGTTAAGTTTCTAAGTTTCAGAGTAAGTGAAGAAAAACCCAGTCAGACGACCTGTAACAAAGATATGAATCGTACCCACCCAATTCGTACCCATTCAAGATTCTTAACCACCAAACACCACCAACACATAACAATATATGACTAGACCATGTTACCTATACCTTAACATACGACTAGTACCCCAACTCGTATGATGTCTCAAAGCAAAAAACTAGGAAATTTTCGAATGGAAAAACCCAAGGTATTTCAAAAATTTACCTAGTTTGAGAACCACTACCTCTAAACCAGGAGCTACTACAACTCCCATTAAACCTATCCTAACATTATGGCCTCTTATTGCTGCATCCATACTCCTCATGATACCTTTTCTACATATGCTGAGCATATTAAGAAACCTCAGCAAATGAACTATTCTCAACAACCAAACTCTTACAAATAAGAAGTCTCAATCCTAACACTAAACAACACTCTCTCTTATACTTAGAAGCAAGAATAGAAGTAGCATGCCTAGCCAAGTCATAAATTTAATCCTAAGACTTCACCAGTATCATGGATCCCTACTCCAACCATGAGAACTAATCCCTCAATTGGTATATAAGATTGCAAGGCATGTACTTCTCGAGAAATATCTTAGAGAACTGGGTCCATGCCAAAGGGGGAGACACAACTAGACTAGAATCAAGATGACCTCTCCACCAATGTCAAGTTGCTAAGTCCAACTGAAAGGTATTGTAATTCAAACCACAAGTCTTGATTAGGCCCAAATTATAGAGGCTATCCTCATAAAATATTAAGAACTCATATGCATCCTCACCAGGTGAACCATAAAACCTAGGCGGAGCCAATCTCAAGAATCTACCCCTTATCTTTTGTACCTCAATAGACAAAGCTAGCTAGGCAACTACCAGTTGCGAAACTACTAGTGCAAAAAGAACTTAAACTCTATGAGCTGCGACTATAGGCTGCGCCCTTTTCTAAGTACCACTATGATCTGTAGACTGAGCACTATCAGATAATGTGCCACTAACCAATCCCAAATGCTAAACCAAAGAATCCCTGAGTATTAAGAAGAAATAAATACCAATAGACCCTGGGTATCCATGGCATACTATTTATTATGGAGAAAGAATCTCTAGCTCGGGAGTAAGAATAGGGTCTGGCGAAAGGCCCCTTATCTTGGGCCTTAGCTATGGACCCAATGTAAAGTTGTCCATGACCTCTAGGTCATCCACAAAAAGTTATAGGATCCCTAGAATCGGTATCAAGAACTTTGTCTTGTGTAGCGAAAACTCGTGTTCTAGCCATCTGTGAAGTAGTAAAACCTAAGGAATTATGTAGAAACCAACTCAGACTCGTAGCACAAAATGATTGAAAAAAGTGAATAACTCCTAAGAATGTCTTATAGCCTTCCAAAGATAAGAAGCGAACGTCATTTTTTTGATCTGCGAGACTCTAATAGGCATTTGCTCTTCTACTAACAATACTGGTGAAACCTAGGATCTTATACAAATTTTTTAAACCCAATTCATGGGTCATGATGGCATATACTATATCGTACTAGTAGGTAAGCTGAACCATATCTCAAAGCTAGAAAAAATAGGCTAACTTTGTAGAAAAAGGCCTAAAAACCAAAAATTAATAATCAAAGACATAAATAGCAATAAACAATTATAAAGGTCTATTAGATACATCGAAAATCAACACCTATCCCAACACTCAATAATGTTGGTCCAAGAGCTACTATAAACTAATTATGTATTGTATAGTAAATTCAATTCATCTCAAATATGAAAGACTAGACAGAGATAAAGAGATGGGAAAATGATAACTCCAACTCCAAGAGCTCACCTAATATCCAAAACCAATCCTGCACGAATGTTAAATCTACACAAAAAAGCACTGAAGCATAGAATGAGTACAAAAATCATAGGTACTCCGTAGGCATCATCGACCGACTAGGCTAAACTATGATATAAATATGATAAGATACAAAATACAAATACTCTAAGTTAGAGTAAAAGGGGAAACCCTAGAAATAAGCTTCGACACTATTGTACATACATAAATTAATTCATATGAGATAATAACATAAAGGTCATACCATTATAACTACAAGATTGGTTACCATAAGCCAATAAGTGTAGTAAATAACCAAATATAGACCCCCATAAGCCTAAAGGGTACAATTAAGGAAACTAAACAACTGTGTAGTCATAAATTATCAAATCATCATTCCATAATCAAGAACCCAGTCGAATCGTATCATTTTCTACACGATTTTCAATGTTAGACTTTAACCAGAACCTAATACATTTATTATTATTATAATCATTATTTGATGGGATTGAATAGGAACTCATATAATCAAGATCATTATCAACTACCAGACTCACATCGAAACTTATATTTATGAACCATAACAACTAACCATGACACAGCCATGCTAATAAGCTAAACCAATAGTCTATGCCAATACCGCATCTAATAATTCATGCTAATAACCATGCCTATAGGCTATGTCAATAGTCATAATCATAAGTTATTTTAATAATCGTATCGATAAGCCACATCAAATCTATGAGCCATATCATATTATAAGCCAGATCATATATATAAGTCGTATCATATATATACACACATAAGACATTTAATAACAATAATGCATATCATATCTATAAGACATATCATATCTTTAAGCCATATTATATGTAAGACATATCAATCTATGAGCCTTATCATATCCATAAGCCAATAGACACATCTGTAAGCCATAACATATATATAAGTTATATCACATCTATAAGTTATTACATACCTATAAACCATGCCATATCTATAAGGCATTAGTTAAATATATAAACCATATCATATATGTTAGCCAAATTATTTAGATATGCCATATCATATCTATAAGCCATATCATTAATAATATTAACATCTTTACAATTAAATATGTCAATAGACCATACTATTAATCATATCTACAAGGCATAATAATAATCACATATATAGGTAACTAATCATATCCAAAAGCCATACAAATAATCACATGTATAAGTCACTAATCATATCCAAAAGTCACTAATCATATTCGAAAGTCATACCAATAGTCACATGAATAAGTCACTAATTGTATACAAAAGTCATACCTGTATTCATATATATAATTAATTAATCATATCTAGAAGCGATATGATTATCCATATTTATAAATTATATCCTTAATTATGTATATAAGAAATATCATTAGAGTTATTGTAATGAACCAATTTCTTGGAATTGAAACGTCACACGGTGCTCATGAAGGACCACAATCTAACCCTTTACTGATATCTATACCTGAAAACTACATAATATCTATAATAAATACAGAAAATTGGCAAAAACTAGCCATATTGTTCAAAGCATCTAGAATGCTCAAAACTCAAAATTGAATACTGATACATCTGTTCAAAAAGCCTCTAAACTATCTGAACTGTGGAGATGATGGGAGATGTCCCCAACTAACTCCATCTACTAAAAATAAACTAAATCTGATACGATAATAAAATAAGGATCATCCTTAAAGAAAGAGGACTCACTGCTACGTCTACTACTGGTGACTAGGACTAAGCTTCTAGGGGTACTCTGGATCTCATGCCTCCGAACCTATGGGGTCAAATAAAATACCATAGCACAAATGTGTTAGTACAAGAATATACAAAGTATGAAGATTAGGTAAGGTTAAATGTAAGGGCTTATGCATGAACAATTACTTAATTGAATAATCATGAGAATACTAAATGAGGACATATGCATGAATGCACAAACCATAACTAAAAACATTGCAACTCAAAATACTAAAACTCAAATATTGCTTTACTAACATCTGAACTCACTACAAATACTGAGATAATGAACAACTGAATCTCCTGATTTAGAAAATTGAGTACTAAAATTGAGATAAGTCCCATCTAGTGAGTGATCTCGGAAACTGATGATACTCAAGCAAATTAACAGAATCTACTCATATCAATGATTGAAAGTTGGGCTTAATACCCTCGACTGACTGAATCTTAGATCAAATCTTTCTAATTGTTGATCCCTAAATCTACTATCAATGATAAGAAAAGATTATGACTGACATCAAACCTATCTAGCGAAAGATCTCTGGATCTGATAATGAGAGTACTCACCTAAATCTAAGACTGAGATCAAACCAATCTAATGGGTAATCTCTGGATCTGATAATGATATTACTCAACTAAATCTGAGACTGAGATCAAGCCTATCTAATAGGTGATCTCTGGATCTAATAATGAGATTACTCAATGATGATAGGCGATATTACGCGCCTATATCAATATATTCTGCCCATATTTGTGCCATATTTCGAGAACAAATTATATATTTCATCCACTTTTAGTCCCTTTTCTTGTAAGTGAGCTAACGAACATGATTAGTGAAGTTTCAGGTGTAAATGATGTAGAATTCAGCATTTTATGGATTACTTGACGCCAAAGAAAGCTTCACGGAAGGAGGAAAGGAAGCTTGGACGCCTAAGGACCAAAAGTGATGCATGGAAAATCTGTCCCGGGCTAAAGCAGCATTTCTGAAGACTTTGGGGACTTGCAGTAACTTATTTGGATTAGGATAATAATACATTAACCTAGTACAATTGGGTTAAGTATTTCATTAGTCTATTTGGATTTGGATAATGTTACATTAACCTAGTACAATTGGGTTAAGTATTTCATTAGCTTAGTAGGATTTGGTTAAGTATTTCATTAGCTTAGTAGGATTAGGATATGGGTATTATAAATACCCTATCATGCTAGAGATTTGAAGGGGGAGCCATACACATTCTTCTACTATTCCTCAACAATTCTCACTCTAGTTTTAATTCATCTTTCTACTTCTTCTTCTATTTATCTATTCTTAATTTCCGCAACAAGAGAATCGTTACTTTGCCTAGGAATTCACGCCTAAATGCCTACCACCTGTGCGACACAAAATTAATCAGTATTGTGGTATAATAAAAATGTCAACCGTGAACTCCTTTGCATTCATGGGTAACTAAACTTCTATGTTGAGGTTATGGAAGCCGAATGAGGTACTATCTATTACTATGAGCTTGTGAGTTCGTGACACGTATGCTGCTTATATCATTATTCTCTTCATCTTAATCTAAATTCTTTGTGGTTGCAAACGCAAGAATACGCCAATATAACATTTAACTTGTTCGAAAGAAAGGTTATTTGTCTAGAAAAGAGATAGTGTCAAGGTAGTAGGGTCCCATCCCCTATTAAAAAGTTAGTGTCGTAACTGGATTAACCTCTTGGAGAATTCGTACCGTTAGACACGCTTTAAGCTCAAAAGAGTTAACGTGAAATAATCCTCGAATAGGTCGAAAGACGCCTAGATTTACCATCGAATGCAATTCTCTATAAGCATATGCATGTCGAAATTCAACACACTCATAGCCAATAGAGACGTATAACTCAGAAGGTGGACGTAACCCCAACTCCTCAATTCTCCTAAAAGTCTAGTAATTGTTGCTTACTTTTTGACCAAGCTATTCCCTGAGGGATCGATACCCAACCTAGTTGGGTTCTATATTTGCTAACGACCGTTTTACACTTCTACGAGAGCTATAGATTGAGCGTTATCAAAAATTGGTGCCGTTGCCGGGGAATACGAGTGTCAATTAAGTTTGTGATAATTACTAGACCCTTTGGTCAAAGATTCTCGTACTTTTACTTTCAGTTTTTGTTTTTGTTTACTGCAGGTTTTTATTTAGTGCATGCCCCATACTCGAAGTTCTGGTCAACCGTTATTACCCAACAATCCTGAACCACAACGTATTGGCAGAATGGAGGCACAACATGAAATCGAAAGGATGGCTGCTCAATAGGAGCAGGCGAGATTAGCTGCTCTTGCCACCGCCCAAATACACCAACAAAACATTGGTAACCCTTGGAGAGTAACAAATCCTGACGATGAGGATTTAGGTGATGACGAGTTACTAAACCCAAGGCATGATGCTGAAATCATAACGCCTTCCAACAGAAGAGGTCGTCAATCTCGGTTTAGGTATGATCGCTAACCCATGCAACCAGCTTTTGACGACGATGATGATGATCTTGATGGAGTCGGAGCCACTGGAGCCATTATTCTTACACCATTAGCGCCCGAAGCCAAGTTCAACATCACAAGCACCATGATTCAGTTATTGCAACTCAAAGGATTATTTGGTGGACTAGCAGGCGATGATCTTAATATGCATCTCATCAACTTTATTTCTACATGCAAGTCGTTTGACAATCCTGGTGTTGGTCAGAATGCAATTCGATTACGTCTATTTCCATTGTCTCTGTCTGGGGAGGAAACTCTATGGTTGAATGGGCTGACTCCTGATTCTATTACAAATTGGAGGCAATTGAGAGATGC
This sequence comes from Capsicum baccatum var. pendulum, assembly GCA_030864225.1. Lineage (NCBI taxonomy): Eukaryota > Viridiplantae > Streptophyta > Magnoliopsida > Solanales > Solanaceae > Capsicum > Capsicum baccatum. The sequence continues at coordinate 97,572,471 of CM061556.1, read as the reverse complement.
TTTCCTAGAAAGATTCATTCCACTATCCAAAAGAGCACAATTGAGAGATGAAATCAGCAACTTTCATCAGCTTCCAACCGAAGCCCTTCATGAAACATGGGAGAGGTTCAAGACAAAGCTAGCGAGATGCCCAAACTATCATATGACTAATGTTCACCTAATGGAGATATTATATAGATCCTTGAATTCAATAACTAAACCAGTGGTGGATAATGCAGCTGGAGGATCTTTTATGGACCTCACATTTGGTCAAGCAAGCAATATGCTAGATCGTATGATGAAGCAAAGTAGAGCTTGACATACCAGGGATTCTGAGGTAGCAAGCCCCACTCTATCTATTGGCATGACTGCAGACCAAAGAAGAAGAGAAGAAGAACGTGATCAAGATATGACGCACATGAAAACACAAGTGGATCTTCTTACAATGCATTTATTATCATGGAAGACCGAAAAAGTGAAAGCTATTGCGTCTAAAGGAAGAGACGAATCTGATTCAGAAGAAGAGGCCAACTACTTGAACAATCAGGGGGGTTTCCCTGGGAATACCTAAGGAAACCAAGGTTGGAACTATTATCATAAATCTGGAAACAAGGACCAAGGTAGTTGGAAGAACAAGAATGAAAAGAGTGGTTTGTATGTTCCTCCTAGAAGACGTGACGCCACCACGTCTAGCTCTGGAAGTATGGAAGACATGCTGGCCAAAATATTGAAAGGAGTGGAAGCAACAAGCACTGCAGTAACGGAGGTAGTTAATGATTTGTCCTCTATGAAACAAGTAGTTGATTCTCATTCCACTTCAATCAAGCAAATAGAGCAGCAATTGAGCCAACTTTCAGCAACACTCAATCAAAGAAAGGTCGGCACTCTTCCTAGCGATACTGTGCAAAATCCAAGGAATGATGGGTCATGCATGACCATCACTACCCGACGTGGTAAGGTGCTGGAAACTTCAGCAAAAGGCAAGCAAGTGGTTGACGTAGCTGCGGACTTAGATGACAACGCAATAGGAGAGGAGTCTGTAAAAGATGTCAAGGACGTCACACCCAGCGACGTGTAGCCTGAAAAGGTGGAAAAACGGAAGCAAGAGGAGAAGAAAGCCGTGGAGAGAAAAATTCCATACCCACCACCACCTTTTCCCTAAAGATTGAAGAAGGTGGCGGATGACACGAAGTTCAGCAAATTCATGACTATGTTAAAGCAGCTGACCATTAATGTTCCATTGGTGGAGGCACTTGAACAAATGCCTGAGTATGTGAAATTTATGAAGGATCTTTTGACAAAGAAGCGGGCAGCAAGTTATGAGTTGAAAGATGATGTTCATCACTGCAGCGCAATTGCTACCCGATCAATAGTTCAGAAGAAGGCCTACCACGAAGCTTTCACTATTCCTTGCACCGTTGGGTCTTTGAATTTTGCCAAAGCATTATGTGATTTAGGAGCCAGCATCAATTTGATGCCATTATCTATCTATAAGAAGTTGGGGTTGGGTGATCCTAATCCAACCAACATGAGGCTTGTCATAGCGGATAGGTCGATAAAACGACCTGTTGGTATTCTATGTGATGTATTGGTAAAGGTTTCTTCATTTATCTTTCTGGAAGACTTTGTTATTTTGGATTGTGAGGCAGACTCAGAAGTTCCCATAATCTTGGGATGCCCTTTCCTTGCTACAGGAAGTGTGCTCATTGATTTGAGAGCTAATGAGCTTTCATTCTGAATAAATAACGAAGTGGTTCGCTTTGATGTGTGCAAATCAATGAAGCAACCCAAAGATCTGAGTGTATTTTTGGTGGATGATGTTTTCTTTGATGATGAGAAAGAATTACTTGAAGAAGAGCAAATTATTGATGACCCTTTAGCGGTTGTGCTCATGAATGGAGAGAATGAGGATGCTGAAAATTGTGAAGAAGCTATTTGTGCTCTATCAGGATTAGGGACATATCGCTATGCTCCCAAGAAGCTGGACCTTGATCTCAAGAATCGACCCACACCACCAGCTAAGCCATCTGTTGAAGAGCCACCCATGTTAGAATTGAAGGAGCTGCCAAGTCATTTAAAGTACGCATTCTTAGGAAGCGGAAACACACTTCTAGTTATTGTGGTAGCCGATTTGGGTGAGCAACAAGTTGCAGCTCTCATTACTATTCTACGGAAGTATATTAGAGCCATTGGATGGACCATTGCGGATATTATTGGTATTCCACCTGGGATTTGTACACATAAAATTCAGCTTGAAGAGAATTGCACACCCACCATTGAGCATCAAAGACGTCTAAACCCACCTATGCAAGAAGTAGTGAAGAAACAAATTATCAAGTGGTTAGACGCAGGAGTTGTATATCCTATATCTTATAGTACATGGGTAAGCCTGGTACAATATGTTCCCAAGAAAGGAGGCATCACGGTGGTCGCGAATGCAAAGAATGAGCTTATTCCACTCAGACCCGTCACTGGATGGAGAGTATGCATGGACTACCAAAATCTGAATTCTTGGACGCTCAAAGATCACTTTCCAATGCCATTCATGGACCAAATGCTAGATCGATTAGCGGGGAAAGGTTGGTTCTGCTTCTTGGATGGTTATTCAGGCTATAATCAGATTTGTATTGCCCCCGAAGACCAAGAGAAGACAACGTTTACATGCCCATATGGTACGTTTGCCTTCAAACGCATGCCATTTGGGCTATGTAACGCGCCAGCCACCTTTCAACGTTGTATGATGTCTATTTTTTCTTATATCGTTGAAGACACTTTGGAGGTATTTATGGATGACTTTTCAGTTGTTGGTGAGTCTTTTGAAGCATGCTTGGCAAACTTAAGCATGGCGTTCCAAAGATGTGTAGAATTCAATCTAGTGCTGAATTGGGAGAAGTGCCACTTCATGGTAAAAGAAGGTATCGTTCTTGGGCAGAAGATCTCGGAAAGAGGGATTGAAGTTGATTTAGCAAAAATGGAGGTTATTGAGAAGCTACCGCCTCTAATTTCAGTGAAGAAAGTTCGTAGTTTTCTCGGCCATGCAGGTTTCTATCGTCGGTTCATCAAAGACTTCTCAAAAATTGCTACTCCATTGTGCAAACTATTGGAGAAAGACGCGAAGTTTGACTTTAATGAAGATTTCTTAAAGGAATTCGAATGCCTCAAAGGAAAACTCATTGAAGCCCATATCATGGTAGCACCAGATTGGTCTCTCCCGTTCGAAGTCATGTGTGATGCTAGTGGTGTAGCCGTTAGAGCTGTGCTTGGTTAGAGAAAGGAGAAATTATTTCATCCTATCTACTATGCAAGTAAGGTCCTAAATGAAACCCAAAGGAACTACACTGTAACAGAACAAGAGCTCCTAGTGGTTGTGTATGAGTTTGAGAAGTTTCGTCCCAATCTATTGGGTACTAAGGTGATCGTTCATACAGACCATGCAACTCTTAGGTATCTAATGACAATGAAGGATGCAAAACCAAGATTAATTCGTTGGGTATTGCTGCTGCAAGAGTTCGATTTCGAGGTCAAAGATAGAAGAGGTTGCAAGAACCAAGTGGCCGACCACGTATCTAGACTCGAGAATGAGCATGTGGCGCAACCTGATATTCAGATTGATGATGCATTCCCTGACGAGGAGATATTAGCGACAACAACAGAAAAGTTACCATGGTATGCTGACTTTGCAAATTTTGTGGTGAGTAATGTAATACCTGCCAATTTATCATACCATCAAAAGAGGAAGTTTATGCATGACGTACAACACTACTATTGGGATGAGACATATTTGTTTCGACGATGTGCGGATGGTATTATTCGATGATGTATATCCCATGTAGAGGTGCCTACTATATTCGAAGCATGCCACACTTCCCAAGTTGGTGGACATCACGCAGGTAATCAGAAAGCAAGGAAAGTATTGCAAAGTAGATATTATTGGCCTTCGATATTCAGAGATGCCTATGACTTTGTTAGAAGATGCGACCAATGCCAAAGACAAGGTGCTATTTCGAAACACCATGAGATGCCCATGTCGAAAATTCTTGAGGTAGAACTCTTTGATGTTTGGGGCATTGATTTCATGGGTCCATTCGTGAATTCGTTTGGAATGAAGTACATATTAGTTGCTGTAGATTATGTCTCGAAATGGGTTGAAGCTGTAGCGTTGTCCGACAACGAAGGAAAGCGTGTTGTAGCATTCTTAAAGAGGACTATCTTCTCTCGCTTTGGAGTACCACATACTATCATAAGTGACGGAGGATCTCACTTTTGCAAAAAGATATTTAAATCCGTGTTGGCCAAGTATGGTGTCAAGCAACATGAGGTAGCCACACCTTATCACCCACAAACTAGTGGACAAGTAGAGGTTTCCAATCGGGAGATCAAGCAAATCCTTGCGAAGACGGTCAATGCTAATAGGAAGGATTGGTCTCGGAAGCTAGATGATGCACTATGGGCGTATAGCACTGCATTCAAAACACCCATTGGCATGTCCCCTTATCAACTAGTTTATGGGAAGGCTTGTCATTTACCCATCAAGCTCGAGCATAAGGCATTGTGGGCATTAAAGCAATTGAACTTGAATTTGGATGATGCGATGAATCTGAGGTTGGAGCAGCTGAACAAATTAGATGAGTTCCATCTCCATGCATATGAGAGATCGGACCTATACAAGGAGCGGATGAAGAAGTATCATGATCAGCGGATTGTTCGACAAAACTTTCAAAAGGATGATATGGTGCTTCTCTTCAACTCTAGATTGAAGCTGTTCCCAGGTAAGTTAAAGTCTAAGTGGACTGGTCCATAAAAAGTTATCCAAGTCTACTCGTCTGGAGTAGTTGAATTGGAAGACAATAATGGTGTTGTCTTCAAGGTAAATGATCAACGTGTTAAACCTTATATCGGTCCTCTAGACTTGATGAATTATATGGCCATCACTTATCTCGACGAAGTCTAAGTACTCGAGGGAACAATGTCGAGCCACGACAATAAATAAGGCGCTAGATGGGAGGCAACCCATCATTTTTCGTTTATCGTTTATCGTTTTGTCTTTCTTTCGTTCTAGTACTTCTTTTGCTTTTGATAAATGACTATCCAAAAATAAGAGTCGTGCCACGACCAAAACCAAGGCGCTTGGTGGGAGGCAACCCATAGTACTAATCGTTTTCATTGGTTTTGAGCAAATATAGGTGCAAGAGGTATTCAACGAGGAGATTGGTTTCAAATGACGATTTGGATGTAGTGTATGGTAAAGGTGGTAAGTTAGGAATAAAGCTGCATAAGGCTATGGATTGAGCATTGCTTATGACAAAATAGGCATCAAGCAAGGCTAGGCCTAGGTAAAACTAGGCCACGAATAATGCAAAACCTATACTATAGCCTAAGGTCTCGGAATCTAGTGTGCAAAGACATAGGCGCCGCCCATGCTCAGGTATGCTATAGCATAGGCGCCGCCTATGCTAAAGAATTTGGTCTCAGTATCTCATATGCCATGTACTAGGCGCCGCCTATGGTCCCTTTATGAATGACACTAGGCGCCGCCTATGCTAGCTTATGCTTTGCATTAGGCGCCGCCTATACCATGCATAGGCAAAGCTAAAGGCGCCGCCTATTGTCCCTTTTTGTCTCCAAAACCGATTTTAAATGGGTCAAAACCCGACCCATTCTTTTCCTATATAAAGGGGACTTAGTCTTGAAACATAAACACATTGAAACTTGACCTAAAGGCGCCGCACATCCACTCCAAATCATCTCAAAATTTTTCTTTTTGCTCTTTCAATTCACAAGAACATCTCCAAAGGCTTCAATCACGTAAGTACTCTTTTATTCATCATCTATTTCTCGTAAGTACTACATTTCTATGACTATCATGAATTTTTACATCTTGAAGAAATATTGGTGATGTTAAAGTGTTTGAATTGTTGATGCAAAACCATGTGATTGAACATGTATGTTAGGATAATCTTAACTTGTTTCCGACTTGAATTTGGTTTTAATTGCATTGTCATACTCTTTGAGGAATTACTATGGTTATGAACATTGCATAGTCTTGTCACTTGTATACCTACATGTTAGGCTATCCCGTTCATCGGGATACGACTTATAGTTGCCTACCGACATAGGAGGTTGTAATTGTTGATATAAACTATACCATGATGAAAATCCTATGTAGTAGTCTTGTTTTACCTAACAAGAACGTATTGCAAAGGTTGCAAGAAGTGATACATCACTGATTTTCTTGTCGTAATATAGCTTCTTAAACGTATGTCGACGAAGTCTAAGTAATCGACCACTTTCACTTCACTGATTTGTATCAACGAACCTAAGTGTAGGGTGGTACCCCGATGGCTTGTTTATAGATTGTTTCCATTGAGTTGATGCTAACATGAAATATCGTTTAAATCTCAGGAACAGTGGCACCTAAAGCGAGATAAGATAAGGCTACACATCCCAAAAGGGCAAGAAGAGAGGTCGCAAGGACCAAGGAGAATCATCCTCAATGCAATTACCCCGCCGAATGTTTGAAATAAAATGGGTTCTTGAGGAGGAAGCCAAAGAATAGTATAGGAACAACAAGGAAATCAAATATGTTCATGTCGACTTGATCAACAAGGACAGCCTAGCGAAGAAGGAACCGCGTATGTTGGCAAAAATCATGGAATTGAATCTGGATTTCATCTTCCGCGACATGGGAGAATGTAATCTTGATTTGACAAGAGAATTTTACGCCAACTGGTCGCCAAAAACCACGGGCAGCGAAGTCAAGATTCGGGGCCAAGTTTTACCGCTCAACGCGGATTTGATCAACTCCTTTCTTGGCTTACCTTCGGTCGATCAAGCACCATTCAAAGAGCTGTACGGCAGACCTCTTTATAGAGCAATTCGACACACACTTTGCGGAAGTAGATCCATGGCAAGGTGGAGCAGACACCAAGACACCGGACGACACAACACCTTCCCCTATGCTCCTTTGAATAGGGAAGCAAGAATCTGGTTGCACATCGTCAACTCATACCTTATTCCTGGGACTCAGTACACCAAAATAACAAGAGATAGAGTTTGTTTGGTCTACGCTTTGATGAACAATGTCCCTATCAACATTGGGGCAATCATTCGCTCTACAATGCGGAAAGCCAGACTACACAAGAGGTCCCACTTCACTTTTGGTAATCTGTTGACAGCAATCTTGCGGGAGGAGGATATCGAAGAGAAACCAGCTGATCACAAACTCCCACATAACCCGAAAAAGGTTGACCTCACAAATTTCAAAGATGTTGAAACAACACATGGTGTCAACCTTACTACTGCGGAGAGACATGCTCGAGATGAGAGTTTCTTCCATCATCTTTATAGCATGACACGGTTCACCATGATGAGCGGAGGTCGTATTCCAACTACTGCAGAGCTCCAACAGCTGGAACATGACTATCCAATGAATATGCATGCGAGGGAGATGTGTGGAGTAGGTACATACTTTGAGGAACCTCTTTATGATGATCTGCCGACCGATGATGATCGACGCATGCCAGACTCCGACGTGGAGAAGAATTTTGATGAGGACGACTCCTATGATGATTCCAACAAAGGGGGTATGACCCCCGACATAGAGGAGGAGTCTGACTGACCAGGTTCTTCGTATTTATTTTCCACTGAGGGCAGTGTCCCGTTTAAGTGTGGGGTGGTGGTATTTGCATGCTTTACTTCTCTATCCGCATTTGCATTTATTTATGTTTGTTTGCTTATTTTGTTCTTCGCATTTTCATTTATTTATGTTTGTTTTCTTAGTTTGTTGTTTTTTCAAAATTGGTTTTTTGCTTTTTTTTTCAATTTTTTTTTAGTAGTAAAATTTTTCTTACTTAGCTTCGCATAAAATCATTCTAATAGGCAGCATGAGATTATAACAAGAGTTTGTTCTAACATCATGACTATTGAGACGTTTAGGCTCTAATTGTGACACATTATGTGATATTGTGTGGTTCAATTCCTTCACTTGTTGGGTCGAGAGTCTATACTATTTCCAATAAAGTCGACCATGTGCCTTGTGTGTGTGAGGATATTGCATATTCTATGTTTGTGGCTGATGCTAGAACATGCCTGGTATGACGCCAAAGAAAGCTTCACGGAAGGAGAAAAGGAAGCTCAGATGCCTAAGGACCAAAAGTGATGCATGGAAAATCTTTCCCGGGCTAAAACACATTTCTGAAGACTTTGGGGACTTGCAGTAACTTATTTGGATTAGGATAATAATACATTAACCTAGTACAATTGGGTTAAGTATTTCATTAGTCTATTTGGATTTGGATAATGTTACATTAACCTAGTACAATTGGGTTAAGTATTTCATTAGCTTAGTAGGATTAGGATATGGGTAGTATAAATACCCTATCATGCTAGAGATTTGGAGGGGGAGCCATATACATTCTTCTACTATTCCTCAACAATTCTCACTCTAGTTTTAATTCATCTTTCTACTTCTTCTTCTATTCATCTATTCTTAATTTCCGCAACAAGAGAATCGTTACTTTGCCTAGGAATTCACGCCTAAACGCCTACCACCTGTGCTACACGAAATTAATCAGTATTGTGGTATAATAACAATGTCAACCGTGATCTCCTTTGCATTCATGGGTAACTAAACTTCTCTGTTGGGATTATGGAAGCCGAATGAGGTACTATCTATTACTATGAGCTTGTGAGTTCGTGACACGTATGCTGCTTATATCATTATTCTCTTTATCTGAATCTAAATTCTTTGTGGTTGCAAACGCAAGAATACGCCAATATAACATTTAACTTGTTCGAAAGAAAGGTTATTTGTCTGGAAAAGAGATAGTGTCAAGGTAGTAGGGTCCCATCCCCTATTAAAAAGTTAGTGCCGTAACTGGATTAACCTCTTGGAGAATTCGTACCGTTAGACACGCTTTAAGCTCGAAAGAGTTAAAGTGAAATAATCCTCGAATAGGTTGAACGACGCCTGGATTTACCATCGAATACAATTCTCTATAAGCACATGCATGTCGTAATTCAACACACTCATAGCCAATAGAGACGTATAGCTCAGAAGGTGGAGGTAACCCCAACTCCTCAATTCTCATTGTTTACAACTTAATAACTATTCTTTCTTTTTACTTTGCTATTTTCAGTTTTTATTTTATATTTTGTTTACATTACTTGCACGGCAAGATTCCTCCTTTTTACGAGACTTACACTAAAAGTCTAGTAATCGTTGCTTACTTGTTGACCAATCTATTCCCTGAGGGATCGATACCCGACCCAGTTGGGTTCTATATTTGCTAACGACCTCTTTACACTCCTACGAGAGCTGTAGATTGAGCGTTATCACTCAACTGAATTTGAGAATGAGATCAAGCCTATCTAATGGGTGATCTCTGGATTTGATAATACTGATACTGAATAACTTTATGTGAGACCATGCCTATCTAGCAGGTGGTCCATGAATCAATGAAACTATATAAGTTCCTTACTGATATAGGTGACTGTATATGACAGTTCTAATTTTTGAGTTCTACTCTAAAGATTGATACTGAATCTGCAACTGTAGGAGTTCTCACTTAATTGACATGCCCTGAACCTAAACTAGTGGGGTCCAACCTATAACCTTAGCTGGAAGGGTGTCAATATTGTGCCATAGGTAAGGACCTCAACACTAGTCAAGCCTCTCTAACGGGTGACCCTCACAGAAACACAAGCCTAAGGCAGTATAATAGTCAAACCTTTTCCTAATGGGTGACTCCTGCATCATACATTAGCTACGTAGTTCTAGAGTTCAGGGATTGCTCCTAACAAATTTGTCTCTGTAGCGGGAAACCACCATCCCTGCACTCGCTCGTGCTAGCTCTTACTCCCAACTAAAAGACTCTGAACTAATTCTTAACTGAACTTAAATTGAGATGAATCTAATACAGATCATGTTTCTCAAAGGATATAACTGATTTAAGCTAAATTTACTTGGTTTTGTATCTGATGAAATACTACTAAATCTTGTTATCTGACTAATTGATACTGAGCTCTAAAAAGATTACTTGAATACTACAAAGGTTTGGACTAAATACTGGAATACTACTAGATCTGAGTTGAGTACTGAACTGAGGCTAGAAAAGTAGTGTTACTAAGATTGCTGAGATTACTTAAGTTCTGTATCTATCTGAGAGTATAGAGTTCTATAACTTAGTGAGTTCTGAGAATCGTGGCTTGATTGAGATTATCGTGAAAAATGACACTGGCTCTAGACTGCAACTAAATTGTCAGGTATAAATAGCCCCAAGACTCGATAACATAAAAGTAAAACATAACCATTCATGAATAATCAAGACCACAAACATTCATTCACCATCACAATCACTAAAGCATCTCCTTAAGTATTTAGGATTCATAAACATGTTTAAAACATAGGGAGACATGCTATTGGCTCATAATTCTTTTAACAAGGTCCTGTATCAAACACTTAGCATGCATTAAAGAACATATAATTGAGGATTTTCATACTATCATGATACAATTCATTCACTAAGGCGTTTGAACAAACACTTGGCATGCATGGGCCTGCACACAATTGATGGTTTCTAGTCAACATAATATAATGGCGCTAATTCTTTCATATAAGCATTTTATCAAATATATGGGGAGAATGCTTTGATTATTCAACAATTTCTACACTTAATTAATATGAACATGTCACTTTACAAGCGACATAAAGAGGTCTTATCATGAACATCATATGAATATCACATACTAGGGTCAAATCTTGAAACCTCATAAACAAAACATGAATTAAAAACTCAATAATAGCATGAACTCCAATTTCAATTGACATAATTCATTAAAACTCATAAACATAAGATCTTTGAAATTTAGAAAAGGGTTCTTGAGCTTCTTGGATGAAAGGGACCCAAGAATCAACATTTGCATACCTTAGGAAACTCTTTCTTGAAGGCTATTGGAGAGATTCTTGATTTCTTGATTTCTCTTGGTTTTTCCTAAAAAGGAAAGAAGGATTTTGATATTATAGAAGCCATAATTTTTGATATTGAAGAGGATAAATGAATTTGTGAGCCTTGATTGGGTATAAATAAACGTTGAAAAGAGTAAAAAAAAGACCGAAAATTCCTTTTTAAAATGAGTTAAAAATGCTGAACGGGGGTTGCAACTGTCGAAGCAATAGTCCGTCGCTTAGTCTGATGGTTTGTCGTATCTGCCGTCATGCACCAGTCTGAAAAAGAATACATTGCCTCAATGCGATGGTCTCAGCGATGGTCAATCAAAAATCTGATGGTCTATCAGATCGTCAATTGTACGTTGGCCAGGATAAGGCCACACTGCCGCAGCGGCGATGGTCCTAGCGACGGTCCATCACTAGCTTGATGGTCGATCATCTTGGCCGTCATACTAGGGCCAAAAAAGGGATTTATTGCCCTAGTTGCGATGGTCCATCGTAAGCTTAACCGTCCTTTAATCTGACTGTTGTACCTCGGTGGTTTAAACTACTTTTTGTAAAATGGCCATAACTTCCTCATTCGACGTCGAATTTTGATGAATACACTTCTCAAACTTTTAGGACCGGATTTACAGTTCACTGAACATGCTCTAAGGCTTAGACTGCGAGAGAATTTTGTGGGGTCTTACAGATACCCAAAATTAGCATTAATTCTTCAATATCAAACTAACATACTCAACAAATATATTCAATCTCCTCAAGTATCAAACCAACTATTAGTATGAGTATATCATTCATGAATATGTCTAAAAGGGTGTCACAAGTCTTGGCTGAAGGTGGGCCAAAAACATACACACTAATTGTAAAACTTAATTTTATGCAACTTCTACCCCCAGACTAGGGTAAGGTATCTAAGTTCATTACTAGAAGTCATGTAAGGCATAATTAGCCCTAAGATAGTAATTATTCTCATACATGATGAAGTAAGGCCATCTTACCTAGAACAATAGCAACTAAGGAAATTTTACTTAACTTAAGAAACTAAGGAAAATTCCACCTTGAACATGAATGACTAGGGAAATGTCACCTAGCTTGAGTAATTAAGGTATTTCCACTCTTCAAATAGCAATAAATGGATTTGAAACCTAAATTGAAATTCATGTAAAATCATATAAATTTGTAATTAAAACTAGTTTTGGGTACAAGGATGATATATTTATCCTTGTTCTAAACCTCAAATACCTTAATTGATAAACCAGATAAAGAATCTTGGTTTTGAGATCCTATTTGTTCTCTTGAAGGTATATTTTTGGAATTATTTAATTGGGAACCTTGAATTTTTAACTATTTCGGTAAAAGAGTAGTGGAAATTTATGGTTTCTTGAAGGTGAATGTTGAAGACTAGGGTTTTAATTAAGTGGGATTTGATGAGTAATGTGCATATTTTGATCAATATTATGATTAATCTTCTATTTACACGATTTGGGGGCTAGATGAAATACAAAATTTCCCTTGGGGTTTAAAATCCTACAACAGGAATGTTGATTAAGGACCCACCATGATACGGTGAGTGGGACATCACGATACCCAATGTGATGTCATGGAATCATAGTGACTCACTGGATTATGAAAATTGCTATTTTGGGATTCAATCCAATGCGGTGCAATCGCGATGACTCTCTGGAAATTTACAAATGCCAATTTAACCTCCACCGTGATATGATGGCCTCCTCACCATGATACTGACCGTGACACGGCCTAACCACGATGAGATACTATTTTACCTATTCAAATATGATCTAATCATTATCTAAAAATTTTAAAACTTCCTCGAGATATGCTATTTGCACCCATGAAAATGTTTTGAACACAAAAATCATTGTCTCAGAGCCCAGAGGTTAAGTTAAAAATCTTTGAAGTTTAAAGCGAGTCAAAATGAATAAGTCTCTCAACTCTTAAATTTTTTTTTTTCAGATTCTAAGTGTTATAAGTACGTACTAAGGGCTAGACTGAGCTAGAAATATTCTGGGTACTACAATATGTTACAAGGAAACCTTAAAAATCAAATCCTGAATGAAAAAGGGAAATTTAGGTCGCTGGCCACCTACTAAGCCACCAATGGGCCATTGGTGAAACGTACAGACCATAGGTGGTATACATAGGTGGCCCCCTCTATTACAGCAACTTCTAAACTCTCTGGAATTTGCACCTTTTACACCTACTTTGTTTCGAATGGATCATAGGTGCCTCTTCGTAAGTGACAGAATCTTTTCCTTCATTTCGGTGCCTTTGGACTATTAGTTTCTGATATGTATGTTGACATCTATGCCCAGTAGGTAGTACCTATGGGCTGTAGGTGCCAAGTTAAGTACCCAAAACTTCAATTTTCATCCTTTTATTTATTTTAGCATAAAAAACTTCGTTCCATGAAAAAGCATAACAAAAATACATGATATCTAACAAAACAACCTAAGAAACTTGCATATTTTCATCATTTTAAACATCAAAAGTTCTATAAATCACCCTCATCACAGAGCATTTGTATGTCATCAGGCAACACAACACAACAAAATAAAATAATGACACTTAACTAGGAGAACTATATGCTATCTAAGATAGACAATATACACATTATGCTAAAAAACATTACCCCTTCCTATTCAAACAGTCGAATATCAACTATGTGTATTCATGGAGAACAACAATGTAACACAAGGGAATAAAAGTATGACAATTACATTAGCAACTGATAACTATGCCTATATACAAGTTATACTTTCCAAACAAGTAAGCAGTTAGCAATACAACCCATGTTTCCTTACAAGAAAGAAGTTTCACTCACTCATATGGAATAATGCATGTCAATGCGGTGATGGTCAAGAGACAGTCACGATCAAATGAGAATTGTCACCAATTAGCATCCAATACAATTTGCTTACCCTAATTTCTTTACCTTAATTTTTAGACAACCAAGTTAGGATCACTATAGGACTTATACTCGGCTTGTAACATAGGCTTGGGGGATGTTTTAGTATGTATCAATATATCTAATGACTAAGACTCCTTGGAACTACACGAAATTTGTGGTCCACTTAACCAATTTTCTTTTTACTCCACCCTTATTTCTCTTTTTTATTCATTTATAACTCTTTTAGGTTAGGTATGGTTTGTTTTATAATTTTTTTTTCTTTTTCACATTTTCTCTTTTATTTTGTTTTTCTTTTTCTACCACACTGTAAGACCCCGTGAAACTTCTGAGCTTAATTCATTCCTTTAAGCTTGTAAAGGGGTCTGAAACTTAGAAAATTCTATTGTAAAGGGGTCTTAAACTTAGAAAATTCTAACCAAGTTCCCAGACTTAGCCTATTTTGGCCTTCAAAAGTTGGCAGTATCATCTCGCCATCTTAATGTCCTTTAATGGCCCGTATTTTCATTAATTCATGATCAAAAAGGACAATAGGTATTCCCAGACGAGTTTTAGATTTTTCCAAATATGTTTAGATCATGTTTAGAGTCCCAAAATAGTGGACTAATACGATCTTGGTGTGCCGCATCGCTAATCGCATTGGTTAACATTTGTGCAGGCTACCAGAGCCAAAACTTTTGAGGCTCGATGCGATCATGGCGCGATGCATCGAGTATCGCATCACAGCTATAAACGTACTGCGTCACTTGTAGCATCGGCACCCAATTTTTAATCATTAAATAATCGCATCCTCAAGGGCAAAACGGTTAATTTACCCACACCTATATAAGTCATTAACATATAATTCAACCCTATTTCACCCAAATTATAGTGGTTTCTCTCTCAAATCCATCAAGAACTATCTTATGGTTTCCAATTAAGGATCTAATATAAAAAATTTCACCATTTGTTTTCAAGAATCTTCCATCCAAGATATGCATAGTGTTGATTTATGGATTCCTTTAATCCATAATGCTTAAGAACCCTATTTCAAACTATAAATCATGAAGTTTATGTTGTAGGTTGTTTTGTAACCATGTTTATCTTGTTGTACGATTCCCAAGTAGGAATCTTTACGTGTTTTTCATGAAACTACGTTATCATGCAAGTTGAAATCTATGAATGGAGTTGTTCAATATATGTAATTTTATGATTGCACCTATACCCTAAGTTGTGCATGTAAGGTGTTTGATAAAATGCCTAAGAGGATAGAAATAATGTATTATAGCTCAATTGTAACCCATATGATAAATACATGTCTTACCCTTATATTTAAATGACTCCCATGCTATTGATGTGCAAAGTAGATATTTGTTGGAATGCTCATGATGTTAGAGTATGAAATTATGATACTTAATATATGCATTCCTATCATGTACAACTTTATGATAACCATGCGCTTTATGAAATTTCCAACTTATTATATTGTGGATTGCTTATGTTGGTCATGTATTTAAGAACGTTATGCCTTGTCAATTTCCTTTTATCGAGTCTTGGGGGTAGTTGTACATGACAACTTAGTTGTGTGCCTAGATCCAGTGTCATATTTTCAAGATACTCTAAATCAAGCCATGGTCAATAGAACTCGGTCAATCATGTGGCTCAGGAAAGCTCAATAATTTAGTAATCTTAATAGTATTCTATCAGTCAAGAGGAACTCAGTTAAATCAGTCCAGTTAAGCTCACCTAATCATGTTCAGTGTCTATACAGATGGGAGTAGGATTTAGCACCGAGTGAACCCAAGGATAGGAACTCATCTACCAGTAGAGGGTGTGATTCTTAGAAGCAATCCTTGTATTCCAAAACTATGTAGCTTGCATAGGTTGAGACATCTAACCTGCTAGTTAAGGGTTGATAAGGTGGCTTACCCACCAGTTGAGGGTTCCCACCATTCTTATTTTAGTACCTGCCAGTTGAGGGTCACTCATCGCTTATCCTTATCGGTAGTGCGGTATTAACACCCTTTCAATTGGGGTTAAAGATTGGACCCCAACTCTACTATATTGCTTTATTAGGGGCATCTCTGTTATATGACTACTTCCCACAGTTATAGTTTCAGTCTCAGTCTCAGTAATAAAACTCAGATAGTTATATAGAATTCAGGACTATTAGATACAGTTAACTCAGAATAGTATAGAACTCAGCTAGTTCCATCAAAACCTAGACTGTTAGGTACAGTCACCCCAAATCAGTTATCAGTAACTCATGTTATCAGTATTCAGACTCAGTAGTCAGTATTATCACAAATTCAGTTACAGTCATTTATTCATGCATGTATTCTCACATTCATGTTATTAGTCAGTTAATATTTTTTTATGCATTTTAACCCTCTGCATTCAGCCTACCTCACATGCATACTAGTTTATTCAATAGTATTGATGCATTTGTACTATGGTGTTTTATACCATAGGTTTAGAAGCACGAGCTCTAGAGTATTAACAACATTCCAGTCTCAGCAGTTAGAGTTAGGAGTGAGTCCTCATCCTTCGAGGACATGATCATTACTTTATTATTTTATTACGTAGTTTATCTCAGTAGTTGGAGTTAGTTGGGGACATGTCCCATAAACTCTTTATTTAGATAGTTCAGTCAGTTAGAGGCTTTTTAGACTACAGTAAGTTCAGACAGTTTATTCAGTTCATATTTTGGTATTGATATACCATACTCTCAGATATTATGTTTTATCCATTTTAAAACTTATGACATGTTTCAGTCTATTGTTTCTACATTTTTACTTGATGTTATATAGTATGCAAGGATAAATATTAGTCATGGGAGTAGTCCTTCGGTGTCATGGGAACTGTGTAACATCCCGGGTACTAGATTAAGGACATTACAAACTTCGTATCAAAGAGCCTAAGGTTCAACAATGTCCTAGGAAGTATGAAAGATTCATCTAGTAGAGTCTTGTACATGGGTGCATTGCGCGCCATACTTATGTGTAGGAGGCTATAAGATGTTTAGGAACAGTTTCTCATTTTTGTGTATTCATGTCATGCCAATGAGCATAATTTCAAGTTATTCTCTCAGTTTAATCCCTTTCTCCTCTAGTTATAGAACATGCCTCCCAAGAAGAGAACTGTGAATCAGTCAACCTCTCAGCCCAAAGATCATTTGGGTGAGCATATCTCTTATACAGTGTTCAGAGTTGTATTCACTACTCTTGCTCAGTAAGTTGTTTCTCTAAATGAAGGACCAACTATTGTTACGACCAACCTAGTGGCCAATTTAGCTACAACTATGTTTTGGGACTTCACCTGAATGAATCTTCCATCTTTTTTTGGGTCTAAGTCAGAAGATGATCCTCATGAATTCTTCTTCCCGGTTTAGAATATTACAGACATCATAGGGGTGTCAACTATTAAGAGTGCTAAGCTATCTGCATATCAGTTTCAGGATGTTACTCACACTTTGTTCAAGCAGTGGAAGTTAGAGAGGTTAGTTAAAGCAGGATCAACAGAATGGGAGGAGTTTTTCACCATATTTTTAGATAGATTCTTTACCCTCGATCTAAGAGGAGCTATGGTGTTAGAATTTGTCAACCTCAAGTAGGGCAACATGACTATGAAAGATTATTCTCTTAATTTTACTCAATATGCCAAATATGCTCCTCATGTGGTTACAGATACAAAGGAAAATATAAGTAAGTTTGTTTCTAAGGCAAATGATAGTGTGTTCAATGAGTGCAGGTTCATGATGTTAAATAGTGACATAAACATAGCCAAGCTTATGACTTATGCTAAGAAGATAGAAGAACAAAAGATTAAGATAAGAGAGAAGCAGAATAAGAGAGCAAAGATAGGTAGTTTTAACTTTGCTCAGCCTAAGTCAGAGGGCGGAAACCGTTCTTAATTTCATCCTAAGTCATCAGTTTTAGCCCCTTTTTTAGCTAGTGCTCCAGCTCCTAAGTTCAAATAGGGTAATAGGGATAGGCTGCCAGGCTCTAAGTCTCAGGAAAGCGTTAGCAATGCCTGAACTAATCTTTTTTGTAAGACTTATGGAAAACACCATTAGGGTATCTGTAGAGCTAGCAGTGATATTTATTTTTGATATAGCAAGCTAGGATACAGAGTCAGAGATTGTCCTCAGATAGTTTCCAAAAGTCAGTAGAATTATTCTTCAACTCAGTCTGGTTGCCCAAATAATCAGGGTGCCACTTCAAGTGCTACTAGTAGGAAGCTCGCAAACTGACTTTATGCTCTCCAGTCCCTGCAAGATTAAGAAAATTCTCCTGACATGATTACTAGTAGGTTACTGATTTTTTACTTGCATGTTTACGCTTTGCTAGATCCAGGATCTTTATTGTCTTTTGTTACTCCTTATGTAGAAGTTGATTTCACAGTCAGTCCTGAGATTCTAGCAGATCCCTTCTCAGTCTCTACTCCAGTGGGTAAAACTTTCATAACCCAACAAGTACACAGGAACTATCTGGTTATGATATTTTAGAAAGTCACTTCAGCAGATTTAGTCAAATTAGATATGGTTGATTTTTATGTCATTCTTGGCATGGATAGGCTTCATTCCTTTTATGCCATAGTAGACTGCAGGAATAATATTGTCCAGTTTTAGTTTCTGAATGAACTCGTCCTGGAGTGGAGGGGTAATACTTCATCTTTCAGAGGTCATCTTGTTTTCTACCTTCGGGCACAAAAAATGATATCTAAAGGATGTAAGGAATCTAGTTCTGAAACTCCAGCCTTGAATTAGTCCCTGACATGAATGAATATTCAGATGTCTTTCTTAAAGATCTTCAAGGAATTCCTCCCAAAAGAGAAATAGTTTTTGGCATTTATCTTCTTCCAGATACTCAGCCTATATCTATTCCGCCATATAGAATGGCATAGAAGAACTTAGAGAATTGAAAGAATAGTTGATAGACCACTTAGATAAGAGATTCATCAGACCTAGTGTTTCACCATAGGGTGCACCAGTCTTATTCGACTGAAAGAAAGATGGTTCTCTCAGAATATGCATTGATTACCGTAAACTAAATAAAGTCATGGTCAAGAACAAGTATCCACTTCCTAGAATTGATGACTTGTTTGACTAACTTTAGGGTGCCAGCTATTTCTCTAAGATAGACCTCAGATTAGGCTATCATCAGCTCAGAGTTAGAGAATGTGAAATTCCAAAAATAGCCTTCTATACTCGTTATGGTTACTTTGAATTCCTAGTCATGCCCTTTGGTCTTGCCAACGCCCAGCAAATTTTGTAGACTTTATGAACTATGTGTTCAAGAAGTACTTGGACATGTTCATCATAGTATTCATAGATGATATCCTTGTCAATTACCGCAGTGAGCATGATCATGCAGACATCTCAGAATTGTGCTTCAGACTCTCAGAGATCATTAGTTTTTCACCAAATTCAGTAAGTATGAATTTTGGCTAAGTTCAGTAGCATTCCTTGGTCATATTATTTTTGGTGATGTCATTAAGGTTGATCCTCAAAAGACCAAAGAAGTAAGAAAGTGGCCCAGACATGTCTCCCCGTCAGATATCAGGAGTTTCTTGGGTTTGCTTGGCTATTGCAGATGGTTTGTTGAAGGATTATCTTCTATTTCATCCCCTATGTCTAGATTGACTTAGAATAAATTTAAGATTCAATGGACAGATCCTTACGAGAAGAATTTTTAGGAGCTGATGCCTCCAGAGTATGTTTGGGTTTTGTCCTCATGTAGCATGGTAAGATCATAGCATACGCCTCCAGAAAGATTAAGCTCTATTAGAATAATTATCCGACTCATGATCTTGAGTTAGAAGCCGTAGTATTTGCCTTAAAGATTTGGAGGCATTACTTGAATAGGGTGAATGTAGATGTGTTCACAGATCATAAGAGCCTTTAGTAAGTCTTTTCTCAGAAAGATCTCAATCTTCATCAGAGAAGGTGGTTAGAGATATTGAAAGATTACGACATGAGTGTCCTTTATCATCCGAGCAAGGCCAATGTAGAGGCCGATACTCTCACTAGACTGTCTATGGGTAGTGTTGCTCATGTTGAGAGTAGTAAGAAGAAATTTGCTCAGGAAGTTCATCAGCTTTCCCAACTAGGTGTCGGCCTAGTTGATTTAGCAGAGGGTAATATATGGCTTAAGAGTCGTTCAGAGTTATCTCTAGCTCTTGAGGTAAAACAAAATTAGGATAGAGAGCCCAGTCTTGTCAAGTTGATAGACTCAGTCAAAGATCAGAAAGTAGAGGTTTTTTACTAAGGGGGAGATAGTGTTTTGCATTGTCAGGGTCATCTCTGTGTGGCAGGTTTAGATAATTTGAGGCAACGAATTCTTGTAGAAGAGCATGGTGTGTGTTGCTCTATTTATCTCGGGGACGCTAAGATGTACCGTGACTTGTAGGAGATCTATTTGTGGAGTGGAATAAGGAGAAATATTTTAGAGTTTATGGTAAAGTACTTTATATGTTAGCAGGTTAAGAGAGAGCTTCAGAAACTTAGTGGGTCTATGCAGGAGTTCAATATTCCTACTTGGAAGTAGGAAGAATTGAACATGTACTTTGTGATTGGTTTGCCTCGTACTCGTCATCAACATGATTCAGTTTGGGTCAATATAGAAAGGATAACCAAATAAACTCATTTTCTTCCAGTCCATACCTCTTATTTGGCCGAGGATTACGCCAAACTCTAAATCAGAGAGTTAGTTAAATTTCATGGTGTTCTGGTATGTATTATCTCCGATAGAGGTACCCAGTTCACCTCTCATTTCTGGAAATCATTACAAAAGGGTCTTGGTACCCAAGTTCAGCTTAGTATAGTCTTTCATTATTAGATAGATGGTCAAGCAAAAAGGACAATTCAAACTATAGAAGATATGCTAAGGGCATATGGAATTGATTCCAAGGGTAGTTGGGATGACCACTTGCCTTTGATTGAGTTTGCATACAACAACAGCTATCATTCCAGTATTTGGATGGCTCTATTTGAAGCTCTCTATGGTACAAGATGTATATCTCTAATCGGTTGGTTTGAAGTTAGTGTGGTCACAGTCCTAGGGACTAACTTAGAATTCGATGCCTTAGAAAATGTCAAGTTGATCAGAGAAAAACTTTGATCTACTCAAAGCTGACAAAAGACTTATGCAGATGTATGTAGAAAGGATCTAGAGTTTAAGATTGGTGATTATGTCTATCTAAATATCTCTCCCATGAAGGGAGTGAAGTGGTTCGGCATGAAGAAAAAGCTCATTCCTCGATGTGTCGATCCCTTAAAAATTCTCTATCACTTCATCAATGTAGCTTATGAGCTTGAATTGACTTCATATCTAGCCTCAATTCATCCATTCTTTCATGTATATTTGATCAAGAATTCCATAGGTGACCCAACAGTTGTAGTCCCTATTCAGAATATAGATGTTCAGAAAAGCCTCTCTTATGAAGAGATTCCAGTCAAAATTCTTGACTATCAGACTCGTAGACTAAGGAACAAAGAAGTCCCTCTAGTCAAAGTTCTTTGGTGGAATTTTTCCGTTGGGGGAGCTACTTGGGAAACAGAAGCAGACATGAAAACCAAGTACCATTACCTCTTCTCCGCTAACTCAGATCTAGCTTAAGGTAATAGTCCTCCTTAAGATTTTCAGTTTCATTTTTAGATTTTAGTTATATCTTGGTATCAAGTTCATGTTCAGAATTCCATCATAAACTTGGTATTAAATACCATTGCATATTTATTCATGCATTCATGTATCTGTTCAGTCATATAATCATGCATCAGATATGCATTCTCATTATGAAAAACTCATTTCATTAGAACACTTAGTCATGCATTAATGAATTAGTTCTACATACATATAATATGCATGCTCATTATGGTGTATTCAGTTATAAGTCATGACAGTCATGGAATCATGTTTCAGTTGCTCATGTTTAGTATATACGTCATTTTATCTCTTCTCCTTTCTTAGTTGGTCTTATTAGAGGACGAATATTCTACAGAGGGAGATATTGCAAGACCCTGTGAAACTTTTGAGCTTAATTCAATCCTTTAAGGTTGCCAAGGAGTCCCAGACTTAGAAAATTCTAACCAAGTTCCCAGACATAGAATATTTCTGCCTTCAAAAGTTTGCAATCTTATCTCGCCATCTTAATGCCCTTTAACTACCCGTATTTTCATTAATTCATGATCAAGAAGGCCAATAGTTGTTCCCAAAAAAGTTTTGGATTTTTGAAACCCGTTTAGATCATGTTTGAAGTCCCAAAATAATGAACCAATGGGATCTTAGCATGCTATATCATGAATCATATTGGTCAATATTTGAGCAGGCTGCCAGAACGAAAAATTCTGAGGCTTGATGTGATCATGGTGCAACACATCGAGTATCGCACCGCAACCATCAATGTGTCACGTCACTTGTAGCGTCAACACCCTATTTTCAGTCATTATATGACCGCGTCCTTAAGGGAGAAATGGTTAATTTTTCCACCCCTATATAATTCATAAACATGTATTTCATCCCTATTTCACTGAAATTATAGTAGGTTCTCTCTCAAATCCATCAAGAACAATCTTAGGGTTTCCAATTAAGGATCCAATTAAAATAATCTTCCATCCATGGTATGCATAGTGTTGATTTATGGATTCCTTTCATCGTTAAAGCTCGATAAACCTAGTTCAAATTATTAAATCATGATGTTTGTGTAGTAGGGTGTTTTGTAACCATTCTTATCATATTGTATGATTCCATAGTTAGAATATTTAGATGTTTTTCATGAAACTACGTTAGCATGCATGTTCAAATCCACGAATGGAGTTGGTCATTATGTGTAATTTGATGATAGCACCTATGCCCTAATTTTTGCATGTAAGGTGTTTGATAAAATTCCTAAGAGGATAGAAATTGTGTATTATATCTCAATTGTAACCCATATGATAAATGCATGTGTTACCCTTATGTTCAAATGACTCCTATGCTATTGATTTACAATGTAGATGTTTGTTGTATATCTTATGTTGTTAGAGTATAAAATTAGGATATTTATTATATGCATTCCTATCATATATAAGTTTATGATAACCATGTGCTTCATGAAATCGCTAACTTATTGTATTGTTGATTTTTGATGTTGGTAATGTATTCAAGAATGTCATGCCATGTCAGTTTTTTTCTATAGTGTCCTGGGGGTACTTGTACCCAAAAACTTAGCTATGTTCCTAGATATAGTGTCATGTTTTCATGATACTCTCAGTCAATCCATGGTCAATAGAACTCAGTCAGTCATGTGACTCAGGAAAGCTCAAAATTCAGTAATCTCAGTAGTATTCCGTGAGTGAATAGAACCCAATTAACTCTATCTAGTTCAACTCAATTAATAATGTTTAGAGTCTATTCAGATGGAAGTAGGATTTAGCATAGTGTAAACCCAAGGATGGGAACTCACCTGCCAGTAGAGGGTGTGATTCATAGAAGCAATACTTACATTCCAGAAATACGTAGCCAGTGTAGGTTCAGACATCTAACCTACCAGTTGAGCTTTGATGAGGTGGATTACCTGCCAGTTGAGGGTTTCCACCATTCTCATTTGAGTACTTTCCAGTCGAGAGTCACTCAAATATTGTCCTTATCAGTGGCGAGTTATTGACACCCTTCCAATTGGGGTTACAGATTGGACCCCAACTCAACTATATTGCCTTATTTGGGACATGTCGGTTAGATGACCACTACCCATAATTATAGTTTAAGTCTCAGTCTCAGTAATAGAACTTAGATAGTTTATAGATTTCAGGACTATTAGATACTATTAACTCAGAACAGTATGGAACTCAGCTAGTTCTACCAGAACCTAGAATGTCAAGTAGAGTCGCTCAGTATCAGTTATCAGTAACTAATGTTATCAGTATTCAGACTCGGTAGTTAGTACCATCACTAATTCAATTATAGTCATTTATTCATGCATCTATTCTCACGTTCATGTTATATAGTCAGTATTGTTCATGAATTTTAACCCTCTGCATTTATCCTAACTCACATGGATACCAATACATTTAATCATACTGACACATTTGTGCTATGGTGTTTTACACCATATGTTTAGAAGCACGAGCTCCAGAGCATCAGTAGCATTCCAGTCTCAGCAGTCAAGTTAGTAGTGAGTTCTCATCCTTCGAGGACATGATCATTACTTTATTATTTCATTAGTTAGTTTATCTCAATAGTTGGAGTTTGTTCGAGGCATGTCCAATCAACTCCTTATTTAGATAGTTCAGTCAGTTAGAGGATTTTCGGACTACAGTATGCTCCAATTGTTTATTTCAGTTCATGTTTTGGTATTGATATACCGTACTCTCAGATATTATGTTTTATCTGTTTTGAACCTTACATCATGTTTTAGTCTATTATTTCTGCATTTTAAGATGATGTTATACAACATATAGGTACAAATATCAATCATGGGTAAGCTTGTTGTCCTTTGGGGTCATGAGAATCGTATAGCATTTCGGGTACCAGATTCGGGGCGTTACACATACCTAGGCCTACTATCATGTTTCTTTTATTTTACCCTTCTTCATACCCAATTTAAGTTACTCACCCTAATGATAGCCACCTCAACTTAGGAGATTTGCTTTAATTAAGATGCACAATGTCCAAGGAGGACCATGGCCAAAAGTGGTTTATTATAGGACCAATGGAAAGGTGAAAAGTAAAACAATATAAATAATCTATTAGGATCAAAAACTGGGATCAAAGGATACTTAATCACACATAGAATGTCATTTAGGCTAAAAATGTACTAATATAAAAAACAACATATGGTCCTTTCTTAACTGACTATCCTACAACCTAGGCAATACTAACTAGGCAAGTTCTTGATTTAATACATAAGGTAACTAAGTAAGATCCCACACACACATCGCATAGAGTCACATCACAAGATACTATCTATCCGGTTCATGCAAATGTTAGATATGTTTATCTTTTCGCTAATCCTAATGCCATAAGAAGATCCATAATGGCCACACATACCTTCACATAGTTCTAAAAATAATTTTTATAAGGGTAATCATTTTACTGAAAATAACAAAAAAATATGTCAACTTCCCTAGATACTCCAAAATCTCCTAATTACATAACAACACAACACAATACAAAACAAAACACAAGACTACATAAATTTTATCCTAGACATGTTGGTTCTACAATCATACCCTGATTTATAGGAAAAAAGCATGACAATGAAAACCAACGGTGGGTACGGTATACCCTCACTCTAATAAAAAGACTGTGCACTATCCCCAGTGTGTGTATAAAATGTAAAGCAAGGGAAGGAGAACAAACTTGGGATGCAAAAGGTGTCAACATCATGATTGTAAGTATCACCATACTTAGGTTTCCACCAAAGCAATGCGTGATTTAACAGCGCTATGCGACTAAGTTATGTAGGCTAGTTTGACTTTTCTAAGGCTGATCTCATAATTACCTTCACCACTTCAAGATTACACAGATAGTGCTTGAATCTTTACCCATTCACTTTAAATGGGGCTTCATCATCTCTAAAACACCATGTGAGTATGCCCTAGCCATGGTAAAAGGTCATGAGCGCCAAGAATTTAACATGCCAGGAAACAAACAAAGTCTTACATTATATAACAACAGCAAATCAGTGGTTAAAACACCTTTTTCTTTATTTTCCTGTTATGATACTACTTCATTCTCTCTTTGTATGTAGAAGAGCTCTCATAAGAATGGAGGCAAAATTTATCCAACTCATTCACATTGATCAACCTCATTTTAGCTGCATCATGCTACTCGACATTCAGCTTTTCCAATACCTATAGGGCCCTATGCTCAAGTTTGAGTGGAAAGTGACATGCCTTTCTGTATACACGCAAATATGGAGAATCACTTATAGGGGTCTTAAAAGCTATCTGATAGGCCCATAAAGCATCGTCTAACCTTCTTAACCAGTCAATCCTATGGGTATTCATAATTTTTGCCGATATGGACTTGATCTATCTATTGTAGAACTCCACCTTCCTATATGTTTGAAGATGGTATCGTATTTCCACTCTTTTCTTTAAACCATATTTGTCAAGAAGGGCCTTAAAGTTGCAGAAGTGGGACCCACCATTACTGATAATTGTATGTGGAGTGCCAAATCGAGAAAATATGTTTTTTTTAAAAAGATGGTGATACTTCTACCTTCATTATTTGGAATCAAAACTACCTACAAAAATTTTTAAACATAGTCAATCGCCACAAAAATATACTTCATACCACAAGAGCTCACGAAAGGGCCCATGAAATTAATCCAACATACCTAAAACAACTCCAACTCTAAACTAGGTGTTATAGGGTGTTCATGGAATCATAAAATATTTAGCCAATGATTAAACTGGTCATACGATTATGCAAAATTGTGTTCATCCTTATATATTATCGGCCAATAAAACCCACACTGCTGAATTTTCTTTGTTGTTCGAGTACATAATATTCCAGCTCTTGATGGACCATTTTACATAATTTACTAGGGATTATTGAGTGTATTTAAGCAACTATTAGTGTATTTGATGCTGGGTTTTAATATTTTCATGTTAAGAACTTAGTTGAACAGATAACTTGGAAAAAATTGAATAAACAGGAACAAAAAGGAGAATAACGACAAAACTGACGGGACGTCAACTATGTGATGGAATGTCAGAGTGTCTATCAAAGATAAACAAAATGGTAAGAATGGATAACCCAAATGAAGATCAAAGTGATGGAACGTCAAACTTTTGATGGGCCACCATTCTGGTCATCGGGTTAAGATAGAAAATGGTTTCTCAAGTGATCAAGCGATGGTCCAAGTGATGGACCGTCAGACCATTGAAGGCCCCTAAACATGACCTTCACTCCTTAAACAAACTAAAGAAGCTTGTGAACTTCAGCGATGGTCCAAGTGACGGACTATCAGTCCACTAACGGGCTGTCAACTTGGTCGTTAACTGTGATGCGGCAATACTGAGTTTGAATTTTAAATCCCCATTACCTAGGAACATATAAATACCAGTCTAGGTCTAGATTAGGTATTTTTTTCATTCATCTTTATCTCATTTTAAACTTTTCAGAAACATGTATCTTAGCACTCTTTGAGAAAGAGCTAAATTTGTGGATGAACACTTTATTTACTATTCTTCTTTGGAGATCAAGAACAATTCTGGGGATATTTTTGTAAGTATTTCCCTAAATTATTTATAAGAATACAGTGAAATCTTTTTCTCTTTCTATGATGTGTGGCAAAAGCTCCCATAACTACGGTTATGAGATCTTTGATGTGATTGGTTGTTTAGGGTTGTGAGATTGCTTGAATTATGTAACTAATTACAGTATAAACTCATCTTCATTATTATGATCTTTCTTGGTTGAAAACTTGAAGGTTGAGCCCAAGAATACCACTTGTTTGAGTAGAAATGTGTGTATTGGAAAAAAAAGAGATTTTCAAGGATCTTAAAGGTTTTAACCTTTGGGTTAAGGGTTGATGCCTTAATAGGATTAAAACACTTGAGAAATTAAATGAATAAATCAATATATTCTTTAAGTTCGAGAGGATTAAGGTATAATCATCTATTAAGGTTGAGAAATACATAGATGAACTTTAGAGTTCAATAGTTCTTTCAATTGGAATTGGTTACGTATGAATTTGGGATAACTCACAACCTTGACTGACACAACATATAGGTTAACATAATCCTAATTTCTTCATTCTCATTGAATCAAACCTTAAAAGCATACCCATTAGTTGGAACATGATTTACTACAAGCCTATTTGATTGTTAATAAACAACCCCCTTTACTCTGGAACCTTCGATCAACTATGCATTAAAAATCATAAGATTTTATTAGCAAAATATTACCTATGGGAATTGACACCAACCTAGTTGAGTTCTATATTTGACGACGACCTCTTACGCTTTCTAACAAGATTTGTAATTTGAGCGTATCAAATTTGGGTGTTGTTGTCAGGGAATAAGGTTGTCAATAAAGTTTATGAGAGTTAATTGATATTCGATAACCTTCATAATTTTTCATTTATTTATTATTTTTATTCGTCATAGGATCTTTATTTTGCATTCCACATATGAGGAGGTCAAGAAAACCATTATTACCATATCATCGAGAACCTCAATTAATTGGAAGAATAGAAGATCAACAAGAAGAAGATTGAGTTGCCGCCTTGGCTAGAGCTTAATTAAATTAATAAAATGATGGTCAACCAGCCCATGACCCTAAACTGGCTAAGGAAGACCTGGGAGATAATGATCTAATTAATCCTGTAAATAGGAGGTGTGCTAAGAATGTAGCTGCACCAGTTAGTAAGAATTGGGCAGCTAGGGGATCAGTAAACCGCCAACCTGCTATGCAGTTTGTAGCAATGAGGAAGATGACACATGTTTGGACGAGGCTGGTGCAACAGGAGCAATTATTCCACCACTATTAGCACAATGAGTCAAGTTTAACGTCAAAAGCACCATGTTATAGTTGCTTGACCTCAAAAGGTTGTTTGGTGGACTTCTAGGGGATGACCCAAATATGCACTTGGTGAACTTCAACAACATCTAAAAATCTTTTGACAATCCTAGAGTTGGACAAAATGGTATTCATCTACGGTTATTTTTGTTTTCTCTGTCTAGGGAGGCAACAATATGGTTGAATGAGTTATCTCCCAATTTTATAACAAACTGGAGGCAATTCAAAGAAGCTTTCGTTCAAAGGTTCTTTTCGCCCTCCAGGATGTTACAATTGAAGGACGAGATCAGCAACTTCAGGAAGTTGTCAAATGAGGCACTCCATGAGAGTTGGATGAGATTCATGAAGAAGTTGACATAGATCCCTAACCACAAGATGACCGAAGAGCATTTGATGGAGACTTTATATAGAGCTCTAAACTCCATCGCTAAACAACCTGTGGACAATGCTATAGCGGATCATTCATGGAGATTAATTTCACTAAGGATACAAATATATGGGAGTGATTGACTAAGAAAAGTAGAGCTTGGCATACCAGGGGTTCTGTGGTGGCAAGCCCTAATGTGTCTAATGGTGTGACAGTTGGAGAACGTAGGAGAGTGGAAGAACGAGATCAATCATGGAACATATGAAGACCCAGATGGATTTTTTTACTAAGAATTTGCTATTAGGAAAGATAGAAAAAGTGAAGGCCGTGGGGTCACAAAGTCGGGGAGCCGAGTCTTATTCTGAGGAGGAGGCCTACTATTTGAATAATGTAATATAACAAAACCTAGTCCCGAGATGCCATACGGTGCTCAATAGTATGAGAGTCTCAAGCTAACCCTGTAAGCCTGCTACTAAGTCTATAACTCCCATTAAGGTAAACAAATCAAGCATCAATATAGAATTATATCAAAATTGTCTGAGATCAACTGAATATACTGTTTAGATAACAAATGAGGAAAGTTTAAAAATAATAGCTAGTAGTCCGATAAGCCTCTACTACTAAGAAACTAGAGAGACATTAGGACATACCCCCAACTGACTCGGACTAAGATGGAAGCAATAAATCAATGCTAAGAACCTAGTCCCGAGATGCCATACGGTGCTCAATAGTATGAGAGTCTCAAGCTAACCCTGTAAGCCTGCTACTAAGTCTATAACTCCCATTAAGGTAAACAAATCAAGCATCAATATAGAATTATATCAAAATTGTCTGAGATCAACTGAATATACTGTTTAGATAACAAATGAGGAAAGTTTAAAAATAATAGCTAGTAGTCCGATAAGCCTCTACTACTAAGAAACTAGAGAGACATTAGGACATACCCCCAACTGACTCGGACTAAGATGGAAGCAATAAATCAATGCTAAGAAACCGTGAAATATTTATAAGTAGGCCCTCAAACAATAAGGACTCACCAACTGTAGGTATGTAGATAATGATGCTCGAAATTACTCACGCTACAAAGACTGAGCACCTGAACATACAGTATTAGAAAATGTAGCATATGTGGATCAGTACTATGAGGATATACTGAGTATATGGGGGTGAATGCACAGTAAATCAATATATTAATTTTATAAAAATTCATGGAATATGCATGTTGTATGTGATGACTCACTTGGATAGAGTAACTAAAAGCTGAAAACCATAAATCATGAATAATAAAACATACTCTATAAATCTAGAGAATCATCATATTTAAAGTCTAAAAGCTTAATTGTTATCTGTCATTCTTTTCTGTTAAACTATAGGAAAAAATACTTTTAAAATATTTCTAAAGATCTTTACTGTTAGGGAAGTTCTTTTAAAATCCTTTCTATTGTTCTTTAGTAGTAGAGAGGTTCTTATAACCGACATAAATCATGTGAGCTATCACGGAGTCCAACGTCCTATTCCCCTAAGGGGAAAACCTCATGTTGGGGAGAAGTGTCATACTCTTGCCAGGGAGTATAACCTAAGCTAAGTCATCTTATTTGTAACTATCATCCATATAGAAATAGTTTTGGGAAAGTAGGATGTGATAAATCCACACTTTCCGCTCGATGCTAAGTACTTCTCCCTTTAATTTGTATTCTCATTCTGTGGAAAATCCACTTTTTAAAGCCATAATATTTCATAATAAAGGCAAACTATACATTTGTTCCTTCAAAACTGAATTTAAGCTATAAAGTGGATTCTATATCTTGGCTAAAGATCAAAAGATCCAATCTTTATTCAAAGTTATCTATGAAAATATCATGAGATGCTTAAAAGCATAATCATTCTTGGAATAGAAATATTCAACTAGGGCTTGATACCCCATGTTTCAAATTCATATCAAAATATCATAATGATTATGCTTGATAGTGTACATATTCATAGTTCAACTTAAAATCTAGAAAATATAATCATATGCATCAATTTATGAAAGTAGACATGTAATTTAACATCAAAAACACTTAAAACATCATAATCTTCAAATAGCAATAAATGGGTCTGAACCCTATATTGAAATTAATGTAAAGTCATGTAAATTTGTAAATTGAAACTAATTTTCATGTCAAGGATGAAAAATTTATCCTTGTTCAAAACCACACATACCTTAATCAATTAACTAGGTGATGAAGCATGGTTTTGAGATCCTATTTGCGCTCTTAAAGATTGATTCTTTGAATTCTTGAATTGGGAACCTTGAATTTTAAACTATTCTTGTAAAAGAATAGTGGAAATTTGGGGATTCTTGAAGTTGAATATTGAAGCCTAGGATTTAAATTGAGAGGGATTTGATGATAAATGAGCATATTTTGCTCAATTTTATGATTAATCTTTTTTTACATGATTCGGGGGCATGATGAAAGACAAAATTGCCCTTGAGAATTAAAATTCCACAACTAGAAAGTCAATTAACGACCCACCGCGCCTGTGTGAGTGGGCCATCACGATACCCACCGTGATGCGGTGGAATTGCGGTGACTCAATGGATTATGAAAATAAGAACTGCTATTTAGGGATTCACTGTGATGCGGTGCAATTAAGGTGACCCTCTAGAAATTGAAAATTGCCGATTTGGCCTCCACTGCGATGTGATGGCCTCCTCACCATGATACTCACCATAATTTAGCCTAATCACGGTGAGCTACTGTTTTTGCAATTCGAATGCGATCCAATCCACATCTAAAAAATTTTGAAACTTACCCGAGGCATGCTATTTTCACCACTAACGATAATTTAACTCAAAAATCATTGTCTTAGAGCCCGGAGTGTCATCTTAAAAATCATTGTAGTTTAAAGGGAGTCAAAATAGCTAAGTCCCTCAACTCTTAACTTTATTTTTTAGATTCTAAGTGCTACAAGTATGTACTAAGAGATGGACTAAGCTAGAAATATTTGGGTTATTACAATATCTCCCTCTTGGGAACAATCATCCTCGAATGAGACTAATGAAGTTGACATGCTGAAAAACTGAGGCTACAACTAGCATGCATAACTGAAAGCATGAATAAACTGATTTGCAAATGCAAGAACTATCGAATGAATGGCCATATAAAGTTTTAATTTAGAATGAAAAGAGAAGATCTGATAAAACTTGGTACCTTGAACAGAATTTGAATCTGCAATGAAAAGATCAGGGTACTTTGTTTGCATATCTGCTTCTTCTCCCCAAGTGGCTGCCTCAATGGATTGATTCCGCCAAAAAACATTGACCAAGGGAACTTCTTTGTTCCTTAGTCTATGAATCTAGAAATCAAGGATCTCAACTGAAATCTCTTCATATGAGAGGCTATCATGAATATTTGTGCTTTCTAAGGGTAGTACCACCGCTGGATCACCAATACACTTCTTTAACAAGGACACATAGAACATGGGTTTAACGGTGGACAAATCTACAGGCAACTCAAGCTCATATGCCACCTTCCCTACATGTCTCAATATTCGAAAATGGCCAACAAAGCAGGGACTAGGCATTCCCTTTTTGCCAAATCTCTTTACCCTCTTCATGGGTGACAGTTTTAAATAAACTACGTCATCGACTTTAAACTTAAGATCTCTTCTCCTCACATCTGCAAATGATTTCTGATGACTTTGAGCTTCTTTCAAACTTTCTCAAATCATTTGTACTTTCTCTATATCTTATAACCCCGTATCTGGCCCTAAAAACAAGAACTTACCCTCTTCAAACCAACCGATAGATGATCTATATCTACTCCCATAAAGTCCCTCAAATGGGGCTATCTGAATACTAGCATGGTAACTGTTATTGTAGGCAAACTTAATCAACAACAAATGCTTATCACAACTACCGTTACAATCAACTACACATGCCCTCAACATATCTTCTAGAGTTTGAATAGTCCTCTCTGCCTGACCATCTGTCTGAGGATGAAAAGGTGAATAAAGATGAACTTGGGTACTAAAAACCTTCTGAAAGTCCTTCAAAAAGTAAGGTAAATTGAGTACCCCTACCTGAAATGATAGATGATAGAACTCCATGTAACTAACCAACTCTTTAATATGCAACTTAGCATAAT
The DNA here is from genome assembly GCA_030864225.1 of Capsicum baccatum var. pendulum. NCBI lineage: Eukaryota > Viridiplantae > Streptophyta > Magnoliopsida > Solanales > Solanaceae > Capsicum > Capsicum baccatum. The sequence goes on along the minus strand of CM061556.1, from coordinate 97,539,632 downwards.
CTTTACCTGAGTAGGCATATGAATTGGCAGGAAATGGGCAGATTTAGTCAACCTGTCTACTATAACCCAAATCTAATCATGCTAACGTCAAGAAAAAGATAACCTTGTTATGAAATCCATGTTCACCTCCTCCCACTTCCAAGTGAAAATAATGAACTCTTACAAAGTACCATTTGTCCTTTGGTGATCTACCATAACCTATTGATAAACTAAATATTTAGCTACGAACTCTGCAATATCTTTCTTCATACCATTCCACCAATAGATCTCCCGCAAATCTCGGTGCATCTTAGTAGCACCAAAATGAATGGAGTAATGTGCACCATGAGATTCAGCCATAATCTGCTATCTCAAAGTATCAATTCACAGCACACACAATTTACTTTTGTATCTCAACACACCATCTCCCTTTTTGAAGAAAACCTCCACCTCCTGACCTCTAACCGACTCTTTCAACTTAACTAGGATGGGATCTTTATCTTGTTTCTCCTACAACTCAGAATCTAAGGAATATTTTGCACTACACTTCACCTATACGCTACCCTCAGCTGAATCAACTAAACAAACACCCAATCTAGCTAGTCAATAAAATTCCCAAACTTACTCCTTCTTGTCACTTCTTCACCTAAGCAACACTACCTATAGACAGTCTACTAAGGGCGTCTACCATATCATTGGTCTTTCCTGAATGATATAAAACACTCATGTCATAATCTTTCAACAATTCTAACCACCTTCTCTGACGAAGATTCAACTCTCTCTGCGTAAACACATAATGCACACTTTTATGGTCGATAAACACATCAACATGCACCCCATAAAGATAGTGCCTCCATATTTTCAAGGAAAATTAAATAGAAGCTTACTCAAAATCATGAGTAGGATAGTTTTTTTTAGGAGGCTTAAGCTATCTAGAGGCATAGGCTATGATCTTACCTTTCTGTATCAAAACACAACCCAAACAAACTCTAGAGGCATCACAATAGACAATGAATCCATCTGTACCATCCGGTAATGCTAAGACTGGGGCTAAAGTAAGTCGAGTCTTCAACTCCTTAAAGTTTTTTTCATAAGAATTTGACTACTGAAACTTAACATTCTTCAGAGTCAATTGGGTCATAGGAGACACAATTGTTGAAAACCCCTAAACAAAACGTCTATAATATCCAGCTAAAGCCAAAAAACTTCTAATATTTGATGGAGAAATAGGTCTAGGCTAGTTTCTGATGGTTTCAGTCTTTTTGGGATCAACTCTAATGCCATCATTAGAAATAATATGACCAACGAAAGCTATTGACCTTAGCAAAAATTCACAATTTTGAATTTGGTGAACAACTAGTTATATCTAATAGTCTGCAATACAATTTTAAGATGATCTACATGATTATTCTTACTTTGGGAATAGCTAAGGATATCATCGATAAAGGTTATAACAAACATGTCTAGGCACTATTTGAAGAAACAGTTCATCAAGTCCATGAAGGTTGCTGGGGCATTTGTTAGCCCAAAAGACATGACTAGGAATTCAAAATTACCATAACATGTTCTGAAAGCTGTCTTTAGGATATCACATTCTCTTACTAAAAGCTGATGATAGACGAATCTAAGGTCTATCTTGGAGTAATAACTTGCACCTTGGAGTTGATCAAACAAGTCATGGATTCTAGGAAGAGGATATCTATTTTTAACTGTGGCTTTATTCAGCTGATGATTGTCAATACACATTCATAAAGAACCGTCTTTCATATGTACAAATAGGATGGGAGTGTCCTATAGAGAAACACTAGGACTTATAAAACCCTTATCTAAGAGGTCTTTGAGTTTCTCTTTCAACTTTTTAAGCTCGGTAGGAGCCGTATGATTTGGAGGAATGGAGATGGGCTGAGTATCAGGTAGAAGATCAATTCCAAATTCTATTTACCTATCCAAAGGTACCCTTGGCAAATTTTTCGTAAACATATCAGGAAATTCATTGACTACGCAGACTGACTGAATTGTGGGAGTCTTAGACTTAGTGTATTTGACTCAAACCAGATGATAGATACACTCTTTAGATATCAACCTTCTAGACTTAAGATATGGTATGAAATGACTCTTGGGAAACACTGAATTACCCTCTTACATAAAGACTGGTTCATCAGGAAACTAAACCTTCACCACTCAGGTGCGACAATCTATGGATGAATAACAAGAATCAATCCAATCCTTACCAAGAATAAGGTCAAAGTTAACCATGCTTAATTCTATCAAATATGCTAACATGATCTTATAAAGGATCGTAATAGGACACTTTCTATAGATCTATTTGGCTACAAGTGACTCACCCACTGGAGTAGAAACCTAAAAGCGCTCAGGGATCTTTTAGAGACCTATTTAAAAATTAACTACAACTAGTAGAGTCACATAAGAGAAACTCAACCCAGGGTCAACAACACATAAATGTCAATATAAAAGGCACGAAGAATACCAGTAACAACATCTGAGGAGCTCTTCTTTTCCTGATGGTATAGTAAATCATAGAAATAATATAGGCACTGGCCACCACCGATACTAGATGATGAGCTCTACGAAGGGATTGGGTGAGCTATGGGAGCTAGTGCACTAGTATCCTAAGTTTGTTAACGAACATCCCTACTTCCTTGCTTCTCATATGGGCACTCCTTAATACCATGGCCAAACTAACCATATCTAAAGCAACATTTCATACCTAACAAGCACTCACCTAGATGATTCTTACCACATCTAGTACATGATGGATAACTAGTCATTCCACCCATACTATTTTGTGATTTTGACATAAAAGTCTTACCCTACTATTTCTGCTTAGTTTTGGGTTCAGGAGCAGTAACGTAAGATGGCGCTGGTAAAGGTGAATGATTCTAAAACTGCGAGCAATTTCCTCCAGCAAATCTTGATTAACCATACTCAAACTGACCAGTTCTAGCCTTCTTATTTCCTTTATCTCTTTCTTTCAAATTTTCCGCCTTAATCTGTTTGGAATGAGTCATCAATCTAGCAAGATCCATATCTCCAATAAGCATGACAATACTATATTTCTTGACTACCAGTCAAGGCTCTCCGATAACAAACTTACTCATACTAAATCTAGTTCAGCCATCAAATCAGGAGCATACTTGGACAACTGGTTGAACTTAAGGCAGTACTCCTTCATTATCATCGAGCCCTGCCTCTGGTTCATAAACTCTTCAATCTTGGATTTCTGCCACTTAGACAGAAAAAACCTATCTAGAACATATCCTGAAATACCTGCCAACTTATAGGAGCTACATTCTCACTCGTACCTTTCTTCCACATAACAACCTAATCATAAGAAACATTCTTTAACCATTAATAAGCTAATTTCATACTCTTTTATTCAGTAACACACATAACTTGGGTGATATTCTTCACCTCATCAAGATACAATTATAGGGTCCCCACCTACTTTTGACCCAAAAATTTCAAGCAAATTCATCCGCATGATGTCACGAAGACTAGCTGTAGCTAAATCACCCTCTTGCTAATGTAAAACTATAGCCTGATTATTCACCTGAACATTAACAGTCATATCTTAGTCCAATCACTGAAAGGCAACCCAAAATTTAGCATAAGACATATTCTCATTCAAATGATCAACAGGCTGGGATGGCTGGTTATCATTTTTATAGGAATTAACTCTATGAGAAGGCATATTCTGTCATGAAAGAGCATAAGTTAATAGAAGATAGAGACAGCTGTAAGGACAATGGATTATCTAAGTAAGAAATAATTTTCCTGAAACATCTCATAAATTCTTGGTCATAAATATGGCGTGGTTTATACCCATGATCAAGACTCTACATAACACCGCTTGTTTGTCTCCCTTGAACTCTTTAAACATTAGGCTTTGATACAAAGTTTTTAACACCCAAAAACCTAGACCCGAGATACCGGATAGTGCTCTAGACTACGAGTAGCCTCAAGATAACCCTATATGCCTACTACTAAATCAATAACTCCCATAAAGGTAAGCAAATGAAGCATCAATACTAAATTATATCAAAACTGTCTGAGATCAACTGAATATACTATCTGGATGACAAATGTGGAAAGTCTAAAAATAATAGCTAGTAGTCCAACAATCCTCTACTACTAAGAAAATAGAGATCCATTGGGATATACCCCCAACCGACTCGAACTAAGCTAGGAGAAACAAATCAAATACTAAGAAAGTTGAAAATCTTTATGAATTAGCCCTCGAACCATGAGGACTCACTAACTGTATGTAGATAAATATTCCTAAAATCACTCACGCTGCTGAGACTGAGAACCTGAACCTAAATTTTGAGACTATGTAGTACGTAGACCTATATATAGATAAGTACTTTGAGGATGTAGTGGCTATATAGGGGTGAATGCACAGTAAATCAATATCTTAATGTCAAAAAATTCATAGAATATGCATGTTGTATATGATGACTCACATGGCAAGAATAACTGAAAGTTGAAAACAATAAATTATGAATAATAAAACATAATGCATAAATCTGGCCAACCCACACATTTAAAGTCTAAAAGCTCAATTGTTATATGTTATTGTTTTCTGTTAAACTATAGGAAAAATACTTTTAAAACTATTCCAAAGATCTATAATATTAGGGAACTTATTTTAAAAGCCTTTCTATTGTTAATTACTAGCAGGGATCTTCTCATAACCGATATAAACCATGTGATCTATCATAGAGTCCAATGTGTTGTTCCCCTAAGGGAAAAACCTCATGGTAGGAAGCGGTGTCATACTCTTGACAGGGAGTATAAGTTGAGCTAAGTCATCATATCTGTAACTGTCATCCATATAGAAATGGGAATACAAAATTTGTACCTATGTTTGCTAGTAGTTCTAGGAAAGTAGGATAAGCTAAATTCACACATTCCACTCGTTGCTAAACACTACTCCCTTTAATCTGTATGTTCATTTTATAGCAAATCTACTTTTGAAAGTATAATATTATATACTGAAATCTAATTATGCATCTGATCATTCAAAATTGAATTTATGCTGTAAAGTGGATTCCATATATTGGCTAAAGATCAAAAGATCAAATTTTTATTCAAAGATATCTATAAACATATCATGGGATGCTTAAAAGCATAATCATTATTGAAATAGAAATATTCAACTAGGGTTTGATAATCCATGCTTTAAATTTATGTCAAAATATCATATTGTTCATGCTTGATAATATAAATATTCATAATTCATCTCAAAATATGGAAAATATAATAATATGTATCAATTTAGTAAAGTAGACATATAATTCAACATCAAAAACACTTAAAATATCATAATCTTTAAATAGCAATAAATGGTTATGAACCCTAAATTGAAATTCATGTAAAGTCATGTAAATTTGTAATTTAAAACTAATTTTGGGCACAAGGACTAAAGATATATCCTTTTCCAAAACCCGACATACCTTAATTGTTGAACTAGATGAAGAAGCTTGATTTTGAAATCCTATTAGCGCTCTTGAAGATTGAATCTTGGAATTCATGAATTGGAAACAATGAATTTTGAACTATTTATAGAATAGAATGGTGGAAATTTTGGGATTCTTGAAGTTGAATGTTGAAGCCTAGGGTCTTAATTGAGAGATATTTGATAAGCAATGAGCATATTTTTCTTAATATTATGATTAATCTTGTGTTTATATGATTTCGGGGCTTGATGAAAGACAAAATTTCCCTAGAGATTTAAACTCTGGCAACTGGAAGGCCGATTAAGTTCCCACCGTGATACGGTGAGTAGGTCATCCCAATATCCACTGCGATGTGGTGGAATCGCGGTGACTCACTCGATTGTAATAATTGGTATTTTGGGATTCATCGCAATATGGTGCAATTGCAGTTACCCTCTAGAAATTGACAAATGCCAATATGGCCTCCACTACGATGCGTTGGCCTCCTCACTGCGATCTTTACTATGATGCAGCCTAATAGTGATGTGGTACTATTTTTCTAATTCAAATGTGATCCAATCCTCAGTCAAAACTTTTTGAACATACCCGAAACATGCTATTTTTACCCCTAAATGTAATTGAACTCAAAAATCATTGACTCGGTGCCAGAAGGGTCAATTTAAAAATCTTTGAAGTTTAAAGAGAGTCAAAATGACTAAGTACCTCAACTCTTAACTTTATTTTCCAGTTTCTAAGTGCTACAAGTATGTACTAAGGGCTGGACTGATCTATTATATTTTGCGTATTATAATAACTAGGGGGTTTTCAAGGAAATAGCCAAGGAAATAAAGGTCAGAACTACTTTGACAAAGCTGGTTACAGAGATCGTGATCAAGGAAGTTGGAAAAATAAGAAAGACAGGAGTGTATTGTATGTGCCTCCTGGAAACCATGATAATGCTGCTACTAGTTTGGGTAAGATATCCATGTAAGACATGATGGAAAAGTTATTGAATAGAGTGGAGTCAACTAATGCCAGTGTGTCATTTATGGAGAGTCAGTTATCCTTTATGAGTCAGTTGGTCAATTCGCATTCAACTTCAATAAAATAGATGGAGCAGCAGATGAACCCACTTTCAGTGGAACTTAATAATAGAAAGAGTGGTACTTTGTCAAGTGACATAGTGCAAAACCCTTAGAGTGATGGGTCTTGAATGGAAATTGCTACCCACAATGGTAAGTTATTATCGAGCCCTTCTGTGGGCAAGCCAGTGATTGATGATGTGGTAGAGTTTGATGTGGAAGCAGAAGAAGACCATAGTAATGCCTTGAATATGGTACCCAAAATGCTACACAATGTTCATGACCCCTAAGGACCACAATCTAACCCATGATTGATATTTGTACTTGAAAACTGTATAATATATTGTATAAATAGAGAAATAAAGGCTGAAAGGGCACACGTTTCAAAACTGATAAAACATAGCATCTGAAAGTATGGTATATCAATACCAAAACAAACTAAAACAAAACTGTCTAAAAATACTATAGTCTGAAGAGCCTCTAAAACTGAACTGTCTGAATAATGAGTCGATGCGATATCTCCCCAACTAACTCCAACTACTAAAATAAACTAATTAATTAAGAAATAAAGTAATAATCATGTCCTTGAAAGATAAAGACTCATTGCTAACTCTGATTACTGAAATTAGAATGCTACTGATGCTCTGGATCTCATGCTTCTAAGCCTATGGTATAGAATAAAATACTGTAGTATAAATACGTCAGTTCAATTGGCTGAATGCAAAGGGTTCAAATGCATGAACAATGCTAACTGACTGTATAACATGAACGTGAGAATAATGTAAAAATAAGTGATAGTAACTGAATTCATAAAGGTACTGACTACTGAGTCTGATTACTGATAACATAAGTTACTGATAATAGATATAACTGATATTGAGTGACTGTGTCTGATATTCTCGATTTGTGTGAAACTAGCTGAGTTTCGTGCTATGCTGAGTTGATTGTATCTAAGAGTCTTGAAATCTTAAGAAATACCTGAGTTCTTTTACTGTGAATGATACTGTTGGAAGTAATCATCTAATCGACATACACCAAATAATGCATTAATGCTGAGTTAGGTTCCAATCTATAGCCCCAATTAGAAGGGTGTCAATACCACACCACTGCTAAAGAAAGACTGTGGGCAGCCCTTATCTGGCAATATACCAAATAAAATGGTAGGACCCTCATCTAACAGTGTTTATCTACCTCATCAACCATCATCTGTCAGTGTTGATGTCCTATCCTATACTGTCTACATAGTTTTGTAATGCAAGGATTGCTTCTAAGGTTCTCACCCTTAGCTGTCAGAGTGTGTCCTCATCCTTAGGTTCACTCGGTGCTAAATCCTACTCCTATCTGAATAGACACTGAACATCATTAACTGAATTGAATTGGACTAAGTTCATTGTGTTCCATTGACCGATGGAATACTAATGAGATTACTGAATTTCTGAGCTTTCTAAGATTACTGGGATTACTGAGTTTTCCTGAGTCACGTGACTGATTGAATTCTACTAAACATGGTCTGCATGAGGATATTGTGAAAACATGACACTGGCTCTAGGCACACAACTAAATTGTTGGGTACAAGTACCTCCAGGACTTTGGTAGAAGGAAATTGACAAGGCATGACATTCTTGAATACATGACCAATATCAACAATCCATAATACAAGAAGTTGGGGATTTCATGTAGTCCAAGGTTATAATAATCTTGTACATGGAAGGAATGCATATACTCAATGTTAAGATTTCATACTCTAACATCTTGAGAATTCCAAAAAATATATACATTGCATACCAATAGTATGGGAATCATTTGAATATAAGGGTAAAATATGAATCCATCATCTAAATAACAATTGAGCTAGATTACATAATTTGTAGTCTGTTAGGAATTTTATCAAACAATTAGGATGCATGACTTAAGGCATGGCATAATCATCAAATTAACATATCATAACTAACTAAAATTCATGGTATTCAACTCACATGCTAACATATTTTCATAAAAAACACATTAAGATTCTATAATCCCCTAGTTCTGATAGCTAGAATGCTAAACGATGCTCATGACCCAGAAGGACCCTAAGCTAACCCATGAATTATATTTCTACCTGTATACTGTATAAAATACTTTATAATGTAGAATTATAAATTGAAAGGCCATAAGGTTCAATACTGAACATAATCTAGATGATATAACATCTATGTGGGGTAATGGAATACCCAAAACAAATTTGAACATAGTGTAGTCTGAAACATGATAGTCTAGAAAGCCTCTAACTGACTGAACTGTCTGAGTAAGGAGTTGATGGGACATGTCCCCACCTAACTCCAACTAATAAACTGATTAATAAGATAATAGGGAAATAATCTTATCCTCAAAAGATAATGACTCACTTCTAACTCTGTCTGTGGATATCTGGAATCTATTGTTGCTCTGAAGCCATGTGTTTTAACCTATGGTATAAGACACCATATCGCAAATGCATCAGTACTTTGAATGTACTGGAATGCATGTGAGATAGGCTGACTGTATGCGGTTCTTATGCATGAACAATAATAATAACTGAATAACTATCATGAGTGTGAGAATACATGTATCAGACATAACAACTGACATTAATACTATGATAACATGATTACTGAATCTAAATATAACTGATAAGATCAGTGACTATATCTAATAGTCTTGAATCTGATGGAACTATCTGAGTTTCGTACTGTATCTGAGTTGACTGTATCTGACAGTTCTAAAATATGAAAAACTATATAATTTTTATTACTGAGATTGATTGACTGTATCTGATTGTCCTAATTCTGTAACATGAAACTATGGGAAGTATTTATCTAACCGACATGCCCCTGATACGCTATTCAGTCTCAGTTGGGGTCCAATTTGTAACCCCAATTAGAGAGGTGTCAATACCGCGCCACTGGTAAGGACAAGCTGTTGGTGACCCTCATCTGATAGTGTCCCCTTTACGAGAATGGTGTGGACCTTATCTAATAGTGGTTATCCACCTCATCAACCTTCATCGACAGTGTTGATGTCTTAATCTATGCTAGCTACATAGTTCTGGAATGCAAGGATGACTGCTAAGGATCACATCCTCATCTGATAGTGTGTCTCCCTCTCCTTGGGTTCACTTGGTACTAATTTATACTCCCGTATGAATGTACACTAAATATGCTTTACTGTACTAAACATGAGCTCAATTTCTAAATTTCCGTTGACTGACGAAATACTACTAATATCTGACAACTGATTGAGGTCATGAGATCATGGAGATTTCCTGAGTCATAAGACTGTCTGAAGTCTAAGGATCATAGATTGACGGAGAGTATAATGAAAACATGACATGGATCTAGGCACACAACTAATATTTTGGGTACGAGTACACCCAGGACTCGATGGAAGGAAAACTTACCAAGCATATATTACTTGAATATATAACTAACATTATAATCCATAATACATTTATAGAAACATTCCATCAAATAATATGATACGCATAACTTCTACATACATGGGGATTTCAAGATATAATACTAGTTGAGCTCATAATCTACCTTGCTGAATCGACTGACAATCTTGAAGCGAACGACATATCGAGGTCTGAGTTTCCTTTTCTTGTTGAACCACTTCACTCCCTTCATGAGAGAGATCTTTAGGTCGACATAGTCACCAATCTGTAATTCGAGATCTTTTGTATGAACATTTGCATAAGACTTCTGTCGGCTATGATATGCCCAAAGTCTTTCTCTAATCAACTGGACTTTTTTTAAGGCATCAAATACCAAGTCAGGCCTTATAATTGAGGCCTCACTAACTTTGAACTAACCAATTAGAGATCTATATCTCCTACCATAGAGAGCTTCGAATAGAGCTATCTTAATACTGGAATGATAGATGTTGTATGCAAATTCAATCAAAGGCAACTGACCATCCCAAATTCCCTTGAAATCAATCGCACACGCCCTTAGCATATCTTCTAAAGTCTGAATAGTCCTTTCTGCTTGACCATTGGAGGATGAAAGGCTGTATTGAGATGAACTTAGGTACCAAGACCCTTTTGGAATGCTTTCCAAAAATGAGAGGTGAACTGGGTATCTCTGTCTAAGATAATAGACAACGGAACACTATGCAATCTGACCAACTCCTTGATTAGAGTTTGGCATAATCCTCAGCTAAATAAGAAGTATGAATTGGAAGGAAATGTGCTGATTTGGTCATTCTTTCGACAATGACCCAAACTGAATCATACTAATGACGAGTTTGAGCCAAACCCATCCCTATGTCTATGTTCACAACTTCCTACTTCCAAGTAGGAATACTGAACTCTTGCATAGACCCACTAGGATTTTGATGCTCCATCTTAACCAACCGACATATAGAGAACTTAGCCACAGACACTGCAATGTCACTCTTCATCCCACTCCACTAATGGATTTCCCATAAGTCGGGGTATATCTTTGGGGCCCCTAGATGAATAAAGTAGCGTGCACCATGCACTTCTATAAGAATTTGCTTCCTTAAGTCATCTATACGTAGAACATAGAGATGACCCTGAAAACAAACCACACTACCTCCTCATTGGGAGAAAACCTCTATTTTCTAATCCTGAACTGACTCTTTCCACTTTAAAAAGCTGGGATCTCTATCTTGATTTTCTGTTACCTTAGAAACTAGAGATAATTCTGAACTACTCTGAACCCATATATCACCCTCATCTCTATTGACTAAGCAAATGCCTAGTCTAGAAAGATTATGGACTTCTTGAGCTAACTTCTTCTTATTGTACTCAACATGAGAAACACTACCCATGGATAGTCTACTGAAAGTGTCGACCACTATATTGGCCTTGCCCGGATGATAAAGGACACTCATGTCATAATCTTTCAAGAGCTCTAACCACCTTCTCTGACAAAGATTGAGTTCTTGCTGAGAAAATACATACTGAAGACTCTTATGATCTATAAATACATCTACATGAACTCCGTAGAGATAGCTCCTCCAAATCATCAAGGCAAAGAGTACGGCTGCTAATTCAAGAACATGAGTAGGATAATTCCTCTCATGGGGTTGAAGTTGTCTAGAGGCGTAGGATATGACCCTAACATGCTGCATGAGGACACAACCCAAACCTACTTTGGATGCATCACAATACACTATGAAACCATCTGAACTATCTGGAAGAGCTAGAATTAGAGTTGAGGTAAGTCGAGTCTTCAACTCCTAAAAACTCTTATCGCAAGGTTCTGACAACTGAAAATTGACTTTTTTTTGAGTTAATCTAGAAAAAGGGGATGGAATATAAAAAAATCCCTAAAAAAACCATCAGTAATAGCTAGTCAAACCCATGAAACAATTAATATCTGACGGAGAGATAGGGCGAGGCCAGTTTCTTACTGCTTCGATATTTTATGGATCAACCCTAATGCCATCACTAAAGAAGATGTGACCAAGGAATGCTACTGACCTTATCCAAATTTGCACTTATTAAATTTAGTAAATAGCTGATGATCTCTAAGAGTAAGAAGTACTGTTCTAATATGGTCTGCATGATCATACTCACTGCGGGAATAGACCAGAATATCATTTATAAATACTATGATGAAAATGTCCAAGTACGGCTTGAACACATGGTTCATCAAGTCCATAAAAGCTGCTGGGGAATTGGTAAGACCAAATAACGTAACTTAGAATTTGAAGTAACCATACTGAGTACGGAAATCAATTTTTGGGAAGTCACATTTTCTAACTCTTAACTGATGATAGCCAGATCTGAGGTCTATCTTGGAGAAATAGCTAGCACCCTAAATTAAGTCAAACAAGACATCGATTCTGGAAAGAGGATACTTTTTCTTGATCATGACATTATTAAGTTAATGGAAGTCTATACATATTCTGAGAGAACCGTCTTTCTTGCACACATATAATACTAGAGCGCCCTATGGGGAAATGTTGGGCCTAATGAATCCCTTATCTAAGAGATCCCTCAATTGTTCTTTCAGTTCGCTGAGTTCTGCTGGTGCTATTCTATATAGCGGAATTGATATAGATTGAGTATCTGGAAGAAGATGAATGTTGAAGTCTATTTCCTTTTTAGGAGAAATTCCTGAAAGATCTTTGGGAAAGACATTTGAATATTTATTCACAACTGGTATTGATTCAAGATAGGGAGTTTCGAAACTAGCGTCCTTAACTCGAACAAGAAGATAGACACATCCTTTAGATATCATTTTACGTGCTCAAAGGTAGGAAACAAGATGAACTCTGAATGCTGAAGTACTACCTTTCCACTCAAGGATGCATTCATTCAGAAACTAAAACTAGACTATTTTATTTTTGAAGTAGACTGTGGCATAGTAGGAATTAAGCCAATCCATGCTGAGAATGACATCAAAATCTGTCATCTCTAATTTGACTAAGTCTGCTGAAGTGACGTTCATAAATATCATAATCGGGCAGTTCCTGTATACCCGCTGGGCTATGATAGTCTTACCCACTATGGTGGAGACTGAAAAGAGCTCTACTAGGTTTTCAGGACTGATTCTGAAATCACCTGCTATATAGGGAGTAACAAAATAAAAATAAGCTCCTGCATCTAGCAAAGCATAAACATGCACATGAAAGATATGTAACATACCTGTAACTACATCAGAAGAATTTTTTGGATCCTATCAGGATTTAAGAGAATAGAGACAATTTGAGCATTGCCACTAGTAGCACTGGTGGTTGCACATTACTGATTTGGGCAACTGAGCTAAGCTGAGGAGCAAAAATAAATCTGATAACCTAACTGAGGGCAGTCTCTAACTCTTTAGCCTGGCTTGCCACAGTCAAAATGTACATCGCTACTAGCTTTGCAAGCACCCTTGTAGTTCTTACCACAAGTCTGACAAAGGGGATTAGTTCGGGCATTGCTAACACTACCCTGTGACCTAGATCCTGGCGCTCTATCACTATTACCTCTCAAAACTGAGGAACTGGAGCACTGGCTGAAGAAGAAGCTGGAACTGATGACTTAGGATAAAATTGGGAGCGGTTTCCTACTTCTGATTTAGGCGAAGAGAAGTTGAAACTACGTGTCTCCGCTCTTTTATTCTACTTCTTCTTCTGCTTAATCTTTTGCTCCACTATCTTCTGATCACAAGTCACAAGCCTAGATAAAGTCATTTCATTATTCAGCATGGCGGATCTACACTCATTAACCACACTATCATTCATCCCTAGAACAAATTTACTCATCCTTGCCCTATTAACAGCAACCACATGAGAAACATATTTAGCTAATTGAGTAAACTTAAAAGACTACTCTCTCACTGTGATATTGCTTTGCCTGAGGTAGATGAATTCTAGAACCTTAGCTTCTCTCATTTATAGGGGAAAGAATATATCAAGGAACACTAAAGCAAACTCCTCCAACTCAACTGACTCTACATTATCTGCCCTCTCTGACTTCCACTGCTTGAACCAAGTAGGAGCAAGATACTACAACTGATATGCAGTTATCTCAACACTCTAACTAGACGTAACCCCCATTATGTTTGTAACTTTTTACACCTAATCTAGGAATTAATAAGGGTCCTCGTTTGTCTTAGACCTAAGAAAGAATGGATGATTCATTTGGGTAAAGTGCCGAATCCTGGATGCAGATGAATTGGACACTGGGTTGGTCATAATGACTGCTGGCCATTCATTTTGAATGGAAACTGACTGAACAAAAATAGTGAATGCGGACCTGAACTCCACTTGAGAAACATGATCGCCCAAAGAATCTTCGGGCTGAGGCATTGACTAATTTTCGTTTCTTTTTTTAGGAGGCATGTTCCGTAGACAAAAGGGATAAATGGATTAGTCCGAGAGATTGACTTGAGATTATGCCCACTGGCATGGGGTGAATACTAAAAGAGGGGAAACTATTTCTAAAACATCTTATAGCCTCTTGTACATAAATATGATGCGCAACACATCCGTTTACAATACTCTACTAGATGCAGCTTTCAGACTTCCTAGGAATCTATTGAACCTTAAGCTCTGATACAAAGTTTGTAACACCCCAGATCTGGTACCCGGAATGTTACACGGTGCTCATAACCCAGAAGGACCACAAGCTAACCCATGACTAATATATGTACCTATATATTGTATAAAATAATTTATAATGATAAAACATGAACTAAAAGGCCATAAGGTTCAATACAGAACATGATCTAAATGTTATAACATCTGTGCGGGGTAATGGAATACCAAAACAAAACTGAACATAGTGAAATCTGAAATATGATAGTCTAGAAAACCTCTAACTGACTGAACTGTCTGACTAAGGATTTGATAGGATATGTCCCTAACTAACTCCAAATAATAAACTGATTAATGAGATAATCAGGAAGTAATCATGTCCTCAAAAGAGGAGGACTCATTCTAACTCTGTTTGTGGATATCTGGAATCTACTGTTGCTCTGAAGCTCGTGTCTCTGAACCTATGGTATAAGAAGCAATAGCGCAAATACATCAGTACTTTGAATGTACTGGTATGAATTTGAGGTAGGCTGAATACATGGGGTTCATATGCATGAACAATAATAATAACTGACAAACTAACATGAGTGTGAGAATACATGTATGAGACATAACAACTGATACTAATACTGTGATAAAATAATTACTGAATCTGAATATAACTGATAACATGAGTCACTGTATCTGACAGTCCTGAATCTAATGGAACTATCTGTGTTCCATACTGATCTGAGTTGACTATATCTAACAGTTCTAAAATCTAAAGAACTATCTGAGTTCTATTACTGAGACTAATTGACTGTATCTTATAGTCTGGAATCTATAACATGAAACTATGGAAAGTAGTTATTTAACAAACATACCCCTAATACTGCATTATGGGAGTGTTATGGTCCAATCTGTAACGCCAATTAGAAGGGTGTCAACACCACGCCACAGGTAAGGACAAGTCATGGGTGACCTTCATCTGATAGTGTCCCTTGTATGAGAACGGTAGGGACCTTATCTGATAATTCTTATCTATCTCATCAACCCTTATCGATAGTGTTGATATATCAATCTATGATACCTATATAGTTCTAGAATGCAACGATGACTGCTTAGGATAACACCCTCATCTAATAGTGTGTGTCCCCATCGTTAGGTTTACTCGGTGCTAATTTCTACTCCCATCTAAATGGACAGTAACTATGATTTACTGAACTGAACATAAGCTACATTTCTAAATTTTTGTTGACTGAAGGAATACTACTAATATCTGACAACTGACTGAGGTCATGATATCATGGAGATTTCCTAAGTAATAAGACTCTTTGAAGTCTAAGTATCATAGCTTAGCTAAAAGTATCATGAAAACATGACATGGCTCCTAGGCACACTGCTAAAGTTTCAGGTTCGAGTACACCCATGACTTGATGGAAGGAAAACTGACCAAACATAACTGACTTGAACATATAAATAACATCATAATCCATAATATATTTATAGAAGTATTTCATCAAAACATGTGATAGGCATAACTTCTACATACATGGGGATACCATGATATCATACTAGTTGGGCATTGGTCCTTTATCTAGGCATTTATTCAAACATATGGTAGGTATAGCACATGTAGACAACATTATACAACAATTAATCATCATGATTCATCTCTAATTTCATGATGCTAGGGTTTATTCATATGTTCACATGAATATACATCTATACAAATTAATTAGACATAAAATTGATCACCTAACATGGATTTGAATTCAATTGATCATTCTCAACATAAAAAAAATAAACCCAACATAAAATTCATAAAGAAATCCATAAACTTAAACTTAGAAAGGAGATTCTTGGGCTTCATGGATGAAAGGAGTCCATGAATGAACACTACGCATACCTTAGATCATGATTTTGTGAAGATTGAAGGAGAAACGTTCTTGGAATTGAATCTTCTATGAAAACCGTAGCTTATTCTAGAGAGGTTTTTGAGAGAAGAGAGAGTATTTAGGGTGAAAAGTGGCTCAATCACATGTTGAAGGGCTTAAATAGGGGTGGGAAGTTGAACCTTTTAACCCTGGACTTGTCATTGAATTGCAGTAAAATTTTCTCAAACTGAACCTCTAGGGCGATGCGTCGCTATCATGCTGTGCCACTGCAATTTGACAATTTAAAAACTGAGGGATGGCGTGATACGGAGCCATCGTGTTGCCCCTTCCTGTATGACCTGAAACTTTAGTGCGACGCGGAGGAAATCGCGCTAATACACTGGAAAAGGACAGTTTAAAATTTAGGCCCTAGCGCTACGCACCATAATTGTGGACCCTTACTAGAATTTACTTAATGTTATTTTCTCTTCTGGCGCATTGCGCCACTGATTAATATGGCGCTGCTTTATGATAGGAACTTAAAATAGTCGTAACTTATGACCCGGTTATGAAATTTAGGAGAATCATATATCGATGGAAAGCTTATTCAATTTTCCACATGACAAATAGAGAAAATCTTGAAAATTCCTCATGGAATAACCATCATTCTATTTAAAAGATAATACATTCTTGAGATGAAATTAGGTAGGAAAATTATGGATTATTACAGATTCTAATTTGGGAATCATACAACAACAACCACATGAAGATAATCAACCCATAGCATGAATATCATAATTCATTGTTTAAAACTTGATTCTTGGGCTTCATGGATGAAACGAATACATAAAAGAACACTATGCATACCTTAGTACAATTCTACGAAGATATACGGTAGAATTTTCTTAAATTTGAATTCCCAATTGAGAATTTATTCTTGAGAGAATTTTGAGAGAAGTGACTATATTTTTGTTGAATTTGGGCTAAATACCATGTTATAGGCTTATATAGGGGCGGTAAATACCTATTCTTCCCTTAAAATAACTCAAAAATGGGGTGTTTACATAACTTGGGCCATAAGATATGCGGCACACAACTTATCGCGCAAGCTGGGTTGTGTGAAGCACAACTTATTGCCTAAGTTAGGTTGTGCGTTGCACAACTTATGGCATAAGTTAGGTTATGCATTGCACAACATATGGCATAACCATTCCAGCAGCCTTAGGTGCTTTGTTAGGCGACGCACTCCACTTTGCAAAGCTATAACTTCTTGCTCGGGTGTCGGATTTGGGTAAAATTTGTATCATAGGAAAGCTAATTTGATTCTCTAGAACTTGGTGGGTCAAAATATGACAAAATTCCACATATACATCAATTTATACTCATTCAAACATGACTCTTGTGAAATCAAACACTTAAACTTAATATATTCAAAACCTCTTAGCTTTCCTTACTCTAAGTAACTCTTATGAACACGCTTAACACATGCTCATTGTACATCATGTACTCAAATATGAATAATAGGATATGAGGTTTCATACGTAATAATAAATATTCATTTTCTAGCTTAGAAATATATGGGGTATTATGATATCTTCCCTTTGGGAACATTCGTCCTTGAATAGGAATGACTAGACTGACAATACTGATGGACTAGACTAACTTAAGGGACGTGAACATCTAAAACATAACTATATGACTGGAACTACTAGTATACTCAAATCTCATACTGAATATGCATGTCTGATGCATGGATATCTAACTGAGTTGTTCCTCATGAAAGCATGACTGAAATTACTAATAAGTTCAGCTACTTTTCTAAACATACATGTATAATACATAAATACCTTACTGAACAGACTCTTGATTACTTGACTGATCATGCAATGGTAATTAATGCCATATTTATAATATGGATCTGAATGTGAACTGAATACCAAGCTTTTAACTAAAATTTGAACATGAAACTGAAAAACTTATAGAGAACTGTTGCCTTGAGCTGAGCTTAGTTATCGAAGAAGAGGTGAGGATACTTGGTTCACATATATTCTTCTACTTCCCAAGTAGCTCCCTAAATGAATTGATTCCGCCAAAAAACATTGACTAGAGAGACTTCTTTGTTCTGCAGTCTGCAAGTCTGATAGTCTAAGATTTCAACTGGAATCTCTTCATAAGAGAGGTTGTTGTAAAAATCTATGGTTTGAATAGGGACTTCAACTTCTAGGCCACCTATGCACTTCTAGAGTAAAGAGACATGGAAGAACGGATGAACTGAGACTAGATCCAAAGGCAACTCGAGCTCATAAGCTACCTTGCAAAAATGGTTGAGAATTTTGAAGTGACCGATATATCGGGGACCGAGATTTCCCTTCTTGCCAAACTGCTTCACTCCATTCATGGGAGAGATCTTTATATAGGCATAATCACTAGTCTCTAACTCAAGATCTTTTCTACATACATCTGCATAAGACTTCTAGCGGCTCTGAGCAGCCCGGAGTCTTTAACTAATTAGTTGGACTTTTTCTAAGGCATTCAATTCTTAGTTAGGCCCTATAACTGAGGCCTTAAAAACTTCAAACCAACCGACTAGAGATCTGCATCTCCGACCATAGAGATCTTCAAATGGAGCCATCACAATATGGGAATAATAGTTGTTGTTGTATGCAAACTTAATCAAAGAAAAGTGGTCATCCCAACTACCCTTGAAATTAATTGCAAATGCCCTTAGCATATCTTCTAAAGTCTGAATGGTCCTTTCCACTAGACTATATGTCTGAGGATGAAAGGATGTACTGAGTTGAACTTAGGTACTAAGTCCGTTTTGGAATGCTTCCTAGAAATGAGAGGTGAATTACATACCTCTGTGTGAGATAATAGATTGCGAAACACCATACATTCTAGCTAACTCTCTGATTTAGAGTTTGGCATAATCCTCAACTAAATAAGAGTTATGGACTGGAAGGAAATAAGTTGATTTGGTCAACAAACTGAATTATGCTGATGATGTGTATGAGGCAAACTCGTCACAAAGTTAATGTTCACTTGTTCCTACTTCCAAGTAGGATGAGTGAACTCTTGCATGGACCCACTAAGCTTCTGATGCTCTATCTTAACCTGCTGACATGTAGAGCACTTATGCATAAGCTATGGAATATCTCTCTTCATTCCACTCCACCAATAGATCTCCTAAAAGTCGCAGTACATCTTAGTGGCCCCTGGATTAATAGAGTGGCGTGCACTATGCACTTCTGCAAGAATTCATTTCATCAAGTAATCTACACCTGGCACGCAATGATTACCCTAACAATGCAACAAACCATCTCTTCCTTGGGAGAAAACCCTAACTTTCTAGTCCTTGACTGACTCTTTCAACTTGAAAAGGCTGGGATCTCTATCCTATTTTTCCTTCACCTCAGAAATTAGTGATAATTCTAAACTAATCTGAACCCATTTATCACCCTCTTCCTTATTGACTAAGCAAACACCTACTCTGGCAAGATGATGGACTTCCAGAGATAAATTCTTCTTACTGTCCTTAACATGAGCAACACTACCCAAAGACCGTCTGCTGAAAGCATCGGCCACTACGTTAGCCTTTCCCAGATGATAAGGGACACTCATCTCATAAAATTTTAAGAGGTCCAACTACCTTCTCTTAGGAAGATTGAGATCTTTCTGGAAAAAGACATACTGAAAGCTCTAATGATATGTGAATAAATCTACATGAATTCCATATAGATAATTCCTCCAAATCTTTAAGACAAATACAACGACAGCTAACTCAAGATCATGAGTCGGATAATTCTTTTTTTAAGGTTTAAGCTGTTTGGAGGTATTGGCTATGACCTTACAATACTGCTTAAGAAAAAAATCCAAACCTACTATAGATGCATCGCAATACACTACGAACCCATCTGACCCATCTGGAAGAGCAAAAATTGGAGCTGAGGTAAGTCGAGTCTTTAACTCCTGAAAATTCTTCTCACAAGGATGTGACCAGTGATACTTGACTTTCCGCTAAGTCAATCTGGACATAGGGGATGCAATAGAAGAAAATCCCTCAAGAAACCATCTGTAATAGCCAGTAAAACCCAAGAAACTCCAGATAGCTGATGGAGATATAGGTCTAGACCAATTTATAACTGCTTTGGTATTTTGAGGATCAACCCTAATTCCATCACTAGAAATGATATGACCAAGGAATTTTACTGACCTTAGCCAAAACTCGCACTTACTCAATTTTCCAAACTGCTGGTAATCTTTGAGAGTCTGAAGCATGATTCTGAGATGGTCTAGATAATCATGATCACTGTGTGAATAGACAAGAATATCATCTATGAAGACTATGACGAACATGTCTAAGTACTATTTGAACACAGTTCATCAAGTTAATGAAAGCAACTAGGGCGTTGGTAAGACCAAAGGACATGACTAGGAATTCAAAGTGACATACCGAGTATGGAAGGCTATTTTTAGAATGTCATATTCTCTAACTTTGAGATGGTGATAGCCTTAACTAACGTCCATTTTTTTAGAAATAATTGGTACCCTGAAGTTGGTCAAACAAGTATTAAATTTGGGGAAGTGGATACTTGTTCTTTATCTTGACTTTATTGAGCTGACGGTAATCAATGTACATTCTGAGAAAACCATCTTTCTTGTGCACAAATAAGACTGGTACACCCCACGAGGATACGTTGGGTATGGTGAATCCCTTATCTAAGAGATCCTTCAACTACCTTTTCAATTCTCTGATTTCTGCTGATGCCATTCTATATTGTGGAATAGATATAAGTTGAGTATGTAGAAGAAGATCAATGCCAAAGTCTATTTCCTTTTTTGTAGGAATTCCTGGAAGATCTTTGAGAAAGACATCTGAATATTCATTCACGACTGGGACTTATTCAAGATTGCGATTCTCAGAGTTAGATTTCTGAACATGAACAAGATGATAAACACATCCTATAGATTTTATTTTCCTTGCCCAAAGGTAGGAAACAAGCTGACCTCTGAAAGCTGAAGTACTATCCCTCTATTTTAGGATAGGTTTAGTTGGAAACTAGAACTGGACAACTCTATTTCTGCAGTCTACTATGGCATAGCAGGAATGAATCCAATCCATGTTGAGAATGACATCAAAATTAGTCATCAGTAATTCGACTGAGTATGCTAAGGTGACTATCTAAAATAACATAACCGAATAGTCCTGTATGCCCGCCGGGCTATGATAGTTTTTTCCATTGGGGTATAGACTGAAAAGGGCTTTGCTATAATTTTCGAACTGACTCCAAAATCAACTTCTATGTAAGGAGTAATTAAAGATAAGAAAGCTACTGGATCTAGCAGAGCATAAATATGTAAGTGAAATATTTTGTAACGCACTAGGAACCACATCATGAGAATTTTCATGATCTTGCCAGGACTTGAGAGCATAAAGTCTGTTTGGGCGTTGCCCACTAGTAGCACTGAAAGTGGTACCCTATTGATTTGGGCGACCAAACTAGGCAAAGAAACAATTCTACTGACCTTGATAACCTGAATAGAGACAATCCCGGACTAAGTGCATGGCTAGCCACATCCAGAACAGTCATCACTGCCATTATGGAAAACATCCTTGTGGTTCATACCACAAGTCTGACAAAGGGGATTAGTTTGGGCATTACTGACACTGCCCTGAGACTAATATTCTGGCGCCCTATCTCTATTGTGGTCTCTGACTTTTGGCACTAGAGCACTAGCTAAAGAAGGAGCTGGAATGAATTACTTAGAACAAAATTGAGAACGATTCCCTCCTTCTAATTTAGGCTAAGCAAAGTTGAAAGTACCGATCCTTGCTCTCTTATTCTGCTTCTCCCTAATCTTAATCATTTGCTCTTCTATCTAATGAGAATGGGTCATAATCCTGGGTATGTTTATGTCTCTATTCAACATCACGGACCTGCACTTATTGACCACACTATCATTCAATCCATAAACTAACTTACTCATCTTGGCCCTGTTGTCTGCCACTACACGGGGAGCATATCTGGCTAATTGAGTAAACCTAAAAGAATACTATTTCACCGTTATGTTGCCCTGCCTGAAGTTGATAAATTCTAACACCTTAGATTCTCTCATCTCTTAAGGAAAGAATTTATTTGAGAATGTGGTGAAAAACTCCTCCTACTCTATGGATCCTACATCAAATGATCTCCCTGACTTCCACTGCTTGAACTAAGTGTGAGAAACATCCAACAAATAATATATAACTAGATCAGCACTCTCACTAGAAGTAACCCACATGATTCCGTAACCTTCTACACTTGATCAAGAAATTCCTAAGCGTCCTTATCTTTCTTAGACCCAAAAATGGATAAAGGATTAATTTGGGTGAATTCCCAAATCCTGGCTGCAGCTGAATTGTCCACTGGGTTGGCCAAAATGATAGCTGGTCGTTTATTTTGAGCAACAACTGACTGAGCAAGAGTAGTGAATGCAGCTCTGAACTCTGTATGAGAGATATGTTTGCCCAAATAATCTTTGGGCTGAGGGGCTGACTGATTTCTAGTTTTCTTCTTGGGAGGCATGTTCTGTAAACAGAAGAGAAAAGGATTAGACTAAGAGATTAATTTGAGATTATGCTCACTGGCACGGCATGAATACTTAAAGAAGCAAAACTATACCTAAAACATGTTATAGCCTCCTACACATAAATAAGACGTACAAGACACGTATGTACAAGACTCTACCATATACAACTTTCAGACTTCTAGGACACTATTGAACCTTAGGCTCTGATTTCAAGTTTGTAACGCCTCGAATCTAGTACCAGAATGCTATACGGTACTCTTGACCCCGAAGGACCAAAAGCTAACCCATGACAAATATCTATAACTTAAAACTGCATAATATATTGTATAAATGCGGAAATAAAGGATAGAAGGCCATAAGATTAAAAACTTAATAAACATAACATCTGAAAGTATGGTATATCAATAGCAAAACAAACTGAAACAAAACTATCTTTTCATACTGTAGTTTAAAAAACATCTAAAAATGAACTTTTTGAATAAGGAGTTGAAGGGAAATGTTCCCAACGAATTCCAACTACTGAAATAAACTAAGTAATAAAGAAATAAAGTAATGATCATGTCCTCAAAGGATGAGCACTCACTGCTAACTCTGACTGCTAAAACTGAAATACTACTGATTCTCTGGAGCTTGTATTTTTAAACCTACCGTACAGAATAAATTCATATAGGGAAAATGCGTTAGTTTGATTGAATATACTGGTATGCATGTGAGCTAGGCTGAATGCAAAGGGTTCAAATGCATGAACAATGATAACTGATGGTTTAACATGAATGTGAGAATACATGAATAAATAAGTGACTATTACTGAATTTTAGATTGTTCTGACTACTATGTCTGATTACTGATAACATGAGTTACTGATAACAGATATAACTGGTACTGAGAGACTGTATCTGATGGTCTAGGTTTGAATAGAACTAGGTGAGTTCTAGTCTATGCTGAGTTGACTATATCTGCCAATCCTCAAATTTGAAGAACTATTTGAGTTGTTTTACAAAGACTGAGACTGTGAGAAGTAGTCATCTAACCGACATGCCCCGAATAATGCATTACAGATTTATTAGGGTCAAATATGTAACTGTAATTGGAAGGGTGTCAATTTTGCACCATAGGCAAATTCAAGTTATAGGTCACTATCATCTGGTAGTGTCCCCAAAAGAGAATGGTGGGACCCTCATCTTATATTTTTTATCCATATCATCAACCCTCATCTGTCAGTATTGATTTCCCAACCTAAGCTGTCGATATAGTTCTGGAATGCAAGGATTGCTTCTAAGAATTATACCCTCAACTATCAGTGTGTGTCCTTATCCTTAGGTTCACTTGGTGCTAAATCCTAGTCCCATTTGAATAGACACTGAACATAATTAACTTAACATAACTGGATTTGGTTCATTGAGTTTTATTGAATGACAAAATACTATTAAGATTACTAAATTACTGAGCTTTTTGAAATTACTGGGATTACTGTGTTTACTGAATTTTCTTAAGTCATATTACTAACTGAATTCTACTGAACATGTCTTGACTGAGGATATCGTAAAATCATAACAATGGATCTAGATACATAGCTAAATTGCCAGGTACAAGTACCTCCAGGACTTTTACAGAAGGAAACTGATAAGGCATGATTTTCTTAAATACATGACAACCATCAACAATCCATAATATAATAAGTTGGGGATTTCATGAAGTGCATGGTAATCATAATCTTGTACATGGTAGGAATGCATATACTCAATGCAAAAATTTCATACTCTAACATCATGAGCATTCCAAAAACTATCTACATTGCACATCAATAGCATGGGAGTCATTAAACATAAGGGTAAAATATGAATCCATCACATAAATCACAATTGAGCTATATTACATAATATCTAGTCTCTTAGGCATTTTATCAAACACTTAGGTTGCATGGCTTAAGGAATAGCATAATCATCATATTAACATATCATCACCAACTAAAATTCATAGTTTTCAACTCATGCACTAACATATTTTCATAAAAACAAATAAAGATTCCAACTTGGGAATCATACAACAACAGCCACATAAACATAATCAACCTATAGAATGAATATCATAATCCATAGTTTAAAACTTGTTTCCCGGGCTTCATATATGAAAGGAATCCATGAATGAACACTATGTATACCTTAGTATGATTCTACAAAGGTTTACGGTGGAATTTTCTTGAATTTGAATCCCTAATTGAGAACCCTTACTTGTTCTTGAGAGAATTTTGAGAGAAGTGACTGTATTTTGGTTGAATTGGGCCTAAGTACCATTATATAGGGTTATATAATCGTGGTAAATACCTATTATTCCCTTAAAATAACTCAAAAATTTGGTGTTTACATCACTTCGGCGATAAGATATGCAGCGCACAACTTATCGGGTAGGTTATGTTGTGCGGCGCACAACTTATGGAATAAGTTAGGTTGTCCATCGCACAACTTATCGTATAACCATTCCTGTAGCCTTAGGTTATTTGTGAGGTGACACACTACACTTTGTAAAGCCATAACTTCTTGCTCGGGTGTCAGATTTTGGTAAAATTGGTATCGTTGAAGGGTACTTCGATTCTCTAGAATTAGGTCGGTCTAAATCTGTAAAAATACCACATATACATCAAGTTATGCTAATTCAAAAATGACTCTTTAGAAGTCAAATTCTAAAACTTGATGGATTCAAAAGATCTTAGCTTGCCTTACTCTAAGTGACTCTTATGAACATGATTAACACATTATAAGCTCTCTTCTCACTAAGAAACTCATTGCAATTCATGTAATCCAATATGAATCACAGGATAAGAGGTTTTATATGTAGGAACCATGGTTCATTTCCTAGGTTAGAAATATATGGGGAATTATAACTATCTAGTGAAGTCTGAGAAGCTGGATATTGATGACATTCCATTTAACCATTAGAAGATTAATGAGTTAGAAAAATATAAGGGATAGGAGGGAGAAGCAGTGGTTAAAGTAATTCAAAAACCACTCCCTCCATTTCCTCATTGATTGAAGAAAAAGGTTGATGACACAAAATTTAGCAAGTTCATGGCAATGCTAAAACAGATGACTATGAATATGCCATTCATAGAGGAACTTGAACAAATGCCTGGTTATGCTAAATTCATGAAGGATCTTCTCAAAAATAAAAGGATGGTAAGCTATGAACCGGTGGACAATCTATGCTAAATTCATGAAGGATCATAGAATAACCATTATTCAATTTAGAAGCTAATACTAGACACTCTAGAGATAAAATTAGCTTGGAAAAGTATGGGATATTACAGATTCTAATTTAGGAATCAAACAACCACAACTACATGAATATAATCAACCCATAGCATGAATATCATAATCCATAGTTTAAAACTTGATTCTTGGGCTACATAGATGAAAGGAATCCATGAAAGAACACTATCCATACCTTAGTGCGATTCTAAAAAGATTTATGGTGGAATTTTCTTAAATTTGAATCTCCAATTAAGAATCCTTACATGTTATTGAGAGAATTCTTATCGAAGTTACTACACTTTTGTTGAATTTGAGCTAAATCCCATGTTATAGGCTTATATATGGGTGGGAAATACCCATTCTACCCTTAAAATAACTAAAAAATTATGTGTTTACATAACTTGGGCCATAATATATACGGTGCACAACTTATCACCTAAGATAGGCTCTGCAACACACAACTTATTGCCTAAGTTAGGTTGGGCA
Organism: Capsicum baccatum var. pendulum; assembly: GCA_030864225.1. Classification (NCBI taxonomy): domain Eukaryota; kingdom Viridiplantae; phylum Streptophyta; class Magnoliopsida; order Solanales; family Solanaceae; genus Capsicum; species Capsicum baccatum. Next base: position 97,512,936 of record CM061556.1, on the reverse strand, counting down.
ATTTGTTAGGCGACGCACTCCACTTTACAAAGCTATAACTTCTTGATCGGATGTCGGATTTTGGTTAAATTGATATCATTGGACACCTTATTTGATTCTCTTCAATTTTGTGGGTCTAATCTGACAAAATTCCACATATACATCAATTTATGATTATTAAATGATGACTCTTGTGAAATCAAACACTAAAACATGATGGATTCAAAAGCTCATAGCTTGCCTTTCTCTAAGTGACTCTTATAAACTTGCTTAACACATTATAAGGTATCTTCTCACTAGTATACTCATTGTAATTCATGTACTCAAATATAAACAACAGTATAGGAGGTTTCATACGTAGGAACAATGGTTCATTTTCTATCTTTGAAATATGTGGGAATGACTAGACTGAGAATACTGATGGACTGGACTAACTTAAGGGGCATGCACATCTGAAACATAACTATATGACTAAAAGTAATGGTATACTAAAATCTCCTACTGAATATGCGTGTATGATGCATGGATATCTGACTGACTTGTTCCTCATGAAAGCATGACTGAAACAATTGAAAAGCCAAGCTTCTTTACTGGACATACATGTCTAATCCATGAATACTTGACTGAACTGACTCTTGAATACTTGACTAAACATGAAATGGTAATTAATACCATTTTTATAATGGGGATCTGAACATGAACTGAATACCAAGCTTGTAACTTAAATATGAATATGAAAATGAAAGGATTATAGAGAACTGTTACTTTGAGCTGACCTAAGTTAGCGGAGAAGAGGTGAGGATACTTGGTTCACATATCTGCTTCTTCTTCCCAAGTAGCTCCCTCAATGGACTGATTCAACCAAAGAACTTTGACTAGAGAGACTTCTTTGTTCCTTAGTCTGCAAGTCTAATAGTCTAAGATTTTTACTGGAATCTCTTCGCAAGAGAGGTTTTTCTAAACATCTACGCTTTGAATAGGGACTACAATTGCTGGGTCACCTATCCAGTTCTAGAGAAAAGAGACATAGAAGAATAGATGATCTGAGGCTAGATCTAAAGGCAACTCGAGCTCATAAGCTACCTTTCCAAAATGATTCAAAAATTTGAAGGGACCGATATATCGGGGATCAAGATTTCCCTTTTTGCCAACCCACATCACTCCCTTCATGGGAGAGATATTCAGATAGACATAATCACCAATCTCAAACTGAGATTCTTTCTGCACACATCTGTATAAGTCTTCTGGAGGCTTTAAGCAGCTCGAAGTCTTTATCTGATCAATTGGACTTTTCCTAAAGCATTGAATACAAAGTTAGGCCCTCTAACTTAGGCCTCACTAACATCAAACCAACCGACTAGATATCTGTATCTTCAACCATAAAGAGCTTTAAATGGATCCATCTGAATACTACAATGATAGCTGTTGTTGTATGCAAACTCAATCAAAGGCCAGTGGTCATACCAACTACCCTTGAAATTAATTGTAAATGCCCTTATCATATTTTCTAAAGTTTAAATTGTCCTTTTCACTAGATTATTTGTCTGAGGATGAAAGGTAGTACTGAGATGATCTTGCGTACAAAGAACTTTTTGGAATTCTTTCCAGAAATGAGATGTGCATTAGGTACCTCTATTTAAGATAATAGATAGCGAAATACCGTACAATCTGACCAACTCTCTGGTGTAGAGTTTGGCATAATCCTCAACTAAATAAGAGGTATGGACTAGAAGTAAATAAGTTGATTTGGTAAACCTATCTACAATGACCCAAACTGAATCACGATTATGATGAGTACAAGGAAAACCTGTCATAAATTCCATCTTCACTTCTTCCCACTTCCAAGTAGGAATCGTGATCTCCTACATGGACCCACTAGGCTTCTGATGCTCTATCTCAACCTGCTGACATGTAGAGAACTTAGACATAAATGCTGTGATATCTCTCTTCAACCTAATACACCAATAGTTCTTTTAAAATTCACGTGCACCATGCCTTTCTGCAAGAAATCATTGCCTCAGGTGATCTGTACTTGGCATGTAAAGATGAACCTGATAATGCTACACACATCTCCTCCTTGGGATAAAACCTCTACTTTCTTGTCCTTTCAACTTGAAAAGGCTGGGATCTCTACCCAGCTTTTCTTTCACCTCAAAAACTAGTAATGATTCTGAACTACTATGAACCCATATATTACTCCCTTCTGTATTGACTAAACAAACACATAGTCTAGCAAGCTTATGGACTTCCTAAGCTAACTTCTTCTTACTGTCCTCATCATGAGAAACAGTACCCAAACATAGTCTACTGAATGCATCAGCCACTACATTGGCCATTCTGGATGATAAAGGACACTCATGTCATAATATTTTAAGAGCTCCAACTACCTCCTCTGACGAAGATTGAGATATTTTTAAGAAAAGTCATACTAAAGGATCTTATGATATGTGAACACATATACATGAATTCCATATAGATAAAGCCTCTGAATCTGTAAGGCAACAACTACGATTGCTAACTCAGGATCATGAGTCGAATAATTCTTCTGATGAGGTTTAAGTTGTCTGGAGGTGTTGGCTATGACCTTACTATGCTGCATAAGGAATCAACCCAAACCTACTCTAGATGCATCACAATATACTAATAACCCATCTGAACCATCTGAAAGAGCCAAAAATAGAGCTGAGGTTAGTAGAGTCTTCAACTCCTGGAAACTCTTTACGGAAGGATCTGACCACTGAAACTTGACTTTCTTATGAGTCAATCTGGACATAGGGGATGCAATAAAATAAAATCCCACAAGAAACCATCTGTAATAGCTAGCAAACCCCAAGGAACTCCTGATAGCTGATGGAGAGATAGGTCCAAACCAGTTTCTTACTGCTTTAGTCTTTTGAGGATCAACCCTAATGCCATCATCAGAAATGATATGAGCATAGAATTCTACTAACCTTATCCAAAACTTTACTTACTAAATTTCCCAAACCACTGATAATCTTTGAGAATTAGAAGCACGATTCTGAGATGGTCTACATGATCACACTCACTGCTAGAATAGACCAGAATATCATCTATGAAGACTATGACGAATATGTCTAAGTACTATTTGAACACACAATTCATCAAGTTCATGAAAGTTGCTAGGGCATTAGTAAAACCAAAGGACATGACTAGAATACAAAGTGACCATATCGAGTACGGAAAGTTATTTTTAAAATGTCAGATTCTCTGATTCTGATCTAATGATAGCCTTAATTGAGGAATATTTTTGAGAAATAACTGGCACCCTGAAGTTTTTCAAACAAGTAGTCAATTTGGGAAAGTGGATACTTGTTCTTGATCGTGACTTTATAGAGCTGACAGTAATCAATGCACATTCTAAGAGAACCATCTTTCTTGCCCACGAATAAGATTGGTACATCCCACGAGGATATTCTTGGTGTGATGAATCCCATATCTATGAGATCCTTTAACTGCTCTTTTAATTCTCTGAGTTCTGCTGGTGCCATTCAATATGGTGGAATAAATATAAGTTGAGTATCTGGAAGAAGATCAATGCCAATGTTTATTTCCCTTTAGGGAGGAATTCTTGAAAGATCTTTGAGAAAGACATCTGAATATTCATTTATAAGTGGGAATGATTCAAGACTAGGAGTCTCAGAGTTAAATTCCTTAACAAGAACAAGATAAAGAACACATCCTTTAGATATTATTTTTCTTACTCGAAGGTAGGAAACAAGCTAACCTCTGAAAACTGAAGTACTATCCCTCCATTCTAGGATAGGTTTATTCAGAAACTAGGACTGGACAACTCTAATTTTGCAGTCGACTGTGGTATAATAGGAATAAAGCCAATCCATGTTGAGAAGGACATCAAAATTATTCGTCTCTAATTTGACTAAGTCTACTGAGGTGACTTTCTAAAATACTAGAACAGGACGGTTCCTGTATACCCGTTGGGCTATGATAGTTTTCCCACTGGGGTAGAGAATTAAAAGGGCTTTGCAAGAGTTTCAGGACTAACATCAAAATCAACTTCTATGTAAGGAGTAACAAAAGATATGAAAGCTCCTGGATCTAGCATAGCATAAACATGTAAGTGAAAGATCTATATTGTACTTGTAACCACATCATGAGAATTTTCTTTATTTTTTCGGTACTTGAGAGTATAAAGTTTGTTTGGGCATTGCCCACTAGTTCCACTAAAGTGGTACCCTATTGATTTGGATGACCTAACTGGGTTTAGGAATAGTTCTGATGACCCAAATAACCTGAATGGGGACAATCCCTAACACTGTGACCTAGCTAGCTACATCTAAAATAGACATCGCTACCAGCTCTATAAACACCCTTGTGGTTCATACCAAAAGTCTGACAAAGAGGATTAGTTTGGGAATTACTGACACTGCCTTGAGACTTAGAGCCTGGCGCCCTATCTCTATTGTTGTCTCTGAATTTCGGCACTGGAGAAGTAGAAGGAGCTGAAATGGATGACTTAGAATGAAATTGAGAACGAATCCCTCCTTCTAATTTAGGTTGAGCAAATTTAAAACTACTTGTCCTTGCTCTCTTATTATGCTTCTCCCTCATCGTAATCTTTTGCTCTTCTGTCTAATGAGCATGGGTCATAAGCCTAGCTATGTACATGTCACTATTCAACTTCATGAACCTGTACTCATTGACCATACTATCATTCAATCCAGAAACCAGCTTACTCATTTTGGCCCTATTGTCTGCCGCTACATAGGGAGCACATCTTGCTAATTAAGTAAACTTAAGATAATACTCTTTCACCATCATGTTGCCTGCCTGAGGTTGATGAATTCTTACACCTTAGCTTCTTTAACCTCTTAGGGAAATAATTTATTTAAGAATGTGGTGAAAAACTCCTCCCACTTTATGGATCCTACATCAACTGATCTCTTAAACTTCCACTGTTTGAACCAAGTGTGTGAAACATCCTGGAACTAATATACAGCTAGCTCAGCACTTGCACTAGAAGTAACCCCCATGATGTTCGTAACCTTCTGAACTTGATCAATAAAATCCTGAGGGTCCTAATCTTTCATTGACCCAAATAAATATGGAGGATTCATTCGGGTGAATTCTTGAATCCTGGCTATTGCTGAATTAGACACTGAGTTGGCCAAAATGATAGTTGTTCATTTATTCTGAGCAGTAACTAACAGAACAAGAATAGTGAATACAACTTTGAACTCTGCCTGAGAGATATGTTCGCCCAAATAATCTTCAGGCTGAGGGGCTGACTGATTTCTAGTTCACTTCTTAGGAGGCATGATCAATAAATGGAAGATAAAAGGATTAGACTAAGAGATTAACTTGAGATTATGCTCACTGGCATGACATGATTATTTAAAGGAGGGAAACTATTCCTAAAACATCTTATAGCCTCCTGCACATAAATATTGCATGCAACACACCCATGTATAAGACTCTGCTAGATATGACTTTCAGACTTTCTAGGACACTATTGAATCTTAGGCTCTGATACCAAGTTTGTAACGCCCCGAATCTAGTACTCGGAATACTAAATGGTAATCATGACTTTGATGGACCACAAGCTAACCCATGACAGATTTCTATACCTGAAAACTGCATAATATATTGTCTAAATGCGGAAAGAAAAGTTGAAAGCCATAAGATTTAAAACTAATAAATCATAACATCTGAATCTACGGTATATCAATACAAAAACTAACTGAAACAAAACTATCTAAACATACTGTAGTCTGAAAAACCTCTAAAACCAAACTGTCTGAATAAGGAGTTGATGGGATATATCCCCAACTAACTCCAACTACTGAAATAAACTAAGTAATGAATAAATAAAGTAATGATCATGGCCTCGAAGGATGAGCACCCACTGCTAACTCTGACTGCTAATACTGGAATGCTACTGATGCTCTAGAGCTAGTGCATCTATACCAATGTTACCGAATAAAATACCATAGTGCAGATGTGTTAGTCGGATCGTGAGGTAGGCTTAATGCAAAGGGTTCAAATACATGAGCAATGCTAATTGACGGTCTAACATAAACGTGAGAATACATGCATGAATAAGTAACTATTACTGAATTTTAGATGGTACTGACTAATGAGTATGATTACTGATAACATGAGTTATTGATAACTGATATAATTGATACTGAGGGACTGTATCTGATAATCTAGGTTTTAATAGAACTAGGTAAGTTTTGTTCTGTATTGAGTTGACTATATCTGGCAGTCCTCAATTCTGAAGAACTATCTGAATTTTTTTACTAAGACTGAGATTGTAGGAAGTAGTCATCTAACTGAGATACCCCAAATAATTCATTATAGATGAGTTGGGGTCGAATCTGTAACCCCAATTGGAAGGGTATCAATACCATACCACTGGTTAATGTAAGTTATGATTGACCTTCATCTGCTAGTGTCCCTAAAAGAGAATGGTGGCACCCTCATCTAATAATGTTTAACGACATCGTCAACCCTCTTCTGTCAGTATTAATGTCTCAACCAATGCTTGCTATATAATTCTAGAATGCAAGGATTGCTTCTAAGAATCACAAACTCAACTGTCAGTATGTTTCCTTATCCTTGGGTTCACTCGGTGATAAATCCTACTCCCATATGTATAGACACTGAACATGATTAACTTAACTGAACTGGATTAAGTTCATTAAGTTTCATTAACTGACGAAGTACTATTGAGATTATTTAATTACTGTTATTTTTGAGATTACTAGGATTACAAAGTTTTCTTGAATCATATAATAGATTAAACTCGTTTGAGCATGGCTTAACTGAGGATATCATGAAATCATGACAATATCTCTAGGAACACAGCTAAATTATCGGGTACAAGTACGCCCAAGAATTTGTTAGAGGGAAACTAACAAGGCATGATTTTCTTGAATACATGACCAACATCAATAATCTGTAATACAATAAATTGGGGATTTCATGAAGTGCATGGTTATCATAATCTTGTACATGGTAGGAATGCATATACTCAATGTCAAAATTTCATACTCTAACATCATCAGAATTCCAACAAACATCAACATTGCACATCAATAGCATGGGAGTCCTATAAATATAAGGGTAAAATATGAATCCATCACGTAAATCACAATTGAGCTATATTGCATAATTTCTAGTCTCTTAGGCATTTTATCAAACACTTAGGTTGCGTGACTTAAGACATAGAATAATCATCATATTAACATACCATAACCAACTAAAATTCATGGTTTTCAACTCACATGCTAACATATTTTCATAAAAATAAATAAAGATTCCAAATTGGGAATCCTACAACAACAACCACATGAACATAATCGACCCATAGCATGAATAGCAGAATCCATAGTTTAAAACTTGATCCTTGGACTTCATATATGAAAGGAATCCATAAATGAGCACTATGCATACCTTAATACAATTCTACAAAGATTTACGGTGGAATTTTCTTGAATTTGAATCCCTAATTGAGAACCTTAACTTGTTCTTGAGAAAATTTTGAGAGAAGTGACTATATTTTTGTTTAGCTAGGGCTAAATACTATGTTATAGGCTTACATAATGGTGGGAAATACCTATTCTGCCCTTAAAATAACTCAAAAATTAGTTGTTTACATCATTTGGGCCATAAGATATGTGACACATAACTTATCGCGTAATCTAGGTTGTGCGTCGCACAATTTATCACCTAAGTTAGGTTGTGCATCACAAAACTTATGGTGTAATTTAGGTTCTGCGTCGCACAACTTATGGTATAACCATTCCTGTAGCCTTAGGTTATTTGTTAAGTGATTCACTCAACTTTGCAAAGCCATAACTTCTTGCTCGGGTGTCGGATTTTTGTAAAATTGGTATCATTGGAAGCTAATTCGATTCTCTATAATTTGGTGGTTATAAATACACCAAAATACCACATATACATCAAATTATACTCATTCAAAGATGAATTCGGTAAAATCAAATACTAAAACTTGATGGATTCAAAAGCTCTTAGCTTGCCTTACTCTAGGTGACTCTTATGAACACGCTTAACACATCATAAGCTCTCTTCTCACTAGGGTACTCATTTTAAGTCATGTAATCAAATATAAATCATAGGATAGAATGTTTCATATGTAGGAACCATGGTTCATTTTCTAGTTTTGAAGTTATAGGGAATTACAACTATCCAGTGGAGTCTGAGAAGATGGATATTGATGACATTCCACCTTACCATCAGAGGACTAATGACTTAGATATATATAAGAGAAAGGAGGGAGAAGCAGTGGTTAAAGTAATTCAAAAACCACTTCCTCTATTTCCTCATTGATTGAAGAAAAAGGTTGATGACGCAAAATTTAGCAAGTTCATGGAAATGTTAAAACAGTTGACTATGAATATGCCATTCATATAGGAACTTGAACAAATGCCTAGTTATGCTAAATTAATGAAGGATCTTATCACTAATAAAGGATGGTGAGCTATGAACCGATGGACAATCTATACTAGAAGGACAATCTATACTAGAAGGATAATCTATACAAGAAGGTATGAACCGGTGACCAATCTATGCTAAATTCATGAAGGATAATAGAATAACCATCATTCAATTTAGAAGCTAATAGTAGACATTCTGGAGATAAAATTACCTTGGAAAAGTATAGGGTATTACAGATTCTAATTTTGGAATCATACAACAACAACCACATAAACATAATTAACCCATAGCATGTATATCATAATTCATAGTTTAGAACCTGATTCTTGGGCTTCATGGATGAAAGGAATCCATGAAAGAACACTATGCATACCTTGGTGCAATTTTAAGAAGATTTACGGTGGAATTTTCTTAAATTTGGATCCCTAATTGAGAATCATAACTTGTTCTTGAGAGAATTTTGAGAGAAGTGACTATATTTTTGTCAAATTTGGGCTAAATCCTGTGTTATAGTCTTATATAAGGGTGGTAAATACCCATTCTTCCCTTAAAATAACTTTAAAATGGGGTGTTTACATCACTTGGGCCATAAGATATACGGTGCACAACTTATCGCATAAGCTGCATTTTGTGACGCACAACTTATTGCCTAATTTAGGTTGTGCATTGCAAAACTTATGGCATAAGTTAGGTTGTGCGTCGCACAACTTATGGCATAACCATTCCAGCAGCATTAGGTGATTTGTTAGGCGATGCACTCGATTTTGCAAAGCTCCAACTTCTTACTTGGGTGTTGGATTTTGGTAAAATTGGTATCATTGAAATGCTAATTTGATTCTCTGCAATTTGGTGTGTCTAAATCTGACAAAATTACACATATACATCAATTTATGCCCGTTCAAAGATTACTTTTGTGAAATGAAACAGTAATACTTGATAGATTCAAAAGGTCTTAGCTTGCCTTACTCTAAGTGACTCTTATGAACACGCTTAACACATCATAATCTCTCTTATCACTGGGATACTCATTGTAATTCATGTACTTAAATATGAATAACATGATAGGAGGTTTCATACATAGGAAAAATGGTTCATTTTCTAGCTTAGAAATATATGGGATATTATAATATCTTCCCATTGGGAACATTCATCCTTGAATGGGAATGACTAGACTGAAAATACTGTTGGATTGGGCTAACATAATGGGCGTGAACATCTGAAACATAACTATATGACTGGAACTATTGGTATATTTAAATCTTATACTGATTATACATATCTGATGCTTGGATATCTAACTGAGTTGTTTCTCATGAAAGCATGACTGAAATTATTGATAAGTTGAGATTCTTTACTGACCATAGTGTCTAATGCATGGATACTTGACTGAACTGACTCTTGAATGCTTGACTGAACATGCAACGGTAATTAATACCATATTTATAATGGGGATCTAAACATGAACTAAATTCCAAGATTGTAATTGAAATATGAAAATGAAATTGAAAAACTTATAATGAACCGTTACCTTGAGCTGAGCTGAGTTATCGGAGAAGAGGTGAGTATACTTGGTTCGCATATCTACTTCTGCTTCCCAAGTATCTCCCTCAATGGACTGATTCCACCAAAGAACTTTTACTAGAGAGACTTCTTTATTCATCAGTCTGCAAGTCCGATAATCTAAGATTTTGACTAGAATCTCTTCATAAGAGAGGCTGTTCTAATATCTATACTATTAATAGGGACTACAACTACCGGTTCACCTAGTATGAATGGTCCTTTCTGCTTCACCATCTTTCTGAGGATGAAAGGCTGTACAGAGATAAACTTGGGTACCAAAACCCTTATGGAATGCTTTCCAGAAATGAGAGGTCAATTAGGTACCTCTGTTGAGATAATAGATAGCGGAACACCGAACAATCTGATAAACTCTCTGATGTAGAGTTTGGCATAATCCTTAACTAAATAAGAGATATGGACTAGAAAGAAATTAGCTAATTTGGCCAACCTATGTACAATAACCCAAACTAAATCATGCTAATGATGAGTATGAGGCAAACCCATCACAAAGTCCATGTTCACTTCTTCCCACTTCCAAGTAGGAATAGTGAATTCCTACATGGACCCACTAGGTTTCTGATGCTCTATCTTAACCTGGTAACATGTAGAGCACTTAGCCATAAGATCTATGATATCTCTCTTCATCTTACTCCACTAATAGATTTCCTGAAAGTCGTGGTATATCTTAGTGGACCTTAGATGAATAGAGTAGCGCGCATCATGCACTTCTGTAAGAATTCATTACCTCAATTCATCTACACTTGGCATGCAAAGATGACCCTGACAATGCAACACACCATCTCCCCCTTAGGAGAAACCCTCTACTTTCTGGTCCTTGACTGGCTCTTTCAACTTGAAAAGGCTGGGATCTTTATCTTGCTTTTCTTTTACCTCAGAAACTAGTGACGATTCTGAAGTACTCTGAACCCATATATCACCCTCTTCTGTATTGACTAAGAAAACACCTAGTCTGGAAAACTGATAGACTTCCTGAGCTAACTTCTTCTTACTGTCCTCAACACGAGCAACACTACATAAATACAGTCTACTGAAAGCGTCGACCACTACGTTGTCCTTGCCAGGATAATAAAGGACACTCATGTTATAATATTTCAAGAGCTCTAACTACTTCCTCTGACAAAGATTAAGATCTTTATGGGAATAGACATACGAAATGATCTTATGATATGTGAACACATCTACATGAATCCAATATACATAATGCCTCTAGATCATTAAGGAAAATACTATGGCTTCTAACTCAAGATCATGAGTTGTATAATTCTTCTCATGAGGTTTAAGCTATCTGGAGGTTTTGGCTATGACCTTACCATGATGCATAGGGACACAAGCCAATCCTACTCTAGACGCATCACAATACACTATGAACCCATTTGAACCATCTGAAAGAGCCAAAATTAGAGATGAGGTAACTCCATTCTTTAACTCCTGAAAACTCTTCTTGCAAGGATGTGACCATTGAAACTTTACTTTCTTCTGAGTCAATCTGGACATAGGGGATGCAATAGAAGAAAGTCCCTCAAGAAAACATTTATAATAACCAGTGAAACCTAAGAAACTACTGATAGCTGATGGAGAGATAGGTCTAGACCAGTTTCTTACTACTTTGGTCTTTTGAAGATCAATCCTAATTCCCTCACCAGAAATGATATGACCAAGGAATTCTACTGACCTTAGCCAAAACTCACACTTACTAAATTTGCCAAATAGCTGATAATTTTAAGAGTCTGAAGCACGATTTTGAGATGGTCTACATAATAACGCTCACTGTTGGAATAGACCAGAATATTATCTATGAAGACTATGACAAACATTTCTAAGTACTATTTGTAAGCACAGTTCATCAAGTCCATTAAAGCTGCTGGGGCACTGGTAAGACCAAAGGACATGACTAGGAATTAAAAATGACAATACCGAGGATGGAAGGCTATTTTCATAATGTCAGATTCTCTGACTCTGAGCTGATGATAGCCTTAACTGAGGTCTAATTTTGAGAAAAACTGTTACCCTGAAGTTGGTCAACCAAGTAATAAATTCGGGGAAGTGGATACTTGTTCTTAACTGTGACTTTATTGAGCTAACGGTAATCAATGCAATTTCTGAAAGAACTTTCTTTATTGCACACGGATAAGACTGGTGCACCCCACGAGAAAACATTGGGTATGATGAATCCCTTATCTAAGAGATCCTTTAATTGCTCTTTTAATTATCTGAGTTCTGCAGGTGCCATTCTACATAGTGGAATAGATATAAGTTGAGTATCTAGAAAAAGATTAATGCCAAAGTCTATTTCCCTTTTGGGAGGAATTCATAGAAGAACTTCGGGAAAGAAATCTAAATAATCATTCACAACTGGGATTGATTCAAGACTGGGAGTCTCAGATTTAGATTCCTTAACATGAACATGATGAGAAACACATCCTTTTGATATCATTTTCCTTGCCCGAAGGTAGGAAATAAGATGACCTCTGAAAGCTGAAGTACTACCCCTGTTTACTAGGATAGGTTTAGTCATAAACAGTAACTGGACAACTCAATTTTTGCAGTCAACTGTGCCATAGAAGGAATGAAGCAAATTCATGATGAGAATGACATCAAAATTAGTGATCTCTAATTCGACTAAGTCTACTGAGGTGACTTTCTAAAATATCATAATCAGACAGTTTCTATATACCCACCGGGCTGTGAGTGTTTTTCATACTATGGTAGAGAGTGAAAAGGACTTTGCTAGTATTTTAGGACTGACTCCAAAATCAAATTCTATGTAAGGGCTAACGAAAGATAAGAAATCTCCTAGATCTAGAAGAGCATAAACATGTAAGTGAAAGATTTGTAACATACCAGTAACCACATTTTGAGAAGTTTCCTGATCTTGCCGGGACTTATGAGCATAAAGTCTATTTGGGCGTTGCCCACTAGTAGCACAAAAGTGGTACCCTATTGATTTGGGCGACCTAACTGGGCTGAGAAACAATTCTGCTGACCGTGATAAACTGAATGGGGACAATCCCTAACTCTGTGGCCTGGATAGACATATCCAAAATAGACATCAGTGCTAGCTCTGCAAACACCCTTGTGGTTCATACCACAAGTCTAACAAAGGGGATTAGTTTAGGCATTGCTGACACTGCCCTGAGTCTTAGAGCCTGGCACCCTATATCTATTGCCATCACTAAATTTTGGCAATGAAGCACTAGCTGAAGGAGGAGACGGAATAGATGACTTATAATAAAATCGATAATGATTCCCTCCTTTTAATTTAGGCTGAGAAAAGTTTAAACTACCGGTCCTTGCTCTTTTATTTTGCTTCTCCCTCATCTTAATCTTTTGGTTTTTTATCTACTAAGCATGTGTCATAAGCCCGTCTATGTTTATATCATTATTCAACATCAGAGACCTACACTCATTGACCATACTATTATTCACTCCAGAAACCAACTACTCACCTTGGCCCACTATCTGCCACTACATGGGTAGCATATCTGGCAAATTGAGTAAACTTAAGAAAAAACTCTTTCACTGTCATGTTACCCTACCTGAGGTTGATAAATTCTAACACTTTATCTTCTCTCATATATTAGGTAAAGAATCTATTAAGAATATGGTGTCAAACTTCTCCCACTCTATAGATCCTGCATCAATTGATCTCTCTAACTTCCACTACTTAAACAACGTATGAGAAACATCCTACAAATAATATGCAACTAAATCAGCACTATCACTAGAAGTAATCTCCATAATATCCCTAACATTCTGAACTTGATCATGAAATTCCTGACGGTCCTCATCTTTCTTAGAACCAAACAAAGGATGGTGGATTCATTCGGGTGAATTATCGAATCCTGGCTGTAGCTGAATTAGCCAATAGGTTAGCCAAAATGATAGTTGGTCATTTATTCTGAGTAGCAACTGACTGAGCATAAGTAGTGAATGCAGCTCCAAACTCTGCATTAGAGATATGTTCGCCCAAATGTTTTTCGGGCTGAGGGCCTAACTGATTTCCAATTCTCTTCTTGGGAAGCATATTCTTTAAACGGAAGAGAAAAAGATTAAACTAAGAAATTAAGTTGAGATTATGCTCACTGGCATGACATGAATACTTAAAGAAGGGAAACTATTCCTAAAACATCTTATAGCCTCGTACACATAAATATGGCGCGCAACACACCCATGTGTAAGACTTTACTAGATACGACTTTCAGACTTCCTAGGACACTATTGAACCTTAGGATTTGATACAAATTTTGTAACGCCTTTAATCTAGTACCCAGAATGCTAAATAGTCCTCATGACCATAAAGTACCACAAGCTAACCGATTGTGGATATCTCTACCGGAGAACTTCATAACATATTGTATAAATTTCGAAATAAAGGCTGAGAGGCCATAAGATTCAAAACTAATAAAATATAATATCTTAAAGTATGGTGTATCAATACCAAAACAAACTGAAATAAAACTATCTGAACATACTGTAGTAAAAAAGCCTCTAAAACTGATCTGCCTGAATAAGGAGTTGATGGAACATCTCCCCACCTAACTTCACTGACTAAAATAAATTAAGTAATGAAGAAATAAAGTAACGATCATGTCCTCAAAGGATAAGGACTCACTGCTAACTCTGACTGCAGAAACTGGAATGCTATTGATGCTCTAGACCTCGTGCTTCTGAACCTATGGTACAGAATGAAATGTGAAAGTGCAAATGCATTAGTCCTATTGAATGTACTAGTATGCATATGTGGTAGGATGAATGCAAAGGGTTCAAATGAATAAGCAATGCTAATTGATGCTTTAACATAAATATGAGAATACATGCATAAATAAGTGACTATTACTAAATTTTAGATGGAACTGACTACTAAGTCTTATTACTGATAACATGAGTTACTAGTAACTGATATAACTGATACTAACTGACTATATCTGACAATCTAGGTTTGAATAGAACAAGGTAAGTTTCGTTCTATTCTGATTTGACTATAAGTTCGGTTTTGTGATGATTTGACTATATCTAGCAGTCCTCAAATCTGAAGAACAATTTGAGTTCTTTTACTAAGACTGAGACTGTGGGAAGTAGTCATCTAACCTACATGCCCTAAATAATGCACTATAGCTGAGTTGGGGTCCATTCTGTAACCCCGATTGGAAGGGTGTCAATACCGCACCACTAGTAAATATAAGTTATAGGTGACCCGCATCTAGCAGTGTACCCAAAAGAGAATGGTGGGACCCTCATCTGATATTGTTTATCCACATCATCAACCATCATTTGTCAATATTGATATCCCAAACTATGCTAGCTACATAGTTCTGGAATGTAAGGATTACTTCTAAGAATCACAAACTCAACTATTAGTGTGTGTCCTCATCCTTGGGTTCACTCGGTGCTAAATCCTACTCCCATCTGAATAGACACTGAACATGATTAACTTAACTGAACTAGATTAAATTCATTGAGTTTCATTAACTGACAAATTACTATTGAGATTACTGAACTACTAAGATTTTTGAGATTACTAGGATTACTAAGTTTACTGAGTTTTCTTGAGTCACATTAATGACTGAATTCTACTGAAGATGGTTTGACTGAGGATATCGTAAAATCATGACAATGGCACTAGGAACATAGATAAATTTTCAGGAATAAGTACCCCCAGGACATTGATAGAGGTAAACTAACAAGGCATGATTTTCTTGAATACATGACCAACATCAACAATCCATAATACAATAAGATAGGGATTTCATGAAGTGCATGGTTATCATAATCTTATACATGGTAGGAATGCATATACTTAATGTCAAAATTTCATACTCTACCATCATGAGCATTCCAACAAACATCTACATTGCACATCAATAGTATGGGAGCCATTTAAACATAAGGGTAAAATATGAATCCATCACATAAATCACAATTGAGCTATATTACATGATGTCTAGTCTCTTAGTAATTTTATCAAACACTTAGGTTGCATGACTTAAGTCATAGCATAATCATCAAATTAACATATCTTAACCAACTAAAATTCATGGTTTTCAACTCACATGATAACATATTTTCATAAAAACAAATAAAGATTCCAACTTGGGAATCATACAATAACAACCACATGAACATAATCAACCCATAACATGAATATCATTATACGTAGTTTAGAAATTTATTCTTGGGCTTCATATATGAAAGGAATCCATGAATGAACACTATGCATACCTTAGTACGATTCTACAAAGATTTATGTTGGAATTTTCTTAAATTGGAATCCCTAATTGAGAACCCTAACTTATTCTTGAGAGAATTTTGAGAGAAGTTACTGTATTTTTATTGAATTGGGGCTAAATACCATGTTATAGGCTCATATAATGGTGGTAAATACCTATTCTGCTATTAAAATAAATCTAAAATGGGGTGTTTACATCACTTGGGCCATAAGATATGCACTGCACAACTTATCCCATAAGCTAGGTTGTGTGGCACACAACTTATCGCTTAAGTTAGGTTGTGCATTGCACAACTTATGGAATAAGTTAGATTGTGCATCGCACAACTTATGGAATAACCATTCCTATATCCTTAGGTGATTTGTTAGGCGACGCACTCCACTTTGGAAAACCATAATTCTTTTCTCGGGTGTCAGATTTTGGTAAAATTAGTATTGTTGGAAGCTAATGCGATTCTCTACTATTTTGTAGTTCTAAATCTACAAAAATACCATACATACATCAAGTTATGCTCATTAAAAGATGAATCTTGTGAAATCAAATACTAAAACTTGATGGATTCTAAAGCTCTTAGCTTTCCTTACTCCGAGTGACTCTTATGAACATACTTAACACAGTATAAGCTATCTTCTCATTATTACACTCATTGTAAGTCATGTACTCAAATATGAATCACTGGATAGGAGGTTTCATATGTAGGAACCATGGTTCATTTTCTAGCTTAGAAATGTATGGGTAATACAACTATCCAGTGAAGTCTGAGAAGATAGATATTGATGACATTCCATCTTACCATCAGCAGACTAATTAGTTAGAAAAATATAGGGTAAAGGAAGGAGAATAAGTGGTTAAATTAATTCAAAAACCACTCCCTCCATTTTGTCATTGATTGAATAAAAAGGTTGATGACACAAAATTTAGCAAGTTCATGGCAATGCTAAAAAGTCGACTACGAATATGCCTTTAATAGAGGAACTTGAACAAATTCCTGGTCATCCTAAATTCATAAAGGATCTTTTCACAAAGAAATAGATGGTTAGCTATGAATTGGTGGACAATCATCACCATTGTAGTGCAATTTCTATAAGATTCTTTTTGCAAAAGAAAGTGGATCCTTGAGCATTTACGATCCCGTGTGCTATTGGATCGCTGGATTTTGAAAAGGACCTGTATGATCTTATGGAAACTATTAATCTGATGCCATTGGCAGACTATAAGAAATTGTGTTTGGGAGACCCCATGCCTACTAATATAAGACTTATTATTCCAGATAGATTAGTGAAGCAGCTAGTTGGTATATTATATGATGTGCTTGTGAAAGTGGCTATTTTTATTTTTCCCACCAACTTTGTGATCCTGGATTGTGAGGTGGACTTTAAAGTACCCATAATCTTGGGAAGACCTTTCCTCATAACTGGGAGTGTGTTGATTGACTTACAAGCAAATGAGATACAGTTTATGGTCAATGATGACGTAGTCTGATATGATATTTTTCAGTCCATAAATCAACACAAGAAGATAAGTGTATTCTACATTATAGATGTATATTATGAAAATGAGCAAGAGGTACCGATAGAATAAAAATTTATTGTTGAAACTTTTGTTGTGGTATTGATGAACTTTGATAGTAAAGGTATTGAAGAAAATAAGGAGACATTGTGTGACCTGAAGAGAATGGTATCATATTTATATGCTCCCAAGAAGATGGATTTGGACAACAAAATCATCCAAAACAATCGTCTAAACCTTCTATTGAAGATCCACCTGTGTTGGAGTTGAAGGAGCTATCGAGTCATCTTCGGTATGTGTTTCTAGGTAGTGGACAAACCTTACCTGTGATTATTGTAATAGACTTAGGTGAGAAGTAGGTGGATGCCCTTATTTTTGTGCTCATGAGATACAAAATTTCTATAGGACGGATGATAGATAATATTATTGGTATTTTATTAGGTATTTGTACCCACTAAATTCTGTTAGAGGAAGAGTGCACACCAACTATGAAACATCAACACAGATTAAATCCATCAGTGTAAGAAGTAGTTAAAAAGGTGATTATTAGATAGCTTGATGGAGAAGTAGTGTACCTCATCTCCGAAAGCAAGTGGGTGAGTCCTATGCAATATGTGCCCAAGAAAGAGGGCATGACTGTAGTTGCTAATGAGAAGAATTAGTTGATTCTTCTTAGGACAGTGACTGGGTGGAAAGTGTGCATAGACTATTGAAAGTTGAACTCGTGGACATTGAAGGATCCCTTCCTCATTCCTTTCATGGATCAGATGCTTGATCGTTTAGTAAAAAAGGGTTGTTATTGCTTCTTGGATGTGTATTCGTGATGCAATTAGATTTCAATTTCCCCAAAAAATTAGGAGAAAACAAAATTCATATGCCTTTATGGAACGTTTGTATTTAAGCAAATGTTGTTCGATTTGTGTAATGCACCTAGCACATTCAAATGGTACATGATGTCTATCTTCCTCGACATAGTGGAGGATACATTTGATGTGATCATGGATGATTTTTTTGTAGTGAGTGATTCATTTGAGCTATGTCTGGTAAATTTGAGTAGAGCACTACAGAGATGCAAAGAATTCAATTTTGTGCTTTAACAGGGAGAAATTTCACTTCATGGTGACAGAGGGTATTTTTTTTTGGATATATAATGGTTGATTGGGCAAAAGTAAATATGATAGAGAACTTACCCTCCTATCTCTATGAAAGGAGTTTGTACTTTCTTAGGGTATGCTGGATTCCACCACCAATTTATTAAAGACTTCTCCAAAATTGCAAATCCACTGTGTAAATTGTTGGGAACCAAGGTGGTGGTTCATATAAATCATGCTTCCTTGAGATATTTGATGGTAAAGAAGGGTTCTAACCCAAGGTTAATTAGATAGATGTTGCTTGTACAGAAGTTTGACTTTTAGGTCAATGATAGGAAAGGATGTGAAAATCAAGTCGCAGACCATCTATCCAGGCTTGAGGGAGATAAAGCAATCACTGATAAATATGAAATGATGATTCATTCCCTGATGAGTAAATCTTGGTTGTTATGCTTAAAAGAGTGTCTTGGTATGTGGACTTTCCCAACTACGTCGTAAGAGATTTTATGCCTGAGGATCTTCCTTTCATCAAAAAAGGAAATTCCTCCATGGTGAAAAAAGTTATTTCTGGGATGATCCATACCTATTTAGATGTTTACGGATAATATTATCAAAAGATACATCCTATAAGTTGATATGCTGAATATTTTGGAAGCCTGCCATGCTTCCCTAGTTGGGGGTCACCATGAAGATGATTGCACTGCAAGAAAAGTGATGCATAGTGGCTATTATTAGCCAACCATATTCAAGGATGAATACGAAATTGTGAAGAGATTTGACCAGTGTTAGAGGCAAGGCTCAATTTTAAAGCACCATGAGATGTCCGTTACCAAAATGCTAGATGTTGAATTGTTCGATGTCTGGGGTATTGATTTCATGGGGAACTTCATCAGTTCCTATAGGTTGAAATACATCTTCGTTGTTATGGACTATGTATCCAAATGGGTTGAAGCTATTGCTCTAGCTGACAGTGAAGGTAAGAAAATGGTTGCTTTTCTAAAAAAGAACATCTTCTCTCACTTTGGAGTAGCACATACTATCATAAGCGATGGAGGATCCCATTTTTGCAACAAAGTGTTTCGATCTTTCTTTGAAAAATATGGGGTGAAGCAACATAAAGTAGAAATTCCATGCAACGCAGAAACCTATGGGCAAGTGGAGATTTTAAATAGGGAGATAAAGGGTATCGTAGCTAAAATAGTGAACGCAAGTAGGCAAGATTGGTCATGAAATCTCGATGATTCCTTGTGGGTGTATTGGACTACTTCCAAGACACCCATTGGGATGTCACTGTATAAGCTGGTCTATAAGATAGCATGTCATTTGTCTATAGAGCTGGAGAATAAGGATATATGGGCACTGAAAAGGTTAAATCTAAACTTAAAGGAGGAAGTAGATCTAAGACTGGGGCAACTTGAGATAGATGTATTTCATCTTGGGGAATATGAAAGAGCAGACCTATAAGGGAAAGAATAAAGAAATATCATGATCGGTGGATTGAAAAGCGAGATTTTTAGAAAGGCAATTAGGTATTATTCTTCAACTCCAGATTGAATCTCTTCCTAGGTAAACTTAGGTCTAAGTGGTCTGGCATATTTAAAGTTGCACACATCTACTCATCTAGGGTAGTCGAACTTGAAAACAAAGATGGAAGCATCTTATAAGTAAATAGGAAATAAGTCAAGATATATATCGGTCTAATGGACTTGGTTAAATGCTTAAGTATAGCTTATCTTTCTGAAGTATCAGTAATTGAAATAACTGAGTCATGCTATGACAATAAATCAGGCGCTAATGGGATGCAACCCACAATGTGTTGTTGTAAGTATAGTAAGAATTATACTTTTCTTTTGGTGCAATTTGATGTGTTTGATGAAGTATGTAGGGATAAGAACTCAGGAAAATAAGATTTGATCAAGTTGAGGGATGTTGACAAGAATATTGATGGACAGTCAGTGCCCTAACAGACCGTCAATGAAACTGTCAAAGCCAATTCTAAAAAATGGAAATTCTAGATAAGTCTTGACGGCTAAGTCGACGGACCATCACACTCCCGACAAACCATCAAATCCACGGTCAACATTGAGCTTAAAAATTTTGGTTCTGGAGAAGAGATAACGGAGACCACGATGGGCCACCAACCATATAACAAACCGTTAAATTCACCATCACAGGAAATCAAAAGGAACCCAGTTCTGCTAAGGCTTGACGGTATAACTGACAGACCAACAGGTAGCCCGTCAATCAAACCCTAGCTTTTAAGTGAGCAGATCGGGTTAGTAAAGGGCTATTTAGTTATTTGGATCAGATCAAAATTCTATTTAATAGATAATGGCAGTCAGTTACACACACGTTCCCTCCTCTTTAACTCCCATAACCATTGAACTTCCTGTATATTCATTATTGAATTCAAATACATCTTATCTTAGGACTTTTCATCTCTTCTATTCTCCTATTTAAACCATCTGTCCTTCTTCTTTTCTGAGCAAAATCAAAGTTAACTCACTCACTGAGAAATTGATTAGCATAGTTTGTAAGTTTTACAAGTCAGGGTATTGATTAACACTTCAAGAACAAGGCATGATCAAAACTCCACTTTTGTTTTCAAAATGAAGAACATGAATAGTATAAGTGTGATAATGGTTGAAATAATTCCTTCTTTTTGCTGATGTTATTCCTCCAATTTTATCGACTCTGGTAAATAATATTTTGGGTGAATTCTGAGTAACCCATGGCCAAAAAATAGTGGAAATAGAATTCAAAGGTTCAATTAACATGGTGATTGTGAGCTTAATGATAAAATGTACGGGGGGACATTCTGTTTGTTCGACTTGATTGTTGAATATCGGTTCAATTTTTTTATTTTTGGACTGACTAAAATGAAAACCATAGCTAAACAAAAATTATTTCGGTTTGGTTTGGTTTTTACAAATTTGGTTTGGTTATTTTGGATTTTTAATTCGATGTTTAAGATTAAAGTAGTGATCATTTAAAATTGGTGATTTTTCTAGAAAAATAATCTTTTTTTTCAAAACAATTTTTCATTCCCAAATATAATTAATTCAGTAGGCATGAAATATCCAAAAATATCGACCTCTCTGAGTCATCGCCATTGGCGTGAAGGCAGTGGCCGAACTCGGCAGCGACTGCTAACAGCAGTGATGAATTGAGCAAACGATTGTCGTTGGCGATGTTGAAATTTTAAATGAATTGACGAACTGAGGATGGTTGAGCGTTGTTGGAGCCTTCACGTTAATGTTAGGGCCTAAAGCAAAGCAGTATATTAGGATTTAGGGTTTCTAAATGATTATAATTTATATATTTATATCAAATTATATTATATTTTTAGTATATTTACATATACATAAAATTTTATATATATATATATATTATAATATTTATTTATAGAATTTTGGTTTTTTGGTTTATCCGAATTCTTTTCTTGTAAATCCAAAAACCAAACCCTTTAACAAAATTTCTAAGATTTGAAACCAAAACCAATCCAAAAAATCAAACCAAAATTAAATTTCGGTTTGGTTTTTTGGTTTTTTTGGTTTTACCCAAAATATGCCAAGACCTAATAAAATGCATACTAGGTGTTCGTAAAATTGCCAAAAAGAAAGAGAAAATAAAAAATTCAAGTAGACGGCCAAACCGACGAACCGTCAGGCTCCGGACGGACCATCAGATTGCCCGTCAACTGGCTTCAGGACAACTGTCTCACGGGTTAAGCTATGATAGGCTTGTTTCTGTCAGGCCCCTAACGAATTGTCAACTTGATTTTCAAAAAGTTCCTAAACAAATGCTTCATTGCTTAAGTTGTGACAGACACCTTGACGGACCGTCAGACCCCTAACGGACCGTCACACTGTCCGTCAACGCAACTCTGAACATAATTTATTTTTTCTTTAAATTCAAAATTGATGGTTTGTTCTCTGTGCAGGAAAATTGGAAAGAAAATTACCACTACACAGAGGTGGTGGTAGAGCTCAACAATCAAGGAGTAAAGGTGACCCAACACATAGTCAGGAAGTACCAGCCTTCAACACTCGTCAGTGGTCAACTTTAGTAATTTCCCAGTGTAAGGAGGGGACCAAAACTAATAGCAATAGTAATACTACTTAAAGCCCCAATGAGTAAGGGGTTAACATATCAAACCCCCGACCAAGTTGAGGAATCAGAAGCTGAGGATACTAATGTATTTTAAAAAAAAGACCCTCAAATGCAGGAAGTAATTAGGTGACAGATTGAAGGAGCATGACATAAATGTCCTGATGGGCTTGAACCAATAGCAAACAGGCAAATAAAGAGGTCTATCTCAGAGGAGAACCAAATTATATCATCTGAGCTACATGAGTACCTAAAGTTTGAGAAATGATTTAATGAGTACGAATTAGGGTGGATGAGCAGATATGCAAGGCCTACAACCCCAATATCATACGATAGTTTTTCGTCAATTATTTGGCACTAGTATAGAAGGATTTTCCCAAAGAAACAAAAATTTCATATTTGCCTAACAAGGAATTAGTTTTAGTAAGAGGGGTCAACATTGATATCTCTATCCACACGCTGAATCAGATGCTATTTGGGCTTGACTCTGCAGCCTCGACTACCGTACCAGAACTTTAGCCTCATCTAACTGTGGGCTCCACCTAAAGGCCTTTATTATATAGGCTTCTCACTATCGATGGTAACTCATCATGGGCACTTTATCATAAAGAACACATTGCAATATTTTTCCTCAGCTTCTGAGCTAAGTTTTGGTGGGCTATTTTCAGACTGCAATTGATGTCAACAGGGCGAGATGCTAACTTGGTCAGTCACAGGGCAGTGTTGGTTGCTAGTTTGGTTCCCGGGATAAAGATTGACTTTGGCCAAATTATTGCTGATGAGTGGTATATTTGTGCACACAAAGTGGAAAAACTCCCATGTTTGATCACGAACCTTTGAAGGCAAGCAAATGTGCCTTTAATTAAAAGGGTTGACAATGAGGTTCGAGCAATTCATAGGTAGGATATTGTAAGAATGAAGGATGACTCAAAATTTAAGATGCGAGTCAATAAGCCACCTTTCTATCAGTCACAATCAGCTCCATCCCCAAGGACATCTGAGATCCCCACAGTTATGCTATTACCAATTACCACTTATGTGCTACTAGATTATGTGCCTCCTGATGCTTTTATAGGGTCAGCTTCTATGCCTCAGGTGGGAGAGACTACAAACTTGACATTTATACCACCTCAATACTCTAAATAACGACTGAGACAATATAATTTTGCAAAATCCATAAGGTCCCAGAAGAAATTAGAAAAACAGTTGAACACATGGGCAAAGAAGTTCAAGACATTTGTTGACTACATCATTGGTGAAGCTTTAAAGCCATATCAGAATATTTAGGCCAGAATAGATAACATAGAAGAACGTATAAACAAATGGATGGACACGCTATCAGTGCCAGATTTTACAATATTAGTGGCAGAGTTTAGGCCAGCACAAGCTGAAATTTTTTAACTAAAAAGGAAGCCAATACAGTCTGCTTTTGATCCCAAATTGATAATCAGCGATAAAGATGAGGGTGTTGTTGATATTATGGGAAATCCACTTAAAGATAAAGGTAAGTAACTTGATGAGAGTGCTAATAGAAAATATTAAAGGAGAAGGAGGTGAGAGGATACGATACCGGAGGAAAGAGAAGCTAGAGATGTGAAGAAAGCTATCAAGAGGTCGAGAAGGGTAAAAGCAAGAAGGTAGAAAAAGATTGTTGATGAAGCAGCAAGAGTATTCACTAGTTCATCCCTACTGAGGTGTCCCACACCTGATCTGGTCCTTTTTTAGATACCTTTAATTTAGGAGAAAGCTATTTTGAGCACCCCTACCATCATTAGGGTCACTCATGTTGCACCTGAGGCAAAAGAAGCCTCACCAAATTTGATTGACTCACAAGCCTTAGAGGATTTATAAGTATTTAACTCCCTTGTACTTTACTATTAATTCATTTGAGGACAAAGCATTTTGTTTAGTGGGGTGGGGTTCTTATTATGTTGTCGGTCACCACGGGGGTTTTTGTTGCCTGTGTTCTTTTCCTCTCGAATGCTATCTAGTAGAACCGGTATGTTTAGGTTGTCATTTATTTATCTTACAAATTGTGGTGTAAATATCATGTATTAATTATAAATGCTTCATGTTCTTCTCCTTTAGAACCTTTTGTATGTATGTGTAACTAATGACGTGGCAGAATACTATAAATAGCTTGTATTTGAGTAAGATTTTCTTTGTCACTTGATGTATGTTGAGCAACCATTTTGAATCTATAATTATCATTAGTATGCAAAGATTAAGTAAGAATGATCATGTGATGTAAACCCAAGAGCTTGTAGGATAAGTTTTAGCTCATTGCCATGCGTGTGTGAGTATATTGATATAGTTCTTGCATGGTATATATAACTAGAACTGTCCTGATTCATTTGTGTTACTTTGTGGCTGATTTAATAGGATAGGATAGCAAGCCTCCTTAAGTTGTAGTACACTTAACCCTAAAAACCCCACTAAAAATATGTAATTTCTTTCCTTTGCATCCATTTTGAGCTTTTGCTATTATTTATTCAGTCCTAACAATAATTCTAATTCACTATCAGTAGGATGTTAGCACCTAGTTTTGGACCTGGTCTAGTAATGGATATTGTGCACCTTAACTTAGGTAAAATGCCTAAGTTGAGGGTAGCTACTGCTGGGATGTTGGTTCTAATGTAAGTGGGTTGGAGTATTGAAAGAAAATATCTCATCTGGCTTTGATCTAATTAGATAATGTGTAACTCAACTGAAAGTATCAGCATAAGTTGAGAGTGGTTGATGTAGACCCAAAAAACTAGGGTTACTGTTAAAATGTGGATTAATAGAATGGATTGTAAGTGAAGTAGAATAGTGGTAGCCATGGTGAGTAGCTATCATAAGTGAATAGAGTGAAATCTGAACTTGAAGTCACTTTACCAAAGTTAGTCCTCACCTATCATCGAAAACTCATTACAATCCATAGAACGCCCTGTTTTATCCTTGCAAATCAACTATAGAGGAGAATTAGATGAGAATGGCAAGCTTATGGGTGTATATGTTGTGTTTGCAACTTCTGTTGTGAGAGTGAGAGTCTTAATTATTTGTCCACAAATTGATAAAGTATGGTAGACTTCTTTGACTGTGAGGGAAACCTGAGCTATACTTGTGTTATGGATCTCTATAGGAAATTGCATCTATGATCATGTACATGCTGAATTTTAAATAGTGTTAGCTGTGGATTCTGATGTGTTGAATTTGCATGAGTTAGGTGGATATTCAGTGGCTGAATCATGTATAGCTTCATGGTAAAATGCCCATTATGGCTTTTGTTCATGCCTACGATATAGTGTTCAGTTGCTTTAGGACATACAACTATCTTAAGTTGAGGATGTTGATGTTCTGGCTATTAACAAACCATTTTACATATTTTACATGGGATAATGAGTCTATTTAAGAAACTATTAGTGTATTTGATGCTGGGTTTTAATGTTTTCAGGTTAAGAACTTAGATGAAGAGATAACATGGAAAAATGGATGAAACAGGAACAAAAAAGAGAATGATGACCAAACTGATGTGCTATCAACCATGTGATGGAGCACTAAAGTCTTTGTCAAATCTAAACAAATATGAACAATGGATAACCCAAGTGACGATCTAAGTGACCGACCATCAAAACTCTGACAGGCCACCAACCTGGCCATCAAACTAAGATAGAAAGTGGTTCCTCTAGTGATCAAGCGACGGTCCAAGTGACAGACCGTCAGACCAGTCATGGCCCTTCAACATGACCATCACTTCTTAAATAGAATGAAGAAGCTTGGGACCTTGAATAACGGTTCAACTGAAAGACCGTCAGGCCATAGACAGGCCATCAACTTGGCCGTCAACTGTGTTGCAGCAATACAGAGTTCATATTTGAAATCCCCATTACCTGGGAACATATAAATACATAGTCTAGGTTTAGATTAGGTATCTTTTTTTCATTCATCTTTATCTGATTTTAAACTTTTGAGTAACTTATATCATATTATTCTCTGAGAAAGAGCTAAAATTATAGATCTGAACACTATTCACTATTCTTCTTTTGAGATCAAGAACAATTCTGGGGATATTCTTGTAAGTAATTCCTTAAATTATTTATGAGAAATACAATTAAATCTTATTCTCTTTAAATAATGTGTAGCTAAAGCTTCCATAACAAGGGTTATGGGAGTTTAATGTTATTGGTTGCTTAGGGTTGTGAGATAACATGAATTCTGCAACTAATTACAACTGTATAAATTCCTCTTCATTAATATGATATTTCTTTCTTGAAAACTCGAAGGGTGAGCCAAAGAACACCACTTGTTTGAGTAGAAATGTGTCTGTTCGGAAAATAGGAGATTTACAAGGATCTCAAAGGTTTTAACCTTTGGGTTAAGGGTTGATGCGTTAACAGGATTAACTCACTTGAGAAATCAATTGAACATATCAATGTATTATTTAAGTTTGAGAAAATGTAGGGATAATCATCTATTAAGGTTGAGAAACGCATAGATGAACTTTAAAGTTCAATAATTCTTGCAATTGGAATTTGGTACGTATGGATTTGGGATAACTCACAACCTTTATTGCTGCAACGTCTTGGTGAACATAATCCAAGATTCTTCATTCTCAATGAATCAAAACTTACAAGTATTCTCATTAGTTGGAACACTATTTACTACAAGCATATTTCACTATTAAAAAAAAAACCCTTTACTATGGAACCTGCTATCAACCGTCCATTAATAATTATATGACTTAATTAGCACAGTATTCTCTGTGGGATTCGACCCCAACATAGTTGGGTTTTATATTTTTTTATGAACATTTACGATTTCTAACGAGAGTTATAATTTGGGTGTATAAGTACCACCACGATGGCCCCCAACTAGTGATAAATGACAAACCTCAAGAATGTTCATCATCTCCACTTCATGGATGCACTACAAATCACACCATCACACAAATTTGAAAAAGGTAAGGCTCATCATAGAAAAACTTTCTCAACTTAATCATAAACCTCTTATGAAGGATAGGTCTTCTGGGATAAGATTACTTGCCAAATAGTTGGAAAAATCAGCAAACTAGGGTATTTAGATTTGAGATGATGCCAAGACCCGCTCATCTGGAAAGTATCATCTATTTCAAGCTCATACCCTACTTTCTACATTGCCTCCTCCTCAATCCTAGATAAGTGATCTGCAACTTGGATTTTATTGCCTTTACGGTCCTTTACCTCAAAGTCAAATACCTCAAGGATGCATGTTCAGTGTGAACTATGACTTTGGTTCCAATCAAGTCAGATGATAATTTTTCAAAGGTAAAAACCACAGCAAGAAACTTCTGCTCGATAATTGTATAGTTCTTTAATGTGGGCTTTAATGCCTTATTGGTATAAAAACTTTGATAAAATATCTTCACTGATCTTTAACCTAGGACAATAACTAAGGCCACTCTAATTGCATCACACATAACATCAAACAAAGTAGACCAATATAGGGGCACAATGATAGGAGATGAAATCAACTACTTCTTAAGGCACTTGAATTCTTTAAGACATCTATCATCAAATACAAAATTCACCTCTTTCTTTGAAAGCTTGCATAGAGGATTTAAAATTTTAGACAATTCCTTGATGAACTTCTTATAAAAGCCTACATAGACCAAATATCTTCATATACCTCTAGTTGAGACTGGTAATTGCAACTTTTTAATTAACTCTATCTTAGCTTTGTGCACCTTAATGCCCTATTTGGAGATCTTGTTCCTGAGAACAATACATTCTCTTACCGTAAAATAGCATTTTTCCCAATTCAGTACCAAGTTGCAGTCTTTATATCTATACAGTGCAATGGCTAGATGGGCTGAACTATCTCTGAAGGGTTCCCCACATTCAGAAACATCATCGATGGAGACCTCGATCGTGTCCTCTACCATGTATGAGAATATAGCCATCATGCATCTCTTAAAGGAGATAGGAGCATTATATTACCTGAATGGCATTCTCTTGAATCTAGAAGTCCCATAGAGGTAAGAAAATGCTCACTTTTCTTGGTTTGCGGGAGCAATAGTGATATAATTGTAACTCGAGTACCCATCAAAAAGACAATACCAACCTTTTATTACTAGTCTATCTAGCATCTGATCTATAAAAAGCATAGAGAAATAGTCCTTTTGTGTCCAGGTATTCAGCTTTCTATAATCAATACAAACTCTCCAACCAGTCATCGATAACATGGGCACAAGTTCATTCTTCGCGTTGGAAAATACTATAATTCCACCATTCTTTAGCATATAATGCATCAGGAAGACCCACTTGTTGCCTGCAATGGGTTAAGCCACTCAAGTATCTAATCACTTGATAATTTATTTCTTTATAACCTCCTTCATCGGAGGGTTTAATACTGATGCTCAATGTTAGCAACTTATTTCAGCTCAAGTGATATTTTGTGAGTAGAATTTGCATAATATCTTCTATGCTCTATCCAATGGCTCTTTTGAACCTCTACAATTTGGATATCAATGCTTCTAACTGTGACTCTACCAAATTGCAGCTATGATCATTGGTAACCTATTGTTAGCTCCTAAGAATAAATACTGAAAGTGAGATTGGAGGGCCTTCAATTAGATACTGGCACCTCCTCAATTGATGGTTTACTAGAAGGCATGGATCTATATTTTAAATTAAGAGATAGCTTTTTTGGAGCATAATTATAAGAATCTCTACCATGCAATGATTTAACCATCTCATCATATTCTTTGATGTCGTCACTCCCAAAATTCATGATTACCACAGCTAGCTCATTAACTCCAAGACCCTATCCAATGGGCACATCCGGTGCATCAATGTCATCATTAATAGTTTCTTTCACCAACACTACCCACATATCATCTGGTTGCTACACTAATTGACATTTATAAAAATCCACTTGCTCATCCTTTAGTATGAATGTCATCTATTCCAACTCCATATCAATTAGTTCCCTACACATGGCAAGGAAAGGTCTACCCAATATAACAGGTGCTTGAATGTCCACCTCATAGTTAAGAATCTTGAAATCAACTAGGAATGTAAACATTGCCACCTATACTACTACATCACACAAAACAACCACCAATTTGTTCATAGATGAGTTGGCCATCAACAACTTCATAGTTGTAGGTTTGAGTGTCCCCATCCCCTATAGCTTGTATATAACTAGTGGTAATAAATTTATCACAGCTTCTAAGGAACACAAAGACTACTTGATGTTGAAGGGCCCAGTAGATCACATAATAGTGAATGCTCTAGGGTTCTCTTTCTTTCTTAATAAGGGTAAGGAAGTAATTGCACCATAATATTTCACATTATCATTAGGATCATCAACCTTACCCTTGCAGTTATAATTCTCAAAATCATTATCAATACGTGTCAATTTCTCAGACTTTACCTCAGGTGTATCATTAATCATTGTGCAATCATTATATTACTCCTTGTTAGGAGGCTCAAGAAGATCAATAGTACAAACACCACTTCTATTAGTGATTTCTTAACAATGACCGATGTTTAGATTCTAAACTATGTTGCTTAAAAGATCACCCAACTGCCTCTAATGTAAAGTAGCAAACATCTACCCAATCTGTTTCTTTAAATGCTTGATTACAGTCGTATATGACTCAACCTTTTGTGTCAGACCTGAGATATCATCCAGAATCTTCTTAAGGAAAGTCTCCTAAATTTCAAGACCCTTCATAAGTTTGGACAACAACACCTCTATTCTTGATTCAGTATGTCGATTGCTTAGTGAAATATGGTATCTCGCTTCTCCCTATAATCATCTTTCCTCCTCCAATCACAATCATACTCCTTACTTTGATCTCAATATCTATCCCTATTATAGTTCTAACCATGGTTTCCTTGACTTTTTTCTTTAAAACCCGCCAATTCACTATCAAGATACTTAGCCTCCTCTTCTAAATCAAAATCGTATGCTCTAGAGATTAAACCCTATGCACTTACCATATTTACCATCTAAAAATTCAGTTTGATGAACTTTTTAGTTAGAAACAAAATATCAATCCTTAGTTGAGAAATATCTTTCACCACAGAATTATCCACTACTCTATAATCATCATAAGCTCGAATGGCATAAGTTCCAACACCCTTCTCAGCCTTCAAGTATGTCACCCTCATTTGGTGAGAGAGATCAAATCTATAACCTTATATTATTCATTCTAAAATAATCTAATAAATGCTTCACTAGTGATTGTGTATGCCATACCTCGAGAACTAATGTTCTAGGTTGTATAAAATATCTCCAGCAAGCTCATCCCTGAAATATAATGATTGAGTACTATGCTCAACTTCTTCTTAAATTGAAATAAAGCCTTGTACAGTGACTCTAAATGTAGTTGCTTGAATTTGTATATCTTATCCTTTAACTACAACATTTTGGTCAAAGTAAAGAAATAATTTAAGAATTTCCTATACAACTCATTCCAAGTAGTAATAGCTTCTAGTTAAGAATTGACAGTTATGTTGTTTTCTACGCTAGTATGTAGTACCTATGAGCTATAAGTGCCTAGGAAGTAGCATAAAACTTCAATTTTCATTGTTTTTCTATTTGGTACCCAAAAGCTAGTTACCTACAAAAACATAATAAAAACACATCATATCTAACAAAATATCCTAAGTAACTTGCAAATTTTCACCTTTTTAAGCATCAAAAGTGCTATAGATCCATAAAACATCAATAACACAATTGTAATAATTATCAATAAGAATATTTCCTAGCATCATTACAAGAGTAATTGTTTAGCATGATTACAACCATAAGTAATAACAAGGGCAATAGCTTATAACAACATGATCAATGTACCCTCAAAACAAAATCGACAATCCAATCCATTATTCCCTGAGCATTACTTCTAATTCGATCATCACTATAATTAATAAGTGCAAAGGTTCCTCCATATTTCCTCAAAAGTAAATTTTCTAGGCATTTGTCAAGAATATAAGAGTTTCAAGGGAACTAATAAAAAATCTTTAACTAAGATGGGCTGAAGAGCAAACATTTAAGTACGCAAAATACATTTGAAGGCAAGTTCTACACCAGACTTATCTAAGGTATCTAAATCTTCCTTTAGATGTTTAATAAGCTACAAATTGACTTAAGTTAGGGGTTCTTTCACACACAAATAACTAAATGTAGGTAACTGTGATATTTCTTTTTATTGTAAGAAACTAAGGCCAATATTACCCTAGTCCTAAGTGACTACAACACTTTCAACTAACTTGATAAATCTAGGGCATTCTCATGCTAAACATGAGCCATGAAATCCAAATTTCCTAAGGCATAAGGAAATAAACTAAGTGTTTCAACACTATGGTTTCAAATAGTCTAATGTCCAACTAACACAAGTCTGGCATTTAATAAATAAAAAATCTAAACCTCAACCCAAATCTAACATAATATCATAAACATACTGTGAAGTAGCTCAATCTAAAAAGGGATAAAACTAGCTTACCATGACGCCAAAGAAAGCTCAACGATCCGCTAAACAATAACTTTTCCCTTTTGAGAAGCCTCTTCAAGATTCCAGACTATCAAAATCATATTTTACTCATGAATACGAGAAAAAAGATACCATTATTTCACCGTTAAGATCTGGGTCTAAAAATCACATCGAAAACCCATGTGTTCCCACTCATGAATATCGCATTTTTGTGATAAGCCCAACATTCTTACATGTTCAAGGAATCATTACTCTAAAAATTATTTTAAATTCAAGATAAATTGGTGCTAAATCAAAGACCTTAAGATTTTGTGGTTTTGTGCAAGAAATTACTAAAATCCACTATGATAAAGGTGAATTCTTAACTTAAATTGAATGATAATTGCAAAAAAAAATGTGTTAATCTAGCTTCCCAAAAATCCAAAAGCTTCAAACCCAATTAATATCACTCTTTAGGGTTTAACCTCTCAATAAATGGATGATAAATCTCTTAAATCGTAGAATAAGAGGTCTATTTGCACCCTGCCTAGTCCCTCGAGAGTCACTATCATGACCCAAGTTTTATGATCACAGACCTTATGCCTATCTTGGTGAATTGAGATCATGACAAATGCTCTATAATCATTGTTCCTAGTTACTATGAAAGGTATTCGTATTGCGACCCTTGACACCATTATAGCTATGGCACCAGTTGACAATCGAGACTTGGAATTTTCCATACTCGTCATCAACCACTCAAGATTTATTTGGAATTCTGTATGTTAAACAAAACTATGTAACCATATCAAATTTGATATTGGAGGTCTTTTCAAAGAAATATGGGACCCACACCTAATTTTCTATTTCTTAACTTCTCAACCAACAGATCAAAATAAGATTGGATACTTTGGGACACAAACTAATAGTACTCCTAGCCTAAAATTAATATTCTAGAGTTGTTGGTGCAGTCGTAAAATGCATTAAAGGTTGTTTCACTAAAGTTCTTGCTCGAAGACAATTTTGAACCAACAAATACTTTAAAACAAAGAATTGTTATAAAACCCTAACAAATTACCTGGCAGTTCTAGCAAGTCATAAATGTCTTGGGGCAGCTATAGAAAATCTTTAACTGTGAAAATAAGCAAAAATATAGAAAATAACCTGAAGGGTCATTATAAGTTACCTTTAAAATTTGTAATCACCCTCCAGGTCAATTTCTATATTTCTAGTAATTTTCACTATTTAAAGCCTTTCTATAGCTATCGCAAGTCATCCATATTTTTCTTGAACTAATATTTTGGTGACCGGGTAGTTCATTCGGTTTTTAGAGCCAATTCTATATTTTAAAGTCTTTGCTAGTTCAAAATGGTTACTAAGAAAAAAAATTCTATCAAACCTCCTCGTTTGCCAAATTTAATAGTTCCAACAGCTCTAAAACATTGATTTTAGGTTGCAGCCTAAAATGCTGCTTTAGTGGCTATTTTCCCACTAAAGTGTTAGTTTCTTTAGCACCAATCGACCGCCTTAGCAGCCTGCCAGTTAGCAAGGTACCACATTAGCGATCAGCTGAGATCTTTAGCACCTACATATATAGAGGCTTGTTTTCTGCATAAGTGACATCCGCATACCTGGAAAGGGTATAAATAACCTACATAGCCCAATTTTCACTATTTCTCTACCATTCTCTAGAATATTGAAACCTAATAAGTGGCAGTTCTTGTAAGAATCAATTATGGGCTGTTGTGGACCTTTAGAATCATTAATTTATGCAATTATTAATTCAATTTATGGTAAGATTCCATTATTTTTGTAATGGATTAATCCATAGTTTTTATAAATCCCCTAAAATCATTGTGGCTTTACTATAGCATCATTTGAGGTCAAAATTCACCTAGTTTTTAGGGTAAAGGTTTCTTGAGCGTAAAGGGATATTGTGCTGGTTTTGATCTATAAATGGGCCTCACATAAGAATTTTATGTGATTTTGGAGTGAAGCACAGTAGTGCAATATAAGTATCATTGTTCTAAAATGGTAGAGTAGATTATTATTTATGATAGTATGGCATCTTGCAGAAGCTTATCAAAATGAAAACTAGAAGGTTTTGCTAATTCTTCAAGCATTTCATTGGCATCTAAATAGGCTAGGTTTACCCACTAGATAGATTGAGCTATTTTGCAGTATAACTATGATGAAAATTTAGAAATAGGATGGGATTTAAGTGTTGAAGGTAAGATTGAAAATATTTGATTTGTTGGATTGTCAGCCAATTTTGAAATATTAGTTTTAGGCATAATTGACATAGTTGATCATGTTTTAGGATAAATTGGTATCTTAGGGAGAATTAGGGATTATTTAACATCTATAATTTGTTTAAATGCCTCAGCCTAGTTCATGGTAGAATTTACTAAAAAATGGACTTTGAGAATTAGAAGTAGACCCCTACGTCGCACCTAATGCCAAGCTTTGTGTTATTTTTTGTATACTTATTTATGGATTATATACCCTTATTAATGATAAATTTTGGGACTTGAATAGGTTAGATACCTTTTGATTATGTTAGTTCGATAGTTGAGAGTTAGATTTAATTTCGGGTAAGTCTGGTGGACAACTGTGGTGTTTTAGTGATATTTCGTATGATTATGATTTATTTAAACAGTCAATTGATGATGATAATTATATATGTGTTCTTCTTCGAGTTTGGCGTTTTATGATCATAATGATATATGAGTTTTGGTTTGAGTTCGGTATTAGATGATGATGTTGATAATATGTGTTATAATAAAATTTCCACAAATGATGGAAATGATGATGATACTATTGAGTTTCAATTCAAGTCTGACCTTTTGGGAGTTATTATATATGAGATGGTTTTGATGGATTTGTGATTACAACATTGTAATTGGAAATTCATGATTACTAGGTTATTCACTTTCCTTGCTTGCACCCTTTAATCTAATGGGGGTCTACATTAGGTTATTTTATTTTCTACGCTTACTATCTTATCAGGGATAATTTATTAGTTATAATAGTGTGACCCTTAATTTTATTTCACGTATCTATTTATTTACTTGTGTACAATATTGTTGCAGAGTATGTCCAAGTTTTCCCCTTTTACTTTGACTTAGCTTACTTTATCTTGTATTATATTTTATTTATATTGTGATTTAGTTAGTTAGTTAATGATGACTATGGAGTGTCTATGGTTCTGGTACTCATACAGTACTTCTGTACCATTTTGATACACATCTAAGCAATAGTACCAATAGCTAATTCGGCGATTGTGTGAGTTGATTTCAGGGAAGGGTAGGCTCACAGAGTTGGAGTTGCCCTTTTTACTTATATCAATCCATTTCTAGTCTTTAATTTTCGAGATAGATTTTTTTTAACTATGTAATACTTACTATTTAGTTGTAGTAGCTCTTGTACCGGCATTACTATATCTTGGGATGGTTGTTGGTCTTTTATCTATTATATTAGAGTGTTATGACTGCTTTATTATTGTTTTAACTCTTTAAATTTCGACTTTTGTCTTATAAACCATTTTCCTCCAAGATATCCCATTGTTTATGGATCTAAAAAATGACTTAGATTAACTACTCGCAAGATAAAGTATATACCATCATGACTCTTAAATCAAGTCATGACAACTAAATATCAGAGACTATATTTCACTGATATTTTTGATACAAAAGAAAGTGTCTAGTAGAATCTCGACGATCAGAATAATGATATTTGAATCTTTAGGAGGCTATAGGATGTTCTTCACCTATTTTACTAATTTTTTCCTAAGGTTAATATTCATTTCTAAAGCATTACTTTTGTTTCACTTTTTCGCTGGTGGTTAGGACATATTCTTCCACTACACAAGACAAGGGTCCCGAGACCGAGCCTAGGGAACTTATAGTTGTTCTTGGATGACCTAGAGGTTATGGACAACCTAGGGACATGTCCCCATCTATGAGAAAGGATAGGGGGACATCACCAGACCGTATTCCTTCTCCCAAGCATAAGATTATTCTGCCGTAGCCAATGGTGGGATAGGGATAAGTCCAGGCTTTACTAGGGTTTATTATTCTTTAGTACTCAAGGTGCTTTATTTTACATTTTGGGCACAATCTGTGGATCAAACTAGTACTGAGGTAGAGGAACAACTCATAGTTACGACTCTCAAATTTGAGGTCCCTCTAATGACGGTAGTTGCCCAACTGTTTGTTGTTCAGCTAATAGTTGCGCATCCTACTATTCCTATAAAGGAGAAGACGATGTTCGGTAGGTTCATGAGATTTTCTTTGCCTTGTTTTTCTTGCATATCAGGCATGGATGCATATGAGTTGTTGATAGCTTATAAGAATAGTCTATATAATTTTGGCCTAAATTTATGAATTTTTGGCTTTGTAATGGCATTAGCCACAACCCACATTGTAACTTAATTTTGAATATGGATATTTACATAATTTAACTTGTCTTTTGAGAGCATTGCATTGTATTTAAGGATAAATGGATAAAATTGGATTTGGAATGCCATTGGTGGTCATGGTTTTGGATTTCAAATGGAACTAAGGAGTCTAATGGTTAAATGGACTGGTTTGGCTTAATTTAACTGTCTTAAAAACATTAGTTTGTTGATAATAAGTTGGAAAATGCCTTAATAAAAAACTCTTGGTTAATGGTTCATTTATGTGCAAACAATTTTAATTTGGGCTAAAAGGAAATTGTGTAGCTCACTGTGAAGGTGTAGTCTCAGGGACCAACTCTAGAAACCATGTATGTCTATGCGGGGTTTTTATATAACTATGATTATGGATACACATTATATTTTTATGGCTATTACCTTGGTATCATTAGCTATTTTATTTTACAAGCAACCAACATGGATTGGGGCCATTCTGAATGGGGGAGTTCGACCCATATAGCCCGTAGGTTCCTTTAGAATGGAGCGGGCTACATAGTATAAGGTAATGTTTTAAACTGTCATGGTAATTGACCCTCATAGCTATATCGGCATCCTATATATATGTATACAAATGTGGTGTACGTGGTTCATGACTAGATTTTGGTACATGCATTATTTTTTCCCTTTCCCATAAATTATATGTCAGTTCTCGCCCTACTAACCATCTCCAAACAGTACATAATTTCATGATGTAGGTGCGGAGGACTTTTATTTTGCTCCTATGCAATGATAGGTGGTTGATAACTTTTTTTTATCAGTGGTGAAGTGGTGAGCCTCCATCTTTCTGAAGTCCCGATCATTTCATTGGGTTTTTACTATCTTAGTACTTTTGGATTCTTTTGTCATAGTTAGGGGAATGTTGTAACACCCCAGTTTTTGGTCCTTGAAAATTTCTAAGTTTTTAAACTCACTACCTAGATTATGACTCTAGTAACGAGTTATTGTGTGTTATTATGAGTATTAAGGACCCACTCATAGCCAGACAAGTATGATGGCTTGAAGTTTATGTTATGAGTATGCCAAAGAGGTTAAGAGTCATAAAGACTCAAAATAAGTCATTTAGTCCCATCTGTAGACAAACTACTATGAGTCCCAAATATTTTTTTCTCGACTATAACTTGTACCATATGAGTCATAGGGTATCTTAATGAGTCGTAAGGTGAGAGTCATAGGGACACAAGAATAGGGTCCTTCAGCCACTATCCTGAAACACCTTGGTTTCTTGACCTTTGAAAATTTCCTTGATTTTTTGTTTCTGGGAAATATAGGACTTAGGGGATTGAGATATACACTTGGGTACATGTTGTATGGTCCAATCGTATGTTGACCAGTGTTGTTGGTAGGAAGGATTTCATTACTGGAATTGGGACAACTTGGTGGTTCGAGTTGTACTTATGGATATAGATTATTTCGTTCCTACACTTAACCTTGAACTTGGTAAATTAAGTTGGATCTAAGTACGAGTGGCTCACCATGAGCCATAAGCTAGGGTACGAGTCTCACCCATGACTAGTATAGGGGTCAGTATTCAATCCTCCTCGATTCTATCCTGCCAGGGGTATAGTTTATGGACACTAGTTGTACACTTGAATACGACTTGGTCTTAGGTATGTCATACCTTGGACAGTGTTAGGTCTAAGGGGGAAGCCTATGGTATGATAGGTAGGTACCACTCGTACAGGATGGGTATGACTCATAAGGGTCAGTCGTTCCCTATGACGGGAATTTTATGTTGTTTAACGTAGGGAAATCTAGACATTTCCCCACTTATCCTAATAAGGTCCCACAACTTATATTGCACTTGGGAGTTATTTGTCCAATTATTATAGTCATAAATACTTGGAAAGCACTCTTAAATCATCTCTAGAGTTCTTGGACAAAAGAAGCTAGGGATTAATCTTAAAGAGTAAATTGGGGCTTGTCTTGGTGATACCTCTCCATCATCATATTTTTTTAAGTCTTGTTATCTTCCTTCATTGTTAGTTCCAACTAAGGGCATTATTTTATACAATTTTTTCATGATATGAATGTCGTATGCTTTTTAGTTTTCCAATATGATTTGGGGGATTTGGTTATCAATGCTTGGTTATGGTTTTCCCATGTTTAGTTATGCTTTTATATGCATTAACGATGGTTTTTATTAATTGGTTGCATGGGAATTGTTCTTTGGTAATGGACCTTGGTTTTGGAAATACTATGCCCCCAAATTTGTTTGATAAAATGCCTATAACAATATTTTCCCTATAATATTGGTTTTTCAATGGAACTTATGCATGGTTTTAACTTACTAATGGAACACTATATGATATGAATGATTTAAATGGTTTTAAATGGAATAAAAAGACTTTGGTGGCCATCGTTTTGGTTAATTGGAAATCATGAGGGGTACATGAGAATCCCTTAAGAACTTGCTATGGACAATACTTGCAAGTTATTGTTGGTATGACGATAACACTATTACTAGCTTTGGTTAATATTAATGGAATACTAGTTTGAATGGAAAATGGTTTTAATTGGTCTTAAAGAAGGGATGTGTAGTAAAGTGGTGTAAGGTGGAGGTCCTTTGTAATACCTCGTGATTTTCCTTGCTTAAATTGTGCTTAGAATGCTGAAGGATAGCTTACCAAAACAAATACTGTTTATTTCATGTGTAATTACTTAGATTTCGAATTTACATTGCGTAGAAAATTGAATTATCTTACCAATGATATAATATTAACATAAGTCCAATAATCGGGTAAGAAGTTATGGTTATTTTAAGTCCCAGTCATAAAACACCATCATTTCGGTCACTAGCGCATCGCGTAGCAGGTTTAAATGATGATTATCCCATTCCAGTGGCCCTCTGTGTTAATGGTGAGTTGCCGAGAGGGTCAATTTCCCGTTTGTCAATTTCAAGAGGTCCCGCGTGATGATGGCGCATCGCGCTATGTCCCAAAATAGCATTTAAAGAAGCACTACGATGTCTGCGCTTCGTGGAGTTTCCCCATTCTCTATTCGTCGATTTCCAGTAAGCTACTGCGATAGAGGCACGTTACGGCGGCCACCCAGATTAGTAAAATGTACATTTTCTAGTTTCATATAAAAGTTTAAAGGGGGTATTTTGGTCAATTCCCAGGTCACCAATCCATCCAAAACACCTCATTAATCATATGCTAAGGCACTTTATGATTATTTCATCACTTTTCTATAGAAAGCTAACCCTAGTTCATTAAACTTCCTCCCCAAGAAATCCACAATTTCTCCATTATTCTTCCAAGACAATTCAAGATTGAGAATTCCCAATTCAAGAACTTTAAGAAGTCATCTCCAAAATATCAATAAATAACTAAGATTTAAGTTCTAGCATCTAGATCATCCAACAAGGTATGTCAGGTTTGAACAAGGATAAGTCTTTCATCCTTGTGCTCAAAACTTTATTTTAATTATAAATTTACTGCAACTTATATGATTTTCCATGAAATTCAAGTTAGGGATTATATCCATTATCATTATTTGCAAAATTATGAGAATTCCCATGATTTGGAAGTTGAATTGCATGATTATATTTATCTTTCCATGCATATTGTTGAAATTTCCAGATTTTATGATGGGGTATAAGTGTTTACATCATCAAGCATGAATTATTTTTGATGTTTTAACATGATATTGTTGCATGGGTCATTATGCGATAATTAAGATATCCATTTCAATATTATTGTGCTACAAGAACACTCATATAAGATTATTCTCGGATTATTGATAAAGATTTGATCTTTTGGTCCGAAGCTAAGATAAAGAATCCACTTTGTTCAAATAACTTGAGATTTAAAGAAAGAAAAGCATAATTGGTTTTCTTGTAAACCCTTATGCTTATTTTTATGTGGATTTCTTAAGATTTTAAGCATAAGAATAGGAGTAGTATTTCGCACCGAGATGGGTAGGTTACTATTGTTGCATACCCTAGAACTACATGCCAATGTAGGATTTAAATTATTCTCACTTCTATGTGGATGACTCAGAGTGTCATCACATTATATAGAAGTTTTATTCCGACGGCAAGGGTAAAACAACCCTATCTAACGGGAGCCAGTAGTGGGACTCCATGGATTGTTCACATGGTGTATGTTGGCTTAAAGAACCTCCCAAAATATGTCCCTACTCTTAAAATAGCTTAATGATTTGAAGCATTAAGATATACCGAATAAGTTTTCAAACTTCACTTAGCCTATGCGATTTGAGAAATAGAACACAAATACAGATTTCAAAACTCAAATTGCTCAAATTGGTTGGGAGACTAACCTTTTCCTCTATAATACGCCATACTTTTATTAGTTCAGTTCAACACCTAGTACTTGCATAAAAGTATAAAAGCAAAAAAAAATTAGCTAAGTGTTGGGGACTTAGCTTAAGTTTTGGCATCTTAACTTTTTTTAAAGTGACCTTTCCAACTCCGAGACATAAATTTTTGAGTTGATTGATGTTCAGCTATGTATGTATCATATATTAGGTGAGTTTTTGATTTTTTTTGAAGAGGGTTGGACCACATTTAGATTTCTAAAATGGCAAGTCACTACGATTGTGATGCGTAGTGGTGGCTATAGTGGAGGCAGCCTTGGCATATCGCAGTGAAGGTGTATTTGGCATGTTCTTGATACATAATTTGAATACATGAGTCATGACCTTTATCCGAATTTTTGAAGTTCTTATTAGGTGAAGAATTTCCATAGAAATCACTTAGAGACAAGATGAGTTAAGAACCTTAGATTCGTCCAAAGTTTGGTGTTTGGTTCTACAAAGGTCAACTTTCAAAGTGTATAAATTTTGATGTATGCATAATTTTCCATCTCAAGACCCACCAAATTATAGATAATTCAATTAGCTTTCCAAAAATACCAATTTTTCCCTAAATCCAATACTTGAGTGAAAAGTTATGACATTTTTTGTGTGAGGAGTAAGTCACCGTGATTACACCACATCACGTTAAGCCTTCAAATCCCAATAAAAGTTATGATTTTTTGGTTTAAATGTATGAGGGGCAATGGGGTTTTTTTCCACCTCAACCTAGGTTGTAAAAACATGATTTTAAGAATCCATTAGGGCATTACTTGCCCTAATTATCCTATTTTACTCTTAATAACAAACCTTAAACAATCCCCTTCAATATCATCTATTGCATCACCTCCTCTTTAAGAAAAATCAAGGTTAAGGTTCCTAATCCAAGAAGTTCAAGAAAAGCATTCAAGAACATTCCTAAGGATTCCAAGTCAAGCTTTCAATTTCAAAATTAAACCAATTAAGGTATCTGGGGTAATGAACAAGGATACTTTTTTTCGTCCATGTGCAAAAAACTAGTTTTTAATGTTGAATTTACATGAAATTATATGATTTATTGTTTAGGGTTCATACGCAATTATCATTATTTGAAGATTTTAAAGTTACAAGTGATTAAATGTTGATTACATCTCTACTTTTACATATTTATGCATGTGACATGATTTTGTATACTTTGAGGATTAAACTTCAATATCTTGACTAGAATTGCTAAAGAATTTCAAGATTTTCATTATTGGGCATGACTTTGTTTTAATTTGACATAATTTGAAACGTGTGTTATTAAGACCTAGTTTGAATATTGATATTTCAAGAAGAGTATGCTCTTAGGCACCCTGTGATTACTTTATATTAAGATTTAACAAGATTTGGTATGTTGATCCTCAACTAAGATATGGAACCCACTTTACAGTTTTGATTACAGTTTAAAGTAAATAGATGCATGACTAGTTTTCAATGTAAACCCTTATCGTAGTTTTAAAGTGGGTTTCCTATAGAATGAGCATATATATTAAGGGGATTAATTTTTAGAATTGAGTTGGGTATTTGTCCTAGTTCACATGCCTCAGAACTACAAGCTAACATGGTTACAGATTCATATTATTCCCATTTATATGAATGCAGATACAGATATAATCAGTTAGCTCAGATTATGCTCCCTAGTTAGATTATGAACCTCTACCCAATGTGAAGTTTTCCCCTTAGAGGAACTAGACGTTGGACACTATAACAACTTATATAGTGTATGTTGATTAGAAGAACCTCCCTAATAAAAAAGACTAACAAAAAACGATAATATAACAACTTTTAAAAACCAAGTGTAATGGCTTAAAATTTTATTCAGATATTATTTTACATAAGCCATTTACTATGAGATTTTAGCTTTCAGTTTACAGATGATAAAGGTGATCCCTTTTTACACTTACCTTGCATAATTGTAAAATACAATTAACTTGTGTCCTACTTATTCCACGAACAGAAAGAGTAAAAGTACAACTTTTAGAACTAGGTGTGATGGCTCACAAATATTGTTTTAATGCTTTAGTACAGTATGTTTATATTTTACAGTCCTTATAGTACTCCAGCCAAGGTGAGTCATTTACACTTTGCATGCATTCTTTACCAATTATATGCAAAATTAGTTACTAGTTTTACTTATGTATTCACCCCTGCATACTCAGTGCATTCCTAAAGTACTAATCCATATATACGTTTATGTGCTACATTGTTT
Source organism: Capsicum baccatum var. pendulum (assembly GCA_030864225.1). NCBI lineage: Eukaryota > Viridiplantae > Streptophyta > Magnoliopsida > Solanales > Solanaceae > Capsicum > Capsicum baccatum. Next base: position 97,469,561 of record CM061556.1, on the reverse strand, counting down.
AATAATGTAGGTACAAGTTGTAGTTTCTATATAAAAATTAAATAGTTGTAGCTTCCTTTCAGTAGGTGATGAGACCTTTTCATTCAATCGGTCAAGTAAGTTATAGTTTGTGTAGTATTTTATTTTCTTTATTCAGTCATATTTATTCGGGATAACTGGGGGTCCCGTCCCAGCTACCTATAGTCAATACTGGTATAGGCTTCATATATAGTCAGTAGAAGTTAATTTATTTGATTCCAGTTTGTTTTGTATAATCAGAGTTGTAATTATCTTAATATAGTTTGTATTGATCATATTCATAAAAAATTTATCTTTCGCATTATTCTGTCAAACATATATATTTATTTCAGTTTGTCATGATTTATGCCAGTACAAGGGTTTGCTTGGGATCACTTGTAGTCCTGAGTACCATGTGACATCCAAATATAGTCTCGAGGCGTTACAAACTTTGTATCAGAGCACAGATTTCAAGTATCCTAGGGTGTCTATGAAGCCGTGTCTAGTAGAGTCTTGCGGCACAGCATAGAGACGTCTGTACTTTCCTTCAAGTGCATATAGGGCCATTTAAGAAATGTCTTCATTCTCTTATGCTCTTGATCATGTTGTAAAGTTCTTCTCTCAGAAACTTCTGTCAATTCATGTGTTACTCTATAATTCTCCATCTATGTTATATTCTTGAGATAACATGCTTAGCATGTTCTAATTCTTCCTAAGATGATGCTCTTTGATCTACTATCAGTAACTTCAGAAGTCATGCAAGGGGCTTGAGAGGAACTTGCTAGTGTGTTATAATTTCCTCAAATCATAAGTTATGTCCTCATCCATATGAGTTGTTCGGTTAAGACAAAATAATATATGCATTCAGATTCCTCATTATTTCTTCAATACATATAGTGTTATTAAGAGGAGATAGTGTAAACCTAGACTGTTGAATAGAGCTTGCATTTGAGGGATATTGCAACATAAAGTGTTATGATTCATAAGTAGTAGGTCCTTGTTATAGTTAGAAGTATGTGTATAAAACTGTCATAAAAATAAAAGTGGGAATAACGATTGATAGAAAGTATAGACATAAACTTATGCATGCTTTCGAGTTTGTGTTAAGCTGATAGGTCCTTATGTGTTAGCGTAGGGGTAATAAATGTGGTACAAGTTCTTTGGTAAAGGGTAGAGAAAGATTTATTATTTAAGGTGAATTGTTGCTAGCTTGAAGTAGAAAAAAAAGAGTTATTGATGGTAATAACTGTGTTAGAAAAGTATAGGTTGTTAATGAAAATATTTGGTGATCGAGTATTGTTAATATAGGTTTCCTGCGTGGTTGTCATAAAAAATTGGTTGAGCTTTATAGATCTAGGTGTATTGATGGGTAATAGTCATAATGTATAGAAGGATAATGTGCTAACATATTTTAATAAGATATTTTATATGATTATGACCAATTATTGTTGTTCTGAAGTTCTAGTGGACTAGTGTTTCCTGATATATTATTTTATAGATTCCAAGTGAGAATAGTATGTGAGGTTGGGTTGTTTATCATGTCTAGAACAAGACACTAAGTTTGAACAGTGGATGATCATAAAGGTGGAAATAATAATTGCTTGGTTGGTGATGCTAGTTATATGGAAGTAATCTAGTAGGCTTGAACAGGGTATGCAAGAGTTTAAGTTCATGTATTTGTAATTTAGTATGATGTTTTAGGTATGATGTAGAGGTGTCCCCAAGGTGATACGAGGCTGCATTATTTTCAAAGTTTATTAAGTATTGTGTATGGTAAATACTACCCTTAAGTGGTTAAGTTGAAGAAGGCTAGCTATATCGTACATGGTGTTCGTAGTAGATAAGTTGAGGAGTTATGGATTGTTGGTAATAAGTCTTTTAAATATAATTTTTAGATACGATCTTGGTAGTGTATGATTATGTGTTTAGTGAGGAAAGTACATTTGTCGAGTTAATAGAGTGTAAGTCTGTGATGATGACTATTGAAGATAAACTAAGTTAAGGGTCGTAGTACTAAGAAAGTGTCCAAAAATAAAGTTAGTATGGTTCATTAAATATTTGGGGATATCCTTAGTAAGTGTTAGAATTTAAGTTCGAATCTTTGAAGATTGAGCTAATCGAAATAATAGTTGAATCTCTAAATGGTGTGAACTCAGGGTATGGTGATACTCATGAAGATTCTAAGTTAGTAAGTATTTAAGTTATCATATGATGATTGTTGGTCTATAGAAAGATAGAGTTGTATCTCTGAAAGAGGTATTAGCAGTGGGTTTCATACTTTCAGGTGTTGTCTTTCAAGGTAAGATTATTATTTATGTGTATTGTTATACCCAAGACTCTAGAATAAAAGGATTCAAGTTTGGAATAGTGTTTAGTGAAGGGTTTCACAGACTTAGAATGATAGTTCGAAGCTAAAGGGGAGATGATAGAAAAAGGAACCAAGTCAGGCCCCCAAATTCTAGTAGTAATGCCAATATGTTGTAGAACAACAGTAAGGGAGAATGGTGCCCAACCTATTCTTATCTCAGTGCAAAGTTTTTATTCATCACAGAATCTACTCATGCTACTACTGATGATCAGCGAGATTCAGTTTATGTCATGAATGCCTACAATTTAGATCTTATTACTGAAACCATGCCCTTTACACTTTATTCCTCAGCCTTAGTTAATTGTCAAAGTTATGTGTAGTATTCTTTAGTACTTCAGGTCCTTATCACTAGCCCTAAAGTGAACCCTTCCTATGTGAAGATAGTGGTGATGATAATCAATAAGCAATGGTTTAGATGAGAGGGAGTTGATGACCCTCATTACGGGAGATTATTTATGTTTTTCAATTTAAGGTTAAAGGATGAAGGAATATTGAGGTAAATCTTTGGTAAATGTCATAGCTAGTTGAGAATTCTAGGTATGACTGCTTAAGAATATTGCAACAAAGTTGTTATTGATAGAGTGTTAGAGAATATGATAAAGATAACTTTATTGTTTTTTCCTTTCAGTTCACATGTAGTTATGATGATAGGCTTGAATGTCATGTTGGAATATAAGTAAAGGAATGCAATATATGCTAGTGAATCTATAGTAAGAGTTCAGAGTTAGTCATTGAAATAGTAAGGCATGTTATCCTTAGGGTATGAGCTCTGGAAGACTCATAGAAGATTGAATCATGTTGTTTAGACTAGTATTATGCTGTAGCATGTTGTATATTGTGATTTTGAGTTAGACTTTATCATAGTAAGAGAATTTTTTTTTCATTTTAGACATTAGTAGATAGATTTATCAATGCCCTTGTGAAAATTTTAAGTTAAATCAAATGAGTATAGTATTTAAGGGGAATGGTAAAGTTCAGAGAGTATACGAGAAGTGTTGCTAAGCTTAAAAGTAAGAAGTTCCATTGCCTAAGGCCTAGTAATTCTATCTTAGCTTATTATTCATATGTTTATGTTCCACGTTATAGAGTTGTATCAATGTTGTGATTCCTTAGTTAGATGTCTTGTTTAGATTATGCCCACTATTCATTGCTCTATAATATTATTAGAATTTCTTTGAAGAGTGTTGGATAAATACTCCATTTGAGTATGGGAAGTCAGTATGATTTAATTTGTATAGTCAGTGATCGAGTTTAGCATTTAGATAAACAAGTTCCTATGATTTTCCCTCTTTCTTATTCATGAGGAAATTCATTCACGACTATGCAAGTTGTAAATTTAGTTCAGTTTATGCATCAGTTTAAGATTTACATATTCAGTCGTAATTCAGTCCGTGAGTGTCGTGTGTATTCTCTTAACCTTATAACCATTCTCATATTAGTGCATATATTCAAGAAATCAACTCAGTCATGATATTGAGTTCATGTATCATGTTTCAGACTCAGTTTTGCAATCATATTCCAAATCATGCATGTTCAGTATATGATATCAGTTACCTTAGTACAGTAAAATCAGTCTGACCACTCTCATTCAGGATGAATGTCCCCAAGGGGCAGTTATTGTAATACCCCGTACTTTTATTAGTTCAATTCAGCTCCTAGCACTTGCATAAAAGACCAAAAGCTAAAAAAAATTTACCAAGTTTCGGGGACTTTGCTTAAGCTTTGGCCGTTTAAATTTAACGATTTTTAAAGTGACCTTCCCAACCTGAGATGTAACTTTTTGAGTTTATTCATGTGCAGGGGTGTAAGTTTCATCTCTTAGGTAAGTTTCAGATTTTTCGAATGAGGTTTAGACCACATTTGGATTTCCAAAATAGCAAGTCACCGTGATTGTGGCACGTCGCTGCGGCTAAATAACATAACATCAGTTTCTGAAAAAACATAACATCAAGAACTCTGAGTCTACTGTTGCTATTAATAATTCTTTAGAAATTATTCAACTGTTCAATGAATTAGATATAAACAGATTTAAACATCAGTTTAATTATCTGCATGTTGGACTTGTTCAGGTTGCTATAAAGCCACTATTTCGACAGGGCTTAGATATCCCTGTCTGTGCTATCCTAAGAGATGCTCGTCTTCTTAATTTTGACGACTCGCTCTTAGGAGTAATTCAAAGTAACCTCGCTGACGGCCCGGTATACTTTAATTGTTACCCCAATTTCTCTATTGATATTAATGATCCTAACATCATGGATGTTTTAACTCTGAATGTTAAAACCAAAAAAATGAATAGTAAGGAAAACACCAGAGAAATAGCGATTATATACCACGTATATTATTGTCTAATGGGAACAACTCTAGCCCTTAAGGCTAGATTTATGAGCCCTAAAGGGGTTACCACCCTAATGGAAGCCAACAAAGATCGTAGGGTGGTAACCCCTTTAGGGCTCGTAAATCTAGCCTTAAGGGCTAGAGTTGTTCCCATTAGACGATAATATATGCGGTATATAATCGCTATTTCTCTGGTGTTTTCCTTACTATTCATGTTTTTGGTTTTAACATTCAGTGTTAAAACATCCATGATGTTAGGATCATTCATATCAACAGAGAAATTGGGGTAACAATTAAAGTATACCGGGCCGTCAGCGAGGTTACTTTGAATTACTCCTAAGAGCAAGTCATCAAAATTAAGAAGACGAGCATCTCTTAGGATAGCACAGATAGGGATATCTAAGCCCTGTCGAAATAGTGGCTTTATAGCAACCTGAACAAGTCCAACATGCAGATAATTAAACTGATGTTAAAATCTGTTTATATCTAATTCATTGAACAGTTGAATAATTTCTAAAGAATTATTAATAGCAACAGTAGACTCAGAGATCTTGATGTTATGTTTTTTCAGAAAACTAAATTTTTCGATTTGATAAATAGTACTAAATGATTCTTCCGGAATACTCCAGTTTTGAAGATCATTTTCAATAGTGGCAATCGGGGTTTCCTGAGAAGAAAGGTTAATAGTATTTTTAATATGATTGTTCATATTTTAACCGTGCTATCTAGAGACTAACAGAGAAAATATCCATGTTCATATAAGCAAGCATATCACAAAAACAGGTATGGAACAACGAAATCTAATTATATTAATACATCTATGGCTTATGGGATCTAACAAGTTTTAATGGCTTTACATAGGATTCTTCTAGAGTTATCTTAGTGACGGGACCACCAACAAGGTCTTAACGCTTACCTCAGCTAGAGACCATACTTTCTGGCTGACCAACGTCTAAACCGGAGATTAATCAGTTCCTTCAAACCCTCAGACAGAAGACTATAACCCCATACTTGTATTAAATCCCCATTATAAGACAAGATATATAAACATAATTAAAGATTAAGTAACTTCATACCAGTTTAAAGTAATATGTTCTTATAAGAACATAGTTTTGCTCATGCTCCAGACAGATTATGTGTTTAGCTGCTCATGCTAGACACACAATCTGCCAACATGGCTCTGATTCCAGAAAACAGATCGTTAGTTTATACAAAAAATTATACTTAAATCAGAGAATAGAGATATAAAAACTTACAAGTTTTATTAAAAGCTTTATGAAAACATTACAAGAAAGTTATACAAGAGATTGGGCAGAGAGAATTTCTAAGGATGGGAAATTTTTCGGATGCCTACTCTGAAACATTACAATGCCTTATATAGGCAAAAGAATACATCTATGGTGTACAAGTGGACGGCTAAGATCTTGCCGACAATTGTGAATTATTGACTTTTAGAAAAGCAGAATAAGTGCTTGTTTTTAAAAAGCTGCCAGGAATCTTTCTGAGTGCGTTTGCTTTTTTAAAGCAAAAGTAAATGCTTTTCTTTTCTGAAAAGTTGTTGTAGTCTTTAGGAGATAGTGTGGGGTCCTGAATTCCATTTAGGAATAGTTACTTATCTTTTTTCAGAGATAATTTCGGTTCTTTGAACCTCTATCTCTTTGAAAGATTAGTTTCCTATTCATAATAGGGATCTAGGTAGGCCGTAGCTATCCCTTGTGGATTTAGCATATCGCCATTGTCATCACTGCTTCCTGTAGAAGAAGCTTCTACAATGAGCTGAAGTAATTCATCTTTATTGGGCCTTTCTTGGATTTCCAAGTCGGCCAAGGCCTTCTTTAATTTTTCTTTCAGAGCCTTCTTGCTTTGGGAAGAGCTGGAGGAGGCTGCAACATATTTTCCTTTGTCAGGAGTTCTGGGGGCAGTTGGTTTAGGAGTCCAACCTTTAATTTTTATTTCTTTGGACATATACTTAATCCTGTGTTGTTCTTCTTTGGAGAAGTTCTAGGAGATAATATAAGATACTCATTTTTTTATAAAAAATTTGCACATTTGGATGTGCTCTGGTAGTGTGGAGCACCCTTCCTTAGTTAAAAAGTCAGGAAGTCGATTGAGGAATTGCTGGGGAAGAACTTCCTTAGTTCCTCCGAAACACATCCACCATTCATAAAACCATCTAGGTATGATGGCATCTATTATGGCAGGACAATATTTAACGAACCAAGTATGTCCTGGGTGAACAAACAAGAAGTTAAACCATGCCGACTTGTAGTCGTACCAGTTGAAAGTCTGAGGCCGATGTGGCATTGACAAAGCGATGGGAGTATGTAGGTGATCTACAAACCAGTTAAAAGGGGTTAGTACCCTCTTAATTGTAAACTTTGAGTAGTTAATGTGGTCGGGATTGCGATCATCCATGGAATGTTCAACTTCAATAGAGTCTGTATAGACCAAAATGGCTACATAGTACCGGCGGGTCTTGAGTGGATCTTCTGTGTCCACGAAATTGTTGTTCTTGTAGACCGGCTTGATCAGCTTGTTCAGAGGGTATCCTTCATAAGCCTTGTCTAAGGCAATAATAGGCATTACTTGAGTAGTAATGAATTTGAATTCTTCCTTTACGGGGGAGGGTGGCGTAGCTTTGGCTGCAGTGGGATCAACTGCTTGAGCAAAGGTCTCTGGGGCCTTCATAGCATAACTCTGCTTGGTTTGAACTGAGGAGCTGGCTGATGGCCCTTTGTCTATGGGCAAGTTAGTCTTCAAATCTACCAATTTCGTGGGCATTGGTGGTGAGAGCTTTAGAAACTGAATCTCTGTCAGAGCAGAGTATTTATTCTGGAGTGGAGATTGTACCTCCGTCTTGAGAGTAGGCCTTTGTGGGACTGTTGGCCGCAATGGATTTGCGAATGCTGAGGGAGAATCAAATGGTCGCTCCATTTTAGGTTGTTCTGATTTGTTTATAGGGTTTTTCCCCAGACTTATTGGTCTCATGGCCCTGTAAAAATTCTCTTGTTAGAAAATCAGGGAGTTATTTTCTCCTTTAATAAATTCTATTTGAAAATCAAAGCTAGATAGAAGAGCTTGCCATCTAGCAAATATTTGTTTACAAACAAGATTTTTAACATCTTTTTGTAAAATTTCTTTAGCCGATTTGCAATCAACTTGAAGAAGAAATTCCTTATTAATAAGGTCATCTTGAAATTTAGTGATACATAGGACTATAGATAAAACTTCCTTTTTTCCAGTGCTGTAATTCTTCTGAGCTGCATTCCATACCCCAGTAGTGAAACGAACTAGCTGTTCGAGAGAGTTATCTTTTACCCTCTGCTTTAGGATTCCACCATATCCTATATCTGAAGCATCAGTCTCCACAATCATGAAGGCGTCAGGATTTGGGATACCTAGACAGGGAAGATTTTGTACTAAAGATTTAATACTTATGACTGCATTGGTTTGATCAGAACTCCAAGGTACTGGGTTTTTCTTAAGACGTTTATACAGGGGTTCACAGACCTGCCTAACATGAGGAATAAAATCAGCAACATAATTAAGGCTTCCTAAGAACCTTTGGAGTTGAGTTTTATCCGTGATTTCATTAGGAAATTTGGAGGAGAACTCGATGGCTCTACAAATAGGCTTGTGACTACCCTGATGCAAATGATGTCCTAAGAAACGGATAGAAGTTTGGAACAACTTCATCTTTTTTGCACTAACAACCAAACCATTTATTTTAACAATCTTAAAGAAAGTATTAAGATGCTTAAAATGCGAATCAATATTCTCAGAAAAGATCAACACATCATCAATGTATACAATTGACATATATGAGTAATCATTGAAAATATTATTCATGATATTCTGGAATTCAGAGGGAGCGTTTTTAAGCCCAAACGGTAAGACGTTCCATTCGTAGTGCCCAAAAGGGACATTGAAGGCAGTCTTATATTTATCCTTTTCAGCAATTTGGATTTGCCAGAATCCTGACATCATATCGAATTTGCTGTAAAGATTGGCTTTGAAAGTCCGTTTAAGAAGATCCCTTTTATTAGGAATTGGATGGCGGATCCATTTTAGGACCGAATTTAAAGGCTTGTAATTTTTAACAAGTCGAGGAGTTCCTCGTTCTTTCTCTACACTATTGTTAACATAAAAGGCAGAGCAACTCCAGGGGGAATTGGAAGGTCTAATAATCCCTTTGTCGAGAAGATGGTTAATTTCTGTTTTACAGATTTCCATCATCTCTTGATTCATTTGGATGGGTCTGGATTTTGTAGGAATATTTTGTTCATCAAAGCTAGAAATATAAGGAAGCTCGACGAGATGCTTTTTGCGTTCCCAAAATGCATTCGGCAATTCGGAGCAGATTTCATCCTCAAACTTCTTTTGGAGAATGGTTATTTTAGTGACCATCTCCTGGGTTTTTAAAGTGTGCTCAATATGTTTGAGCTGAACATCTTGTTTTAGGAAACTAATGTGGGAGGAAAGTCAGTTTATTTTAAACACAGTTTCCTCCTTAATGCGTTGTCCGTCTTCCTTAGAAAGGGGACGAAGAAGGGGAAAGAACAGCTCATTTCCCAAGAGGGTAGAGCGAATACCATCATAATCACTCCAGTAAGGGCGAATTTAATATACGAAGGGTATTCCGAGAATAATATCTTCAGTGATATCCTCAGTTATAACAAAGTCATTGATAAGGCAAATGTCGTTATTGCAGACATGAGCTCTAGGAAGTTGGTAATTAATTTTCATTTTTTTGCCAGTGGCTTAATAGAGGCGAGAGGTACTCTTTTGGAGATACCGAGTAGGAATGAGGACTTTGATGATACAATTGTTGTCAGTGCCTGTATCAAAGAGGGCGACTCTGTTTAAAACGAAGTCTTTGTCGATAACGATTTTAACAACAATATGCTCGCTATAGGCTTTAATAGCTGTTATGGTTTTGCCTGAAGTGGAGGGAGCATCTTCGCTAGGAAAAGAGAGAGGTTCTTGGAGATGATCATTTGGAATGATCGGAAGGTTACGAGGAGACTCGGGTGGCGAAATTTTCTCTGGAGGCGAAGCATATTGTAAGACTTGTTCTGTCAAAGCGTTAAGCTCTACTTGATCAAGTCGGATCTTGAGATTTTTAATTTCTCCTTTTAAAGAGGAGATTTCACCTTTAAGATCCATAATGGTGGGTTCTGAAGGTGTATTAAATTTGGCCATAACCTTCTTCATACTAAAAGGCTGGATTATAGGTTTGGCTTTAGGGGGCTTTCTTCCTGAGAAAACATAAGCCTTTTGAGCTCTTGGAGATACTTATTCCTGAGCTCGTCGTCGGTAATATGTTCAACTATGTCAAACAGGATTTCTTTGGGTTTTTCAGTTATGACATTAATGGCTTTGCTGGAGCAAGTACAAAAAGTGCCAGTGCACTCACATTCTTGCCCAGACTGAGAGCTGTCAGACTCATAAGCGGCGTTGATAAATTCTTCGTCGCTATAGTCTTCATTAGAGGAGGAATAGGGGTCAGGAGCTTCAGAAGATTCTTCCATAATAGAGAATAATTTCTCTTTAGTTTCATCAGATAGATCAAGCTGGTTGATCTTCTTTTTCTTGCAAGATTTGCAATCTTTTGCCCTGTGGCCTGTTTTGCCACAAGTCCAACAAGTATCTTTGGAAGGTTGTTTAGAAGACTTTCATTTAGTCTTTTGACTGGGTTTATAGGACTCTTTCTTAGAAGTCTTCTTATGATGAGAAGTCCTTTTGGTGAACTTAAAGGATTTTCTCTTATGCTTTTTCCTAGAGGAAAGGTCTGTAAATCCATAATCATCACAGGAAGTTCCTAGACCAAATTTGGAAGAGCTATTTTGCTTAAGTTGCTGCTTAAGCTTAAGATCAGTACAGAGATCTATTCCTACAGTGGTGATGAAACTTATAAGGTCTCCGTAGGTAAAAATGTTATAAGGAATTTGACCCTCAAATCTATCCTTGATTTTTGTTCGCACCTTTTCTGCAAACAGAGGGGGAAGACCGCTAATAAATATTTCTTTCCAGAAATCATTATTGCAGTCAGGTCTAATCATAACCTTAACAAGGAAAGTATCCTTGTACCATCGAAAGTCTGCTAAGTTCTTACAGCGAAGGTTATTAGGCTTCTATCTTAGAAAAGCTTAGGTTCTCCTACGAAATGCCTAGCTATATGATATAGGAGGGTGGCGCAAGCATCTTCTTGTACCACTTCTACTATGGTCTCTTGACCATCTACAACTCTGACTACTTGCTCAGTGGTTGTGGCCTCATAAATGAGGCTTTTAACCTCTTCAGTGACATAGTTGTCCCACCAATGTTTTATCATTCCAGTGAAACCTGAAACAACCATAGTGGCCGCTCCTTTGTCAGAGGAGCCTTTGATTTTATAGGTTGTAATGGATACAGTTTATTGTAAATTTGGTGTTCGGTCAGACCATCAATATTCCATTCGTTTATACCTCGTCCATCATGGTTACAGGTAGAGAGGTAAGGATGCTCTTCATACTGGACATCCGGAGGAGAAGGTTTTTTATAATAGTTTTTCTTAAGCAAAAAACGTTCATTGGTAAGCTTGGAAAGAGAATTCTTTTGGAAGCTGGACTCTCCCTGTTGGGCAACCTTAAACTTTGAAAGTTTGGTATTGATTTTTCCAAAATTTGCTCAGAGAGTTTGAAATCGTCATTGAGGTTAGGAAACTTATCCTTTTGGAATTCAGGTATCTTGAAGATAGGATTTGAAAGAGGTTTGAAGCTAGGAGTGCTTTTAACAGGTATGGGAGCAGGAAGAGTAGAACTCTTGGTTTCTCCTATCTGATGAGATATGGTATGGAGAACTTGATTAGTATAATTGTTCTGTTCAATTATTCTATCAAGATCTCTATTGAGAGGGGCCAAGGAAGGCCTATCATGTTTTGCCTTAAAAGGAGAAGCTTTAAGGATTTCATTAGAATAAGGAATTTTAATTCCTTCAAGAGGAGGAGTCACGAATTCAACAACCGTGTTTCTTTGAGTATACCATTTGGTAACGATAACGTTGAGAGAGTCAGTTTGGTTTTCTATCTTTCCGGTACGTTCGAACAAAAAGAAGAATTCCATATCGCACCGGAGTCTTTTCATGTCAGCTATCCATAGCCGACCAAACTCCTTTTGTTGCTCTTTGGAGTAGGTACTAGCATACCATTTCCGTTTGATAGCGTCCTTTGGATGATTCCAACGGACCTTTAGAGCTTCAAGATCAGGAAAGTATTCTTCATCTGACTTGATGACAAGGAGGCTAGGGTCAGTTCTAACCTTTTGAGGAGGGGCCATGTCGGAGGCCGTAGGACTCCCTGGCTCGTAGAGGTTTTTGGGTTCGTTGACCCTAGTGGTTTGATAATAGACTTTTGGGACTGGACCAGAGAAGTCAACTCCCCTGATTTTCCCTTTGTCATTATCATGCTCATCACTTCCATCCGGGGGTTTGGAAGTAGAGGCACGAGTAGAGACTGATCGGCGAAATGAAGAGTGCCGAGATGATTCCAGCCCAAGAAATTTTAGATCAATAGATCCGTCGGGATGTTGGACAACCCATTCGACCTGAGATTTTTCGGGATAAATCCGAATGGGTTGGGTGATAGCCTCAAAGTGCCAATCATTACTATGGAGAATTTCATCCCAAACAAGAGCCTTAGGAACAAAGACTGTGCTACGATCTTTGTTGGCTTCCATTAGGGTGGTAACCCTTTTAGGGCTCGTAAATCTAGCCTTAGGGGCTACAGTTGTTCCCATTAGACGATAATATACGCGGTATATAATCTCTATTTCTCTGGTGTTTTCCTTACTATTCATGTTTTTGGTTTAAACATTCAGAGTGAAAACATCCATGATGTTAGGATCATTAATATCAACAGAGAAATTGGGGTAACAATTAAAGTATACCGGGCCGTCAGCGAGGTTACTTTGAGTTACTCCGAAGAGCGAGTCGTCAAAATTAATACATAGCACTATAGATAAAACTTCCTTTTTTACAGTGCTGTAATTCTTCTGAGCTGCATTCCATACCCCAGAAGTGAAACGAACTAGCTGTTCGGGAGAGTTATCTTTTACCCTCTGCTTCAGGATACCACCATATCCTATATCTGAAGCATCAGTCTCCACAATTATGAAGGCGTCAGGATTTGGGATACCTATACAGGGAAGATTTTTTACAAAAGATATAATCCTTATGAATGCATTGGTTTGATCAGAACTCCAAGGTATTGGGTTTTTCTTAAGACGTTTAAACAGGGGTTCACAGACCTGCCTAACATGAGGAATAAAATCAGCATCATAATTAAGGCTTCCTAAGAACCTTTGGAGTTGAGTTTTATCCATGATTTCATTAGGAAATTTGGAGGAGAACTCGATGGCTCTACAAATAGGCTTGTGACTACCCTGATGCAAATCAAGTCCTAAGAAACGGATAGAAGTTTGGAACAACTTCATCTTTTTTGCACTAACAACCAAACCATTTATTTTAACAATCTTAAAGAAAGTATTAAGATGCTTAAAATGCGAATCAATATTCTCAGAAAAGATCAACACATCATCAATGTATACAGTTGACATATATGAGTAATCATTGAAAATATTATTCATGATATTCTGGAATTCAGAGGGAGCGTTTTTAAGCCCAAACGGTAAGACGTTCCATTCGTAGTGCCCAAAAGGGACATTGAAGGCAGTCTTATATTTATCCTTTTCAGCAATTTGGATTTGCCAGAATCCTGACTTCATATCGAATTTGCTGTAAAGATTGGCTTTGAAAGTCCGTTTAAGGAAATCCCTTTTATTAGGAATCGGATGGCGGATCCATTTTAGGACCGCATTTAAAGGCTTGTAATTTATAACAAGCCGAGGAGTTCCTCATTCTTTCTCTGCACTATTGTTAACATAAAAGGCAGAGCAACTCCAGGGGGAATTGGAAGGTCTAATAATCCCTTTGTCGAGAAGATTGTTAATTTCTATTTTACAGATTTCCATCATCTCTTGATTCATTTGGATGGGTCTGGCTTTTGTAGGAATAATTTGTTCATCAAAGCCAGAAATATAAGGAAGCTCGACGAGATGCATTTTGCGTTCCCAAAATGCATTCAGCAATTCAGAGCAGATTTCATCCTCAAACTTCTTTTGGAGAATGGTTATTTTAGTGACCATCTTCATGACATAAACTAAATCTCGCTGATCATCAGTAGTAGCATGAGTAGATTCTGTGATGAATAAAAACTTTGCACTGAGATAAGAATAAGTTGGGCACCATTCTCCCTTACTGTTGTTCTACAACATATTGGCATTACTACTAGAATTTGGGGGCCTGACTTGGTTCCTTGTTCTATCATCTCCCCTTTAGCTTCGAACTATCATTCTAAGTCTGTGAAACCCTTCACTAAACTCTATTCCAAACTTGAATCCCTTTATTCTAGAGTCTTGGGTATAACAATACACATAAATAATAATCTTACCTTGAAAGACAACACCTGAAAGTATGAAACCCACTGCTAATACCTCTTTCGGAGATACAACTCTATCTTTCTATAGACCAACAGTCATCATATGATAACTTAAATAGTTACTAACTTAGAATCTTCATGAGTATCACCATACCCTGAGTTCACACCATTTAGAGATTCAACTATTAATTCAATTAGCTCAATCTTCAAAGATTCGAACTTAGATTCTAACACTTACTAAGGATATCCCCAAATATTTAATGAACCATACTAACTCTATTTTTGGACACTTTCTTAGTACTACGACCCTTAACTTAGTTTAGCTTCAATAGTCATCATCACAGACTTACACTCTATTAACTCGACAAATGTACTTTCCTCACTAAACACATAATCGTACCCTACCAAGATCGTATCTCAAAATTATATTTAAAAGACTTATTACCAACTATCCATAACTCCTCAACTTATCTACTACGAACACCATTTACGATATAGCTAGCATTCTTCAACTTAACCACTCAAGGGTAGTATTTACCATACACAATACTTAATAAACTTTGAAAATAATGCATCCTCATATCACCTTGGGGACACCTCCACATCATACCTAAAACATCATACTGAATTACAAATACATGAACTTAAACTCTTGCATACCCTGTTCAAGCCTACTAGATTACTTCCATATAACTAGCATCACCAACCAAGAAATTATTATTTCCACCTTTATGATCATCCACTGTTCAAACTTAGTGTCTTGTTCTAGACATGATAAACAACCTAACCTCACATACTATTCTCACTTGGAAGCTATAAAATAATATATATCAATAAACACTAGTCCACTAGAACTTCAGAACAACAATAATTGGTCATAATCATATAACATATCTTATTAAAATATGTTAGCACATTATCCTTCTATACATTATGACTATTACCCATCAATACACTTAGATCTATAAAGCTCAACCAATTTTTTATCACAACCACGCACGAAACCTATATTAACAATACTCGATCGCCAAATATTTTCATTAACAACCTATACTTTTCTAACACAATAATTACCATCAATAACTCTTTTTTTCTACTTCAAGCTAGCAACAATTCACCTTAAATAATAAATCTTTCTCTACCCTTTACCAAAGAACTTGTACCACATTTATTACCCCTACGCTAACACATAAGGACCTATCAGCTTAACACATTGATATAGGTAATCGGGGTTGCCTGAGAAGAAAGGTTAACAGTATTTTTAATATAATTGTTCATATTTTAACCGTGCTGTCTATAGACTAACAGAGAAAACATCCATGTTCATATAAGCAAGCATATCACAAAAACAGGTATGGAACAACGAAATCTAATTATATTAATACATCTATGGCTTATGGGATCTAACAAGTTTTAATGGCTTTACATAGGATTCTTCTAGAGTTATCTTAGTGACGGGACCACCAACAAGGTCTTAACGCTTACCTCAGCTAGAGACCATACTTTCAGGCTATCCAACGTCTAAACCTGAGATTAATCGGTTCCTTCAAACCCTCAGATAGAAGACTATAACCCCATACTTGTATTAAATCCCCATTATAAGACAAGATATATAAACAAAATTAAAGATTAAGTAATTTCATACCTGTTTAAAGTAATATGTTCTTATAAGAACATAGTTTTGCTCATGCTCAAGACAGATTATGTGTTTAGCTGCTCATGCTAGACACACAATCTGCCAACATGGCTCTGATACCAGAAAACGGATCGTGAGTTTATACTAAAAATTATACTTAAATTAGAGAATAGAGATATAAAAACTTACAAGTTTTATTGAAAGCTTTATGAAAACATTACAAGAAAGTTATACAAGAGATTGGGCAGAGAGTATTTCTAAGGATGGGAAATTTTCGGATGCCTACTCTAAAACATTACAATGCCTTATATAGGCAAAAGAATTCATGTATGGTGTACAAGTGGACGGCTAAGATCTTGCCGACAATTGTGAATTATTGCCTTTTAGAAAAGCAGAATATGTGTTTGCTTTTAAAAAGCTGCCAGGAATCTTTTTGAGTGCATTTTCTTTTTTAAAGCAAAAGTAAATGCTTTTCTTTTCTGAAAAGCTGTTGTAGTCTTTAGGAGACAGTGTGGGGTCCTGGACTCCAATCAGGAATAGTTACTTATCTTTTTCAGAGATAATTCTGGTTCTTTGAACCTCTATCTCTTTGAAAGATTAGTTTCCTATTCATAATAGGGATCTAGGTAGGCCGTAGCTATCCCTTGTGGATTTAGCATATCGCCATTGTCATCACTACTTCCTTTAGAAGAAGCTTCTACAATGAGTTGAAGTAATTCATCTTCATTGGACCTTTCTTGGCTCTCTAAGTCGGCCAAGGCCTTCTTTAATTTTTCTTTCAGAGCCTTCTTGCTTTGGGAAGAGCTGGAGGAGGCTGCAGCAGATTTTCCTTTGTCAGGCAGATTTTCCTGCCTGAGGTTGATAAACTCAAGAACTTCGGCCTCCCTCAGCTGTTAGGGAAAGAATCCATGTAAGAAAGTCATGAAAAATTCCTCCCACTATATAGGACATACATCCTCTAAACTCTAAGACTTTTACTATTTATACCAAGTGTGAGCAACATCATGTAATTGGTATGCGGCTAACTCAGCAATCTAAGCAAAAGTAACTCCCATGATATCAATGACCTTCTGGACCTGGTCAATGAACTCCTGAGGGTCTTCATTAGACAAAGACCCAAAGAAAGATGAAGGGTTCATTTGGGTGAAGTCCCCAATTCTATCTGTTGCGTAATTGGCCAATGGATTGGCCAGAATGATTGGTGGCCATTCATTCTGGATAGCCACATACTGAGCAAGTATTGTGAATATAGTTCTAAACTTCGCATGAGAAACATGCTCGCCTAAAAGGTCTTCTAGCTGAGAAACTGGCTAGTTTGTTCTCTTTGGAGGCATATTCTAAAATAAGAGAAAAATGAATTAGACTGAGAGTTTAACTTGAGATTATGCTCACAAGCACGACATGAATACTGAAAGAAGGGAAACTATTCCAAAAACATCTTATAGCCTCATGTACATAAATGTGCCGCGAAACAGACCCATGTACAAGACGCTACTACATGTGGCTTTCAAAGTTCCTAGGGCTCTATTGAAGCTTAGGCTCTAATACCAAGTTTGCAACACCCTAATTTTTTGAACTAGAATGCTACAGCGACTAATATATGTACCTGTACATTGTATAACATACATGTAATATGTAAATAACATAAATAATAGACCATAAGGTTCAACTAAAATAATCATAACATCCATGTGGGTGAAAAATACCTATGATAACTGAAGTATGAATCAAAATTGAACTAAATCTGAACTATATCTGAAAACCTCGAAATACTAACTGAATAAGGAGTTGAAGGAGGATGTCTCCAACTAACTCCGTAAACTCAAAACTAACTGAAATAATAAATGAATCGAATCATATCGTCCTCGAATGAGAAGGACTCACTACAGCTCTATCTACTAGAATGCGAATGCTACTGCTGGTCTGGAACTCATGTCTCTGAAGCAATGGTGCAACATGAAAAGAAAGCACCATAGTGCAAATGAGTTAGTACAACTGGACTATTGAGTATACGAGTGAGGTAGGATAAATGAAAAGGGTTTACATACATGACCAATGCTAATTGATATACTAATATGAATGTGAGAGTGCAAACATACATAAATAATAACTGGAAATATAAATACATAATAGTGGATCTGTACGCTAACACATGATTTACTAATTTCTGACATGACTAAAAGTATGGTTCTGTCAACATGGGTGACTATGTCTGACAGTCTTGGGTCTGATGGAACTATCTAACTTTTGTACTAGTATCTAAATTTGACTGTATATGGCCATCCTGGTATAATGATATCTGAAGAACTATCTGAGTTGTTTTACTGAGACTAAGCATGAAACTGTGGGAGGTAGTTGTTTAATCGATATGCCCCATTAATGCATATAGCTAAGTTGGGGTCCAATCTCTACCCTGACTATAGTGGTGTCAATAACACGCTACTGGTAAGGACAGTTATGAGTGACCCTCATCTCGTAGGTAATCAAATGAGAATGGTGGGAACCCTAAACTGACAGGTTAAACCACCTCATCAACCCTAGTCTGACAGGTTAAGATGTCTCAACCTATGCAGGTTACATAGTTTTGGAACACAAGGATGACTTCTGAGAATCACACCCTGAACTGGCAGGTGAGTTCCCATCCTTGGATTCACTCGGTGCTAACTTCTACTCCCATATGAAGAGAATTTACATGATTTAACTGACTATACATGGACTGAGTAACTGATATTTGTTGACTGATAGAATAGTACTACTCTTTGAGAATTTACTAAGATCATGATATTTTTGAGATTTCCTGAGTCATATAGTTGACTGAGTTCTATAGATTATGGCTTGACTGAGATGATCGTGATGACATGCTATGTATCTAGGACCACAACTATATTTTTCGGGTGTGAATATCCTTAGGACTCAATAAAAGGAAAGTGACACACATGACATGACTTGATCACAAGATTTGAGTCCATAATTCATAATATCGTACATAAGGGATTTCATACTAAGGATGGTTATTAACAATGTCTTGCATGGAAAGAATTTTATGACACATGGAAGTACTTTCACAACCTTAATATCATGTTCATTGCATAATCATACTAGCAACACTTATCAATAGCATGGAAGTTCATGTGGAATTATCTTAATAGTTGACATAGCTTGTCATTTAAATACTACGAGGTCATGGTAACATGATTTTTAGCATTCTGTTCATTTTAACAAACACCTTGCATGCACACTTTGGGGCATAGGTTTTCTCAACAATTTTTAATCATCTTGAACCACCCAAATTCATGGCTTTTAACTACAAGCATGTATACATCATGGTAGTCAACATAAATTAATATCTTGATTCATAAACAATGATCATTAAAATGAACAACAACTCATAACAACAAGGAAATAAAAATTTCATATTTAAAAGCATGGTTCTTGAACTCTATGAATGAAAGGGGTCCATAGATGAACACTACGCCTACCTGACGCAAGGTCCTTGATGTTTTTGGACTTGAAGGATTTGATATCTTTCAATTCTTGAAGAAGATTGGGTCTTGCTCTTAGAGATTAAATTTAGAGAGAAACCCTAGATGTTTTGTTTGTGAAATAATAATGAGCAAAGTAGTTGAATTCGGACTTATCTGGGTATATGTAGGCGAGTGCTAAGTGATCAAAATACCCCTATTAAAAAAACCTATAAATAAATTAAATGTGGTGTGTGACAGTCCGAATGATGGTCCATGATGATAGGCGAATTTACATGCCTAAAGTACTATATTTTACCCATATTTTAGCCAAGTTTTGAGGACAAATTACATAATTCATGCACTTTTAGTCCTTTTTCCTGTAAGTGAGCTAACAAACGTGATTAGCAAGTTTTTAGGTATAAATGATGTAGATTTCAGCATTTTATGGATAACTTGACGCCAAAGAAAGCTTCACGAAAGAAGGAAGGGAAAGCTTGGATGCCAAGGACCAAAAGTGACGCATGGAAAACCTGTCCTGGGCAAGAACAGCATTTCTGAAGACTTTGGGGACCAGCAGTAACCTATTAGGATTAGGATAATAATGCAGTAATTTATTAGGATTAGGATAATAATGCAGTAACTTATTAGGATTAGGATAATGATACATTAACCAAGTAGGATTGGGTTAAGTAATTCATTAGCTTAGTAGGAATAGGATATGGGTATTATAAATACCCTATTTTGCTAGAGATTTTTAATCATTCACTACTACTTTTACTTCTTCTATTTTTCTACAACTCTTTTTCTAATTCTTCCATTAATTTTACTTTTTATTTATCTATTCAATTCTTAATTTCCGCAACAAGAGAAACGTTACTTTGCAAAGAAGTCACGCCTAACGCCATACCACACCTTACTACATGAGATATTTATTGTGGTACAATGATAATGTCTATTGTGATTTCCTTCGCACTCATGGGTAACTAAACTTCTCTTTTGGGGTTATGGAAGCCTTATGAGATACTATCTAAGGCTATGAGTTTGTGAATTCGTGACACGTAGGCTGCTTATATCATTATTCTCTTCAACTTAATCTAAATTTTTTGTGGCTGCAGACGCATAGAATAACGCCAGTATAGCATTAACTTGTTCGAAAGAAAAGTTATATGTCTGGAAAAGAGATAATGTCAAGGTAATAGGGTCCCATCCCCTATTAAAAAGTTAGTGCCATAACTGGATTAACCTCTTGGAGAATTTGTACCGTTAGATACGCTTAAAGCTCGAAAGAGTTAAAGTGAAATAGTCCTTGTTTAGGTCGAAAGACGCTTGGATTTACCATCGAATACAATTCTCTATAAGCACATGCATGTCTGAATTCCGCACAACTCATAGCCAATAGAGACGTACAACTCATATGGTGGACATAACCCCAACTTCTCAATTCTCATTGTTTTACATCTTACCAAACATTCTTACTTTTTACTTTGCTATTTTCCATTTTTACCTTATTACTTTGGTTACATTACTTGCAAGACAAAACTCCCCGCTTTTTATGAGACTTGCACTAAAATTCTAGTAATCTTTGCTTACTTGTTGACCAAGCTATTCCCTTTGGGATCGATACCCAACCCAGTTGGGTTCTATATTTGACTACGACCGCTTTACACTCCTACGAAAGCTGTAGATTGAGCGTTATCAAAAATTGGCATCGTTGCCGGGGAATACGAGTGTCAATTAAGTTTGTGATAATTACTAGACCCTTTGGTCAAAGATTCTCGTACTTTTACTTTTAGTTTTTATATTTATTTTCTGCAGGTTTTTATTTAGTGCATGCCCCATACTCGAAGTTCTGGTCAACCGTTATTACCTATCAATCCTGAACCAGAACGTATTGGCAGAATGGAGGCAGAACATGAAATTGAAAGGATGGCTGCTCAACAGAATCAGGTGAGATTAGCTGCTCTTGCCGCCGCTCAAGTACATCAACAAAATATTGATAACCCTGGGCGAGCAATAAATCCTGACGACGAGGACCTAGGTGATGACGAGTTGCTAAACCCTAGGCATGCCGCTGAGATCGCAACACCTACTAACAAAAGAGATCGTCAAGCTAGGTTTAGGCCTGAACGCCGAGTTATGCAACCACCTTTCGACGATGATGATGATGATGTTGATAGAGCCGGAGCCACGGGAGCCATTATTCCTCCACCATTGGCACCCGGAGCCAAGTTCAACATCACAAGCACCATGATTCAGTTATTGCAACTCAAGGGATTATTTGGTGGACTAGCAGGCGATGATTCGAATATGCATCTGATCAACTTTATTTCTACATGCAAGTCGTTTGACAATCCTGGTGTTGGTCAGAATGTAATTCAATTATGCCTATTTCCATTGTCTCTGTCTGGGGAGGCAACTCTATGGTTGAATGGGTTGACTCCTGATTCTATTACAAATTGGAGGCAATTGAGAGACGCTTTCCTAGAAAGATTCTTTCTGCCATCCAAAAGAGCACAATTAAGAGATGAAATCAGCAACTTTCGACAGCTTCCAACCGAAGCTCTTCATGAAACATGGGAGAGGTTCAAGACGAAGCTTATGAGGTGCCCAAACCATCACATGACCAATGTCCACCTAATGGAGATACTATACAGAGCCTTGAATTCAATAACTAAACCAGTGGTGGATTATGCGACTGGAGGATCATTTATGGACCTCACCTTTGGGAAGGCAAGCAATATGCTAGATCGGATGACGAAGCAAAGTAGAGCTTGGCATACCAGGGATTCTGAGGTAGCAAGACCCACTTTATCAATTGGCATGACTGCAGACCAAAGGAGAAGAGCAGAAGAACGTGATCAAGATATGGCGCACATGAAAACACAATTGGATCTTCTTACAAAGCATTTATTATCAGGGAAGATCGAAAAAGTCAAAGCTATTGCGTCAAAAGGAAGAGACGAATCTAATTCGGAAGAAGAAGCCAACTACTTGAACAATCAGGGGGGTTTCCGAGGTAATACCCAAGGTAACAAAGGTCGGAACTATTATGATAAATCTGGAATCAAGGACCAAGGTAGTTGGAAGAACAAGAATGATAATAGTGGTTTGTATGTTCCCCCTGGAAGACGTGATGCCACCACATCTAGTTCTGGAAGTATGGAAGATATGATGGCTAAACTATTGAAAGGAGTGGAAGCAACTAGCGCGGGAGTAACGGAGGTAATAAATGATTTGTCCTCTATGAAGCAATTAGTTGATTCACATTCCACTTAAATCAAGCAAATAGAGCAGCACTTGAGCCAACTTTAAGCAGCACTCAATCAAAGAAAGGCTGGCCCTTTACCTAGCGACACTGTGCAAAATCCAAAGAATGATGGATCATGCATGGCTATTACTACTCAAAGTGGTAAGGTGCTGGAAACTTCAACCAAAATCAAGCAAGTGGTCGACGATGTAGCGGACAATGATGATAAGGCTAAAGAAGAAAACGCCATGGAAGCTGACCCACGACGTCCATGACGTCACACCGAGTATGTTGCAGCCTGAAAAGGCTTAAAAATGGAAGCAAGAGGAGAAGAAAGTCGTGGAGAAAACAATTCCTTATCCACCACCACCTTTTCCTCAAAGATTAAAGAAGTTTGCGGATGATACAAAGTTCAGCAAATTCATGAATATGTTAAAGCAGCTGACCATTAATGTTCCGTTGGTAGAGACGCTAGAACAAATGCCTGGGTATGCGAAATTTATGAAGGATCTTTTGACAAAGAAGTGAGCAGCAAGCTATGAGTTGAAGGATACTGTTCATCACTGCAGCGCAATCGGTACCTAATCACTAGTTCAGAAGAAGGCTAACCCCGGTGATTTCACTATTTCGTGCACGGTTGGATCTATGAATTTTGCTAAGGCATTGTGCGATTTGGGAGCAAGCATCAATTTGATGCCACTATCCGTCTACAGGAAGTTGGGGTTAGGCGATCCGACACCAACCAATATGAGGCTCGTGATGGCTGATAGGTCGGTAAAATGACCTGTGGGTATCTTGAATGATGTGTTGGTGAAGGTTTCTTCATTCATCTTTCCTGCAGACTTCGTTATTCTGGATTGTGAGGTGGATTCTGAAGTTCTCGTAATCTTGGGACGTCCTTTCCTTGCAATAGAAAGTGTGCTTATTGACATGAGAGCTAATGAGCTTTTATTTCGGTTGAATGACGAAGTGGTCCACTTTGATATATGCAAAGCAATGAAGCAGCCCAGCGATATGAATGCGTTCTCTGTAGTTGATGTTCCTTATGAGGATAAGAAAGCATTATCTGTAGAGAAACATCTTACTATTGAGCCATTGTCTGCTGCGCTACTAAATGTTGAGCATGAGGATGATGAAGATTATGAAGAAACTTTGTGTGCTCTAACAGAAATAGGGTCCTATTCTCATACTCCTAAATAGCCGGACCTTGATCTTAAGAATCAACCGTCACCAACAGCGAAGACTTCCATTGAAGAGACACCAATGGTAGAATCGAAAGAGCTCCCCAATTATATAAGGTATGTGTTCTTGGAAAGTTAAAATATACTTCCGATAAGTATGGCGGATGATTTAAGTGAACAACACGTAGAGGCTCTCATCTCTGCTCTGAAGAGATATAAGAGAGCCATGGGTTGGACTATTGATGATATAATTGGTATCCCTCCTGGGATAGGCATGCACAAGGGTCATATCGAAGAGGATTGCATGCCTACAAGTAAGCCTCATTGTCGCCTGAATCCATTCAGAAAATGATTCACCATCTATCTCGATGAAGTCTAAGTAATCGAGATAGCTATGTCGTGCCGCGACAATAAATCAAGCGCTTGGTAGGAGGCAACCCATCGTTTTTAATTTTTTCTTTCGTTCTACTAATTGTTTACTTTTGATAAATAAAAATCCAAAAAGAAGAGTCGTGCCATGACCAAAATTAAGGCGCTTGATGGGAGGCAACCCATCGTTCTAATCGTCTTTGTTTTTTTGAGTAAATGTAGGTACAAAGAGGTGTAAAACGAGGAGGTCGGTTTCAAATTTTGATTTGGACGTATTCCATGTTAAAGGTGGTAAGTTAGGAATAAAGAAGCAAAAGGCTATGGATTGGGCATTGCCTATGAAAATATAGGCAAAGAACAAGGCTCGGCCTAGGTAAAACTAGGCCACAAACAAGGCAAGGCCTATACTATGGCCTAAGGGCTCGGAATCTAGTGTGCCATAGCATAGGCTCCGCCCATCCCCAAGTATGCCATAGCATAGGCACCGCCTATGCCAATGCCTTTTGTCTCTGAATCTCATATGCTAAGTGAAAGACGCCGCCTATGCTAGACAATGCTTTTCAAAAGGCACCGCCTATGCCAAGCATAGGCAAAGCTAAAGGCGCCGCTTATGGTCACTTCTTGTCTCCAAATCCGATTTTAAAAGGGTCAAAACCCAACCCAACCTTTTCCTATAAATATGAGACTTAGTCTTGAACCAAAAACACATTGGAAACCTAGCTTATGCGCCGCCTATAGCCTCCAAATCCTCTCAAAAATTTTCCTTTTACTCTTTTTCTTCACAAGAATATCATCCAAAGGCATCAATCAAGTAAGTACTACTTTGTTCTTCATTTATATTCCGTAAGTACTACGTTACTACGTCTATTATGAATTGTTGAATCTTGAAAGAAGTAGTGGTGATGTGAATGTGTTTGAATTGTTGTGATACAACTAAGTGAGTGAATGAATACGTAAGGATGATCTTAACTTGTTCCAATTTGAATTTGATTTTGATGCATTGTCATACTTTTGCGGAATTGATATGGTCACTAAAATTGCATAATCTTGTCACTTGCATACTTACATGTTCAAATGACTTCTTCATCGGAATAAGACTTATAGTTGCCTACCGACATAGGAGGTTGTGATTATTGATAGATACTATACCTTGATTCAATCCCTATGTAGTAGTCTTGATATGTCTAACATGAAAGTATTGAAAAGATTACAAGAAGTATGACTGCACTGATTATATTACTGGAATATAGCACTTAAAACGTATGCCGATGAAGTCTGAGTAATCGACCACTTTCACTTCACTAGTCTGTACCAACAAACTAAGTGTGGGGTGGTGCCCCTACTACTTGTTTATAGATTGTATCCATCGAGATGATGTTAACATGAACATTGTTTTAGTCTCAGGTACAATGGCACCCAAAGCAAGACAAGGCAAAGATAAAGTAACCACTTCACAAAAAGGCAAGAAAAGAGGACGAAAAGAGCATGGAGAATCATCGTCAATGCAATTACCACGCCGCATGTTTGGAATAAATTGGGTACTTGAGGAGGAAGCAAAGGAATGGTATAGGAACAACAAGGAAAGAAATTATGTTCATGTGGACTTGATAAACAAGGAAAGCGTAGCAATGAAGGAACCATGCATGTTGGCTAAGATCATGGCGTTATATCTTGATTTCATCTTCCAAGACATGGGAGAATGCAATCTCGATTTAACAAGAGAATTCTATGCCAACTGGTCACCGAAAACCATAGGAAGTGAGGTCAAGATTCGGGGCCAAGTTCTGCAACTAAATGCGGAGTTCTTCAACTCCTTTCTTGGCTTGCCTGCTGTTGGTCCATCACCATTCAAAGAGTTGAACAGTAGACCTCCATATAGAGCCATTCGACACACACTCTGTGGAACAAGATCCATGGCACGGTGGAGTAGACACAAAGACACCGGTCGACACAACACCTTCCCATATTCTCCTTTGAATAGGGAAGCAAGGATATGGTTGTGCATAGTCAACTCTTGCCTCATTCCAGGGATGCAATACACAAAAATAACAAGAGATAGAGTGTGCTTGGTATATGCATTGATGACGAATGTCCCTATCAACATTGGGGCAATCATTCGGTCTACAATGCGGAAGGCTAGGCTACACAAGCGGTCCCATTTCAGCTTCGGCAATCTGTTGACTGCAATCTTGAGGAAGGAAGACATCGAAAAGGAGCCGGCTGATCATAAACTCCCACACAATCCGAAGAAGGTTGATCTCACAAAGGTCAAAGATGCTGAATCAACACATGGTGTCAACCTTACTACTGCTGAGAGACATGCTCAGGATGAGAGTTTCTTTCACCATCTTTATGGCATGACTCGGTTTACAATGATGAGCGGAGGTCGTGTTCCAACTGCTGCAGAGCTCCAACAGCTGGATCATGACTATCCAATGAATATGCATGCACGGGAGATGTGTGGAGTAGGTACATACTTTGAGGAACCTCTTGATGACGATGTGCCAACCGATGATGATCGACGAATGCCAGACTCCGACGTGGAGGAGAATTCTGATGACGACGACTCCTATGATGATTCCAACGAAGGGGGTATGACCCCTGACATAGAGGAGGAGTCCGACTGACCAGGTTCTTCGTATTTATTTTCCACTGAGGGCAGTGTGTCCCGTCTAAGTGTGGGGTGGTGGTATTTGCATGCTATACTCCTTTATCCGCATTTGCATTTAAGTTTGTTTGATTATCTTAGTTTTTTTGCTTAGTTAATGATTTTTTTTAGTAGTTAAATTTTTTTTACTGCATGAGATTATAACAAGAGTTTGTGCAAAAATCATGACTATTGAGACGTTTAGGCTCTAATTGTGACTCACTATGTGATATTGTGTGGTTCAATTCCTTCATTTGTTGGGTCGAGAGTCTATACTACTCCCAATAAAGTCGACCATCTGCCTTGTGTGTGTGAGATAATAGTATATTCTGTGTTTGTGGCAGATGCTAGAACTTGCCTGGTATGTATGTAAAGCGAAAATAAGGAGTGCAAGTTTAGGAGATAATTTAGGCATTTCTTTGGCAACCTACACTTGTTTACCTTCTTTTTACCTACCCGTGGACATTATCCTAGATAACCCTTTTGAGCCTTTAGCCTATTTTCTTTGACAACCTCATATCTAAGCCTAATCCATTTTCTTCAAGACCATAATTTGATCCGAATTCCTAAGTGCTTTAAAGTGTAAAGTCATGTGACAAAATAAGAGGAAATTGGGTAAGTATGATGCTTTAGAATGTATTGGTGCTTAAAGTCATTATGAAAAAGAATTGCTATCATAAGAGGTATGTTATGAAAAGAAAAAGGAAAAGAAAACTAAAAAGTTAGTTATCTTCAAAAATTGAAAAACAAAAGAGGTGACAAAGGGAGGTAGATTAAAATAAAGTAGAAAGGTTGTTTGAAAGAATAGTGTTAATGATACAATGTGATGTATTAAAGCGCTTAGGAACATAGTCACTATTTCTGGCCAAAATAGTCCTACCCGTCCCTTAGCCTACATTACAACCCGTAAAAGACCTATTTGATCCTAAGCTTAGCATTCTGACATTAAGTGGAGCATTACACTAAGGGCAAGCCTATGGACATCAGTTGCAGCATATGAATTCTTTGTGAGAGCGAGAGCAAGGAAACTTTTATACCCATGTTTGAAAAATATACTATGCTTGTGAGTGATTATGGGTAATATATTGTGAGACACACATGGTTTACGAGTTTTGGTTAGTTGTGTATGATTCTTTGTGCCTTAACTTTTGGATACGAATTAACTACCATTATGAGTCTATATTAGAGGTTAAAATTGTTTCTACTAATGATCAGAAAACTACTCTTTGTTAATGATTGACGTGCTTGTCTTGATGAATATTTTGTGTTGTTACAGTGAAATCCCAAGTAGATATTTAGATGGACATGATAGTTTGTTCGAGGACGAACAAAACTTTAAGTGTGGGGTGTTGATGATAGGCAAATTTACACGCCTAAAGTACTATATTTTACCCAAGTTTTGAGGACAAATTACATAATTCATGCACTTTTAGTCCTTTATCTTGTAAGTGAGCTAACAAACGTGATTAGCAAGTTTTCAGGTATAAATGATGCAGATTTCAGCATTTTATGGATAACTTGATGCCAAATAAAGCTTCACGAAAGAAGGAAGGGAAAGCTTGGATGCCAAGGACCAAAAGTGACGCATGGAAAACCTGTCCAGGGCAAAAACAGCATTTCTGAAGACTTTGGGGACCAGCAGTAACCTATTAGGATTAGGATAATAATGCAGTGTAATTTACTAGGATTAGGATAATAATGCAGTAACTTATTAGGATTAGGATAATGATACATTAACCAAGTAGGATTGGGTTAAGTAATTCATTAGCTTGGTAGGAATAGGATATGGGTATTATAAATACCCTATTTTGCTAGAGATTTTTAATCATTCACTACTACTTTTAATTCTTCCATTAGTTACAAACAATTCTTCTATTTTTCTACAACTCTTCTTCTAATTCTTCCATTAATTTTACTTTTTATTTATCTATTCAATTCTTAATTTCCGCAACAAGAGAAACGTTACTTTGCAAAGAAGTCACGCCTAACGCCATACCACACCTTACTACACGAGATCTTTATTCTGGTACAATGATAATGTCTATTGTGATTTCCTTCGCACTCATGGGTAACTAAACTTCTCTTTTGGGGTTATGGAAGCCTTATGAGATACTATCTAAGGCTATGAGTTTGTGAATTCGTGACACGTAGGATGCTTATATCATTATTCTCTTCATCTTAATCTAAATTCTTTGTGGCTACAGACGCATAGAATAAAGCCAGTATAGCATTAACTTGTTCGAAAGAAAAGTTATATGTTTGGAAAAGAGATAATGTCAAGGTAATAGGGTCCCATCCCCTATTAAAAAGTTAGTGCCATAACTGGATTAACCTCTTGGAGAATTTGTACCGTTAGATACGCTTTAAGCTCGAAAGAGTTAAAGTGAAATAGTCCTTGTTTAGGTCGAAAGACGCTTGGATTTACCATTGAATACAATTCTCTATAAGCACATGCATGTCTGAATTCCGCACAACTCATAGCCAATAGAGACGTACAACTCATAAGGTGGACATAACCCCAACTTCTCAATTCTCATTGTTTTACATCTTACCAAACATTCTTACTTTTTACTTTGCTATTTTCCATTTTTACCTTATTACTTTGGTTACATTACTTTCACGACAAAATTCCCCCCTTTTTACGAGACTTGCACTAAAAGTCTAGTAATCTTTGCTTACTTGTTGACCAAGTTATTCCCTGTGGGATCGATACCTAACCCAGTTGGGTTCTATATTTGACTAAGACTGCTTTACACTCCTACGAGAGTTGTAGATTGAGCGTTATTAGTCCATCACTTAGCCCGTCAGATGTGAACAAGAAATAGGGTTCACTGGATAAGATTTGACGGCCTGGATGATAGTTCGTCACAACTTTGACTGTCCTTCAACTCGTCTATCAGTCCTTATCCAGTACGTGGCTCAAGTGCCTTAGCTGTGACGGTCAAAGTGGTGGTCCGTCACTTATGTGGAGGTTCGTTAACTTGGCCGTCATACCTGGGCGTTTTCGATAGTTCCAGTAAAACGTCCATAACTTTCTTGTATGATATTGGATTTGGAAAAAATTGGTACCATTGGAAAGCTAACTCAATTTCCCACTGATAGAAAGTGAAAATATAAAAAATACCATGTGTACAAAAATAGGTTTACAATTCAAAGTAAGTCCTAGCATCCTCAAGATGATTTCTAGCTAGGAAAAAGGCACGGGTATTACATAATGGGATGTCAAATACGAAAGAAAATAATATTTAAAATGCACATGTAAGTATCGAGAGGCCACTTGCACTTGAGGTATATGCACACACACATAGCCAAAATGTCCTAAAGAGTGTCATATCTTCCCAAGGTACATCCATTCTATTCATACCTGCACGAAAGCAAATCGATAATGCGGTTGCTTTGTAATATCAGGCAAATAGGTATTCGGGGTTAAAAGTTTTTTTAGCTTATTTTGACAATTATTTTACTTTTCATGACCTAAGAAACATTGGAGTGACTTGTAAGTTAAGAATTATTAGTTTTTATTAAAATTAAAGCATGAATATTTTATTCTCTTTACTTTATATGGATCAACTTGATGAAAATTTTGATGTATATCTACTTTATCTCTTTATGTGTAGCTAATTCTTCATCTCTGGATATGCTTGAATAAGTTCTGATTAGTGCTTGTATTTTTATTTGTCTTCCAAATGAGCTATTTGATATGGGTTTCACTTTATTCCATGTTTTAAATAAGAATTTGGGGTCGCAAACACCAATTACCTTTGAACCGATATCATCATTGACAAAGGGGATATGGGTGAGAAATGGGTGTAAAGAATAACTTAGGTTAATTAATATTATATCATATCTTAAACATAAGGATGTTAATTGAGTCTATAGATTGTTAAAATTTTTACACTTCTGAGGTGTTCAAATGAACCCATTTTGGATTTTTGGTGTTTGATTGACAAAGAAAATCTAAAGCTTCTAGATCTAGCCTATGTATGACTTCTAGCTAAGTTTGGACAAATAATCAAATATCCATACATTGTATCTCACCTATTAAGGCATAACCCCAAGTTTACTCAACACTTCTTTAATCTCCAATTATTTCTAGCTTTGAAATAGTATTCTCAAATAACAAAATTGTTATTTTTAAAATAAATATACCAAATCTCCATTTTTACTTTCATGATTTACTTATTATTACAAGTCAACTCCTTGTAGACTTTTGACACTCTTAAGTATTGAAATCTTTGTCTTCACTCCCTAATATTTTACCCCAATCTCCTTTGGGTTAATATATTAATGATGATTTCTTACATTATAAGGGTGTAATATAAGTGTCATCTTGACTTTATTCTAGGTAGAGTTGACCATATTATGGGAAAGTTGACCAGGATTTATGTTAAGGAAATTGTAATACTACATTGGGTACCTGCGTTAATTATGTCTGACATGGGTACTTAGTTCACCTATAATTTTTGTAAGAGGTTTTAGTTTGAGTTAGGTTTTAGGCTGGACCTAAGCACGATTTCTCACCCAAGAACTAATGGTAATTTAAATACTGTGTCAAAGTGTTGAATACATGCTTTGAGCTTGATTTATGGACTACGAGGGTCAGTTAGAATAATACTAACCATTGTTCCAATTTCCCTACAACAAAGGCTACCACTTTAGTATAGACATAGCTACTTTTGAGGCCTTATATGATAGACAATGTACATCCCTAATTATGTAGTTTGATGTTTTTGAGGTGAGACCTTGGGGCATTGGTACACTTAATAACTCTATGGAAAAAATGAGATTCACACAAGAGAAGATCATAGCAGCCCAATGCCAACAGAGGAGTACACGAATAAAAAGGTATAAGACATGAAGTTTGAGAAGGGGAAGAAAGTACTCTTGAAGGTGTCACTTATTAATGGTGTGATGTGATTATACCAGAAGGGAAAGTCAACGTTATACTACATAGGAACTCTTGAGTTATAGAATAAAATTGGGTTGTTAGAACATCATATAGTCTTGCCCCCTAGTTTGTCTGGGTTCACCTCTTATTTTATACATCCATGCTAACGAAATGTTAGGGAGATTCTGACTACATTAATTTTTTATATCCCAAATTATTCTATAAGGAAATATTATATGAGAGGGAACCACTATTTATTCTAGATAAAGATATAAGAAATTTAAGGACGCGTGTTATCACATATGTGAAGGTGGTGTGAAAGAACCATACCATTGAGGAAGCTACGTAGGAGATAAAAATGGAACTATGTAAGAACTATCCATACTAGTTCATTGATTCAAGTACATCCTATTCCATTTGTTATGTTTTAGGGATAGTTCTTATTCGAGGAACAATGATTGCTAAATTATAATCTAATGTAATGACTGATAATGTTGTTATGTTGAAGTAGTAGATAAAAGTTACACCCGCACACAAATTTAGGGCTAGTTTAGTTTTAACTCAAATTTAAGAGTTTGGTAGAATGAAATATTGCATTTATATGTATAGTAATAGCTATGTTTGATTAACTGTTGGATAGTCAATAAGTATAGGAGGTTATTGCAACTTTTTGCACATGAACTGGAATTATAGAACCTTTATAATGGATATCATAGAGGGGTTGTTTTTTATTATCAGGATTCTTAGTGTGTGTTATAAAATGAGATAAATTGTGAAGGTGTCTTAAGTTTCTACCTCAGACCACTATAGTGCAAAAAGTAACCACAACAGTAGTACTACAATAATGGTCAAGGAAACTTCAGTGGAAACCTCCAACAAAATTGATGTGAACTGCACTATCAGTATTTATCCACTATAGTATCAATGCATAGTACAGTTTTAAAATCCAAAAATGATTTTATTTCCACTTGTCAAAAAAACAATAGGTCAAATGGATAAGCAATTTTCAAAGAAGTTTTGTGGTTTTTCTTCTTTGGAGGTAAGTAATTATCTTTTGGACTTGCATTCACATTGTTTAACCTTAGAAAATCATTATAAAATTGATTAATAATGGGTTATGGGGTTAAACCCTAATATATAGAAATTGATGAAAATGATGAGAACACTTGGAAATTCAGTATGTAATGATCCTATGGTGTTAGATAAAACACATAGGGCTATATTTTTTACTATTATGTTAACTCAAGTAGTGTTCATGATGTTAAAATGATAAGAAACCCTTAAGATGATGAAATAAAGTAAAATTATGGACAAAACATAGTGATTTTGATCCCTAGTAGTGAAAAGGTGGTTGATTATTGTATGCTTATGCTCTTATGATTGTGTATATAAATAATGAATTAACCTAGAACGAAAAAGTGAATATGTGGCTTATAAATTTATTGGAGCAAAGGAGTTGAGGTATACGATGATTTTATGTAGCACTTAGACTTTCTTGGCTTTGTGGTTATTGTGTTTTTAATATCTATGATTGACTTCAAGCATAGTTTGTGATTTGATAACTGTATTAAAATTTCATTTAACTTTGATGAGGTATTGAGGGGTACAATATTATATTTACAATAGTGGCTTAAATACCATGCTGGTAAAATATAATATGTTATGATAATTAATATGGTAACTCATTAGTAAATTTCTCTATGATAAAGATGATAATAATGGTAAGAGATGATGCACACATCTTGGATAGATGCATTAAGTGCTATTTCATAAATCTATGTAATGATAAGGACTTGATTAAATTGAAAAAGTTTAAAAGCCAGTAAAATGAACTTGAGAGTATAATTATTTGATAGTTCATCATTTGTCGTTTGACTAATATCATCAGTTATGAATCTTGTTACGATTGTTTTTATACTTGGTTACTTTTATATTGTTATGTTAGTGGACATTTGATTCTTACTATTACTTGTTGATATACTAATTCCATCTTCACTCTTCTTATGGTTGAGTGAGGAACATAATCAAGCAATTTTCACCTGACCTTGGCTCAAGATAGTAATTCGATCATGATTTTAAGGGTGAGCATCATGTCCGAGAAACCTTTAAAGATTCTTTGAGTTATATCCTCTGATCCTGTACTAAAACTATTTCCTCTTTTTGTATGTTTTTGAATATTCATATTAGTTTTAGACTCAGTTGTTCTTTTTGCATTTTTTGATCGTTGGCTTCAAGTCCCATATATTATAATAAATAGTGGTTTTCACACTTTATTCATTTTTATGGATGATAATACTGTTGAGTAAGATATATTGTTGAACCCTTTTGAATTTATTTATTATAAGGAAATTTGTGTGAGAAAGTAGTGATTAAGTGTGTATGGGTGAGATAGCATTGTTTTCTAGCTATAAGGCAGGATGCATGCCAATTATAACTATTGGATCATGATAGATATGGTATTAGAACACTAGGTTAGTGGATCTCATCTTACAAGGACAAGTCCAACAGAGTCCATTAAAATGGTACAGAGATGACTATAATTTTATTTGAGAGGCTATCAACTTTAGGAATGAATTCTTTTCATTTCTTATTTTGTGCTATAACAAGATTACAATTAGTATCTGGTGATCCAAATTTTCATATAATCCTTTCAATCTTATTTACTGATGATAAACACCTATTTCACCAAAGAAACAATAGCAACACTCGTGGTACCACCTAAAACAAAACTTGGATACGTTGTTCAGGCTATAAACTGGGGTAGGCCTCATGTTATAGGAAGTGAAAGAAAAGGCGGATGGGGAACAACACTTGTTAATAATAGAGCGTATGCGGTCATAGTATGGGAAAGGTAGAGATCAGAATCCCCCTCCCTACTACAGGATACCCCAGGCCAAGCTTATGATTAACAGAAGGTGTTTGAGGAAGATAAATAATTGGTTTAGTGAATATGGTGCAAGTAACCAATTGTGCAGCCTTTGTCTGTATATGTGATTCAATAGGTGTTGTAATTCTTGTGTTTCTTGATCGGCACTCGCTACACTCAAGTGACTCTGACTGCTCCATCAGTAGAATTACAACATGCCTCTATAGTAGCACCGATAATTTATTCAAGATCTAAACAAAAGTTGTGTCCGACAATAGGTAATTGAACCAGTAATAACTAATAATGAGCATTGGATATTTTGTAATTTCCTAAATACTAAGCCCCTAGTTTCCTAAGATACATAGTCTGAGGATGCATTTGAGTTCTTGATAGATTTTTACGAACGTCCACACAAAATAGGTATTGTTGAAAAGTATGGAGTGGAGTTTATTTTTGTGGATAAATGTATGAGGCTAAGAAGTGGTAGAGGACATTTATGGAGTGAAAGTTTACCTTAGGTCTAATTAATTATACATAATTTTAGAACATATTCCTTTAGAAATATATTCCCCATACTTATCATGACTAAAAGAACAATGAGTTTTTGAGTTTGGAGTAGCGAAACATGACTATGGAAGCATCTACGGTCAAGTTTTTTACATTGTTATGTTATGAAATATAAGATTATCTAAGAGGAGTATCACATTTAGTACTTCACGAAAGGCTTTAACTTAGGGATTCGGTTGGCTACCTTATATGTGGTGGTAACTGGTAAGTGTTTTATGATGTTGTTAAATATGCCAAGAAGGCTAAATTATTTTAGAAATAGGGAGAGGTATAGGCAAAAGATAAGAAGGGCTTGAGTTTCCTACAATACAGTTGTACTTTCTTAAAGGAAGGTGGTTCATCTTAGCCCTACTATTCAATATGTCAGTGTGTTAGGGACACTTCTAGGGTCAATAATCAACCTTACCAAGCAAACAACTACATTTCTTCTTCCTCTTCTTCTAAGAGGAGTGATGTGGGACCTAAACACTTTGAGTGTAGAGATTTGGGATAGTCTAAAGTTACTTCCCTTAGTTTTGCATGTTAGTTGACACAATAGCTAATATATACTTCCCTAGTTTTTCTCGATCGTGGTTGAGGTTGAAATGGTATGGGTCATCCACAAGGTGGTCGTAGTTTCCATGATAGGGATGGAAACAAGGAAAATAAAGGTAGAAGACAAGTAGGTAGAATTAAAGCTCAAGTTGATAGATATGGAAACTACAGTAGTGAAAGAATTTATAATTAATCTATTCTATCTCGTCCTGAGGTGGAAGTTTCCAATGCAATTATCAGAGGTATAATTATTGTCTTTTATTGTATGGTTTAGTCCTTATGCCACCTTTTCTTATGTATTTGTGAAATTTTCAATGGGTTAGGACTTAGACTGTGAGTATCTTGATACTCTCATGTATTTACCTTTATTGATTAAGATGTTTGTGGGTTGATTAGGTATATCATATGTGTTCCATAATGTTCATAGTGTTCAAGACCGTAGCAAACATAGTCATCCTAGGTAGATGGGTGATGATTTTCATGCCCATAAATAGGGAAAATAGTCTTATAAGAAAGGAAAAAAAAGAGGGAGCAAACCATGAAGGTGCCTGGTATGGTGAGAAATGAGGTCCTTACTATTATTAAGATAGAGATTGTAGAGAGATTGGGGGTATATGGATTTACCTCATATTGAAACTTGTAATTGTACCAACCGCCACCAGTGCCCTCCTATCTGAGAGTGCCACGAGAACAACTAAGGCCAATAGAGTTGAGAAGACAGAAGGGGTCCCATATGCGACCTTAGTAGATTAGACTAATTCTAGAATATAGTGCACCACATGATGTCATTTACCTTATTTTGGCCTTTTTCTGTTCTTTATTGCAATTGGGACATTACACAATTTCTATGTTTGGGGTAGGGCTATACCACATCCAAGGATTTTTCTACTATGTGTTCTTCCTTCCATTGTGATATCTAGTTATAACTGGTATGTTAAGTTATTCTTTTGTGATGTTTATACATGTTATTTTTATTATTTCAAACTAGAATAAATGGGATAGGTTGTAATTGGATACATAGCCTTAAGCTAAGTGAGTGTGAGGCTTACCTAGTCAGGTGTATATGTGCAATCTAAATCTTTCCTGGCTAGTTTTATTAAGATCGTAGGATAGGAGGTTAGGAAAGGATCATAGGCCATTCTTCAAATAATCCACTGAAATACTAAAATGCTTACTAAATAAAACTGATGTCCATTGATCCCAGAATTTATGCCTAAGTAGACCATTTCCTTTAAACTAGCCTATTAGTATTTCAAAATATTTATAATGAGTGTTGTTGTTTTTGATCCCTCATTAGAAATTGTACACCTCAACTCTATTAAATTTAGAGGGTGCCAATAATAGAGATGCATGAAAAGTTTGGGTTTGTACAAAAGTTAATAAAATGAAAAAGTGACACGAGTCTAGTATTGCATGAAAAAAGAAGAAAAACGGAGTGAAACAAGAGATTTTGAAAAGAATGAAAAAAACAAAAAAAAAATTGGAAGGTGTGAAATAATACTGTAAAAATAAAATGGCACCCGGGTTCCAAAAAGTTGAAAAGGGGATAAAAATAAAAAAATTAGGAAAGTGGCACAAAAATTGTGTTGTGCCGCCGAGGAATAAGTTAGTTTACCAATATTTACCATTCCTATCCCCAACACTACATTACAAGCCAATAGATTTCCTAATCCATCTGCTAGAAAGCCAAAACATTGAAAATGTGGGAAGTTTATGGTATCAAATGTACACTTTTTGACTTCATTGTGAGAGTGAGTGATTAATTTCAGTCCTTCTCATAATATCTGTTGTATATTATGAGTTTTAGGGTCTTTTTTGATGTGAGGGTGATGAGTGACAATTTTTCAACTCATATATATCTTATTTCGTGCACATTATTGTGACTAAATTGATTATATGAGAGTAATTTTCTAATGAAATGAACTAATTTTTGGTATTTGTGGATTTTTAGGGATATCTAGTGAAATAGGAGTAAAGTCAAAGTTGGAAAGGAGAAAAAGCAAGCTAAGTAGGACAACGTCAAAAAATATATCTAAAAAATGGCCTTAGATACCGCTATTGCAATTATAAGAGTCGTGATTTTGATTGATCAGTACAAGCAAAAATGCTGCAATTCCAAGAAGATACATCACAATCGCGATTCTTCCAGATGGGCTAAGGTGTTATGATCGCAATAAGATTCACCACGATTGCCAAAGTCCTGACAATAGTAGAAGTCATGATTGAGACAAAAAGAACCGCAATAAAGGCTGCATGCACATTCTCAAGGGAAATGATGGAATTTCATGAGGCTCTATCCCAATACATTAAAGGCTCAATCCCTAATATTTCTAGTAGTTAATTTTCAGTATTGTAGAGTTTAGAATACATTGTTGCACTACTTTTGAGGGATAAACATCCTTTGAGTGATTTCCAAGTGATGATTTATTTATTTAATTGGAGGTTTGTTGAGACTGAATGCTATGAGATACCTTCCCTTTTTTCTTCATGGATGAATTTAATGATGATTTTGGTATATATTTCTTCTCTATCTCCATGAGTATCTTAATCTAAATCTTGGGTTTATGCTTTAATAGGTTGTGATTAGTGCATAGGTGTTGTAAATTTATCTTCTGAATTAGCTATTTGTTATGGGTTTTGCATTTATTCCATATTTTAACTAAGAATTGGGGTTCGTAAACCCCAATTACCATTGAACCTATGTCATCCTTGAAAGATGGTATATGGGTGGGTAATAAATTCAAACCTTCAAGCAATTCATTTAATGACATCTCGTAGACATAAGAATATTAATTGAGGTATTTGATTGGTGAAATTTAATACAAGAATGAGGTGTTCGAAAGAAACCATTTGTATAAATTTGGTGTTATAATTGAAATTTTGGCATCAATACCTTTAAATCTCTCTCTACTTGATTACAATCTTATCACTTTCAATCACATAATAGTGTCCTAAAAGAAAGAAAATTATCATTATAAAAATAGTCCAATTAAAATCCCCATTTTACATTTATGGTTGTTTTATTCACACATGAGTTAACTTCTAGTTAACTATCAACACATTTAGGTTTTGAATTCTATGTTTTATCTCCTTGTGGATTCGACCACAACCTAAGTTGGGTTATTATGTTGACAATGATATCTTACACCCATACAAGAGTGTAATTTTAGCATTATCAAAAATAATGTTGTTATCGAGGAATGAGATATAGTTTTGTAACGCCCCGAAATCTCATCCTGAGATGTCACACAGTGCTTAAGGCTACAAGTAGCCCTAACCTAACCCTTCGAGCCTGCGATTAATTCTAACACTTACTTTAGGATAATTAAGTTAAGAAATAAACATATATTATGCCAAATCTAGATTGAGATAACTGAAAACTATATCTAGATAACAAAATACTGGTAATCTAGAACTCCACTAATAGTCCAACAAGCCTCTACTTACAAAGGGACTAGAGAGTCATTGGGACAAACCCCTAACTGGCTCGAACTAAAATAAAAAACAATAAACAACTATTATCAAGACTGAAATTAGGGAAATAGGTCCTTGAACCATGAGGAGTCACCAATTGCCGAAGTGTAGACAAGGTACTCGGAGATCATTGGCACTGCTAAGACTGAGTACCTGAACCTACATTATAAGACAATGTATCACACAGAAGTATATGTGGATCAGTACTTTGAGGATGTACTGAGTATATGGGGGTGTATGCAATACTTTAAACAACAATATCATCCGTCTTTATAAAGATCAAGCATGCTGATATAACTGACACACATAGCTTGAATAATCTTAAAAAATGTATATCTCATAAATTATGAATAATGGAATGCATAGTATAAATCTCGTGAGTCAATATACAATTTATGAAATTTATAGTTCTACTCCCTTCTTAAAACGTATAGACTAAGTGGTAAAGTGCTCACCTGTATATTTGAGAGCTAAGACTGTAATTTTAAAACTAAAATCTAAATTAAATCATTAATTGAATAAGTTTGTGAGCCTTTACACTTAGTATCTAAAAATCTTTACTGACAGGATATCTTTCAAGGCTTTAGGGAAAATAACTCATCTCAAGGTACATGCTTTACTTTAGAAACTGATTATTTACTCTTACTAGCAGGGAGGTTCTCTTAACCGACATACACCATGCGAGCTACATAGAGTCCAAGATTATGTCCTCTTAAGGAAGAAATCTCAAATTGGGGAGTGGCATCATACTCTTTCCAGGGATTATAACCTCAATTTAGTGATCATTATCTTAGCCTCGTGCCCATAAATCTCAATCCTATGATGGGACGTAGTTATAGGGTATGAAACCGTAGTAATTTACCCAACTCGGTGCTAAATACTACTCCTTTTTAATTAGCTATGCTTATCTCATGGAAATCTACATTTAATAATCTCGTGGTTTAGAATGAAACCAACTATAAAATCTGTAATCTCATTCAGTGAAGTTGATTTCAAAGGTACTATTACCATCACGGTGAAAACTTTCTCAATAATCTCAAAATACTCAAATCATGGGTGCTTATAGCACCAAAGTTCTTAAAATTACAATCTCAAGTATGGCTTAATGACCCAGAATTCAATCTCAGGTTAAGACGTATCAAAATTCATACTCGATATCATAAAGATTCATAAATCATATAGAAATCTAGAAATTTTCAACAATATGCATTATAATCTCAACATACATATGTACTTCAATTTCTAAAATATTGAAACCATCATAATCTCGAGAAATAATAACATAGGTTATAAACCCATACTTTAATTTAATAAGAAAATATGTAAAACCATATATCTTTATGATTAAAACAACTTTTGGGTGCATGGACGAAAGGAGTGTCCTTGTTCAAACCCCATATACCTTAGATTATAAATTAAGATTAAAAATCTTGGTTTTGACTCTTTTTTGAACTATTGAGTGAGAGTTCTTAAAGCTTTAGACTTTGGAACCTTGATCTTCAATCAATTTGCAAAGACTATGCTGAAATCTTGCAGAAGGAATTGGGTCTTGCTCTTGTGGGTTAAATTTCAGAGAAAAACCTAGTTCTTGATGCTTGGATGAATTTGAAGCTCTATGCTTCATCTTAATATATGTAGGTATTAAAAAGGTGGGAAAAGACCAAAAAGCCCTTTTAAAAATGGCTTTAAATGTTAAACAGGATTTGCGATGGTCCATCACTGGCTCGATGGTCTGTCGGTCTGATCATCGCACCTGGGACAGAATAGAGACTTACTACCTTACTTGCAAAATTTTAGGCGATGGTCCATTACTAGCTCGATGGTCCATCGGCCGTACCATTGCACTTGGCCAGTGAATCAGTCTACAACCTCAAGTGCGATGGATGGAGCGATGGTCCGTCAGCCTACTTGTTGCTCCTGGGCAGTTCGGGCAGTCCTTCATAAAATGTCCCTAACATTTTACTTCGATACAATATTTGGGTGAAATTGGCATTATTGGATAGCTAATTCAATTTTCTCCATGATTAAAATTCGGAATTAGGAAAACTCTATATGATTTAAACAATATTCACTTAGGAAGTCAACCCTTAATCTTCTAGAGATGAAATTAGGATTACAAAAATGTTGGGGTATTACAAATTTTCACTAATGTAGTGTTGTTATTAACCATGGGTTTTCCATAGTGTTTTAGTTTTCATTATTTTCTAGTTTTGTCATTTCTTAGGTGCATATAATAGCATACGCAACACAGTAACTATGCTGACGTATTTGATAGTCATCTTAAGGACGAGGATCCCTTTGGAGTTATGGGCCGAGCTAGTGTTATTCATATTCCACTAGTGGAAGGAAATGGAGTGTTTCATGTTACTAGCATGATTCTTAATTTACTTCAAATGAAAGGGTATTTTGAGGCAAAGCGTATGAGGATTCTAATCTATACTAAAGGAATTTAATTAATTTGTGTTCTCTATTTCACATATCCCATATTTCTCAAGAATCAATCTGGGTTTCTCTTTTTCTTTTCTTTTTGATAGGAGAAGTGATTTTATGGTTGCAATATTTTATCACAAGGTCTATCACTTTATGTTTTAATCTCATAGAAACATTTATGGATAGGTACTTTCCTCCTTCTCAGTTATTACAATTGAGGGGTGAAATCACCAACGTCCACTAATTGTTAGAATTAAAAGAATTGATTGTTAGGATTTTAATTTAAAGTAAGATTTTTGAGTTTTTCATAATTATGCTTTCTTATCAGAATCCTCGTTGCGTTCTTGCAATTAGATGTAGCTAAAAACTACAATAAGGATATGGGAACCATGACATCTTAATGATGAAAATATTCATAGTACATAGTGATTCTAAAAAATATGTTTTGGTGTGTGATGTTCTATGATTTTATAGAAGCTTTGATGCTTAAAACAACGAAAACATGTTAGTTACTTAGGTATTTTTGTTATATATGTGTGCTTTGTGTTGTGTTTTACTGGAAAATAGGTTTTGGAGCTAATCTAGAGAAAAGGACTAAAAGTCAAAGTTTTGGACCACCTACGTAGGTACCTACACCACGTTGGTATAAATTTTTGGATGTAAGTGTTAGAATGTATGTTAGAGAAGCTGAAAAACAAAGATTCAAATGCTGAAAAATAGACCCTGCTACCTACGAATGGTACCTATGGCTCGTAGGTACCACCTACGGTCAGTAAGTGTTAGAATTTGTCTCAGAAGTTGATGACCAGTGAATTTTCAGGAGTTTTCAGGAGCTTGGCACCTATGTGGGCCCACCTATGGTCCGTAGGTGCTACCTACATCCCGTAAGTAGCCCAATAGGTTCTCACTGAGTCCAATTTTCCTTCTTTGTTTTGGATTTATTTCCTAGGATTTCCATGTACTGTATAATTAATATTTTGACATTCTTTTAGTTAGGTTACACACTCTTACTACTTACAAATATATGTTTGATTCAAAGATTCAATTTTGATCTTAGGATTACTTTGTTCTTGGTTTTTATTGATTATTCAATTCAGGACTTTGGTTTTTATTTGTTCATTATTTTTATATTGATTTAATGATTTCAAATATGAAATCCATTTATTGTTTCACAATGATGAGAGACTAATTCCATTAGCTAGGGTTGTGTGAACCCTAATGTATTAACAAAGTAAAGGAAGTGTTAAACATTCTAGATTATTGCTGCTGCATGTATTGTTATTTCCTTCACAATCATTGATTGCTTAACGGTTGCAAACATTAGGATCCCATAAATATGTACTATGAATCTAAGAGGGAGATAGAGATTGGGAAAAATAGTTCATAACAGTGATTTGAAGCAACCTGTTAAAATAAGATAAACTCACTATCTAGATATGATAATTGTCTTCATCTAATCAAATTGATATCGCTAGAAGATAGTAGAAACTAGGTTCTAGGGAAAGGGTTATTTAGGACACACCCTGAGACCAAGAGGAGGTGAGTTAGATTCACCAAAGTGTGTCGAGAGGCTACTGGTGATATATAACTTGCTAGATTCTACATGCTTTTTAATAGGTGAAGTGAGCACGATAAACCTATAGAGTTAGAAGCTAGGGGGAACACAAGCCTAGAGTTTATTTCTGATTTATTACAAACAAAGCATTCCACATTCTATTACTTTTCATAGATTATAATTAAAATCCTTCTATTTATATTCCTGTACTGCCCGTTGATTTCAGAAAGTTTGAATGATAGTTCACATGTTCCCTATAGTTTGGACCCTAACCTGATTTGGTCTACTATATTTTACATCAATCTCTTTAACTTCTATTTGAGGTGTAGCTTTAGCAATTATCAAAATTTTGGCATTGTTGCTGAGGAATAAGGGGATAGTTGATCGAAGTTGTTAAAGTTTTTGAGTTTTTGTTTTCTTTTTTAGTAGGTGTATGCCGGTTTATGCCTAATTCAAGGATTAAAGGTAGTCCCTTACTCCCACCTAATCCCAAACAAGAGAGAATTCTTCAGCCACATCGTACAATGACTGAACAAGAATGTGAAGTCTATTTTGAAGTGATTTGGGATGATCCTAATCTTATACCTCTCCCTTCTCCTGAGAATGTTAAAAACATTGTTGATCAAAGAATGAAAAAATTACTTGTAGAAGCGGCTAATTTGAGTAGTCAAGTAGATTCTTAGGAGGTAGAGATAGAAATGTAAACAAAAGAGAGAGATCATCGAGCAGCACTCTACAAAAACTGAGATAGATTCAGAGGTGGTAAAGCTCAAGTACTTCTATCCTATCAATACTTTCCTCCATATGAGGATCCAGAGGTCGACTTTGGATATGTAAAGCCGACCTGAGATAGGATCTATCATTACTTCTATTTAGCCACTGGGTGTGAAGTTTCATATTACTAGATCAATGATCCAACACTTGAATATAAAAGGTGTGTTTTTAGGCTTGTCGACAAATAATGAAAAAATGCACCTTGAAAACTTTATTAGCATCTTCACTTCATACACTATACCTAGGGTAAATAAGGAGGCATTTAGACTTTGGTTGTTCTCATTTTTGTTGACTGGTGAAGCTATATTATGGTTGGGGGAACTTCCTGGAGCATCAATCACTACTTGGTATGAGTTTCCAAAATAATATTTCGATCATTTCTTTCCACCAGTAATAATGCTTTTGTTAAAGGACGAGATATAAAATTTAAGGTAGTTACACTTTGAGTCTATGTATAAAGAATGGTTATGATTCAAAAAGAAATTGATAAGGGTTCGTAACCATAGGATTGTTGG
This sequence comes from Capsicum baccatum var. pendulum, assembly GCA_030864225.1. Lineage (NCBI taxonomy): Eukaryota > Viridiplantae > Streptophyta > Magnoliopsida > Solanales > Solanaceae > Capsicum > Capsicum baccatum. The sequence goes on along the minus strand of CM061556.1, from coordinate 97,425,240 downwards.
GCAGAGCTTGCTTGATATTTTCTATTGATCCCTGAAAACTAGTTCGAGTGCTATGGAAGACATTATCACTAAAGGAGCATTCATGCGTATACGTTGGGAGACATTATCAAATATTTTAGACTACATCTTTCTCACTAATTGAGGATGGCATACTCAGATGGCAGAAAGAGGTACTAGCACTTATGTTATTGAGGCTTCTATAGAGTATTGAGTGGTTGATAATTCTATGGCACGATAGATTGCACAGCATAGAACTAATGTTGGGATCTTGATGAAATAGTTCACAATAATGAATTTTGAGAAGGTGAATGCAGTTGACTCATATTTTAAGGCATAGAGATCATATGATTCTAATTTAAAAGATATGGCAAATTACAAAGATTGAGTTTTGGCGAGTTTCCAAGCCAAGGGTCAAGGTAAACAAGGTCACACCTATAACAGGGATACGTAAAGAGATAGGAGTAGAGACAGAGATTATGACTAAAAATTCAAGGATGATTACAAGGTGAAGGGTAGTATGTATGTTAAACCCAGCAGCTATGACACTTAGTCGAGGATAGAGGTGATGTTCCGAAGCTAGTCAAGGGTAAGGAAAATCAGGTAAATTGCCCTAAGAAGATTAAGTGTGACATCTCAGGACTAAACTAGAAGGTATAGTCACATGCTACTGCAATAAAGCAATTGGAGCATCAGTTTGGAGAATTGTTTAAAACATTGAATCAGGGAAAACTTGGAACCCTCATAGAAATATAGTCAAAATCCTAAGTACGACAGTCATTAACTAGCTATTACCATTCAGTGAGGTAAGGCAACTATTGATCCCCCTATTTCAACTGTTAATAATCCAAATAACTATATTGTTATGATTGTGAGACACCTGAGTCATAGTTGGAAAAGGCTACAAGTGTTGATTATGATGCTGAAAAGGACAAAGGTAAGTGAAAGGTCGACGAGCCTGTGGTGAAGAAAATTCCATGACGTCCCCCACAATTTTCTCATAGGTTGAAATATAATAGGGAAGAATGAAAGTTTATGAAATTCATTTCCACACTAAAAAGTTGATCTTGAACATTCCTCTTCTTAAGAATCTTGAGCAGATGCCTAGTTATGCCATATTTATGAAGAAATTGGTGACGAAGAAGTGAGGTATGAGTTTTGAGGTTGTTGGTGTGCTTCACCATTGTATTGCAATCACTTTGAGATCTTTGGATGATAAAATGGAGAGCCCTGAAGCTTTCACTAATCCATCTACTATTGGGCCTTTCAACTTCAAATAGGCTTTAAGTGACTTGGGAACCGGTATTAATTTGATGACGCTAATTGTATACGAGTAGTTTGAGTTAGGCGAACCTAAACTAACGTCTATGAGGTTATTGATGGTTTATATTGGGTGTATTTATACGCCTAAGCACCATAATTTATCCATATTTTAGCTAAGTTTAGAGAACAAAGTGCCTAATTTCTTATGTTTTTACTCTATTTCTATGTAATTGAGCTAACCGATGTAATTATCATTATTTTAGGTATTAATGAGGTAGATGAAGACATAATGGGACTATGGAATGCGGATGGAATATGACACAAGAGAGATCAGCAATCTAGACCAAATATGGTGCCTAGAAACTATGTCCAAGACTAATTTGTCATTTATAATTAGTTCAGGGACTTAGAATGAAATTATGAGAGAAGAGATTATTAAAACACTTAATTGCTGAATTTTTATGGATTATTCATTATTCTGTATTATTCTGAGAGAGGAAAAGGCGGGTTAGCTTGAGGAGAGGGAGAGAAACGTTTTTCTCTCTTGTTTTCAGTATTCGCACACCAAGATCGTCTTCTAGTTTTTCGTATGATGAATATATTTATGATTCTTTTTGTTTTATTCATGAGTAGCTAAGTTTATTAGTTAGGGTTATGGAAGCCTTGTAGCATACAATCTATTACTTTGGGTTTTGAATTCGTTAGGCATTGATTTGTTTACATCATATTCTCTTCGTTTATTTTGAATTCTCGTGGTTGCAAACATAGAGGATATGCCTTTAAACATAACTTGTTCGAGAGAAAGGTTGTTGTCCAGAAAAGAGAGTAGTGACAAGAAAATAATATTTCCAATCCCTATTTCATATGTCAATGCCTTAGAAGGATTAACTACTTGGAGATTTTGGATTGTTTTTGGTAAACGCTTTTGATTCGAGAGAACTAAAGTGAATTAGTCCTTGATGGTTGAGAAATGCTAGGATTATATTATTAAATACAATACATTTCTACGTAAGCACGATGCATGTATGAATTCGTAAAGCTCATAGTTAGAAAGTATTTAAAACTACAAGGTGGACATAACCCTAGCTTGCTATTTCTCTGAATTTGAATACAACTACACATATTTCATCTTGTTAAGCTAAAATCATTAATTTTTGAACTGAATCAAATCCCTCTATTTATTTTACGGAAATGAATGATTAAAAGTCAACTAATTTTCATATAACTTAATTAACACCATATTCCATATGGGATTCGACCCAAACCAACTTGGGTTATATATTTGACAACAAACGCTTACTCTCTCATAAGAGAGGTGTAATTTGGGCATATCAAATTTTAGCGCCATTGTCGGGGAATACAGTTGTCAATTGAGTTTACATATGTTAATTGACTATTAGTCAAATTTCCTAATTTTATGGTTATTTGTTGTTTTTGTTCATTATAGGATCATTGTTGTTTATGCCACGTACCATAAATTCAGGAGAACCATTATTATCCTTCAATCCTGAACCTTATCTCATTGAAAGAATGGCTAACCAATAGGAAGCTGAAAGATTAGCAGCTTTGGCTAACGCTTAATAAAATCTACAGACTATCGATAACCAAGGTCGGGTACCTAATCTAGATGAAGAGGATCTGGGAGATGATGATTTAATTGACCCGACAAATAAGAGGCGTGCAATAGGGTAGTTGCACCTGTAAATCAAAATCGTCCATTCAGAGGAAGACCAAACCTCCAAGCTACACAGTTTGATATTAACACTAATGAGGACGATTTAGATGGAACTGCATCTACAGGGGCAATCATTCTACCACAACTAGCTCTTGGGGTGAAATTTAACATCACCAGTACTATGATCCAACAACTGAATCTGAAAGGACTCTTTGGTGTATTACCTGGTGATGATCCAAATCTACATTTGGTGAATTTCATTAGTATTTGTTAGTCATTTGATAATCTTGGAGTGGGAAAAAATAGTATTCGTTTAAGATTGTTCCCACTGTCTCAATCTAGAGAAGCAACTATGTGGTTGAATAAGCTGGCTCCTAATTTTATAACAAACTGGAGGCAATTGAAAGGAGCTTTCCTAGAAAGGTTCTTTCTGCCCTCCAGAATGTTACAGTTAAGGGATAAGATCAGCAACTTTAGGAAATTGGCTAATGAAGTCTTGCATGAGACTTGGGAAAGGTTTAAAAAGAAGTTGACTCAATGCCCAAATCATAAGATGACTGACGAACACTTGATGGAAATATTCTACAGAGCTTTGAACTCACTTACAAAGCCAATAGTGAATAATGTTGTAGGAGGATATTTTATGGAACACACCTTTACTGAGGCTACGTACATGTTAGAAAGAATGACTAAAACAAGTAGAGCTTGGCATACTAGAGATTATGTGGTAGCAAGAAATATTGGGTCTAGTGTAATATCAGTAGTGAAGCGTAGCAGAGAAGAGGAGAGTGATTAGTATATGGCTCACATAAAAACCTAGATGGATCTGCTAACAAAACATTTACTATTAGGGAATGTAGAAAAGGTAAAAGCTGTGGGGTCCCATGGTAAGGGAGCTAAATCAAACACTGAGGAAGAGGCTAACTATCTTTATAATCAGGGGGTTACCGGATTGGTGGTCAAGGAAACCAAGGTTGGAACCATCAAGGAGATTGGAAGAATAAAAGTGGAAGGAGTGGGTTGTACGTACCTCCTGGAAGCCGTGATAATGCTGGCACCAGTTCAGGTAAAATGTCCATGGTGGACATAATGGAGAAACTATTAAAGGGAGTTGAGGCGACCAATTCTGGGGTGACTACTATGAAGAGTGACATATCTTCCATAAGTCAACTAGTAAATTTGCACTCAATCGCTATTAAAAAAATGGAGCATCAGATAAGCCAATTATCCACAGCATTCAACCAAAGACAGAATGGGACTGTACTAAGTGATACAATTCAGAATTTGAGGACTGATGGATCATGTATGGCTATTACCACTAGAAGCGGTAAGATGTTATCTAGTCCAAGTTTGAGAGCATCCTTTTATACTGATGAGGTAGAAATGGATTGGGAGATGGTTGATGAATCTCCAGTGGTGCCTGTGAAGTTAGGAGGTTTAGAAAAGAAGAGTGCAGAATTGGAACAACCACCTAAGTAGAAACATGTTAGTGATATGGAGCAAGGCATAAGAAAAGAGGTAGAAGTTGTTCCAACTAAAATCCCAATGCCGAAACCCCCATTTCCATAATGATTAAAGAAGAAAGAAGATGATGGAAAGTTTAGCAAATTCATTTCTATGTTGAAGCAGTTAACGGTGAATGTTCCCTTAGTTGAAGCACTGGAACAGATGCCCAACTATACTAAGTTTATGAAAGACCTATTGATGAAGCAAAGGACTGTGAGCTATAAAACGATAGACAATCTTCATCATTTTAGTGCTATTGCAACAAGATCTATTATCCAGAAGAAAGCTGCTCTGGGAGCATTTACGGTTACATGTATGATTGGATTACTAAAGTTTGAAAATACCCTTTGTGATCTTGGGGCAAGTATAACTCTTATTCCATTGATGGTTTTCAATAAAATGGGTTTGGGAGATCCTACACCCACTAATACGCGGCTTCTAATGATGGATAGATCGATAAAAAGGCCGATTGGGATTCTACATGTTGTATTTATAAAACTTGTTGACTTTATATTTCCTATCGACTTTGTAATTCTTGATTACGAAGTGGACTTTGAAGTACCCATAATTTTGGGTAGGCCGTTCTTAGCAACTGGAAGAGTATTAGTTGACATGAAGCTGAATGAGCTAAAATTTAGGCTCAACAAGAAAGAAGTTAGTTTTGAAGTATGTTGGTCTATGAAACAACAAAATGAGATGAGTGTCTTCTCGATTGTTGATGTATTCTATGAGGATGAGCGAGATGTAATAGTTAAGGATATGTCTTTTATAGAGACCATAGCTGGTTTGGTTGAACTTCCAAGAAAGGATATGAGTGACTACAAAGTGGTTGGACTAGGAATAAAGCATTGTCTTGATCTAACAAATGAGGTACAAATGGTATTATCGATGTATCTTGATGAAATCTGCGTAGTCAAGATAATCGAGTCATGCCGCGATCTTAAATAAGATGCTACATAGGAGGCAACCTATGATTTTATTTTCTCTTTATCATGTCAAACAAAAATATAAAAAGAAGAGTCGAGCCATGACCGAAACTATGGCACTTAATGGGAGGCAACCCATCCTTCTAATCATTTTTGTTATTTTTGAGTAAGTGTAGGCGCATGAAGTACTAAGGAGGAGATTAGTACCAAATTGTATTTGGAATTGAGTTATGTTAATGGTGGTAAGTTTAGGAGTGATGGGAACATTACAGGTATGTTGGAGTGGTCAAATGTGTATGGATCAAGTATGATTCGCATTAGAGTCGTGCCTCAAATTATGTTAATCTGACCCAAAAAGTTTCATGGTGCGATTTTATTTTGTGACTTTAAATAAGGTTTGTGGTGCGGCGGAAAGCCCCCGCAGTATGGACGTTGTCGACCAAGAGTGCACCGCACATCCTAATGTGTGCGATGACTTATACATCTCATACTTTAACATATACAACAAGATATACGGCACCCATTTCTCCGCATATGATCTCTGCCTCAAGTGTGCAATACCCTTTTCACCGCACTCTTAAATCTGTGTGATACGGTATGCGTCGCATACTTCTTTGTAAATGCCTACTGCCTCAACAAAGCCATGAATAATGAGTCGCACACTTAAGTGTGTGCGAGTAGGAATGCGCCGCGCACTTAGCCAAATACACTTAGAATCCTTTTGGGTCAACTCGATCGATATTTCATTCTTTAAGTGAACTCCACACCATAAATTCTAAAATTCATCCTTATTTCACCCTTAAGCCATACAATACTAAGCTCTCACCATTCTCTTTGTCCTTCATTGATCTTCCATCTTCAATGAAAGTTTTACTTTCTTAATCCTTAGTTCTTTTGACTCTATGTTATTGTTAATTGATTTCTTATGGATTACGAATTAAATTCTTGCCATGGAGATGTTCCAAAAGTTAAGGTGTTTTGTATATTTTGTATGGCTAAAAGTGTAGAGCATGATTCTGTTTAAAAAGTGCTTCATTTAAATAGAATTGGGGGAATTGAAGTGAATGAATTGTAATGTGACTAATGTTGATGCACCATGTCAAAGTGTGTGTCGGTGAAGTCTGAGTACCCGATAAAAACTCTTAATTGGTTGATACTAACAAATTAATTATGGGGTGGTGACTTCACCATATCCATCTTAATTATAGTTAGTTTCATTCTGTGTGGCTGACATGGATGATAGGATGAATACAGAAAAAATGGCTCCAATGATGATCTCCATGCAGGTGGCATGACTCTGAATGTGGATGACGAGTACTACTAGCCAGGTTCTTTATCTTGTTATTTGCACTGGGGACAGGGTTGAGCTTAAGTGTGGGGTGGCTGGAGACTTTGCTACTTGTTTTGTAAGAAAATAGAAACTTCTCCTTAGCATTATTTTGTGTTAGAATTAGTTATTTTGTTTATTTTGTAAGTTATGTTGTCATAATTAGGTGCTTTTCTTGATGATAGATGGATGATGACCGTCTTAAGAGAAAATTAGTCATTTAATTACATGTAACTGTTCTTATGGGTCACATGACATTATAACATAAGTATGTGATGGATCATTACATTTGAAACACCTAGGCTCTAGTTGTGACTCTTGTTGTGATTGTTGGTTTTATTTAAATTCATATAATTGTTGGATCTAGAATCTATAATGCTCCTAATTGAGTTGAGCATGTGCCATGAGTGTGTAAGAATGTTGTTTATCCCTTATTGCAATTGATACTAGAACTTGCCTAGTGTGTGTTTAAAGCGAAATAAAGATTGTGAGTTTAGGAGATTATTAAGGCATTTCTTTGATAGCCATTGATCATACCTTCTTTTGACCTGCCTTTGTACATTATCTTAGATAGCCCCGTTGAGCCTTTATCTTGTTCTTTTTTAGCCTCATATGTAGCCTATTCCATTCTTTAATAGACCATAATTTAAACCAAAAGCTCCTAAGCGCATTAATGTAAAATCAATTGGAGTTAGGAGTTTGAGAAAATTAGAGAAAAAAGGTGAAATTAACACCCCAAAGTCTAGTTATTGGCGTGTGAAATAAATGTGGTTGGCAGTAGCAAAAATTGTTGAAAAAGTTTCATATTTTATCTTGGACATGTTACAATGAACCTATTTTGGCCCTGTTCCTTCTTAGATATTGTGCACCTCAACTAAAGCAAATCGATTAAGTTAAGGGTGTCTATTATAGGGGTGGGTAACATGCAAAGAGTGAAAAAAATATTTGAAAGGATTGCATAAGCCCAACATAGTGTTATTAATTAAGCTTAATGAGTTAGGGTGAAAATAAAATCTGTAAAGATAGAAGAATTGGAAATTGGTTGTTCGAGATTAATCTTAATTGCATAACGTAGTATATTACAGCGCTTAGGGAAGATAGTCAGTATTTCTGGCAAGGATAGTTCTTACCCATCCTTTAGCTTGCATTATAACCCGTAAAAGACCTATTTGATCCTAATCTTAGCATTCTGATATTAGTGGAGTATTATACTAAGCGCAAGCATATGGTCATCAGTTGTAATTTGTGAATTCTTTGTGAGAGTGAGCGCCACTTGATTCGTGTACCCATTTTGTTAGATATTGCATGATAGTGAGTAATTATGGATAACTCTCTTGTTGTTAAGGCACATGGTTGATGAAGGTTAGGCAATTTATATGATTTATTTGCTTAAACGATATTCATGAAATTTCCAACTTAATGAGTCTTTTCTTGAGAGTAGGTTGTCTCTAGTAATGATCCATGAATCTACTTCTTGTTCACAATTATTGTGTGAGCCTATTTAAGCATCTTGTCTTCCTTTGTGGGTGCTAAGTCTTATGTAGTATGCATAAATAGATATGTTGTTGGAGGACGAAGAAAGCTTTAAGTGTGGGGTGGTGATCTTGGGGGTATTTATATGCCTAAGCACGATAATTTATCCATATTTTAGCAATGTTTAGAGAACAAAGTGCCTAGTTTCTCATGTTTTTACTCTACTTCTATGTAATTGAGCTAACCGATGTGATTATCATGATTTCAGGTATTAATGAGGTAGATGAAGACATAATGGGACGATGGAATGCGTATGGCATATGACACAAGAGAAAGTAGTAATATACACCAAATATGGCGCCTAGAAACTATGTCCAAGACTAATTTGTCATTTATAATTAGTTCAGGGACTTAGAATGAAATTATGAGAGAAGAGATTATTAAAAGACTTAATTGCTGAATTTTTATGGATTATTGATTATTCTGTATTATTCTGAGAGATGAAAAAGGCGGCTTAGCTTGAGGAGAGAGAGAGAAACGTTTTTCTCTCTTGTTTTCAGTATTCACACACCAAGATTGTCTTCTAGTTTTTGGTATGATGAATATATTTATGATTCTTTTTGTTTTATTCATGAGTAGCTAAGTATATTAGTTAGGGTTATGGAAGCCTTGTAGCATACAATCTATTACTTTGGGTTTGGAATTCATTATGCCTTGATTTGTTTATATCACACTCTCTTCGTTTAGTTTGACTTCTCGTGGTTGCAAACATAGAGGATGTGCCTTAAAACACAACTTGTTTGAGAGAAAGGTTGTTGTTCGGAAAAGAGAGTAGTGACAATAAAATAGGATTTCCAATCCCTACTTCATATGTTAATGCCTTAGCAGGATTAACTACTTGGAGATTTCATATTATTTTTGGTAAATGTTTTTGATTCGAGAGAACTAAAGTGAATTAGTCCTTGATGGAAGAGAAACGCTAGGATTATGTTATTAAATACAATACATTTCTATGTAAGCACGATGCATGTATGAATTTGTAAAGCCCATAGTTAGAAAGTATTGAAAACTACAAGGTGGACATAACCATAGCCTGCTATTTCTCTGAATTTTAATTGTACTACACATATTTCTTCTTGTTAAACTGAAACTATTAATTTGTGAACTGAATCAAATCCCCCTTATTTATTTTACGGAAATGAACAATTAAAAGTCAACCAATCTGCATACAACTTAATTAACACCATATTCCATGTGGGATTCGACCCCAACCTAGTTGGGTTATATATTTGACAACGACCACTTACTCTCTCATAAGAGAGGTGTAATTTGGGCATATCAATGGTTGACTGTTCTATGAATAGGCTGGTTGTTAATTTATGTGATGTATTTGTAAAGGTTGGATCCTTAATATTTCTAGCTGACATCATAATTTTTGACCTTGAAATGAAATTTTAATCCCATATTATCTTGGGTTGACCCCTCATAGCTATGTATCAGTATTGATTGATATGAAGTTAAGGTAGATGAAGTTCAAACTAAACAATGAGCAAGTGATCCTTGATGTGTGTAAGTTGGCTTGATAGCCAAATGAGATACGGGTAGTGTCTGTGATAAACACTCTTGATGATTATGAGGATGATGAGAATGTGTCTATTGAAAAGATGCTTTGGGCTGAAGTATTAGCAGTGGTCATTATGAATTTTTAGAGCTATGGCATTGTTGAATATGAAGAGATGGCTAAAGCATTTCATGGGAGAGGCTCTTATAATTATGCTCACAAAAAGATGAATCTGGAATTTAAAAATAGAACCACTACTCCTACTCGACCATCTATTGAGGAGCCACGGGTTTGGGAATAGAAGACCCTCCTATCTCACTTGTGGTATATATTTTTGGAGGCTGAAAATACATTATCAATTATTATTGGAATATATTTTGCAGAGTCACTGGTTGAGGCATTATTATTAGAATTTGTACTTCTACACATGAGATACATCTTAAACCAGATTGTATTCCCATCATTAATAATCATTAAATTCTCAAATATAGGAGGTTGTTAAGAAAACCATAATCAAGTGGTTACATGCTTAAGTAGTTTACCCCATTGAAGATAGCAAGTGGGTTTGCCCGATTTAATGTGTGAAAAAGATGGGTAGAATCACAGTGGTTCCCAACGAGAATAATGAATTTATTCAATTAAGATCGGTAACTTTTTGGAGAGTTTGCATGGATTATAGAAAGTTGAATACTTGTACCAAAAAAGACCATTTTCCAATGACATTCATCGATTGGATGCTTGATATACTAGCAGGAATAGGTTGGTATTGTTTACTTGATGGGTACTCAAGATAAAATAAGATTACTATTACTCTCGATGGTCTAAAAACTGACTTTTACTTTCTTCTATGGGTCTTTTCCATTCAAGATAATGTCATTAGGACTATGCAATGCTCTTGCCATATTTCAACGATGCATGATGTCCATATTTTTTACATGGTGAAGGATACTATTAAGGTATTTATCAATGACTATTAAGTTATTGGGGACTTCTTCGATGATTGTTAAGCCCATCTGGCTAACCAATTATAGAGATGTGAATATTGCAATCTGGTACTGATTTAGGAAAAATACCACTTTTTAGAAAATAAAGGTATTGTTCTCAGGCACAAGTTCCTAAAATAAGGTATTGAGGTAGACAAAAAAGATTGAGGTAATCAAAATGTTGCCACCACCGATCTTAGAGAAAGGTATTGAATGTTTCTTGGGTCTTGTTGGTTTTTATAAAAGATTTATAAAGGACTCCTTGAAGATTCCTAATCCTCTATGCAAGCTTTTACAGAATGAGGTGAAACTTATATTTGATGATGTATGTCATAAAGCATTTGAGTCCTATTGTGTTATCTCCTATCATTGTATCCCTTAACTGGTTTTCACCATTGAGGTTATGTACAATGCTAGTAGAGTATCCTTAATTGATGTCCTAGGCCAAAGGCAGGAAAATATCCTTCATCCGATCTGTCATTCCAGCAAAGCATTAAACCCCAAATAAAAAAACTATCCATTTACTAAGAAAGAACTACTTGTGGTGGTTTATGCCTTTGAAAAGTTTCGGTCTTACTTGATTGGGACCAAATTCATAGTCTATACAGATCATGCAACGTTGGGGGTATGGTATACCATAGTTGTAATAACCTGAAATCTAATCTCGAGATGTCACACAGTGCTTAAGACTACGAGTAGCCTTAAGCTAACACTGTCTTCCTTCTACTAAGTCTGAATCTCATAATAGTGGAAATATAGGCATAAAAGTCATATTAAAAGAGAAAACTATCTTAAATAGCTTAGAATAATCTGAATATAATCTCTGAAATCCAAATATTGTAAGTCTTAATCAAATCTGGTGGTCTAACAAGCCTCTACTAGTAATAACTAGAGAGTCAGAGGGACAGACCCCCAGCTAACTCGAATTGTCTGAAAAGAATACTGAATCATATAAACTAGTAATCTACAAAATCTAAATGACTAAGTCCCTAAACTATAAGGCTTCACAAACTGTCGGATGGAGATGGAGATGCTCGAACTACACAAACTACTGATACTGAGCACCTGAACCTACATTATGAGACAATATAGCACTTAGATGTATATGTGGATCAGTACTTTGAGGATGTACTGAGTGTATGGCGGTGAATACATAAGTAAAATATAATATCAATCATCATCACAGTTAGTAAAATAGTGCATGCTAAATGTAGATGACTCACATAAGATGCAATATATGAAAGAAAGTTTAATCATGAATAACTAATCACACTTTTTAAATCTAGTGAGTCATACCATTTAGTTTTGAAAGTTGTACTTGTACTATCTTTTTAAATCATACTGTCTATGTGTAGAAAGGACTCACTCTTAAGTGTGAAATTTAAAAGCTGAAATTTGTAGCTAATATCTATCTGTAAAGCATAATCTGAATAAGTTGTGAGCCTTTACACTTAGTTTTCTAAAAGCATTTATGTTAGGATTACTTTGTAGTCTTTTCTTTTAGGGAGGTTCTTCTAACCGACATAAACAATTTAAGCTAACATGGAGTCCAACATTTTGTTCCCCTAAGGGAAAAAACTCACAATGCGGAGAGTTTTCATACTCTTGCCAAGGAGTATAACCTGAGCGAAGTGATCACATCTGTAACTTAAAGTGGGAATAATCTGATAATCTATACCTATGTTGGCTACATAGTTCTGTAGAAGATATGGCACGCTAATCCCAAACTTCTAGCTTGGTGCTAAATACTAACCCCTTTTAAATTTATATGCTATACTGACAGAAATCCATTTTAAAACTGGCATAAGGGCTATTACTAAACCAATTATGCTTTTATCTGAGTTATTCTGTAAATAAAGCTAATCTGAGTTCTATAATCTGGGATAAATCTGTAAAGCAAATACTAAATCTTATCTGAGGATCAAAAGATTAAAGCTTTACTGAAAATCTATAATTAATCTAATCATAAGATTCTCAAAGCATCATCTTTCTTGAAATATCAACATATAAACTTGGGATTAATAACCCATGCATGAAGTTTATGTCAAAACATCATAATAATCATGTTTGATAGTTAAAACAATGATAATTGATCTCAGAATTCGGAAATTTTTGCAATAGGCATGAAAATATGAAATTAAACATGAAATTCATCTTCATAAACACTTGAAATCTCAAAATACTACAATTAGCAATAATGGGTATAAACCCTAATTCAAAACTCATGTATATTCATACAAAATCATGTGAAATTAAAGTAAAAAACTAATTTTGGGCACAAGGATGAAAGGGGATCCTTGTTCTTAAATCCCATATACCTTGATTGATGATCATATGGAGAAACTTGAATTATTGACTTCTATTTCAGTTCTTGAAGATGAGCTCTTGATTATGTTGTCTTGGGAATCCTCAATTTATAGCTTTCTTGGCGAAACAATGGTGGAATTTGATTTCTTGGAGAAGAAACTTTTGAGTTCTTGGGTTTGTCTTTGAGAAAGAATGGATGAAATTATGCATAAAGTGCTTGGGATATACTTAATTCTTTGTTTGAAATGGATTGGGGCTTAGGAATTGACCAAAGTTGCCCTTTTAATATTTTAAATGGAACCAGAAAAAGAAATATTTTACGAATTAGTATGCCACTACGATGCGCCACTACTGTGGTGGCTCACTAGAAAATGATGAGTAGAAACTGGAATATCTCCACGATGCGCCACCATCGTGGTGCTCTATAGAAATTCTATTTAGGCCACCAGCGCGATGCGGTATAATCGCGTTGGCCCACTGGAAATTGCCAAATGAGAAATTGGACCTCTCTGTCACATGAGCTTATCACGGAGGTCCATTGAAATTTGACAAATGGTGATTTACCCTTCACTGTGCTGCGGTGGTTGCCCAGATGGTACACTAACTTACTAAAATCTCCATAACATCTCAACCGAGTGTCGAATTTAGGCAAATTTGGTATAGATGAAAAGATAATTCAATTTCCCACACAATGGAGAGTCTAATCTGTAAAATCCTACATGAAATAAAAGGTATTCATTTTCTGAGGCTAACCTTTGGCATTCTAGGAGCGAAATTAAGTTAGGAAAAGTATGAGGTATTACAATAGCCTCTGTTGGTTTTTGTTGTCATACTTATTTTCCTATAGCCTCTGATATGGTTTTAAAACTGGAATGTCTAGGGTAATTATGTGTCATATTTTGTTTTGTTTTGTATTGTGATATATTTTTTTATATAAAATATTTTTGAGTATCTAGGGTAGTTAATGTACTTTGTTTTGATTTTTGTAAAACAATACACTTCCAAAATTTGTGTTTTGAACTGTGTGATGTGTATATATGTGTGACCATTGTGAATCTCGCTATGACATTAGAATTAGGGACATAATAATCATACCTAACATGTGAATGAACCAAATAGGTACCAGCTTATGATGCAACCATATGCTATGTTTGTGCAAGATACTACCTTGTTTCCTTTGTATATTAAGTCAAGAACTTGCCTGGTTAGTCTGGACTAGGTTGTAGGATAGTCGGTTAGGAAAGGATCATAGTCTATTCTTAAAATAAGTCTACTTTTAGCCTAAGCGACCTTCCAAAAGTGAATAAGTATCCGTTGATCCCTATTTTGAGCCTTATAGACTATTTCATTATTTCACCTTTTATCTCCCTATTTGTGTTACAATGAACTGGTTTTTCCCCGGTTCTCCTTGGATATTATGCACCTCAACTTAGGCAAATTGCCAAAGTTAAGAGTTGCTATCGTAGGGATGTGTAATATGAAATGGGTATGAAGAAGGGAAAAATAAGATAAAAGAAAGTAGGGCTGGGTATGGAAAAAAAAGAAAAAGAAAAAAATAGATTATAAAAAATTTTAAAAAAAAGAAAAGAGAAAAACAAGAATAAAAAAAACCACACCCAACCTTAATGTGCAATAAAATAATAAAAAGAGAGAAATTAGGGTGGAGTAAATGAAATTAGTCTAGTACTGGACCCCAATATAAGTGTATTGCCAAGAAGACTTAGTAACTAAAAATGTCCATATGTACCATACCAGCCCCAAGCCTACATTACTTGCCGAGTAAAGTCCTACAGTGATGATAACCCGACTAGCTGAAAGCTAAGGTAAAGAAAATAAGGGCAAGCCTATGGCATTTGATGCACATTTAGTGGAACTTCCTTATTCATGTGATTGTATATTTATCGTTCATGCATTGACATACATGATTTTGTATGAGTTATTAGTACTTCATAGATGTGAGGTCACTTGGATTGTGTTACTTGTTTCTTACTTATCTAGGTAGTGTAACTTTTACATATGTATGGTTGTTTGTTGCAAATGTAATTCCATATCTTGATTACCTTGTGTCACGTGGTTATGCTTCATTGATGCACATTGTTGGTTTTGAAGTGTAGAAATTAGAGGGGGTAATGTTCTTGAGTTTAAAGTTGATGATTGACTGTGATAGATAGCTTAGATTTTGTCTAGTTAAGCAACATTGTTTTGTATATTATGTTGTATTTCCTAACTACATGCAAACATTCTAATTTTAGGGTGTTGATGTGCTATGGTTTCATAGCTCTTTCGATGCTTAAAATGATGCAAAATGCAAGTTACTTAGGTCTTTTTATTAGATATAATGTGTTTTGTGTTTTGTAGGAAATGATGTTTTCGAGCTAATCTAGAGAAAATGACTGAAATTTGATGTTTTGGACTTCCTACGTGGGCACATATGTCCCGTAGGCACTACTTACTTAGTGTAGGTGCCAGAGAATATGTAAGAGAAGCTGAGAAACAGAGATTCAGAAGCTGGAAAATAGACCTTGTTGCCTACGGAGGGAACCTATAGGTACCACCTATGGTCCGTAGGTGCCAGAATTTTCCTCAGAAGTTGAAGACTAGTGAAGTTTCTATAACGCCCCAAGTCTGGTACTTGGAATGCTACACGGTTTCCATGACCCCCAAGAACCATAAGCTAACCCATAACTGATATCTGTAACTGAGCACTGCATGATATAATGTATAAATGCGGAATATAAGATGTAAGGCTGTAAGGTTCAAAACTAATTAAACATAACATCTCAAAGTACGGTATATCGGGTTCATCTAACTGATATGCCCCGAATATGCTATTATAGATGAGTTGGGGTCCAATTGGTAACCCAATTAGAAGGGAGTCAATATTATGCCACTAGTAAGGACAAGCTGTGAGTAACCCTTATCTGACAGTGTCCCTAAAGAAATATGGCGGGACCCTCATCTGACAGTGTTAATCCACCAATTCAACCCTCAACTAACAGTGTTGATGTCTCAACCTAAGCTGGATACATAGTTTTGGAATGCAAGGATTAGTTTTAGGAATCATACCCTTTGTTGACATTGTGTATTCCCATCCTTGGGTTCACTCGGTGTTAAATTCTACTCCCAACTAAATCGACATTGAACTTATTTTCCTAGTTCACACTAGGCATGAATAAGCTATTACTAATTGTACTGATTAGCTGGACTGAACTGAGTTCGCTGAGTTCCGTTGACTGACAAAATACTACTGACATATGATAACTGACTGAGAATACTACGATTACTAGACCGATATTGAATTTATTTAGTTTTCTTGAGTCACATGATTGACTGAGTTCTATTGATCGCGGCTTAACTGAGAGTATCGTGAAAACTGACACTGGCTTTAGGCATACAACTAAATTTTTGGGTTCAAGTACCCCCAGGACTCGATAGAATGAAACTGGCAAGACATGATACTTCTTGACACATGACCATAGGCAACAATTCATAGTACAATCATTGGGGATTTCCATAAATTATTTACATGTCATAAGCTTACACATGAATAGGAATTTCATGCCATCATAATGTAATTTCACGAATCCATACTTATGAGCGTTCCAATAAATTCTTACAAGTCATAGCTTTAGCATGGGAGTAAATTTTAATATGTGGCTGCATCATGAGTTCATCATATAAATCACAAATAGGTCATAAAACACAAATCTTATTCACTTAGGCATTTTAACAAACACCTTGCATGCACAACTTAAGGCATAGGCATAATCATCAAATTATCACTTCAAAACTCCATGAATCGACTAAACTTATAGATTTCAAGCTACATATTAACATAGTTTCATGAACAACACATAAAGATTCAAGCTTGGAAATCACATTATCATAATTTTATGAACATAATCAACCCATAGTAAAATATTCACAGTACATGATTTAAAACTTGATTATTGAACTTCATGGATGGAAGGAATCCATGAATGAACACTACGCATACCTTAGTTCTTTATTCTATGATGTTTGACAGTGGAATTTTCTTAAATTTAAATCCCCAATTGAAAACCATAACCTTATTCTTGTGGAAAATTGACAGAAACTAGTATATTTTGGGTTAAAAGTAATTGAATTACGTGTTATTGGGTTTATATAGGAGAGGAAAATTGACCCTTTTGCCCTTGAAAATGCATACATTTAATGACTAAAATTGGGCATCGATGCAATACCCGACGCGTCGTGCCATGATCGCCCCAAGTCTCAGTAGTTTCACAGGCAGTCCCTGCAACAATATTAACTAATGCTATGGGTGACACGGCGCGTCAAGATCTCATTGGTCCACTATTTTGGGACACCAAACGTGGTCTAATCAGGTCCAAAAAATTTGAAACATTTTTGGGAACACCTGTTGACATCTCTGATCATGAATTAACAAACATACGGACCATTAAAGGACATTAAGGTGGTGAAATAAGATTGCCAAATTACAAAGGCCAAAAATAAACTTAGATTGAGTGTTCTAAGTCTGGGACCCCTAGACAAGCATAAGGGACTGAATAAAGCTTAGAAATTTTGTGGGGTTTTAAAATATCTCTCCATTGAGAATATTCATCCTCGAATAAGACTGACTGAGATGGGGAAAACACAAATTGAAATATATATCAGACATGAATAACTAAATCATGATTTTATGACTAACATGACTAATAAATTGAATATATCATACTGAACATGCATATTTGATGCATACATAATTAATTCATAAATTCATGAATGACATTTCTGATAAGCTTAGTTTCTCATAATGAGGACGCATATCTGATGCATGAATTCATGATTGACATGATGCATGAACATATGACTGAATATGCAATAGTATTTAATACCAAGATTATAATAGAATTTTGAGCATGAGACTGGATACCAAGTTGGTAATGAAACTAAACAAGATAACTGAGAAATCTTAAGGAAAACTATTACCTTGGGATAGATCTAAGTTAGTAGGGAAAAAACTAGAATGGAGAAATGGAACACTAGATATACACTGGATAAACAAAGGCAAGATCTGAAGGCAATTCGAGCTCACAAGCTACTTTGCGGAAGTGACTAGAAATTTTAAAGGGAGCAAAACTTCGGGGACTGAGCTTCCCTTTCTTTTCTAATCTCTTCAATACCTTCATGGGAGAGATCTTTAAGTATACATGATCACCAATCTCAAACTCTAGATCCTTTCTGAATATGCATGAATGGAAATATGAGAACATGACTGAGTCTGTAGCTTGTGTCATGGACTAAGCATCGTGAGCCAAATTGACCCATTGAGTACATGGCTTATGACTGAGATGAAAATTGGAGGGTTAACCTATGGGTACCCACTACTATGAACTTGATTCATTACATGAAGATAAAAATAGAGTGTGTAGACCATAGATGTTTCAGAGTTATACTGTATCTCTCCCTTGGGATACTATATCCCTCAAAGAATGCTGATTTGATTAAGATGTTAAGGAAAAACTGAGGTGATGCACAAGGCACCTACAAACTAAATCGTGAATATATATCTTAGAACTGAGACTGAGAAATAAAACATGGATAGAGCTACACACGCAACTATATGATTAGTCCATCATAGAATGGTCACATTCATAAGACTTCAGATTGTGTGACTAGATGAACAGAATGGGAAAATATATGAAATTGTCTATCTAACTACTGGACTAAGGTACTAGCTGTTCAGACTAGTTCCTACTGACTGGCTCATCTGATCTGCTGACTGATCGATGGCTGAGTACTAGTTATGTAAGACTGAATGGTACTTAGTTATGATAGTTGTACTTAAACTGCAGACTATAATGCATAGAAGGTAAGGAATTACTAGGTAAGATAAGGTAACTGAGCATAAATGAGTGAAAGTTGTATTATATTAAGGATGCAAAACCAAGTATGTAACATGATTCAGAAACTCTCTGTAATCTGAGATTCTGAAATACTACTAACTAAGTAACTGTTGGCCATATGCTATAGTTGGGTAATCCTAAAAGTGAAGTGAGTTTTTTATCTGGATGGACTATGACTTGGGCTGAGATTATAGCTATGATGGTAATTGAGACTGTACCACAACTAAGAATGTAACTAGGACAGAATGATAGTTTCTGATAACTTAGGTTAAGACTGGTACTAAAGTACTGAACTCTGATAGCTAAGTAACTGATAATAGAAAGCCATGGTCCTGTAGGACTACCTGAGTCCTTTACTGAATATAGATTACTAAACTAATGCACTAACTGAGGCTTAGGGATAGAACATCAGCACCATAGATTCATCAAGGGATTTTAATTAAGGGTATTCGTAACATAAATCCGAGTTCGACTAATCAAAAGGAGTGGAGCATGTGTCATGTGAGTTGGGCATACTGTAAAGTATGTCATGAGTGTATGAGTCATGATCTCATGACCTGATTTTGAAGTTTCTGTACTCATGGGACATGATTTGTAATACTGAGTGAACTAGAACTCTTTTTCCTAGAAATTTAGAGCGTACATGAGTTTTCACTAATGTGAACGAATATGAGCGATGGTCATAGAGCTAATATGTATGACATGAATAGATATTATTATAACTGATAGGTTTTGATATTCTGAGATGGTCTGCAGGATCATGCTCACTATAGAAATAGAAAATAATATCATTTATGAATACTATGACGAATATGTCCATGTACTGGTTGAACACTTACCTTATCAAGTTTATGAAGGCTTCGGGTGCGTACATAAGACCAAAGGACATGACTAAGAATTTAAAGTTGTCATATCAAGCTCTGAAACTTTTCTTCAGCATGTCACATTCTCTGAGTCTGAATTTTTAATAGCATGATCTGAGGTCTATCTTAGAGAAATAGATGGCACTCTGAAGTTAATCGAAGAAGTCACCGATTCTGGGAAGTGGATACTTGTTATTGACAGTGACCTTGTTGAGCTGACGATAATCTATACACATTCTGAGAGAACTGTCTTTCTTGCACACGAATAAGAATGGTGCACCCTATAGGGACATACTGGGTCTGGTGAATTCCTTAACTAGGATATCCTTCAACTGTTCTTTCAATTCTCTAAGTTCTTTTGGAGCCATTATGTTTGGCGGAATAGATATAGGCTGAGTATCTGGAAGAAGGTCTATGCCGAAGTCTATTTCCCTCTCAGGAGGAATTCATGGAAGATCTTTGAAAAAAAAACATCTGAATATTAATTCACTACTAGGATTAATTTGAAACTAGGAGTTTTGGAACTAGAGTCCTTAACTAAAATAAGATGATAGACACATCCCTTATATATTATTTTTTGTACCCGAAGGTAGAAAAGAAGATGACATTTGAAAGCTGAAGTACTACCCTTCCACTCTAGATAGGTTTCTTCGAAAACTAAAATTGGACAACTCTATCTTTGCAGTCGACTGTGGCATAGCAGGAATGTAGCCAACCCATGCTAAGAATGACATCAAAATCAATCATCTCTAATTTGACTAAGTCTACAAAAGTGACTTTCTGAGACACCATAATCGAACAGTTCCTATATACCCGTTGGGCTATGATAGTTTTACCTACTGGGGTAGAGACTGCGAAGGGTTCTACTAGAATTTTGGGACTAAATCCAAAATCAACTTCTATATAAGAAGTAACAAAAGACAAAGAGAATCCTGGATCTAGAAAAGCATAAATATGCAAGTGAAAGATCGGTAACATACCAGTGACCACATTAGGAGAATTTTCCTGATCCTTTTAGAACTGAAGAGAATATAGTATTTTTTGGAATTGCCCACTAGTGACACTGGAGGTGGCACCTTGCTGATTTGGGCGATTGGACTAAGCTAAAGAACGGTTATGTTCACTTTGTGGACCAGCCTTAGGATAGTATCAGACTCTATGACCTAACTTTCCACACCCGTAATACACATTACTGTCGGCTCTACATATTACCTTATGATATTTGCCACAAGCTTGACAAATAGGGTGGGTTCGGTCACTGCTAAAACTGCCCTGAGGTTTAGGAACTGGCACCCTATCTCTAAATTTAGGGACCCGAGCATTGGCTAAGGGATGAACTAAAATAAAACAATTTAGGTGGAACTAATAACAGTTACCACACTCTGACTTAGGTTGAGTGAAATTAAGATTACTTGTTATCGCTCACTTATTTTCTCTCTTTCTATCTTTCTTTACATATTTTCCCACTTCAGTCTACTGCGCATGAATCATATGCCTAAGTGGGACAACACCCTGCTAATTTTTCCAAACTACTACTGAATAAGATAAAGTAAGAGAGTCAATTCTAAATTTACCATAGAAGACATACGCATCCAGGAAATCTTCTTGAATAAGCGGAGGTGCCGACTGATTCTCAGTTTTCCATTTGTTAGCCCTTTTGGGAGACATGTTCTATAACGAAAGGGTGAACGGATTAGGCTGGGAGTTAAATTTGAGCTTATGTTCACTGGAACTACGTGAATACTGAAAGAGGAGAAACTGTTGCTAAAACATCTCCTAGCCTCCTATTCATAATTGTGGCGCACAACACACTCATGCACAAAACTCTACTAGATGTGGCTTTTTAGACTTTCTAGGACACTGTTGAAACTTAGGCGCTGATATAAAGTTTGTAATACCCCGAGTTTGGTACCCGAAATGCTACACGGTGCCCATGACCCTGAAGGACCACAAGCTAACCCATGACTAATATCTGTAACTGAGCACTTCATTATATATACTATATAAATATGGCATATAAGCTGTAAGGCCATAAGGTTCAAAATTAATAAAACATAACATCAGTAAGTATGGTATATCAATACCAAAACAAACTGTCTGAATATACTGTGGTCTAAACAAAAGCCTTTAAAACTGAACTGTCTAAATAAGAAGTTGATGGGACATGTCCCCAACTAACTCTTGCTACTAAAATAAACTATGTAATGAAGAAATAAGGTAATGATCATGTCCTCAATGGATGAGGACTCACTGCTGACTCTGACTGCTGAGACGGGAATGCTACTGATGCTATGGAGCTCGTTCTTCCGAACCTATACTATAAAAAAACCATAGCATAAATACGTCAATATGACTGAATGTATTGGTATGAAAGTGAGGTAGGCCGAATGCAAAGGTTTCATATGCATTAACAATACTAACTGACTGTACAACATAAAAGTGAGAATACATGCATGGATAAGTAACTAAAATTGAATACCTGGTAATACTGACTACTGATTCTGAATACTGATAACATAAGCTATTGATAACTGAGATAACTGATATTTAGTAACTGTACCTTATAGTCTAGATTCTATTGAAACTATCTTAGTTTCATAGTGTACTGAGTATATATCTGACAGTCCTCATATCTGAAGAACTATTTAAGTTCTATTACTGAAACTTAGTAACTGTATCTGATAGTCCTAATTCTGTAACTAAAACTATGGGAGAATTCATCTAACGGACATGCCCTGAATAAGCTATTATAGCTGATTTGAGGTCCAATAAATAACCCTAATTGGAAGGGTATCAATATCGTACAACTGGTAAGGACAAATTATGAGTGACCCTCATCTTACAGTGGCCATAAAGGAGAACAATGGGACCCTCATCTCACAGTATTAATCCACCTCATCAAACCTCAACTGGCAGTTTTGATGTCTCAACCTATGTTGGCTACATTGTTCTGGAATGCAAGGATTGATTTTAGAAATTAAAACCTCTGCTGACAGTGTGTGTTCCCTTCCTTGGGTTTACTCGATGCGGAATCCTACTCCCAACTGAATAGACACTAAATTGATTATCCTAGTTCTCACTTGGAATGACTGAGATATTGCTGATTTTACTGATTAACTGGACTAAACTGAGTTCACTGAGTTTTGTTGACTGATACAATACTACTGAGATCTGATAACTGACTGAGATTACTGAGATAACTAGACTGATACTGAATTTACTGAGTTTTCTTGAGTCATATGACTGAATAAGTTCTACTGATCGTGTCTTGACAGAGAGTATCTTGAAAATTTACACTGGCTCTAGGCACACAACTAAATTTTTAGGTACAAATACCCGTAGGACTCGATAGTATGAAACTGACAAGACATGACACTTCTTGACATATGAAAATTGTCAACAATTCATAGTACAATTATTGGGGATTTCCATAAAGTATTTGCATATCATAAGCTTACACATGAATAGGAACTTCATGCTATCATAACGTAATTTCATGAATCCATACTTATGAGTGCTCCACTAAATCATTACAAATCCTAGCTTTAGCATGGGAGTCAATTTGAACATGTGGCTACATCATGAGTTCATCTTATAAATCATAAATATGTCATAAAACAAAAATCTCATTCAATTAGGCATTTTAACAAACACCTTGCTTGCACAACTTAAGGCATAGGCATAATCATCAAATTATCAATTCCAAACTCTATGAATCGACTAAACTTATAGACTTCAAGCCACACATTAACATAGTTTTATGAACAGCATATAAAGATTCTAGCGTGGGAATCATATCATCATAATCTAATGAACATAATCAACCCTTATCAAATAATTCACAATACAGGATATAAAACTTGATTCTTGAACTTCATAGATGAAAGAAATCCATGAATGAACACTATGCATACCTTAGTTCTTGATTCTACGAAGTTTGATGGTGGAATTTTTAAATATTTGAATCCCCAATTGAAAACACTAACCTTGTTCTTGTGGAAAATTGATAGAAACTAGTATATTTTGGGTGAAAAGTAGTTGAATTAGGTGTTATTGGGTTTATATAGGGTTGAAAAATTGAGCCTTTTTACCTTAAAAATGTGGACATTTAATGACTAAAATTCGGCATCAATGGAATAACCGACGCATCATACCATGATCTCTCCAAGCCTCAGTAGTTTCACTGGAAGTCCCTAAAATAATGTTAACCAACTCGATGGACTATGTGGCGCGCCAAGGTCGCGTTGGTCCACTTTTTTTTGACACCAAACGTGGTCTAATCGAGGTCCAAAAAATCCAAAACTTGTTTGGAAATAACTATTGACCTCTCTGATCATGAATTAACAAACTTATGGACCATTAAAGGAAATTAAGGTGGAAAAATGAGATTGTCAACTTTTGATGGCCAAAAATAAACTAAGTATGGGAAGTTAGCTAGAGTTTTCTACGTCTAGGACCCCTTTTAAATCTTAAGGGACTTAATAAAGATTAGAAATTTTGTGAGGTCTTACAGTTTCAAGAGTGTTTAGGAGCCTAACATCTAGATGGTACGACCTACGACCCATAAATGGCCAACAACTCTAATTTTTCTTCTTTATTTAGGATTTTTTCCAAGGGTTTCCATGTACTCTATAAAATATCTTTTGACATTTTTAGTTAGGTTAGGCACTCTTACAACTTAGAAACATATATTTGATTCTGAGATTCAAGTTTGATCTTGGGATTACTTTGTTTTTTATTTTGGTCAATTATTCAATTTGATACTTAAGATTTTATTCCGTCATTATTGTGATAATTATTTCAAATATAAATTTCATTAACTCTTTAACAATGATTAGTGGCTAATTCCCTTACTAGGGTTATGGGAAACCTAGTGGATTAATAAAGTAAGGGAAGTGTTCAATTCTTCTAAGTTGTTGCTGCTACATGTGTTGTAGTTTCGTTTGCTATTATTGATTTCTTAATGATTGCAGACTTTAGGATACTGCCTATATTCATAACGATATGGAGAGAAGGAGCAATTGGTAAAAAAAATCATAATAGTGATTTGAAGTTAATTTTTGAGGTAAGATAAACATCACTATCTACGGAAGATAATTATCATCATCTACTCAACATGATATCGAGAGGAGATAGTTGAAACTAGGTCCAGTGGCAAAGGTTAGTAAGGCGACACTCTGAGACCGAGAGAATATAAGTACGATTCACTAAATTGTGTCGAGAGGATGTTGGTGTTATATAACTTTCCATATTCTACTCATACTTTAGTTTGATAGATTTGTTGAGCACGATAAACCTACAGAGTTAGAAGCACGGGAGAGCACAAACCTGGGGTTCATTTCTGATTGATTATAACCAAAAGCGTTCCACATTTTCTTACTTTCCACAGATTAGAATTACAATCCACCCATTTACTTTTGTGTATTGTCCATTGATTTCAGCAAGTTTTAAAGATAGTTCATATATTCCCTATCGGTTTGACCCCAACCTGAGATGGGTTACTATATTTTGCATTGAAAGTTTTAACTTTTATTTAAGGTGTAACTTTGGGCGATATTAGTATGTATTGTTTATTCTTTTTCGGTCGATTGATTATTGATAGTGCGCAATATCAGGACACACTTTATCTCTACCTAGGACTTAAGAAAAGGTAATTAGATAGGAGATGAGGATCAATAAGAAGACACAATGCTACCAACCTCTATTTAATAAGTCTTGAACTTATAATAAAAGGGACAAAATTAGGATCATATATAAGGGTTGGTAGTGAAAAACCCACAACACATGAAACTTTGTGTTTGGGGATAGTCATGTACAAGGGGAGTAAAATAGTCAGCTAGATGATACATAACTTATAAATACTGCATTCCAAGAACCATAATAGATTGCCATGTATGAAGAATCTACAGATTATGAATTTATTGGGGAAGACAGTCCTAGTGTCTTCTCTTAAATGGATCATAATATTCAGCAAATAAACAATTATTACTACTGAATTCTTTACTTACAAAAATCCCCTCTTTTATTGGAAATTGTTGTTGATTGTATCGACATATATCTTGATTTAGATTTTGAAATATTACATGTGGGATCAACCTTAACCAAGTTAGGTCTATATTTTATCAACGACCACTTTATGCCTTGTTTAGAGGTGTAATTTGAGCAACATCAAAGGGTACTTGGTGTTTTTGTACTATATATATATATATATAAATATATGTTTATATATATATATATATATAATAAAAGTGCATGAAGAGTGGATTAATTATAGCAAAAGTCTTTCTTGACCTCATGCTTATATGTAATTTGGGTATTGTAGTTTGCTTTCAGTTAATACTTGTAATTACTAACTACATTGTGCATTAAACATTGATATTAACATTATAATGATACTGTAACGATATGAATATTGAGAATATATATAGATTGAGTATTATGTTGAAACTGTTATTAGATCAAATGCTAAGCCTATACTAGTACATAGACTAAGCTTATCATTTTTAATGACGCTTCAAGTTATATTCTTTATTTCCACTTATTTTTTCCATTTAGAGCTTTCCTATAGCTTGTAAAAATAATTTATGACTTGCTAGAGGTGACGTTAAATAATCTAGAAGTTTATTTTATTTTTAGAGTCAATTCTCGATTTTGAATTTTTTGTCAGTTATAATTGCCTATCAAGCAAAAACTTTAGTCAAACGACCTTTTATTCTAATTCTGATAGTTCCAAAAGCTCTAGAATGTCGATTTTAGCCTAGGTGGACCTTTGGTTTGGGTCACAAGTCTTCTGTACTCATTCGAGGCTATTGGCCAAAACATAAGAAAAAATGGCACTTGTGTAATGACCCACTTTTCATTAAAATGACTTTGTATAGAAATTTCAACATCCCCATTGAATTTGAAATTCATATAAAATATTTTGAAAAAATCTCATGGGGTCGATTGAGGATTAGAAAAATTCCAAGTCTCCTGTTGGTGCATCCAACTGGTGCATCTGCCAAAGAGGCCCTTTGAGTGCTTTACTGGTCTTCTAGTTACTTTAGTGGCCTTGCCCAGCTTCATTAGACACTTAGCAGCAAGTTGGTCACTAAAACACAAATCTATTTAGTGACTGTTTCATCATTTTAGCAGCATGACATATAAGTTAAGGTACCACTTTAGTAGCACCTAGACACTTTGACATTGATAGCTAAAGTTTCCTAGTGCCCACTTTATCGGTAGTTGGGAGCCCTGTAATCTCTCCATTTGCCTAAATTCTCTCTTATTTTTACACAAGTTCAAGAGTGGAAAACCCTAAAATGAGGGGAAACTTGGGAGAGACACTAATAAGCAATTTTGGAGGTGTGCGTAAGCTTAAATTACATGTATCTTCTCTGAACTCTTAGTAAAATTTCATTGAATTCATGGTTAATTTATTTATTATTTCCTAAAATCCCTACAATATTGGTGATTTGATTCTAACATGATTTGATCTTTGAATTTACCCATTTTTAGTGTAAATGTTCTTTGAGCATTGAGGGACGTGTTTGTAATTTTGAAAGTTAGATTTCACAAGTGTGCCCCACATAGGATTTTTATATAATTTGTAACCCAAAGCATAGAAGTGTAATATGGGCACATTTTTTCATATATTGATAAGTATATTATCATTTTGATATCATGAAGTCTCCTAGAAGCTTCTCAAAAGGAAATTCAACAACATAGCAAATTTCTTCTACTTTTCTTTGGCATCCAGGTAGGCTAGGATTCACATTATCATAGATTGGGCCAGTTTGTAGTATAATTATGATAATATTCTAGATAAGGGTTGGGAATTTGGTCTTGTAAGTATAATTAGTATTAGTAAGATATTAACCTATTAAGGAACCGTAAATTACGTATAATCGATTTAGTTACTCCTGTTTTAGGTAGAATGACTATCTTAGCACTAATTGTGTGTAATACCCTGCATGTTTCTAATCCTGTGATTCATACTTGAGTACATGAATTACAATGAATACCCTAGTGATAGTATAGCTTATGATGCATTAAGCATGTTTATATGAGTCACTTAAGGTAATGCAAGCTAAGAGTTTTTGAATCCATCAATCTTTAGTGTTCGATTTTGAAGGGGTCATCTTTGAACGAGTATAACTCAATATTAATGTGGTATTTTTTCTAATTTAGACCTACCAAATTGTAGAGAATCGAATTAGCTTTCCAAGGATACAAATTCTGCCTTAATCCAATACTCGAGTGAAAGGTTATGCCCATTTTTGTGAGAGACAGTAAGCATAGGCGATTGGTTAGGCGCCGCCTAACCCAAGTATAGGCTATTGGTTAGGCGCCGCCCAACCAAAGCATAGGTGATCACTTGGGCACCACCTAAGTCAATTCCAGGTGTCAAAAATACTCTGTTTTGAGTTATTTTAAAGGTAATTAAGAATTTAAATACTCCTAACACGTCCCTAAACTTAACCCTACGAAATGTATATCTTTTAAACATACTGCAACCCTATTTTCATCTCAAAGCTCATCATCCAAGATCACTAAAGGAAAAAAACAACTAGGGTTGCATAATTAAGCTTGAAGATCTGATTTCAAGGAAATTCCTCCATCAATCATCAAGAATCTTCCTTCTAAGTTATGTGTAGTATTCATCCATGGATTCCTTTTGTCCGTGGAGTTCAAGAATCAATCTTTAAAATACAAAATCTTGGTTGATTGTGGTGATATGATCATATCCATGTTGATTCTTGTTTGTTTTCCTCTTTTTTATTATAAAGTATGATTTCTATATTGTTGGGTGTTGATGATCATGTTGTTGGTATTGGGTGATTCCCAAGGTGGAATCTTTATATGTTTTGTTAATTCATGATATGATATGAGTTGAAAACATGTAAATTTGGTTGTTCATGATGTATAATTTGATGAATTCACCTATGCTTAAGATTTGCGTGTAAGATGTTTGGTAAAATGCCTAAGGAACTAGAAATCATGCAATATAGCTAAATTGTGACTAAGTGAAGGATTCATGATATGCCCTTACGTTCCAATGACATCTATGTTGTTAATGTGCCTTGTAAATGTTGTTGGAATGCCCATGAAGTATTCTTATAAGATTATGCTATGTTTACTTGCAAATCCTACTTATGAAAAGGATGCATGATAACCATGCAACCCACATGAACTTCCATGCTATTAGTATGTGTTGCCAATATGATTATGCAATGAACAAGATATTAAGATTGTGCAAGTACTTCCATGTGATATGAAATCCTTTCCATGCAATACATTGTTGATAACCATGCTTAGTATGAGATCCCTACTTATGATATTATAAATTATGGACTCTACTTTTATGATCAAGTAAGTCATGTGTGTCAGTTTTCTTCCATCGAGTCCTGAGGGTACTTGTACCTGAAAACTATAGTTGTGTGCCTAGATCTATGTCATGTTTCACGATATCCGAACTCAAGCTATGATTTCATAGACTTCAGTCAGTCATGTGACTCAAGAAAACCTCATGATCTTAGTCAGTTGTCAGATATCAGTAACATTCTGCCAGTTAACAAAATTTAGTAAGATCAAGTTATGCACAGTCAGTTATTCATTTCCAGTCCCTCCAGATGGGAGTAAATGTTAGCACCGAGTTAACCCAAGGATGGGAACTCACCCTCCAGTTCATGGTGTGATAGTTTGTAGCAATCTTTGTATTCTAGAACTACTTAGCCAGCGTAGGTTGAGACATCTTAACCCGTTAGATTAGGGTTGATGAGGTGGCTTAACCCGTCAATTTATGGTTCCCACCATTCTTATTGAGTACCCACCAAAGAAGGGTCACTCACAGCTATCCTTACCAGTGGCGCGGTATTGACACCCCTCTAGTCGGGTCAGTGATTGGACCCCAGCTTAACCATAACGACATACATAGGGCATGTCGGTTAAACACTGCTTCCCATAGTTGCAGTATCAGTCTCAGTAAAATAACTCAGATAGTTCTTCAGATTTTTGTATATATAGGACTGTCAGATACAGTCATTCATGTTATTAGTTTTAGTATCAGTCATGATAGTTATTAGTAAACCATGTATTAGCTTACAAGTTATGCTATCACGTATTCATGGTCCCAGTTTCTATATATGTGTGTTTGCACTCCCACATTCATACCAGTCAGTCAATGTTGTTCATCCATAAAACCCTTTATATTCAGCCTACCTTCCTCATATACTCAGTACTCCAATTGAACTGATGCATTTGCACTATGGTGCTTTCTTTTCATGTTACACCATAGGTTTCGAGATACGAGCTCAAGCCCAGCAGTAGCGGAAGCATTCCAGTCGCAGAGACACAGTGATTCCTTATTGATTTGAGGACAATATGATTTGATTAATTTACCTAATTCTTCAGTTCAGTCTTATGGAGTTATTTGGAATATGTTCCTTCAACTCTTCATTCAGACTGTTCAGAGGCTTTTAGATTTACGTTCAGATTTATTTGTTTTGGGTATTTTTTCCCACATGATTTTATTTAGTTAAACATTATGGCCTTACAGTTCCATGTATTCCACATTATTATACTATAATTTTTAGTATACAGGTAAAGATATCAGTCATGGGTTAGCTTGTGGTCCCTTGGGGTCATGAGTACCATGTAGCATTCCAGTTCAGCAAATCGGGGTGTTACAAACTTGGTATCAGAGCCTAAGGTTCAATAGAGTCCTAGGAAGTCTGAAAGCCGCATCTAGTAAAGTCTTGTACATAGGTTTATTGTGCGCTACATTTATGTGCAACAGGATACATGATGTTTTAGGAACAATCCCCTTTCTTTATTATTCATGTCGTGCTAGTGAGCATAATCACAAGTTAAACTCTCAGTCTAATCCATTCTTATCTTATTCTAGACCATGGCCCCAAAGAGAAGAAACCAGCTAGCTCCTCAGCCCGAAGATCCTTTGGGTGAACAAGTTTCCTATGCGGAGTTTAGAGCCGCATTTACCACACTTGCTCAGTCCATGGCTGTATAGAATAAATGGCCACTAGTTATTCCGACCAATCCATTGGCCACTACCAACGCAGCTAGGGTTTGGGACTTTACCCGGATGAACCCTCTATGTTTCCACGGGTCTAAGTTTGATGAGGACCCTAAGGAGTTCATTGACCAAGTCAAGAAGGTCATTGACATCATGGGTGCTACTTCTATTCAGAGTACTGAGTTAGCCGCCTACTAGTTACAGGATGTTGCTCATGATTGGTACAAACAGTGGAAGTTAGAGAGGTTAGATAATACAAGCCCTATCAAGTTGGAGGAATTTGTCACAACCTTCTTAAATATATTCTTTCCCCAAGAGATGAGGGAAGCCAAAGTTCTTGAGTTCATCAACCTCAAGCAGGGGAATATGACGGTTAGGGAGTATTCTCTCAGATTTACTCATCTAGCCAGGTATGCTCCTTATGTGGTTTCAGACAATAGAGCTAAGAGGAGCAAGTTCGTGTTAGGGGTCAACGATAGCATGGTAAATAAGTGTAAGTCTGCGATGCTGATCGATGATATGACCTTAGCAAGACTAATGACCCATGCCCAGCAAGTAGAAGAACAGAAGTTTAAGACTAGGGAGATGCAGAATAAGAGGGCAAGGTCAGGTAATTTCAACTTTGCTCACCCCAAGTCAGATAGAGGAAACCGCTCATAGTTTTTCTTCAAGTCTACCATTCCAGATCCTTCCTCTGCCAGCGCTCCAGTGCCGAAGTTCAGAGATGACAATAGAAACAAAGCGCCAGGCTTTAAATCTTAGGGCAGTGTTAGCTGTGCCCGAACGAATCCCCTTTGTCAAACTTTTGGTAAGAACCACAAGGGCATTTGCAGAGCCGGTAGTGATGTCTATTTTTATTGTGGCAAGCCTGGACACACAATTAGGGGTATCTGCAGTCAAGTCTTCAGGGTCAGCAAAATTATTCTACAGCTCAATCCAATCACCCGAACCAGCAGGGTGCCATTTCCAGTGCTACCAGTGGGCAAAGATTAAATAGAATCTATACTCTTCAGTCCCAATAGGATGAGGAAAATTCTCTTGATGTCGTTACTGGTACGTTAAAGATTTTCCATCTTCATGTTTATGCTTTGCTAGACCCAGGTGCATCTTTGTATTTTGTTAATCCATACATTGAAAGTGATTTCGAAATCAGTCCCGAAGTCCTAGCAGAGCTCTTCTTAGTCTCTACCCCAGTGGGTAAAACCATCATAGCTCAGCGGGTATACAGGAACTGCCCGGTTATGATATCTCAGAAATCCATGTTAGCAGATTTAGTGGAGTTAGAGATGAATGATTTTGATGTCATTCTCGGCATGGATTGACTTCATTCCTTCTATGCCACAGTCGACTACAGAAACAGGATAGTTCAATTTCAGTTCCCGGATGAGCTCCTCGTAGAGTGAAAGGGTAAAATTTTAGCATTCAGGGGTCAACTTATTTCCTACCTTTGGGCAAGGAAAATGATTTCTAAGGGGTGTGTGTATCATCTCGTACATGTTAAAAATTCCAGTTCTAAATATCCCAGCCTCAAAATAGTCCTTGTTGTTAATGAATACTCAAATATCTTTCCTGAAGATCTTCTAGGCATTCCTCCCAAAAGGGAAATAGACTTTGGCATATACCTTCTTTCGGATACTCAACCTATTTTTATTCCAGCATACAAAATTGCACCAACAGAACTCAAGGAACTGAAAGATCAGTTGAAGGATCTCTTAGATAAGGTATTCATCAGACCCAGCATTTCCCTAGGGGGTGGGCCAGTATTATTCATGCACAAGAAAGATGGTTCTCTCAGGATATGTGTTGATTATCATAAATAGAACAAGGTCAAGGTCAAGAATAGATATCCTTTTCCCAGGATTGATGATCTATTCGACCAACTTCAAAGTGCCAGTTACTTCTCCAACATAGACCTCAGATCAGGCTATCATCAGCTCAGAGTTAGAGAATGTGACATTTTGAAGACAGCTTTTCGTACTTGGTATGGTCACTTCGAATTTTTAGTCATGTCATTTGGTCTTACCAATGCCCTACAGCTTTTATGGATTTGATGAACCGTGTGTTCAAGCAGTACTTTGACATGTTTGTCGTAGTCTTCATAGATACTATTCTAGTCTACTTTCGCACAGAGCGTGATCATGCAGACAATCTCAGGATTGTTCTTCAGACTCTCAGGGATCACCAATTATTTGCTAAGTTCAGAAACTGTGAATTTTGGCTAAGATCAATAGCATTCCTTGTCCATATTTTTTCCAGTGATGGCATTAGAGTAGACCCTCAGAAAACCAAGGCAGTAAGAAACTGGCCCAGACCCGTATCTCCATCAGATATTTAGAGTTTTTGGGTTTGGCTGGCTATTACAGATGGTTTGTTGAGGGATTTTCTTCTATTCCATCTTCCATGTCCAGATTGACTCAAAAGAAGATTAAGTTGCAGTGGTCAGATTTATGCGATAAGAGCTTTCAAGAGTTGAAGACTCATGTCACCTCAGCTCTAGTTCTAGCTATTCCAGATGGTGCAAAAGGTTTTGTAGTCTATTGTGATGTATCTAGAGTGGTTTTAGGTTGTGTCCTCATGAAACATGGTAAGGTCATAGCCTACGCCTCCAGACAGTTAAAGCCACATGAGAAGAATTATCCTACTCATGATCTTGAGTTAGCAGCGGTAGTTTTTCCCTTGAATATTTGGAGGCATTATCTCTATGGAGTTCATGTAGATGTCTTCATATACCATAAAAGTCTACAGTATGTCTTTTCCCAGAAAGATCTCAATATTCACTAGAGAAGGTGGTTAAAGCTCTTGAAGGATTACAACATGAGTGTTCTTTATTATCCGGGAAAGGCCAATATTGTGTCCGACACTCTCAGTCGACTCTCCATGTGTAGTATTTCTCACGTTGAGGATAGTAAGAAAAATATGGCTCAAAGATCCATCAGCTTGCCAGACTAGGCATTCGCTTAGTCGATTCTTCAGAGGGTGGTGTATGTGTTCATAGTAGTTCAGAGTCATCTCTAGTTTCCAAGGTGAAAGAGAAACAAGATAGGGATCCTGGCCTTGTCAAGCTCAAAGAGCCAATTCAAAATTAGAAAGTTGAGGTTTTCTCCCAAGGAGGAAATGGTGTTCTTCGTTGTCAGGGTCGTATATGTGTTCTAGGTGTAGCTGAATTGAGGCATCGAATTCTTGCAGAAGCGCATGGTGCGTGATACTCTATTCATCTAGGGGCCACTAAGATGTACCACGACATGCGAGAGATCTATTAGTGGAGTGGGATAAAGAGAGATATTGCAGATTTTATGGCTAAGTGCTCTACATATCAGCAGGTTAAGATAGAGCATCAGAAACCTAGTGGTTCCATGCAAGAGTTCACCATTCCTACTTGGAAGTGGGAAGAAGTTAACATAGACTTCATGACGGGTTAGCCTAAAACTCATCATCAACATGATTCAGTCTGGGTCATTATAGATAGAATGTCCAAGTCAGCTTATTTTCTTCTTGTTCGTACTTCTTATTCTGACGAGGATTATGCCAAACTCTATATCAGGGAGTTAGTCAGATTACACGGTGTTCCACTATCTATCATTTCAAACAGAGGTACCCAGTTCACTTCTCATTTTTGGAAAGCATTCCAAAAGGGTCTCGGTACCCAAGTCCATCTCAGCATAGCATTTTATCCTCAGATAGATGGTCAAGCAGAAAGGACCATTCAAACTCTTGAAGATATGCTAAGGGCATGTGCAATTGACTTCAAGGGAAGTTGGGATGACCACTTTCCTTTGATTGTGTTTGGATACAATAATAGCTATCATTCTAGTATTGAGATGGCTCCATTCGAAGCTCTCTATGGTAGGAGATGTAGATCTCCGATTGGTTGGTTCGAAGTTAGTGAGGCCTCAATCATAGGTCCTAACTTAGTATTCGACACCTTCAAGAAAGTTCAGTTGACCAGAGAGAGACTTCGAGCTGCTCAGAGCTGACAGAAGTCCTATACAGATATTTGTAGAAAGGATCTCGAGTTCGAGGTCAATGGCTATGTCTATCATAAGATCTCTCCCATGAAGAGAGTGAAGAGGTTTGTAAAGAAAGGGAAACTCATTCCCTTGGTATGCCGGTCCCTTCAGAATTCTTTGTCGCTTCGGCAAGGTAGCTTATGAGCTTGAGTTGCCTTTAGATCTAGCCTCAGTCTATCCATTCTTCCATGTCTCTATGCTAAAGAAGTGCATAGGTGACCCAGCAGTTGTTGTCCCTATTCATAGCATCGACATTCAGAACAACCTCTCTTATGAAGAGATTCCAATCAAAATTTTATATTATCAGACTTGTAGATTGAGGAACAATAAAGTCCCTCTAGTCAAGGTTCTTTGGCGAAATCAGTCACATGAGGGAGCTACTTGAGAAGCATAAGCGGATATGCATACCAAGTATCCTGACCTCTTCCCCGCCAATTCAAATCAAGCTCAAGGTAATAGTTCTCCTTAAGCTTATTAAGTTTCATGTTCATGTTTCCAGTATAAACTTGATACCTATTAACCGTTTCATACTCAGTCATGCATTCATGTATCAGTTGTCCATGCATTAGATATGCACGAGTTCAGTGTGTTTAGCATGTCACTCATGAGATAAAATTTTAGTTCTTCATGTTTAATTCAGGTTCTATTGTCTTGTATCCCTTTTAAGTAAATTCTCATTCGAGGATGAATGTTCCTAAGGGAGAGATATTGTAATACCCCACATGTTTATAATCATGTGATTCATACTTGAGTACATCACATACAATGAATATCCTAGTGATAGGATAGCTTATGATGCATTAAGCATGTATATATGAGTCACTTAAGGTAATGCAAGCTAAAAAATTTTAAATCCATCAAGTTTGGGTGTTCGATTTTTCAAGGGTCATATTTGAACAATTATAACTCGATGTTAATATGGTATTTTGGTTTATATAGACCCACTAAATTGTAGAGAATCGAATTAGCTTTCCAACGATACCAATTTTGCCTTAATCCAATACTTGAGCGAAAAGTTATGCCTATTTTTGTAAGAGACAGTAAGCATAGGCGATTGGTTAGGCGCCGCCTAACCCAAGCATAGGCGATTGGTTAGGTGCCGCCCAACAAAAGCAAAGGCGATCACTTGGGCACCGCCTAAGTCAATTCCAAGTGTCAGAAACAATCTATTTTGAGTTATTTTAAAGGTAATTAAGTCTTTAAATACTCTTGAGACATCCCTAAACTTAAACCTACGAAATATATATCTTCTAAATATACCGCAACCCTATTTTTATCTCAAATCTCATCAGCCAAGAGCACTAAAGAAGAAAAACAACTAGGGTTGTATAATTAAGCTTGAAGATCCGAATTCAAGGAAATTCCTCCGTCAATCATCAAGATTCTTCCTTCTAAGGTATGCATAGTGTTCATCCACAGATTCCTTTCGTCCGTGGAGTTCAAGAATCAATCATTAAAATTCAAAAGCTTGGTTGATTGTGGTGATATAATCATACCCATGTTGATGCTTGTTTGTTTTTCTCTTTTTCATTATAAAGTATGATTTCTATATTGTTGGGTGTTGATGATTATGTTGTTGGTATTGGGTGATTCCCAAGGTGGAATCTTTATATGTTTTGTGAATTCATGATATCATATGAGTTGGAAACATGTAAATTTGGTTGTTCATGATGTATAATTTGATAAATTCACCTATGCTTAAGATGTGCATGTAAGGTGTTTGATAAAATGCCTAAGGAACTAGGAATCATGCAATATAGCAAAATTGTGCCTAAGTGAAGGATTCATGATATGCCCTTACATTCCACTGACTTCTATGTTGTTAATGTGCCTTGTAAATGATGTTGGAATACCCATGAACTATTCTTATGATATGATGCTATGTTTATTTTCAAATCCTACTTATTCAAATGATGCATGATAACCATGCAACCCACATGAACTTCCATGCTATTAGTATGTGTTGCCAATATGATTATGCAATGAACATGATATTAAGATTGTGCAAGTACTTCCATGTGATATGAAATCCTTTCCATGCAATACATTGTTGATAACCATGCTTAGTATGAGATCCCTACTTATGATATTATATATTATGGACGCTAATCTTATGATCAAGTCAGTCATGTGTGTCAGTTTTCTTCCATCGAGTCTTAGGGGTACTTGTAACCAAAACCTATAGTTGTGTTCCTAGATCCATGTCATGTTTCACGATATCCAAAATCAAGGTATGATTCCATAGACATCAGTCAGTCATGTGACTCAGGAAAACCTCATGATCTTAGTCAGTTGTCAAATATCAGTAACATTCCGCCAGTCAACGGAATTCAGTAAGATGAAGTCATGCACAGTCAGTTATTCATGTCCAGTCCCTCCAGATAGGAGTAGTGGTTAGCACCGAGTGAACCCAAGGATGGGAACTCACCCGCCAGTTCAGGGTATGATTCTTTGTAGCAATCCTTGTGTTCCAGAACTACGTAGCCAGCGTAGGTTGATACCTTAACCCATCAGATTAGGGTTGATGAAGTGCCTTAACTCATCGGTTTAGGGTTCCCACTGTTCTTATTTAGTACCTTCCAGATAAGGGTCACTCACAGTTGTTCTTACCAGTGGTGCGGTATTGACACCCCTCCAATCAGGGCAGAGATTGGAACCCAGCTTAGCCATAATGGCATACATGGGGCATATCGGTTAAACACTACTTCCTACAGCTTCAGTATCAGTCCTAGCAAAATAACTCAGATAGTTCTTTAGATTTTTGTATATACAGGACTGTCAGATACAGTCATCCATATTATCAGTTTCAGTATCAGTCATAACAGTTATCATTAAACCATGTATTAGCTTACAAGTCATGCTATCACGTTTTCATGATCCCAGCTTCTATATATGTGTGTTTGCACTCCTGTGTTCGTATCAGTCAGTCAGTGTTATTCATGCATGAAACCCTTTATATTCAACCTACCTTCCTCGTATACTCAGTACTCTAGTTGTACTAACGTATTTGTGCTATGGTGCTTACTTTTCATGTTACACCATAGGTTCCGAGACACAAGCGCCAGCCCAGCAGTAGAGGTAGTGTTCTAGTAGCAGAGACACATTGAGTCCTCATTGAGACATGTTCAGACACATTGAGTCCTCTTTAGTTCAGTCTTATGGAGTTAGTTGGAGACATGTTTCTTCAACTCCTTATTCAGACAGTTTAGAGGCTTTCAGATTTACGTTCAGATTTAGTTATTTTGTGTTTTTTCTCCCACATAATTTTGTTTAGTTGAACCTTATGGCCTTACAGTTCCATGTATTCTATATTTTTATATTATGATTTGCAGTATACAGGTATAGATATCAGTCATGGGTTAGTTTGTGGTCCCTCAGGGTTATGAGTGTCGTGTAGCATTCCAGTTTAGAAAATTAGGGTGTTACATTGTGGATTATTAACATCTGATATTAATATTAAATACCTTATCCTAGTCTGGTGTAGAATTTGCTTATAACGGATTTTGGGGATTAGAAGTTGGCCCCTCTGACCCACCTTAGTCCTAGACTCTTATTAGCTCTGTGAAGACTTCTATAATCATGTTATACCTATTTCAATCGTTATTATGGAGTTTAATAGGCTATATACATGATACTTATGCTATATTGGTTCTTGGGAGTCGGTGCTAGTTCCAGACCATGTCCAATAATTTATTAATATTGATTTTTAGTTTAAGTCCAATAATTGCTGATATGAGTTACACATAATGTCCAACAAATAATGATGATATTAAGTTCTAGTTTAAGTCTGG
Organism: Capsicum baccatum var. pendulum; assembly: GCA_030864225.1. Lineage (NCBI taxonomy): Eukaryota > Viridiplantae > Streptophyta > Magnoliopsida > Solanales > Solanaceae > Capsicum > Capsicum baccatum. Next base: position 97,386,656 of record CM061556.1, on the reverse strand, counting down.
TATTATGTGGTTATTTATGGGATGTTATGATATGCATAGAATTATGGTTCTGGCTTGAGATTTGGTTAATTAATAGAATTCTGGTTATTTACTTTCTTTGATTGAATCCTCTATGCTTTTGTAGGCCTGGGTAAGGTTATTTACTTTTATTCACTTACGGGCTTATAGGGGCCGGTCTTGTAGTTTTCGTTACTCTTTCTTTCTTATTATATCTATTGTGATTATTTATTTGCAGTATTGGAGCATTATTCCAGGTTTCACCCTTTACCTTAACTTAGCATATTAATCTTGTATATTTGTGATTCTTACATTATGATTTAACTTAATCTACCGATGATGCCAACGTAGTACTGATGATAGGCGAATTTACACGCCTATAGTGCTATATTTTTCCCATATTTTAGCCAAGTTTTGAGAACAAATTATATATTTCAAGCACTTTTAGTCCTTTTTCCTGTAAGTGAGCTAACGAACATGATTAGCAAAGTTTCAGGTATAAATGATGCAGAATTCAGCATTTTATGGATAACTTGACGCCAAAGAAAGCTTCACGAAGGGAGAAAAGGGAGTCTTGGACGCCAAGGACCAAAAGTGGCGCATGGAAAATCTGTCCTGAGCTAAAATAGCAATTCTGAAGACTTTGGGGACTAGCAGTAATTTATTAGGATTAGGATAATGATACTTTAACCTAGTAGGATTGGGTTAAGTATTTTATTAGCTTAGTAGGAATAGAATATGGGTATTATAAATACCCTATTTTGCTAGAGATTTTAATAATTCTCATCTTACCTTACAATTCATTCACTACTACTTTTAATTCTTCCATTAATTCTACTTTTTCTTCTTCTTCTATTCATCTATTCAATTCTTAATTTCCGCAACAAGAGAAACGTTACTTTGCTAGGAATTCACGCCTAACGCCTACCACACTATTACTACACAAAATCTTTATTGTGGTCTAATAACAATGTCAATTGTGATTTCCTTCGCATTCATGGGTAACTAAACTTCTCTAATGGGGTTATGGAAGCCATATGAGATACTATCTATTGTTATGAGTTTGTGAGTTCGTGACACGTATGCTGCTTATATCATTATTCTCTTCATCTTAATCTAAATTCTTTGTGGTTGCAAACGCATAGAATACGCCAGTATAGCATTGACTTGTTCGAAAGAAAAGTTATATGTCTAGAAAAAAGATAATGTCAAGGTAGTAGGGTCCCATCCCCTATTAAAAAGTTAGTGCCGTAACTGGATTAACCTCTTGGAGAATTTGTACCGTTAGACACGCTTTAATCTGAAAAGAGTTAAAGTGAAATAGTCCTTGTTGAGGTTGAAAAACGCTTAGATTTACCATCGAATACAATTCTCTATAAGCACATGCATGTCTGAATTCTGCACACTCAAAGCCAATAGAGACGTAAAACTCATAAGGTGGACATAACCCCAACTCCTCAATTCTCATTGTTTTACAACCTACTAAACATTCTTTCTTTTTACTTTACTATTTTCAGTTTTTACTTTAATAATTTGGTTACACTTTACAATCCCCCCTTTTACGAGACTTGCACTAAAAGTCTAGTAATCTTTGCTTACTTGTTGACCAAGCTATTCCCTAAGGGATCGATACCCAACCCAATTGGGTTATATATTTGACAGCGACCTCTTTACACTTCTACGAGAGCTGTAGATTGAGCGTTATCAAGTACCTGTGGTTGTGGTACTAAAACTATACTTGTCTACCTTTTTGGTGCATACTTGAGTAATAGTAAAAGCCACTGAAGTTACGATCATACTGCTTAGATTTTAGAGATAGGGTGAGCTCTTAAAGCTAAAATTTACCCTTTTCTCCTTTTTCTGCTTTTGCTTAGTATTAGATTAGTTGATATTGATATATATATTTAACTATTACTTTAATTATATTCCTTTTAATATTGGCCCTTGTAACAACACTACTAGGTTGTGGGATGTTATTGCTAGGTTTTCTATTCTTGGATTATTATTATTATTTGAATTATTGCTGGAAGTCCTTATCTATAAATTTCTACCTTCTATGCCTTTTCCATCAAACTAGCCCATTGTTTATAACTCTAAGCTACAATTTCGCTTGCCTACTGGTGGGATAGACTAGGTTCTATCATTACTCATAAATTGGGTTGTGACAAATTAGTATTAGAGAAAGTTTCACCAGCATTGTTAGCACAATGGCAAATTTCTAGTAGTGTCCCACAGTTTGAAATGATGATGTTCATTACTTATATTCGAGAGGCACATGAAATTCTTTAGAGTTATCCACTTCTTTCATTCATTTCGTGCTAGGAGTCTATGTTGGTTTCTAAATATTACCTTGGTTTTAGTCTTTTGTAAATGGATACAAAACATGCTATCGCTACACAAGGTGAAGACCTCAAGTCCACGACTAGGCATTTAATCGCAGTTTATTAATGACCTATAAGTCAAGGACAACCTGGAGATACACCCATAACTAGGACTAGCATAGAGGTCTTTCACCAGACCATGTTCTTGCGCTCGAGCTGGAGATTATTCCATCCAAGCCAGCGATACTCCAAGGAGCAGCCTAGGCTTCATAGGGATTTATTTTTCTTTATTACTAAGGGATACATTGGTCAACTTTTGGGTTTGGTTGGTGGTGCACCATCAAATGGTGCATAATTTGTTGATTTGAGTTGTACTGAGGTGGGGGCATAGCCTATAGCTGTAGCTTCACGAATTAAGGCCACTCATTCATTAGTGGTTGCTTACTCGGTTGCTTGTCAGCTAGCTATTGCCTAGCCTACTATGTCTATTGAGGAGAAAAAGATACTAGGTAGATTCTTGCAATTAACTCCACTTAGATTTTCTGGTGAATCTAGTGAGAAATCATATGAATTCTTTCTTTCTTTCGAGGACACACTCCAAAATTTGGTCCTAGTTGAGACTTTTGGTGTGGATTACACTTAAGTTCTAGTTGGACTTAGCAACTCAATACTGATGAAGAGTTTATCTTAATTCAAGGCTAGCTAAATCTCCCCTATTAACATACTTATAGTTCTCTGAGGTCTACTTTGAGAAGTATATGCCTCACAGTCATAGGAAACATGTAGGAGATAAGATCATGAGTTTGGAGCAGGGTTCCATGACAATTTTAGAGTATGAGGCTCATTTTCATTATTTGGCTAGGCATGCTAAATCTATTTTGACAAGCCAGTATGCATGGGCTTAATGTTTTGTTTGGGGATTAATACTCCCTATTTACATGGATATAAAGGTTTTGGTTGCTACTAGTAGATCATTTGCTGATATTTCTGATCAAGCACTACTTATGGACAAGATGGATTGTGAGGCCTAAGGGGGTAGCGATTAAAGGCCATAATATTAGGGTAGTTTTAGTGGAGTAGTAGTGGATCATTATTCAGCAGAAGTCATTATAAAGGTAGATACCCTCTATATTATCCTTATCAACAACAAGGTCAGTCTATTAGGCCCATTCATGTCATACTTCAAATCATCAATGGAGGCTAATCTAGCTACAATGATTACCTTAGACAAAGTAGTGGTCAGCCTTCGTGGGGTTCAACTTCTAGTTATTCTAATTATTGTGGTTATTTTTGGTTGTACAAATCTTCTAGTGTAAGCACATAGCTTGGGGTATCTGATAGTTGTAGGGCCTTTGGCCATTTCTCGAGAGAGTGCCTATTTGTGGAGTGATTGTTCCTTTATCTTACAGTGTTTTTACAATTCAGATAGTTCATCGCCAAGCTATAGGTGGTATGCATGGTTGTCAAAGTAGTCCCTAGAGTACTCGTAGAGGTCCTCCAATGGGTTAGATAGGAGATAAATCAAGAGCCCATCTATGTGGTGGGAGTGTTCAATTATATGTCATTCTTGCTATACTTGAGACTGAGTCTTTGGATGCCATCAGTCAAATTTAACTTTGTTTGATCCTGGTTCACTTATTCTTATGTGTCTACTTATTATTCCCCACAGTTTGAGTTATCTTAGGATTCTTTATCTTAGCCATTGTTAGTATCTACTACTATCGGTGATTTTTTAGTGGCGGATTTGGTTTATGTGTTTTGACTATTTAGGAGTTTGATGCTCATGATAATCATATTCTATTACACATGGTAGATCATGATATACTTTTGGGTATGGACTTGTTATCCCAATAGAATATAGTCTTGGGTTGTCTTGTAAAGATCGTTACCTTAGCAATGCCCTGCATACCTCCTATTATGTGATAGGGGTCTATTAGCCACGAGTCAACAATGATTATTTCTTATATTTAGTCTAGGATACTTGTTTTGAGGGGTTTTCAGTCTTATCTCACAAATAATTGTGATGTTAGCATAGTGAGTCCGTCGCTTGACTCTATTCTTATAGCTTGTGAGTTGTCTAATATTTTTCCTGCCGATATACCTAGTTTTCCTCCTAAGTGTGATATTGAGTTTGTTACTCATCTACCTATTTTTATTCTATAGTGTGATATTGAGTTTGTTATTGATCTTGAGTGGAGCACTTGACCTATTTCTTTGGAACCTAATTGTATAACTCTTGCTAAACTTAAGGAGCTAAATTATCAGGTTTAGTATCTTCTAGGTACAGGTTTTATTTGATCGAGTGTGTTAGCTTAGAGAGCACCTATATTGTTTGTTAAGAAAAAAAATGGTTCCTCACGTATATGTAATGACTATAGGTGGCTTAATATGGTGATAAGGAAGAATTAATATCCTATGCCTTCCATTGATGATTTATTTGAATAGCTTCTAGGTGCAGCAATTTTATCTTGTGTTCACTTGAGGTACGGTTGCCATTAGTTGAGGATTCATGCTGAGGATATCCTAAAGACTACCTTTAGGACCCATTATGGCCATTATGAGTTCCTGGTGATGTCATTTGGGTTGACCAATGCCCTAGTGGAATTTATGGAATTGATGGACTACGTGCTAATGCTACATTAGAAATTTTTGTGATTTTGTTCATCGAAAACATAATTTTGTATTCAAGGAGTAGATAAGAGTGCATGCAATATTTGAGGATTGTGCTCAAGACTATACAAGATCATTGATTTTTTTCCTAATTTCTAAGTATGACTTATGGGTTGAGTCATGACATTCCTTTGACATGTGGTGCTTATGGATGGGATTATGGAAGACCCATTGAATATTAAGGCTATTTGTTATTACGCCAGATGTACATCTCTATTTGAGGTTCGTCACTTCATTAGTTTGGTCTGTTATTATAGGCTATTCATTGAGGGTTTTGCTACTCTTGAAACATAAATTACCAAATTGACCATAAAAGAGGTTCTTTTCTAGTGGTTCAAGAGGTGTGAGTCGAGTTTTTGGAAGCTTAAGGGATTTCTTACTTTAGCTCTTATATTGTCTTCCTATTAAGGGTAAAGGATTCATTATATATTGTGAAGCTTTCACTATTTGTTTGAGTTGTGTCCTGATCGAGCATGATCGTGTTATTTCGTATGCGTTGAGGCAACTAAAGATAAATGATTGCAATTCGCCCACTCATGATTTTGAGTTGGTGGTGGTAGTTATCTCAATTAAGAATTGGAGGCATTATCTTTATGGTGTTCATTGTGAGATCTACATGGATCATTATAGTCATCAAAATCTTATGACCGTAAGAGATCTTGATTCTAGGCAGTGTAGATGGATTGAGTGTCTTGCGAATCATGACATTTCAATCCTATATCATCCGATCAAGGTGAATGTGGTAGTAGAAGCCTTGAGCCATAAGCCAGTAAGTATGGGTAGCTTGTCTTCTATCTTACTCTCTCAAAGGCTGTTGGCATAGGACATCTAGTCCGTATTCAACATAATGGTGCAACTTTAAATATTGGATCCCATAAGTATTCTTGCTAGTGTCGAGGCGAGGTCTACCCTATTTTATCAGATTTAGTGTTTGCAGTTTGAGGATATAAGAATTATCATCATCCACAATCAGGTGTTGAGTGGTGAAACGAAGAGGAATACTATCGATTAGAAGAGTTCTCTGAGATTTGATGGCCACATTTATGTTGTGAGGGTTGGTCACTTTATTTAGTTTATTTTGCATCGGATTGCCATTGCCCTTTTTAGTAGTTAGCCTCCCTTCCCATAGTTCCAACGTTTTTGGTTCATTGTGGATTGGTTGACCAAGTCGGCATATTTCATTCCTATTCAGATGTCTTTCAGTTCTTAGAGGGTATCCTATTTCTATATTTGTAAGATGAGTCCATTTGCATAGTGTGCCTATATCTCTCATTTTAAGACTACGACTTAGTATTAACTTCTAGCTTTTGGAGAGCATTTCAAGAGTAGAAGTGTATCTTAGTACAACCTTCCACCCTCAGACTAATGAGTACTCAGAGTAGACTATTTAGATTTTTGAGGATATACTTCAAGCTTATGTTATAGGTTTTGGAGGTCAGTGGGAGCAACACTTAGCTTTAGTGCAGTTTGAGTATAATAATAGCTATCATTTGATTATTGAGATAGCGCCATTTGATGCTTTATATGGTAGTTGATGTTAATCGATGTTTGGGTGGTTTGATAACTCTAAGTTAGTCCTCATAGTAATAACTTGATCCAGGAGTTGGTGGATAGAGTATGGGTGATTTAGGATGGTTGAGGGAAGCTCATGGTAGGTATATGACTTATATAGATCGCAGACTTTGTACCTTGGGATTTAGAATTAGTGATTGGATATTCCTCCGAGTATTGCTTATGAAGATTATGACGACGTTCGAGAAGAAAGGCAAACTCAGCCCCAAATATATTTGAAAATTAGTAGTTTCGATAGATTTAAACTTTTGATCGATCAAGGTACTTGGGAGATATGCAAAATAAAAAGACTCTTTGGGAGATGGTATTCTTTTTTTAGATATTTCTAAAGGATTTTCTTAAGCAAAGACTAGAAAACGAAAGAGAGAGAAGACAGTCAGTCCAGCTGGCAGCTGACTCGTGTGACTACCTACGCAATAAAAGATTTTTTTAGAATTGAAGTCGCAAAGGAAAGACAATTCCATATTGTTGTTGGGGAAAAGAATGAGGAGGGCTCACTTGCTGAACTTCCTCCACAGGTTTAGGTGCAGGAGTCGTATTAGAAAGTCCTACAAAGTGCCTACGACCTCCTACTTCTGACTATAACTGATTTGATGATGTTGAGTTATTAATGCTCTTGCTTAATTTTCAACTCTTACGAGGGCTAAGAAGGTTGTAATAAGTACCACTAGAAAACCTGCTTAAGTAACCCCTTTCCTGTAATACCCCTAAAAATCCAACTCAATATTAGCTCCATGTTTCAAGCTCAGGCATAGTACATCATGGTTCCTTGGTAGTTTCATGATCAAGGTTGATGTGAATTAAGGTCTCAAATATGTCCTAGCTATTGTGTGAATCAAACATTCCTTACCAATTTAATTCTTGAGAAGGATATTCGTATCGTCAACTTTAAATGAGCATATCTCTCATTATACTACGAATTTTTGATCTCAAGACCTACCAACGGATAGATAATTTAATAAGCTTTCTGAAGATACCAAATTTTCCTACAATGGACACCCGGTGAAGATGCTATGGCTATTTTAAGTTTCTTCTGTAAGAAAAATTCCATTTCAGTGCATGGCGCATCGCGCCAGAGGCCAAAAGGGCACTCGTCAATTTCCAGAAAGCCTCCACGATATCTCTGTGTCACGTCCAGGCCCTAAATCGGGATAAATTTTGGGTAGTTTTCATTTTAAACTCCTCAGGGCAATATGGTAACTTCCCAAAACCCTATATATACTCTTTAAACATGGGATTGAGGCCCCAAAGCATCCCTTTACATTAATTTTATCAAAATTTACTCAAGAACAGTCAAGAACAAGTCCAGGGTTTCCATTGGGGTTTCTAGCTTCAAGCAAATTCAACCATAGATTGCACGAATTCTTAATCTAAGGTATGCATAGTGTTCATCTATGGATCTAATCCTTTCATAGATCTTAATAACAATGTTTTTAAATGTTATTTTGCAAACTTTTTGTGGTGATATAAGCATGTACATGTTGATGATTGTTGTTTATGTTTCAAAATGATATCTAAAGATGTTTTCATGAAATATATGTGGTTGTTAGTTGAAAAACATGAACTTTAGGTGGTTTGATGTGATGCAAGTATGGAATCCACCTATGCTTTAAAGAATGCATGCAAGGTGTTTGATAAAATGCCTAGGATGCTAGAAACCCATAATTACATGATTCCATGATATCTAAATGACAAGTCAATATTAGCTATACACTTCCATATGAATTTCCATGCTATTTATGTGTTGTTGTTTATGTGGCATGAAACATGTGTGATAATGGAAATATGAATTATATCCACGAAATGTATCTATGCTCTCCCTACCATGTTGAGATGTGAATAAATACATGAAGTATACTATCCCCTACTCATAATATTGTGAATTATGTACTCTAATCTTATGATCAAGTCATGTCATATGTGCCAGTTTCCTTCTATCGAGTCCTGCGAGTATTCATACTCGAAAAATATAGTTGTGTGCCTAGAGCCATGTCATGTGCCAGGATAAATCTCATTCAAACTATACTCTATAGAACTCAGTTAGCCATATGACTCAGGAAACATCAGATATCTCATGATCTCAGTTAACTCTCAGATAGTAGTACTACTTCATCAGTCAACGGATGTCAGTTATTCAATCCATGTACATCCAGTTGAATCCTGTTCAGTCCCTTCTGATGGGAGTAGAAGTTAGCACCGAGTAAACTCAAGGATGGGAACTCACCTGCCAATTAAAGGTGTGATTCTTAGTAGTCATCCTTGTGTTCCAGAACTACATAGCCAGCATAGGTTGAGACATCTTAACCTAGCAGATTAGGGTTGATGAGGTGGTTTAACCTATCAGTTTAGGGTCCCACCATTCATACTTTGAGTACCTGCCAGATAAGGGTCACCCACAACTGTCCTTACCAGTGACGCGGTATTGACACCCTTTCATTCGGGGAAGAGATTGGACCCCAGATTAACCATAATGGTATACATGGGTCATATCGGTTAAAAAACTACCTCCCACAGTTTCAGTATCAGTCTCAGTAAAAGAACTCAGATAGTTCTTCAGATATCAGTATACTAGGACTATTAGATATAGTCAAATTCAATTATAGCACGGGACTCAGAGTGTTCTACCAGATTCAGGGATATTAAACACAGTCGCTCATGTTATCAGAACTACAGTTCCAGTTATGTATTAGCGTATAGATTTAGTTACCACGTACTCACGATCTTAGTTACTATGTATGTATATTTGTACTCTTACATTCATATCAATGAGTCAATTAGCATTATTAATGCATGTAAACCCTTTGCATTAGACGACCTCACTCGTATACTCAGTACTCTAGTTGTAATGATGCATTTCCGCTATAGTGCTTTCTTTTCATGTTACACCATAGGTCCAAAGCCATGAGTTCTAGACCAGCAGTAGCCTTCCAGTTGCAGTGAGTCCTCATCATCCAAGGATACTATGATTTGATTTATTCATTTATTACTTCAGTTTAGTTTTATGGAGTTAGTTGGAGACATGTTCCTTCAACTCCCTATTCAGACAGTACTTAGAGGCTTTAAAATTTAGTCAGATTTAACTATTAGATTCAGTAGTCAGTTTTATATTCAATTGTTTTGGGTATTCATTACCCTATGGATGTTACTATATCTCTTCAGTTAAATCTTGTGGCCTACATGTTTAGGTTTTCTGCGTATTATATGTATATTATGCAGTGTACAAGTGCAGATGTTAGTCATGGGTTAGCTTGTGGTCCCTTGAGGTCATGAGCACCATGTAGCATTCCGATTCAGAAAATTGGGGCGTTACAAACTTTGTATTAGAGCCTAAGGTTCAATAGTGTCCTAGGAATTCTGAAAGCCGTATCTAGTAGCGTCTTGTGCATAGGTGTGTTGCACACCACATTTATGTAAAGGAGGCTATAAGATGTTTTAGGAATAGTTTCCCTTCTTTCAGTATTCATGTTGTGCTAGTGAACATAATATCAAGTTAAACTCCCAGTCTAATCCGTTTTTCTCCTGTTTTACAATATTACCCCAAAGAAAAGAAACCAGCCAGCTCCTCAGCCAAAAGATCCTTTGGGCGAACTTGTTTCTAATGTGAAGTTTAAATCCATATTCACCACACTTGCTCAGTCTATGGCTGCCCAAAATAAAAGGCCACCAGCTATTCCAGCCAATCCAGTGGTAAATTCCACAGCAGCTAGGATTCGAGACATCACCCGAATAAACCCTCCATCTTTCCATGGGTCTTAAGTCTGATGAAGACCCTCAGGAGTTCATTGACCAAGTTCAAAAGGTCATTGACATCATGGGTGTTACTTTTGTTCAGAGTGCTGAGTTAGCCACATATCAATTGCAAGATGTGGCTTACACTTGGAACAAATAGTAGAAGTCTGAGAGGATAGATGGTGCAGGTACCACTGGGTGGGAGGAATTTTTCATGGCTTTCTTAGACAGATTCTTTCCCCAAGAGCTGAGGGAAGCGAAAGTTCTTGAGTTCATCAACCTCAGGCTGGGAAATATGACGGTTAGGGAGTACTCTCAGATTTACTCAGCTAGCTAGGTATTCTCCTCATAAGGTTATAAACAATAGGGCTAATATGAGCAAGTTCATGTTAGGGGTGAATGATAGCTTAGTGAATGAGTGTAGATCTGCGATGCTGAACAGTGACCTTAGATAGACTCATGACCCATGCTAAGCAGATAGAGGAGCATAAGGTTAGGACTAGAGAGAGGCAAAACAAGATAACAAAATCAAGTAGTTTTAGTTTTTCTCTCCCCGAATAAGGGGGAGGGAACCGTTCATAATTTTGTCCCAAGTCAGCAGCTCTAGCCTCTTCCTCTACTAGGGCCCCAGTGCCGAAATTCAGAGACGGCAGCAGAGACAAAGCGCCAGACTTTAAATCTTAGGGTAGTGTTAGCAGTGCCCGAATAAATCCCCTTTGTCAGGCTTGTGGTAAAAGCCACAAGGGTAGTTGTAGAGCCGATAGTGATGTCTAGTTTGATTATGGCAAGACAGGCCACAAGATTAGAGAGTGTCCGCAGTCAGGTCTTCAGGGTCATTAAATTCATTCCGCTGCTCAGTCTGGTCGCCCAAACCAGCAGGGTTCCACTTCCAGTGCTACTACTAGGCAACACCCAAATAGAGTCTATGCTCTTCAGACCCGACAGGATCAGGAAAATTCTCCTGATGTCGTTACTGGTATGTTACAAATTTTTCATGTTCATGTTTATGCTTTACTAGTCTAAGGTGCATCCTTGTCTTTTGTTATTCCATATATAGCAAGTGATTTCGAAATCACTCCTGAGATTTTAGAAGAGCCCTTTTCAATCTCTACCACAGTGGACAAAACCATCAAAGCCCCACGGGTATATAGGAACTGCTCGATTATGTTATTTCATAAATCCACGTTAGTAGATTTAGTTGAGTTAGAGATAAAGGGCTTTGATGTCATTATCAGCATGGATAGGCTTCATTCCTGCTATGCAATAGTCGACTGTAGAAACAGGCTAGTTCAATTTCAGTTCCCGAATGAGCCCACCTTAGAGTGGAAGGGTAGTGTTTCAGCGTTCAAGGGTTATCTTATTTCCTACATCCGGGCAAAGCAAATGATTTCTCAGGGGTGTGTGTATCATCTTGTGCATGTCAAAGATTCCAGTTTCGAATCTCCCCATCTCGAATCAATCCCAGTAGTTAGTGAATATTCAGATATCTTTCCCAAAGATCTTCCAGGCATTCCTCTTGAAAGGGAAATAGACTTCGGCATAGACCTTCTCCCAGATACTCATCCTATCTCTATCTTGCCATACAGATGGCACCAGTAGAACTTAAGGAATTGAAAGATCAGTTGAAGGATCTCTTAGATAAGGGATTCATCAGGCCTAGTGTATCCCTATGGGGTGCGTCAGTCTTATTCGTCCGTAAGAAAGATGGTTCTCTCAGGCTATGTATTGACTACCATCAGCTCAACAAAAGTTACGGTCAAGAATAGGTATCCACTTCCCAGAATAGATAATTTGTTCGACCAACTTTAGGGTACCAGTTATTTCTCCAAGATAGACCTCAGATCAGGCTATCATCAGTTGAGAGTTAGACAATGTGACATCCCAAAGATAGCTTTTCATACTTAGTATATTCACTTCGAATTTCTAGTCATGTCCTTTTGTCTAACCAATGCCCCTGCAAGTTTCATGGAAATGATGAACCGTATGTTCAAGCAGTACTTGGATATATTCGTCATAGTCTATATAGATGATAATCTGGTCTATTCTCGCACTAAACATGATCATTCAGACTATCTTAGAATTGGTCTTCAGACCCTCAAAAATCATTAGTTATTTGCCAAGTTCAGTAAGTGAGAGTTTTGAATAATATTAGTAGCATTCCTTGGACATATTATTTTCGGTGAGGGCATTAGAGTAGATCCTCAGAAAACCAAAGTGGTAAGAAACTAGCCTAAACCCTTATCTCCAATAGATATCAGGAGTTTCTTGGGTTTGGCTGTCTATTACAGATGGTTTGTTGAGGGATTTTCTTATATTATGTCACCTATGTCCAAATTGACTCAGAAAAAGGTCAAGTTTCAGTGGCCAGATTCATGCGAGAAGAGTTTTCAAGAATTGAATACTCGACACACTATAGCTCCAGTTTTGGCTCTTCCAAATGGTTCAGATGGGTTCATTGTATATTGTGATGCATCCAGAGTGGGTTTAGGTTGTGTTCTCATGTAGCATGGTAAGGCCATAGCCTCTGCCTCCAGACAATTAAAGCCCCATGAAAAGAAATATCCTACTCATGATCTTGAGTTAGTAGCCGTAGTTTTTGCCTTGAAGATTTGGAGGCATTATCTTTATGGAGTTCATGTAGACGTCTTCACATATCATAAGAGTCTCAAGTATGTCTTTTCTCAAAAATATCTCAATCTTCATCAGAGAAGGTGGTTAGAGCTCTTGAAGGACTATGACATAAGTGTGATTTATCATCCGGGAAAGGCCAACATTGTGGTCAATGCTCTCAGTAGACTCTCCATGGGCAGTATTTCTCACGTTAAGGATAGCAAGAAAAATATAGCTCAGGAAATCCATCAGCTTTCCAGACTAGGCATTCGCTTAGTCAACTCTTCAGAGGGTGGTGTATGTGTTCAGAGTAGTTTAGAGTCACATCTAGTTTCTGAGGTGAAAGAAAAGCAATACATGGATCCTAGCATTGTGAAGATGAAAGAGTTAGTTCAGAATTAGAAAGTTCAGGTTTTCTCCCAAATGAGAGATGGTGTTCTTCGTTGTCAGGGTCGTTTGTGAGTTCTAGGTGTTGATGACTTGTGGCAACAAATTCTTGCAGAAGTGCATGGTGCGCGATACTAAATTCATCTAGGGGCCACTAAGATGTACCACGATTTGCAGAAGATCTATTGGTGGAGTGGGATGAAGTGTGATGTTGCAAAGTTTGTGGCTAAGTGCTCTACATATCAGTAGGTTAAGATAGAGCATCATAAACCTAGTGGTTCCATGAAGGAGTTCACCATTCCTACTTTGAAGTGAGAAGAAGTGAACATGAACTTCATGATGGGTTTGCCTAGAACTTGTCATCAGCATGATTCAGTTTGGGTCATTGTAGATAGAATGACCAAGCCAGCCTATTTCCTTCTAGTTGTACCTCCTATTCAGTTGAGGATTACGCCAAACTCTACATCAGGGATTTGGTCGTGTTACCTTATCTATTAGCTCAAACAGAGGTACCCAGTTCACCTCTCACTTCTGGAAAGCATTCCAAAAGGGTCTCGGTACGCAAGTTCATCTCAGTACAACATTTCATCCTCAAAAAGATGGTCAAGCACAAAGGACAATTCAAACTCTTGGAGATACGCTAAGGACGTATGTAATTGATTTCAAGGGAATTTTGGATGACCAATCGGCCTTCATTGAGTTTGCATACAACAATAGCTATCATTCTAGTATTCAGATGGCTCTATTCGAAGCTCTCTATGGTAGGAGATGTAGATCTCCAATCGGTTTGTTCAAAGTTAGTGAGTCCTCAGTCATAGGTCCTGACTTAGTATTTGACGCCTTAGAGAAAGTTCAGTTGATCAGAGAGAGACTCTGAGATGGTCAAAGTCGACAAAAGTCTTATGCAGATGTTCATAGGAAGGATCTTGAGTTCGAGGTCAACAACTATTTCTATCTTAAGATCTCTCCCATGAAGGGAGTGAAAAGGTTCGTCAAGAAAGGGAAACTCAGTCCCCGATATATCAGTCCCTTCAAGATTCTCAGTCACTTTGGCAAGGTTGCTTATGAGATAGAATTGCCTTCAAATCTAGCCTCAGTTCATCCAGTCTTCCATGTCTCTTTGCACAAGAAGTGCATAGGTGACCCAGCAGTTGTAGTCCATGTTCACAGCAATGACATTCAGAACAGCCTCTCTTATGAAGATATTTCATTCAAAATCTTTGACTATCAGACTCGTCGATTGAGGAACAAATAATTCCCTTTAGTTAAGGTTCTTTGGTAATATCAATCTCATGAGGGAGCTAATTGGGAAACAAAAACAGATATGCGTACCAAGTATCCTCACCTCTTCCCTGCAAATTTAGATCAAGCTTAAGGTAACAGTTCTCTTTAAGCATATTCAGTTTCATGTTCATGTCCCCAATTTAAACTTGGTATCTATTATTGTTGCATACTCAGTCATGCATTCATGTATCAGTTCAGTTATAAGGTTATTCATCAGATATACATTCTCATCTTAAAAAGCTCAGTTTATCAGATTGCTCAGTTACGCATCCATGTACCAGTTATCCATACGTCAGATATGCATGACTTCAGCATGTTTAGCATGTCAGTCATGAGATCATGTTTTAGTCCTTCATGTTTAGTTCATGTTTGGCTTCTCTTATTCTTCCCTCTCAATTAAGTCTCATTCGAGGACGAATGTTCCCAAGGGGGAGATATTGTAATACCCTAAAAAATCCAACTCAATACTAGCTCCATGTTCCAATCTCATGCATAGTACATCATGGTTCCTTGGTAGTTTCATGATTAAGGTTGATGTGAATTAAGGTATCAAATATGTCCTAGATATTGTGCGAATCAAAACATTCCTTACCGATTAAACCCTGTATTGTCAACTTCAAACAAGCATAGGTCTCATTATACTATGAATTTTTTATCCCATGACCTACCAATGGATATATAATTTAATAAGCTTTTCGTCTATACCAAATTCACCTAAAACGGACACCCAGTGAAAACGTTATGGCTATTTTAAGTTTCTGTTGTATTTAAGTGCATGGCGAGTCACGCCAAAGGCCAAAATGGCACTCATCAATTTCTAGAAAGCCTTCGTGATAACCCCGCTTTGCGACAATCTTCCAGGTCACAATAATTGGCATTTTACCAAGCTCCGCATCATGCCGGGGCCCTAAATCGGGATAAATTTTGCGTAGTTTTCAGTTTTCATTTTAAACTCCTCAGGGGCAATATGGTAACTTCCCAAAACCCTATATATATTCTTAAAACACGGGATTGAAGATCCAAAGAATTACTTTACATTAATTTTATCAAAATTCACTCAAGAATAGTCAAGAACAAATCTCGGGTTTCCATAGGGTTTCAAGCTTCAAGAAAATTTAACCGTAGATTCCACGAATTCTTAATCTAAGGTATGCATAGTTTTCATCTGTGGATCTAATTCGTTCATTGATCTCAAGAACCATGTTTTTAAATGTTATTTTATAAACTTTTTGTGGTGATATAAGCATGTATATGTTGATGATTGTTGTTTAAGTTTCAAAATAATATATATAGATGTTTTCATGAAATATTTGTGGTTACTAGTTGAAAAACTTGAAATTTAGGTGGTTTGATGTGATGCAAGAATGAAATCCACCTATGCTTTAAAGAATGCATGCAAGGTGTTTGATAAAATACCTAGGATGCTAGAAACCCATAATTACATGATTCCATGATGTCTAAATGACAAGTCCATATTAGCTATAAACTTCCATATGAATTTCCATGCTATTTATGTGTTGTTATTGTTGTGGCATGAAACATGTGTGATAATGGAAATATTAATTATATACATGAAATGTATCCATGTTCTCCCAACCATGTTGAGATGTGAATAAATACATGAAGTATACTATCCCCTACTTATAATTTTGTGAATTGTGGACTCTAATCTTGTGATCAAGTCATGTCATATATGCTAGTTTCCTTATATCGAGTCCTGGGGGTATTCGTACCCGAAAAATATAGTTGTGTGCCTAGATCTATGTCATCTGCCACGATAAATCTTAGTTATGCTATACTCTATAGAACTAAGTCATGTGACACAGGAAACATCAGAAATTTCATGATCTCAGCTAACTCTCAGATAATAGTACTAATCCGTCAGTCAATGGATGTCAGACATTCAGTCCAGGTACAGCCAATTAAATCATGTTCAATCCCTTCGGATGGGAGTAGAAGTTAGCACCGAGTGAACCCAAGAATGGGAACTCACCTGCCAGTTCAGGGTGTGATTCTCAGCAGTCATCCTTGTGTTCCAGAACTACGTAGCTAGCGTAGGTTCAGATATCTTAACCTGTCAGATTGGGGTTGATGAGATTTCTTAACCTGTCAGTTTAAGGTCCCACCATTCTCACTTTAAGTACCTTACAGATAAGGGTCACTCACAACTGTCCTTACCAGTGGTGCGGTATTGAAACCCCTCTAGTTGGGGTAGAGATTGGACCTCAGCTTAGCCATAATGATATAATGGGGCATGTCGGTTAAACAACTACCTCCCACGGTTTCAGTATCAGTCTCAGTAAAAGAACTTAGATAGTTCTTCAGATATCAGTATATAAGGACTATTAGATATAGTCAAATTCAGTTATAGCACGGGACTCAGAGAGTTCTACCAGATTCAGGGCTGTCAGACACAGTCGCTCTTGTTATCAGAACTACAGTTCCAGTCATGTATTAGCATACAGATTTAGATACCATATACTCATGATCTTAGTTACTATGTATGTATGTTTTTACTCTTATGTTCATTGATACGCCCAAATTACAACTCTCGTGAGAAAGTGTAAGTCGTCACTATCAAATATAGAACCCAACTGGGTTGGGTGTCAAATCCCACAGGGAATACTCTGATCACTAAGTATTGCGATTATTAGTAGACTGTTGATCGAAGGTTCCAAGATAAAGGGGGGTTTTGGTTTAAATGCACAATAATATTATCAAAGTAATGATGGAATGATATGTGTAGTAAGATTTGATCACAGAGAATAACAAGTTAGGGTTATGTCCACCTTGTATATTCTACTTCTCTATTAACTATAAGTAATGCAGAGTTTATGCATGCATGCACTTATAGAGAGTGGTATTCTAATTCTAAATCCAAGTGTTTTTCAACCATCAAGGATTTATTCACCTTAGCTCTCTCAAACCTAAAGTGTACAACAAATTATACGAACTCTCCAAGAAGTTAATTCTGCTAGGGCATTAACGTTTTCTTGTCACACTCTCTTTTCCAAACAATAACTTTTCTGTCGAACAAGTGACGGGCCGTCACTGACTTGACAGTCCGTTAGTTTGTCCGTCACTCTTGGACAACTCGGATAACTCTCAGTAAAATGGCCATAACTTCTTACTCCGATATCGGATTTTAGCGAAATTGGTATCGTTGGAAAGATAATTCAATGATATATCTGTTGGTTGGTCATGAGATCAAAAATTTTTTGTATAATGAGAGATATTCTTGTTTGAAGTTTACTATGGCAATGTCCTTTTCAGGAATTCAATCGGTAAGGGATGTTTTGATTCGTCTAATAGCTAGGACGTATTAAGGCCTTAATACACATCAAACTGGATCATGAAACTACCAATTAACTAAGATTTACTTAACATAATCTTGAATCATGGTTCTACTATAGGTTGGGATTCTCTGGGTATTACATTGTTAGCCATAGAACAAGTAACAAAATAATGTTTAGAAGTCTCATCCTATGAATTATTATAGCGACAACACTTGATTTCATCTGAAACTTTAATCCTGACAAGAATTTCTCCAATACGGATGTATTTTCCCATAATCTCTAATGAAATAAAGAAAATCTAAAAGAAACTCGTATAACCCAAATATTCATAGAAATCTCTTTCTGATCATCACCTTGTTTAAACACATCCCAAGCACTGCTCACCTTAAAGTTTCCATCACTGGTCAACATCTATATTAATGTTTGCCATTCTTAAGTGGTTTCTACTACTATAATTACTTTTGTAAACATATCTACAGATATCGCCAGGTAGTAATTGAAGCATGAGTTCTTTATTCCATTATGCATGTATCATGAGTTGTTTCACATCAACAAAATCGAAGTTATTAGGGTAAGAAAAGGTTAAATAAAAAGAGCACCTAATTGTGTCTGATTGTCAACCCATACTAGAATGACCACACTTTGGTTCCCACCTTATTATTTGATCAATACAATCCCTATCATTCAGCATAAGCTTTAAAAAAATGAGAAACCCTATTTCATTCAACCAATTAAGGTTTATGCCTCTTACATTATATGTTCCACATATAATTGTCCATAGGACTTTTTAGTTCTTAAATCAATCACTGATTAACTAATATAACCTTGAATACACCAAAGAGTAATATGAAGCCTAACCCACTATCCTCCTTAGTCCATAAATATTAGATCAAGATACCTATTGTTTGCTTCTCCCTTCTTTCTAAAATTTTAAAAGGAATTTATAAGACAATCTATGAAAATCACTAATAACATATTTAGGAAGTGTTATTGGAAACAAGAGGAATATGGAAATACTTTGCAACACATTTTTTATCAAAATAGACTTTCCACAAAAGACAAGAGCTTCCCCTTCAAACTTGTAATTTGTTTTAAACCTTTTTCATAATATCAGTAAAATATCTTTTCCTACTTCTCGAATGACCAATAGGGTAACTAATATTTATCAAAGGGAATTTACCCCTAGTGAAACCAGTACAATATTCAATAATTTGGATAATAGCCTGGATAGTTTTACTATACAGATAGAATAAATCTTGTCTTTATTAACCTCCTGTTCAAATTGTTCTTCATGTAGTCGTAATGTATCCACAGCCAAAAAAAGAGACTTTTTGTAGCACTAACAAATAAAGATGATTGATATCATCACGCCACTCAAGAATTCAAAATCTTCTAAAACCTTTATTATGGAACAAACTTTTGATATCTCTAGAAAGTACTTTTGTAGCAAAAATAAATGATGTTGGGGAACGAGGATCTCCTTGTTTTACCACCCACTCTCCAAATAAATAAAATAAACCATGAGCATACCTATTATTAAGGGTTGAATACTAGTTATTTACCACCAATATCAATACTTTGTTTGAAAATAACCTTTTAAAGCCCATTTTGTCCATGACCTTAATCAATAATTTTCAATTTATCCTATGATAAGCCTTAGCCTTGTCAACCTAAATAAAAACACTATCTAGTTTACCTCTTAATTTGATATTTTGTAAAAAAAAAGATTAGCTAATAGAACATTCTTAGTGATGCTTCTCCCTTTCACAAACTCCGACTGAGTGAAGAAGATTAGTCTTGGGAGCGATACAACTTTGTAAAAAAATTTTGTAAAACTAATAGGTCTCATATTAGAAAAATACCAAATCACTTATTTCTTATGCAATAAAATAGTTTGAGCAGTAGATTTGTGAAGATTGAAATCATTAAAGAAAACCCCAACCACCTTACCAATATCCCTTTCTAAAATATCCTAGTAGAAATATTAAAATATCAAGTAAAACTATCAGGTCCATATGCACTGCCACTACTAAACCTAAAAAGTACCTACTTGATCTTCCGCATTGTATGACTAGAATTCAATATAGTATCACTTCTATAGTAATTAATATTGGAATATGATTAATCAAAGAAAGATCTATTTCATTCTCCATCACAATAAATTCATCTTGAAAGAAAGAAACTTTAGTAACAACCTTTTTTCTCTTTCTCTACCCAGACACCACTAATATTAATGATTCTTTGACCTACAGCCTCTTTCTTCTACCATTCACATAATATAATAAAATCTTTATTCTTACCCCCTTCGATAAACCATTGAACATCAAATCTTTGTATCTAAAAATTCCACTTCATAGTGAACATATTATTTTTACTCAATTTTTGCCTTTTGGAGAATACCTCTATTTTCAACAGTTCGTTGTTCATTAAAATAGCCTTCATTATTTCTAACAATGTACTCTCTAATTACCAACTTTTAAAAAATATCACCAAATCTCACCCTACACCAAGTAGATAATGATACTTTAGTCCTTTACAAATTTTGTGTTAGACTAATAAATATGTCATTAAAATCTTCAGCAACCCATTTATCTTTCACAACATCTTTGAAATCCTATTTATTAGTCTAGAATTTCAAAAAACTAAAAGATCTTTGGTTACTAGAAGTCTGACCCCCGCATCTGAGCAACATGAGAGCATAATCATGCCCTTTTCTGGTAAGCTGCTCTAGCTCCACATTTAAAAAAATAAGGAAAAAATGATTGATCATCAGTCTATCAAGTCTTATAGATATACATTCAAAATTAGGTCTGCCATTACACCATATGAAATGAGTCCCATTAAAATTAATTTCAAACAATATTTAAAAGCGCATAAAAATTAAAATTTCCTTATTTTTGGCGATAAATAAGAAGAGAGCTAATTTTCTTTTCATCTTTCAAAATACATAGTCACCCCTTGAAAGCTCAAGAAAACCTCATATTGATGCTCTATTAGTAATTATCATCCGACAAACTTAGTTGTTCAGATGCTGAAAACATATTGAATAAACTATACTGGAGATACTGGAATCACAAGTATTTTTAAATTAAAGTTGCATGGTAAGTTTTTATTTAAACTCTAATAAAATTACAACCTAAATATTCTCCTGGACAAACACAAAAATTTTGCCACTGTGATTGTAATTAAAAACGTATGTGCCCAATCTCTTTTTATACTTCTGAATGTGTCATGTATATTATAAATGCCCATTAGTGAATTGAGAAATTTTATTATGTTTTTGAACCTTTTGAATACTGTGAAAAGTATGTTGAGCTCTGAGTGATCTAATATCTCAATAAAATAGATTTTTGATTCATTTGTATTTGGATTTAGCACTTCATCTGGGAATAACTCTTGTTGGCTTGCTATTTTTACCATTATCCTTGTTTTATCACTTTTGAATAAACACCTGGTGATATATCTACAACTTTCATAGCATGATTAAGATTGTAACAATTTTGATCTTTATCTACATATTTCTTACCTAACTCATCACTAACTTTCACCTATTGTTGTTTATTTATCTCTTTCATATTATGTGAAATAATATTATAGTGTATCTTAACAAGTTAATCAGTTGTTAAAGCTAAAACTTCTTGAGTTGTTCGTTTAATTAAATCCTCCATCTCCATATTCTTCTCCACCATTTTTAAAGGTATGTTAACCATATTAATATCTTTATATGATAGTTTCTGCACAATTTCCAAAGTCATATTAGAGTCCCCAACATTTTCTAATTATTTATTGTATCATAGGTCACTATGACTAGTACTTGCCTCCACATCTTTTCCTTCTCCTGCATTATTATCAATATTATTATTGAAATATGGCTTTTTCTGCTCATGTTTTGTCACTTATGATAATCTCTTTGGATACAAATGATATATATCCTCATTGATATTTTTATATTGTTTATCATTATCATTTCAAATTTAACTGTCTCTATTGTTATTGCTATTATTTAAGTATCATTATTGATTTTTCTTTTTTGTTTACCATCATCATTTGCACAATGAAATACCTCTATTGTAACTACTTTAACTTCAGTACCTTCAGTATTCTTAGTAACTTTTTCTTGTTCATTTATAATATCATCAAAAGCTGTCATTATTACTGTTGTTGTTATTTTAATATTTATGATGTTTGGTTGTTGAACTTGCTTTCTATTAAAGAGATCCCCTTCTTGTTCACTTGTAACCTTCTTAGAATCATTATTTAGTGTCTCCACTAGTAGAAATATTGATTGAACCATCTTATTATGGTATGCTCATTCTTGATGTGTGTGCTTTGTTAGTTGCACTAATAGGGTATTATTCTCCTTGTCTTCTACAACATCTACTTCATTCCCCATATTATCTTTTACAGATAAGGGGTCAAAAGGATTTTTAATGGCTACACCATCCTCTTTTGGTGCTCAAGCAGTATCATAAAATTTACTAGAATCATTCTCCAAAATAAACCATATTTTTGTTGGGTTCCAACTTTGGGTTATTCTTTGCTAAGCCCTATAGACATCTTTACCCTTTGTATGATCTGATTCAATCAACCCCTGATTCTTCTTGTCTATCTTCAATTAGACATGCAAAATTCTTTAGTCATCTTTACCATTCCCTTATGGTTTACACTCTTTTCAAGACTTTTGTAAGATTTCATATCAAATATTAATTCTTTCTACCCTTGAAATATAAGAAATATGATCCTTAATCTCGGACCCTATGAATTTGGGAAAATCAGCAAGTCCGCTTAAACTTTTGCTCTAGCACAACTAGGTCAAATTTTGTTTATTATCACCATATCAAAATGAATGTCTTCCTAATTAAAAGGACAGTGAGAATAAGGATTCTTTTACAAAAAAATATAGTCCAATCAGGAAAAGAAATATAGTCCATGGCATGTGTCATTATCAACTTTATGCATATATCATACATGAAGGGACACATTTGATATGTTGCACCATCTTTGTTTGTGATGTAACATAAACTCTTCAACATCATATTAACAAAATCTTTAAAGAATTAAGACCTCATAAATATTTTCCAATTTCTCAGTAGCCCAATATTAAATCTGCCCATCACATTACATTATTTGGGAGTTTGAGTCCTCAATTCTTCTAACTATGACTACCCATATGAAAATTTCCCTGCTATCGTATATTGTAAGTTTTTAATAGTGTTAATCTTTTTGACTTTCACTTATATATATGTTAGTTTTGGAATACCATTGTTGGGCAAAGTCTTTTTAATAGAATTTGAGCAACATTAGGGATTTTAAAATATTGGGAAACATTCATGGTATTAGGTTTTAGAAGATCAACATATTTTCCTCCATGAACAAATGATTTACCAACAGTGGGCAATTTGATAGTCAAATATGTAGGCATGTTGGGTAAACCATGTTTATCTTCTTCATCAATTTCAAGGTTTGTAGAGAGATTAGCGGTGGAATTTTGTAGTAAAGTACATTAAGAATTAGAAAAAGGAGAGATTCGCTGGCTAACCCCGATGCAAGTTGACCAATTGCTGAAGTGGCCATGGTAAATCAAAAGATGCTAGTTAGTTTTTGCATGAGAGTGAAAAATCTTTTGTTTCCTCCAAATTTAGCAGTTAGTATTACTTCAAAGTTGGTTTAAACTTTCTATTCAATAAAGTTTATGGGACTCTATCCCATTTAACTTGAATATTTAGAAGTAGAGGCTTCACTAGATAGACAGTTAGTAATAATTGAGAGTCATTAGATAGATAGTTAATAACAATTGATAGTCATTTATTCATTCTAGTCATTCCTTAATAAAGATTGTTTCTTTTCATATTTAGTCCATCATTACTGTTAATATTGGTGCATCACTCAAATTATTATTAAAAGAAGTGTGATTAACACCCCATACTTGGCGAGACTTATTATGTCAGCCCTAAAAATATATCTAGTATTATAAACACCTGCAAACTTGACAAAGAAAATTTAAAGCACCCTTAAACTTGACTAAATAAATTTAGAAATTTCCCTAAGTTGTCACATGACATAGAAAATGGTCTTAAAATCTTGTGGATGCTTAAATTACATAGAAATAATGCCACGTAAAAATTTAATGTTAAGAACCCCATTTTAAACTTTTCCCTTTAATTTTCATCACACTCTTACTGCTTCCACAACCCTTTCTCTTCTTATTTGTGTTTTCCTCTATTGAAACACACATAGAGGTTTGAAGTTAAACTTATTTTACCATCTTATTTAATTACTAAACTTAATAAACTCAATAGCGTTGATGATTATACTTGATAGATATGGATTTCAATAGTATTTTATATTTTATGGGTATGTACCAATCTCAGAAGGAGAGTTAATTAGAACAGCCCATACTAAAGAAACCATAAATTAAAATGAAGGGATATTACTACTGATACTTTTATAAGCAATTTTATGCTAAACCTCTTTGATTTCCATGGATCCATGGAAATGAAAATCAAAGGGTTATGTTGGGGAATTATGTGAGTATTATGAGTAGGAAGAAAGAGTTCTAGAAGTGTGAGAGAGTTTGTCGGGTGATTTCAGTATTATTACTGAATGAATATATGTTTGTTGGATATGAAAAATAGGGGCATTTTAAAATTTATTTGATCAAGTGTAGGGTTTTTTAAAAGCTTGGTATACTTTTGGGACTAAAGTAATAATCCATATAATGTTTTGGGGTGTATTCAACACTTCACTCCTCGTTCTATTACACTATAGATGTGCTAGGCAAAGGGTCCCACTAGAGCAGTAGTGAGAAACTAGTTATGGCTCATAACTAGGATATAGACTAAGATCGTGGCAAACTTGGTATCATAGAAATAGGTTCAAGTATCCTAGGATGTCTATGATTTACCGGGATTTCATGGTAGTTTCCTGCATAAAACATAAAGTACATTATTGAGTATGATTAAGTAGTTGTGATGTGTTTTTGTGTATTTATGTAGGAGATAAGTTCCACATGCAATCATCGAGGAATGTGATGAAAGGAGCCAAGTATGACTTTCGAATCCTTGGGTAGGACTCATGAATTCAATGTATGAGTTGTACAAATAAACATATTAATTATCAAAGACTATGCAATGTGAAGATTGATACCACAAACCACCCAACAACTCATTAATAGATAGCATGAGTTGTACTCTTAGTTGTCGATAAAAGTTTAGAAGAAGTGAATTGCCTAGATTCAATGAGTCATACTAAAATCCTAAGACTTTTGGAATCAATCCTATAGGTCTATAGTGTACACTTATTGGAAGAATTAGAAAATATGCAAATTGAGCTCATGACAATGAGTTCGATCATAAAACATAGACCTAGACCATAAATCCTGGAATGACATATAGGAACTAGAGAAGTTTCACTTATTTAGTGCAAACCACAAGTTGAGATCTTCAAACTGTGAGTCTTACCTAAAAATTATGACTTAGACTTTATAGATGGGACTACAATCCTATTTTATTTAGGATAGGACATCTTTCATATATAAAACCTTTCCTTAGTATTTTATTTATAGTTTATTCCCTATTAAATATTGTTATGTCTTATGGTGCTTAGAAACATAACATTATTTTATTTTTGAGAATTAAAATACATTAATTATTGCTTATTGTGTTTTTTCTGGTAATTCAAGATTGTATATTTTATCTATTTATCTTGTAAGTTCATAATCATGTTTTCTATCATATTATTCTAGTTTTGTTCTTGCAAACATGAGTAACTAAATTAAATAACTAGGATTATAGGAATCATGATGAATCATCAAGGTAGGTTGAAGAACTTAGTGATTCATGAACATTGTTCAAGTATGTATTGTTCTTCTCTTCATATCGGTTGATTTTTCATAGTAAATAACATTAGGAATATCCTTAATTATTCACTTTCTTGATAAAAGTGGAAGAGAATAGGAGAAGAGATTAACAGTGGAGATTTGAGGCTACCAACCTACATCTAACAGCTTTCGCCTTAATAAGAAAATTTAATCTAAGACTAACAGTAAGAGTTATGATTAAAACATAAATAGATCTAGAGGTATTTATAATGATATTCATCTAACTAGGGTTTAAAAATTTAGAGGTGAAACTATTGTAACACCCCATGTTATAAGTGTACTTGTTCAACTTATATGGAATTTGATATGGCCTTGTGGTATAGGTAACAGAATTGATTTTTTATTTGTGTATTAATGGTGTAAATATATTTAAAGATACTACAAAACATTTTAATGCGACACGACCAATTTAACATCGATGCAACAATTTAAATTTGGGATCATGAGTAAGTATATGAATCTAAAGTTTAAAGTGACCAAGTGTATACAAGTTGTGACTTAAATTAAAGCAATTAAGAACTAAAAATAGAATAAAATATTGAGATGCTTTCTTGACTTAATTAAGGTAGTATATGAGTTACCTAAATGAGTTATATGGACCAAGTTAATGGAACCAAGCCTATGGATAAGATTTGGGTCTATATTAATATACTCATTTTGGGCCAAACTAAATAAAATAAAATGAAAATAGATAAAGGGACCAACACCCAAATCTTCCCAATGGCCCATTTTAGATATTAATAAATCAAGTAGGTGCATCACTTGCTTTGACCTTTTTAGCAACTTGAACCTCTAATTAGGTGCATCGCATAATTTGATAAATTTGTGGCTTAAAATGGACCTAAAAGAGGAGGTCCTAGAGAGTATTTTTAAGGGTCAATTTGCCTCATTTTAACTTACCATAATTCAGCAACCAAAACTAAATTCTCTCAAGGATAATAACCTATTTCTCTCCCTTCAAGCAACAACCACAAAACTCCTCTAGGATTCTTTGTATAATTTCCAATTTTAAGATAAGGTATGTGGTGATAAACTTATAGATTTAGTTTAATTTCACCATGAGTATGTGATGTAAATCAAGTTTTCCATGTTTGATGTGTATAAAAACCCTCCAAGCTTCACAGTCCCACCTTTCTCTAATTTTCACAAGCATCCCCCTCCTTTTATGTTTAATTGAAAGATATTTCAAGTTCTTTCAAAAGTTAATAGTATAAGGTAATAGCCCAACCCACTAGTTATATTTTCTACTCTGGTCATATACCTATACAACTTTAAAATGTATTATTAGATTGAACGGCTTATTTACTTATATAGTCAATATCTTTTTCGTGTTTTATAGATATGCTAATCCTTATCATAAGTTAGGATGTTACATAAATGACCTCTTATATACCTAATGTCCTCGTTGACTTCTGTCCCACCAAATGGTATATTCCTATACTCAAGACTAAGGTTTAGCTTACTTTACTTGGATTTGCGTAATCTCAATTTGATCTAGCCCACATTGAGAAGGCAAACACAAAAGAGGCTCTGATATTATTTTGAACCATCAACCCACCATCAATAGTATCTTGCAAGAAATCTCTCAATTAAGCAGACTTTTTTTTCCTTTGCAACATTGGCTACACTACCTATAGACAATCCACTCAATCCATCAGCAACTATATTTTCTAGACCTTGATAATAGAAAACATTCATGTCATAGTATTTTAACAACTATAAGTACCATCTCTAATGAAGATTCAAATCCTTCTAGAAAAATAATACTAAAGACTATTACGGCTAGTGAAATCACCTACATTCATGTCATTCAAGAATGTCTCCAAATCTTTAAGGCAAAGACTACTACTTCTAACTCAAAGTAATCAATTGGATAATCTTCTCAAATCATCAAGTTACCTAGTGGCATAGGATATCAACCTTTTATTATAAATCAAAACACATCCTAATAAAACTCTAGAGGAATCAAAGTACACCACAAATCCCTCTAAACTATTCGAAAAAACTAATACTAGTATTGTAGACAACCTATCATTCAAATCTTGAAAACTCTTTTCATATTTTTCTGACAATTGGAACTTTATCCCTTTTTGTGTCAGCTTAGTCAATGGTTCAACTATTGAAGCAAATCCCTCTATGAATCTGTTATAATATTCTTCTAAGACCAGAGATCTCCAAATTTGAGATGGTGTACTGGGCCTACGCCAATATTTCACTATGTTTATTTTATGAAGGTTAAAATGAATACCTTCACTGAAATTCACATGAACAAAAAAGATGATGCACTCTACTAAATTTCACAAACAACTCACAATAATTGAGGGTCTACAACATGATTCTCAAAGAGTTTACATGTTCCTCCTTGCTCCGAGAATACAATAGTAAGTCATTAATGAAGATACCTATAAATAAATCTAAATATTTCCTAAAGACCCTGTGCATTAAGTCCATAAAAATAAAAGGATCATTTGTTAGTCTAAAAGACATAACTACTAACCTACAATGACAATATCAAGTTCTAAAAGAAGCCATTGGGATGTAACACTCCCTGACTTTTGGCTAATGATATCCGGATCTGTGGTCAATTTTGAAAAAGCAACCAGCACCCTAACTTAGGTCAAATAGGTCATCAATTCTAGGTATAGGATAATTATTATTAATGGTGGCCTTATTTGATTATTTATAGTCAAATAAACATTCTAAGAGTACGATTCTTTATTTTCACGAGTAACGCTGGTGCACCCTATGGAAAAAAATTATTCTGATGAATCACTTATCAAGAAGTTTATTAAGTAATTCCTTCAACTCAAGTTCTATTCGATCCATCTGATAGGGAGGGATAGAACTATACTGGGTATCCAGAAGAAGATCAATCTCAATTTAGATTTCCCTATCGGGAGGTACTCCAGGTAGATTCTCTAGAAAGATCTAGGAAACTTATTGACTACATAAATTGAATGAAGGGTTGGGATCTCAAATTAGTATCTTTAACATAAACTAGGTGATAGAATATCCTCGATAGATTACTTTTCTAGCAATTAATAAAGGAGATAAAATAACATATTGGTAACACTTGACTACCCTCCCACTCGATGACTAACTTATTATAAATCTGTAATTTTATGACTAGGGTGCGACAATCAACTAAGAGAAGGGATGGAGCCAATCTATACCAAGAATGTCTATCATCTCTAGTTCTATTAAATCTACTGAAGTGACCTTATGAAGAAATTAATAGGACACTTTTTGTAAATATGTCTAGCAATAATTGGCTCTCCTATAGGAGTGGAATTGGAAAAGGCTGAAAAATTCTTTTGAGACTTACACCAAAATTCACAGCAATATATGGGGTTGCAAAGAAAAGGTTTGTCCCTAGATCTAATAACACATAATCATTATATCTGAAGACGCTAAGTATACCAATAACCATATATGGGAAAATCTCCTATTCATAGAAGGAAAAAAAAGCATAAAATTAGTTATATTGTTCACCATTACTAATACCGGATGATGGATACTACTACTGAACTAGGTAGCCTGGTTGAGCTATTGAAATAGTGAACTAAGCCTGAGGGCGAGCATTCTTGATGACAAATCTAGCGAAAGGGTAATGCTTCACCTTATGGTCTATCTTTTCACATCCAAAACACCTATACTTTAAATCCAAATGCTCACTCTGATAATTCTTACCACACCTCATGCACACAGTATATCTAGGCTTCCTAGTAATTATTCCCTAAGATGTAGTGGTTGGAGTTCCACGCTGCTGATCGTGTCGGGTCGTTATCATAGAAGCACTGGTTGAAAGTAGTTCTAGGAACAAATCATAATTATGAAACAATGAACGATTTGCCCCTCCTGACTTGTGTTGACTATGTTCAAATTGCCTAATTCAAGCCTTTTTAAATTCTTACTCTAGCTCCTTCAACTTATATCATTTAATTTATTCAACATGGTTCATCAGTTGATTGATATCCGTGTCCCAAATTATCATAGCAGTCTTGCACTTATTAATCACTAACTCAGATACACCAGTATTAAACTTACTCATATGAGCCCTAGATCAACCATTATCTTTGGAACATACTTTTAAAGTTGGATAGACTTGAGTGAGTATTCCTTCACTAACATGGAACCTTGCATGATATTTGAAAACTCTTACACCTTAGTATCTATCATCTCATGATGAAAGAAACTATCTAGAAAACTTTCCTCCAACACACTCTAATCTAAGGAAGCAGCATTCTTGCCTCTACCCTCTTTCCATAGCTTAACCCAATTAGGAGCAACATCCTTTAACTAATATGACACCAAATCCAAGCGCTCTAGCTTAGTGACCTGCATAATTTGAGTAATCTTTTTTACCTCATTGATAAAGAATTGAGGGTCTTCACTGACCTTCAAACAATAAGTATTATAGAATATTCATCCTCCTAAAGTCTCGAACTCTACAAATAGCTAAGTTACCATTTTATTGGATTAGGACCACCACCAATTAATTAACCAATGTAATCATAGCCTAAGCTAACACCTAAAATGCATTCTAAAACTCAGTAGGAGAAACATTCTTATTTAAAGGATCTGCAAGTGGTGGTGTGGCTGGCTGGTTTCTATTTTCTTGGATGTAAGCTCTACTAGAAAAAATTTTCTATCACTATAAGAGCATGAGTTAGAAGATATATAGAGTTAAACTCTAAATCATGATAAAGAGTTTGAAAGAAGAGAAGATCCCTAAGATTGCCTCATAGCCTCTTACTCATAAGTGTGAACAAGATTATATATAACACAACATGTCAGACTCGTTAAGACTCTTTAAAGATTAGGCTCTGACACCAATTTTTAATGACCTAAGACTACTCCCTGTATGTAACACAGTACTCAAGATTACTTATATTCCAAAATCTAACCCATGGTATCTACATAGCACTTAGCCATGATTGACCTACTTAAAACACAAGCAGAAGCAGTAAATTTCAAAGTCTAACTTTAGTTGGATAAACACAATCCTAATATATCAAAAAGAACTAAACATTATTTGAAACATATGAATATCCAAAAATAATTACCAAGTCTAGATAAGCCTCTAACATACTAAGGAGTCACTAGGACGAGCCGCAGATGACCTAAGAAGACATGAAGTATAAAATAAACTTAAACTAATATACTAAAATGCAACCATAAATCTAGGTCCTTATAATTTGAGGATTGACCAACTAATAGATCTATAGGAAGTGGTGATTTCATCTTTTCATAATGGTGAGGATGAACACCAGAACCTAAATCATTATAGGATGTAAGGCACAAAGATTATTTGTTTAGTACTTGTAGAATGTACTGAGTATAATGGGGTCCAGGCAATAAGTAAAATTGGCAGACATCATAAGATAAAAAGATGGATGCTAAGTGTACACAGACTAACTATAATATATAAACGGGAGTGAAAGTGGATGTATCTATAAACATAATTTTAAATAGCATAATGTATTAAAAATTAGTGAGTCATTATACTTAGTTTCTAAAATCATCATTTCTGAGGATATTCTCTTAACCAAAATAAATTATGAGATCAACATGGATTCTAATGTAAATGCCATCATCGAAAGGACCCAATTTTCCTTTATAAAGACATATATATGTAATCACATTCCTGCACCTATTTTGGAAAGTTGAAAACCTACGGTGGCATGTAGTTTTTGGGAGTAGGATAATGCTAAACCCTTGCTCCTTGGTGATAGATACTACTCCTAAAATCATATTGTTGATCATATCATATATGAAATCAACCATAAAATAAGCATATGAGCGTATAAAATTGAAAACCACAATATCCTTCTATTTCTGTTTCATATCTTTAAGTACATTTGTGAATTTCATACTAAATCTAAAATTATGTCTGAATTTCTTGTAAAACGAGTGAATCATGCTAAAATCATATGCATTTACCAATTTATGATATTTCATGTCAAGAACACTAAATTTCAATTCGTAATATCAACCACACAAGTAAAAATATGAGTAAACCATGAATTCTTGTCATAAATGTAATTTAAACCATAAATAAGTATCATAATTTCAAAATCATGTGACGCAGGTATGAAACCTATTCATCAAATTTACAAAATAATTTAGGAAAAGGGAAAAGGGTCAAAAATACCCCTCTACTTTAAAAAATTGGCCAACTTTACCCTCAGTTATACTTTGGGATTATATATGCCCCCGACGTTACAAAAGTTCACATATATACCCTTCAACTAACAGAATAATACAAATCACATTAAATGACCCATTTTTTATAAAATTCAAACCCGACCCGACCCGAGCCATTAAAATAACCAAACATAATACGCAGTTTTTTCATCCCTGCACCATTATGACTTTTCACCTTCACTAAAAAGAGACACAGTGTGTGATTTTCTCATACTTCACAATTACGGCTTTTCGAAGGAGATTCAATTGAAAGAGAAAATAGTTCTACTAATGGAATATACCTTCTACCAAATAATTTATAATAAATTAAAGATTTTCTTACTCTAAAAGTACTATTCGTTCTTCCTAAAATTCCAAATTGGTGCAGAGGAGTTTATTACTAAAGGTTGGAGGAGCATTTACTTTGGCTAGCTCTGTATTAGTTATACTAGAAAAGTAGGATGCCATTTGAAAAAGGCCTGTGGATATAAACCAAGAAAAAGTGATTCTTGTGTATGGTTTGATCTAGAGTGGTTCCGCAGGTTTGGCAGAATCATGATTCATGACTATCATCTCAAATCTTATGTATGTATGTATATAGACATGCACCAAACATGGAAGGCAAAGGATTAAAACTAACTTGTGAATGGAGTTATAGAATCCAAAACATCCATTTCATTCTGTCCCTATACAACCCGTGATATGTGACATGGACTCATGCTTTCAGTAATACAATTTACTAACAAAAGATACCAATGGCAGAAGCATATTTAGCATATAGCCTGCATATGTGAATACTAGAAATAACCAAAGTAACAATAGAATGTTTAAGAATCGAAAGACCTATATCAGCAAGAGGCAGTGAGATTATCCTCGAAAGATTCAGCAGCAGAAGAAACTACCAATTGAGGCAGAAGGATGACACCCTCTCTTCCTACCTTTCTACGTTCATGCTTTAATCTAAAGTATTCTCTCTTTCAGTTTTTATAGCTGTTGGGGTTTTTGGGTTTTATTTCATGCGGAAAAATACTTATCTGCATATTGCCAAGTCCAACATTCTTTCCTGGATGGAGATAGAAATATCACCAAGAGAAGATTATTAAATCATCAAGGAAATACAGGAAATGTTAAATAGGAAATGCAGCTTTCTAACTACTCTTAGAAAAACGAAGCAAACAATAATAGGATGAGATTAAATTGAAAAATAACACCAACCTCTGGAAGTAAGCCCTTTTACTACCTAACTGATAAAAGCTACCAGTACTCATAGCTAATTATCCATTCCGGCATAATCATCATGTTGTCAAAAACTCAAATAATTGGCTTAAAAAGAAGAAGAATAGCTTAAGTGTAATACCTGTGCCTTTTCCTAGCTAGAAATCATCTCAAGAACGCTAGGACTGACTTTGAAATGCAAATATATTTTTTTACATATAGTATTTTTGAGATTTTCACTTCCTATTATGTGGGAAATTGAGTTGCCTTTCCAAAGATACCAATTCTCTCCAAATCCGACATCAGACGAAGGAGTTATGGATGTTTTACTCAAAATTGCCAAAATAGCCTAGGTGCGACGGCCCAGTTGGCGGTCCATCAAACTAGTGATGGACCACCACTTGGACTGTCACTTCCAAGGAAGAAGGGCCCCATTCTGCCTAACGGCCAAGTTGACAGACCATCAACTTAGTGACGGACCACCACTTGGACCGTCAAAGCTATGCTAGTTGAGCCACATTCAGGATAAGGTGTTACGAACGAGTTGACAGACCACTAGATATTTGACGGACCGTCACTCATACCATCAACCCATTTCTAGTGAAGCCCATTTCTGGTCCACGTCTGACAGGATAAATGACGGTCCACCAAGAGTCTGATAGACCGTCAGTCGGACCGCCACACACCATGTTCAATTTATTTCCAGGTCATTTTAACAGGGGTATTTTGGTAACTTACCACTCATCTATGTCAACCCAATTACACCCGATTTCAGCCACTTTTCATCCTTCTTTCACTACAAACAACTAGGGTTTCTCCCTAAATTGAATCTTCAAGACCAAGACTCATTCTTCTTCAAGAATCAAAGGATTTCAAATCCTTCTAGTTCAAAGACATCAAGAACCTTGAGTCAGGTATGCGTAATGTACATCTATGGACCCCTTTTATTCATACAGTTCAAGAACTATGATTTTAAATTAGAAGCTTTGATTTCCTTATTTCTATGTGATGTTGTTCATGTGAATGATCGTTGTTTATACTTCAGAATATTATTTTAAGATAATTTCCATGAAGTATGCATGTTTGTGGTTAAAACCCATGAAATTGGGTGGTTCAAGATGATTAACATTTTTTGAGAAAACCTATTCCTAAGGTGTGTATGCAAGGTGATTGTTAAAATGACTAAGATGCTAGAAGTCCATATTTACATGATTTTATGATACCTAAATGACAAGTCCATATTAGCTATACACTCAATATGAATTCCATGCTATTTATGTGTTGCTATTATTATGGTGTGAAACATCTGTGATAATGGAATTATAGAACATGTACACGAAATATATCTAGGCTTTCCCTACTATGTTTGAGATGTTGAATAGACTCATGAAGTACGCTACCCTTTACTTATGATATTATGAATTATGGACTCAAATATTGTGATCAAGTCATGTCATGGGTGTTAGTTTTCTTCTATCGAGTCTTGGGGGTATTCGTACCCGAAACTATAGCAGTGTGCCTAGAGCCATGTCATGTTGTCACAATATCTTTAGTCAAGCCAAGTTCCATAGAATTCAGTCAGTCAGGTGACTCAGGAAACCTCATGATCTTAGTCATTTATCATTATTATTTCATCAGTCAACGGAAATTTAGTAAACCCAGTTCATGTATAGTCAGTTAAGTCATGTTTAGTCTCTTCAGATGGGAGTAGGAGTTAACACCGAGCAAACCCAAGGATGGGAACTCACCTACTTCAGATGAAGGTATGATTCCTAGAAGTAATCCTTACATTCTAGAACTATGTAGCCAGCATAAGTTGAGACATCAATACTGCCAGCTTGAGGGTTGATGGGGCAGATATCTGCCATTCTCTTTTGGGTACACTTCCAGATTTGAGTGTCACTTATAGCATGTCCTTACCAGTGGCACGGTAGTGACATCCTTCCAATCAGGGCAGTGATTAGGCCCTAGTTCAGCTCCTTTAGCATACATGGGGCATGTCGGTTAAGAAACTACCTCCTATAGTTTTAGACTCAGTCTCAGTAAAAGAACTCAAACAGTTCCTTAGATATCTGTATACCAGGACTGTTAGATACAGTCAAATCTCAATTATAGTACAGAACTCAGAAAGTTCCATCAAATTCAGGACTATCAGATACAGTCCCTCATGCTATCAGAACTACATTCTTAGCCATGTATTAGCATATAGATTTAGCTATCACTTACTCACGATCTCAGTTACTATGTATGTATGTTTGCACTTTTACATTTAATCAGTCAATCAGTTAGCGTTATTCATGCATGTAAACTCTTCACATTAGCCTACCTCACTCGTATACTCAGTACTCCAGTTGTACTGACGTATTTGCGCTATGGTTCTTTCTTTTCATGTTACACCATAGATTCAGAGACACTAGTTTCAGACCAGCAGTAGCAGTCACATTCAACACATAGAGTTGCAGTGAGTCCTCTTCATTCGAGGAATATATTACTTGATTTATTTATTTATTAATTCAGTTAGTTTTTAGTTTATAGATTTAGTTGGAGAAATATTCCTTCAACTCCTTATTCATACAGTACTTAGAGGTTTTCAGATTTAGTATTCAGATTCAGTTCAGATTTAGTTGTTTTGGGTATTTTCTACCCATATAGATGTCATGTTTTGATAGTTTCTTTATTCAGTTGATCCTTATGTCCTATTGTTCATGTTTTCCGCATATTAAAAGTATATTATATAGTGTATAGGTACAGATATCAATCATGGGTTAGCTTGTGGTCCTTCCGGATCATAAGCACCGTGTAGCATTCTAGTTTAGAAAATTTGGGCATTACAAACTTGGTATCAGAGCCTAAGGTTCAATAGAGTCCTATGAAGTTTGAAAGCCGCATCTAGTATAGTCTTGTACATGGGTGTGTTTCACGCCACATTTATGTGCAGGAGGCTATAAGATGTTTTAGGAATAGTTTCCCTTATTTTAGTACTCATGTCGTGCTAGTGAGCATAATCTCATGTTAAACTCTCAGTCTAATCCATCCTTCTCTTATTTCAGAATATGCCTCCAAAGAGAAGAAACCATCCAGCTCCGCAGCCCAAACATCGTTTGGGCGAACATGTTTCCCATGTGGAATTTAGGGTTGCATTCACCGCACTTGCTCAATCTGTAGCTGCCCATAATGAACTGCCACCAACTATTCCGTCTAATCCATTGGCAAATTCTGCAGCAGCTAGGATTTGGGATTTTACCTGGACAAACACTCCATCTTTCTTTGGGTCTAAGTCTAATGAAGACCCTCAGGAGTTCATTGACCAAGTCTAGAAGGTTATTAACATCATGGGTGTTACTTCTGTTCAGAGTGCTAAGTTAGTCATATATCAGTTGCAAGATATAGTTCACACTTGGTACAAACGGTGAAAGTCCGAGAAGGTAGATGGTGCAGGTCCTATTGAGTGGGAAGATGTTGTCATGGCTTTCTTAGACAGATTCTTTTTCCAAGAGCTGAGGAAAGCCAAAGTTCTTGAATTCATCAGCCTCAGGTAGGGAAACATGATGGTTAGGGAGTATTTTCTCATATTTACTCAGCTAGCCAGATATGCCCCTCATGTGGTTGCAGACAATAGGGCTAAGTTGAGCAAGTTCATGTCAGGGGTGAACGACAGTGTGGTAAATGAGTGTAGGTCTGCAATGCTGAACAGTGATATGACCTTAGCCCGACTCATGACCCATGCTCAGCAGATAAAGGAGAAGAAGGTTAAAAATAGAGAGAGGCAGAATAAAAGAGCAAGATCAGGTAGTTTTAGTTTTGCTCCACCCAAATCTGAGGGAGGAAACTGTTTACAGTTTCATCCCAAGTCATCCGTTCCAGCTCATTATATAGCTAGTACTTCAGTTCCTATGTTCAAAGAGGGTGACCAAGATAGAGCCCCAGGCTCTAAGTCTCAGGGTAGTGTTAGTAGTGCCCAAACTAACCCCCTATGTCAAACTTGTGGTAAGAACCACAAGGTTATTTGCAGAACCGGTAGTGATGTTTGTTTCAGATGTGGAATGTCAGGCCACAGGGTCAAGGATTTTCCTTTGTCAGGTCAACAGAAACATCTCCATTCCCCAGCTTTGTCCGGTCTCCTGAATCGGCAGGGTACCACTTCCAGTGCTAATAGTGGGCAATGACCAAACAAACTATATGCTCTTCAGACACGATAGGATTAGGAAAATTCTCCTAATACCGTTACTGGTACGTTACATATTTTCTATGTTCATGTTTATACTTTTCTAGATCCAGGTGCATCCTTGTCTTTTGTTACTCCCTTTATTGCAGGAGATTTTAGAATCAGTCCTGATATTCTAGCAGAGCCTTTTCTAGTCTCTACCCCAGTGAGTAAAACCATCATAGCCCAGCGGGTATACAAGAACTGCTCGGTTATGATATTTCAGAAAGTCACCTCAGCAGACTTAGTTGAATTAGAGATGACTGATTTCGATGTCATTCTTGGTATAGATTGGCTTCATTCTTGCTATGCCACAGTTGATTGTAAAAATAGAATAGTTCAGTTCTAATTTCTGAATGAACTTGTCTAAGATTGGTAGGGTAGTACTTCATCTTTCAGGGGTCAGCTTATTTCCTACCTTCGTGCAAGGAGAATAATATCTAAGGGATATGTTTATCATCTCATGCATATTAAGGATTCCATCCCCGAATCTACCAATCTCAAATCAGTCCCAGTGGTTAATAAATATTTTGATGTCTTTATCGAAGATCTTCCAGGCATTCCTCCCAAAGGGGAAATAGATTTTGATATAGACCTTCTGCCCGATACTTAGCCTATCTCTATTTTCCCCTACAGAATGGCACCAACAGAGCTTAAGAAACTAAAAAATTAGTTGAAAGATCTCTCAGATAAGGGATTCATTAGGCTAAGTGTATCCCCATCGGGTGCACCAGTCTTATTCGTATGGAAGAAAGACGATTCTCTCAGAATGTGTATCAATTACAGTCAGCTCAACAAAGTTCCGAGCAAGAACAGGTACCTACTTTTGAGAATAGATAATTTGTTCGACCAACTTCAAGGTGCCAGTTAATTCTCCAAGATAAACCTCAAATCAGGATATCATCAGCTCAGAGTTTGAGAATGTGACATTCTGAAGACAGCTTTCCGTACTCGGTATGGTCACTTTGATTTTCTAGTCATGTCCTTTGTTCTTACCAATGCACCCACAGCTTTCATGAATTTGATGAACCAAGTTTTCAAGCAGTACTTGGATATGTTCGTCATAGTCTTCATAAATGATATTTTGGTCTACTCTCGCACAGAGCATGATCATTCAGACCATCTCAAAATTAATCTTTAGACTCACAGAGATCATCATCTATTCGCCAAGTTTAGCAAGTGTGAATTTTGGGTAATATCAGTAGTATTCCTTGGCTACATTGTCTCCGGTGATGTAAATAGAGTAGATCCTCAGAAAACCAAAGCAGTAAGGAATTGTCCTTGCCCTATCTCTATATATCAGATATCAAGAGTTTCTTGGGTTTGGCTGGCTATTACAGATGGTTTGTCCAGGGATTTTCTTCAATTACATGTCCTATATCTAGATTGACTCAGAAAAAAGTCAAGTTTCAGTGGTCAGATTCATGTGGGAAGAGTTTTCAGGATTTGAAGACTCAACTCACCTCAGCTCCAATTCTAACCCTTCCAAATGGTTCAAACGGTTTCGTGGTATATTGTGATGCATCCAGAGTAGGTTTAGGTTGTTTCCTCATACAGGATAGTAAGGTCATAGCCTACGCCTCCAGACAGTTAAAGTCACATGAGGAGAATTATCCTACTCATGATCTTGAGTTAGCAGTCATAGTCTTTGCCTTAAAGATTTGGAGGCATTATCTTTAAGGAGTTCATGCATATGTCTTAACAGTTCATAAGAGTCTCCAGTAGGTCTTTTCTCAAAAATATCTTAATCTTCATCAAAGAAGGTAGTTAGAGATCTTGAAAAACTATGACATGAGTGTCCTTTACCATCCAGGCAAGGCCAACATTATGGCCGATGCTCCCAGTAGACTCTCCATGTGTAGTATTTCTCACGTTGAGGATAGCAAGAAGAAAATAGCTCAGGAAATCCATCAGCTTGCCTGACTAGGCGTTCGCTTATTTGACTCTTCAAAGAGTGGTGTATGTGTTCAATGTAGTTCAGAGTCATCTCTAGTTTTCGAGGTAAAAGAAAAGCAAGACATGGATTCTATCCTTGTCAAGCTAAAAGAGTTAGTTCAGAATCAGAAGGTTGAGGTTTTCTCCCAAGGGGGAGATGGTGTTCTTCATTGTCAGGGTCGTTTGTGAGTTCCAGGTGTAGATGAATTGAGGCAATAAATTCTTGTAGAAATGCATGGTGCATGATACTCTATTTATCCAGGGGCCACTAAGATGTACCACGACTTATGGGAGATCTATTGGTGGAGTGGGATGAAGTGAGATATTGTAGAGTTTCTGGCTAAGTGCTCTACATGTCAGCATGTTAATATAGAGCATCAGAAACCTAGTGGTTCTATACAGGAGTTCACCATTCCTACTTGGAAGTGGGAAGAAGTGAACATCGACTTTGTGATGGGTTTGCCTCGCACTCATCATCAGCATGATTTAATTTGTGTCATTGTATACATAATGACCAATTCAGCTCATTTCCTTCTAATTTGTAATTTTTACTCAGCCAAGGATTATGCCAAACTCTACATCAGGGAGTTGGCCAGATTACATAGTGTTCCATCATCTATTATCTCAGATAGAGGTACCCAGTTCACCTCTCACTTCTAGAAAGCATTCCAAAAAGGTCTTGGTACCCAAGTCCATCTCAGTACAGCATATCATCCTCAGATAGATGGTCAACCAGAAAGGAATATTCAGACTCTTAAAGATATGCTAAGGGCGTGTGCAGTTTATTTCAAAGAAAGTTGGGATGACCACTTGCCTTTGGTTGAATTTTCATACAACAAAAGCTATCATTCCAGTATTCAGATGGCTCCATTCGAAGATCTCTATGGTAGGAGGTGTAGATCTCCAACTGGTTGGTTTGAAGTTATCGAGGCCTTATTCATAGGTCCTGACTTGGTATTTGATGCCTTAGAGAAAGTTCAATTGATCAGGGAGACACTTCAGGCTGATCAGAGCCGACAGAAGTCTTATGCAGATGTTCGTAGAAAAGATCTCTAGTTTGAGATCAATGACTATGTATATCTTAAGATCTCTTACATGAAGAGAGTAAAGAGGTTCGACAAGAAAGGAAAACTCAGTCCTCTCTATGTTCGTCCCTTTAAAATTCTCAATCACTTCGGCAAGGTAGCTTATGAGCTCGAATTACCTTCAGATCTAGCCTTAGTCCATCCATTCTTCCATGTCTCTTTGCTTAAGAAGTTCATAGTTAACCCAACAGTTATAATCCCTATTCAGAGCATTGATATTCAGAACAGCCTCTCTTATGAAGAGATTCTAGTTGAAATGTTAGACTATCAAACTCATCGATTGAGGAACAAAGAAGTTCCTCTTGTAAAAGTTCTTTTGCAAAATAAGTCTCATGAGGAAGCTACTTGGGAAACAAAAGCAGATATGCGTACCAAGTACCCTCACCTTTTCTCTTCCAATTCAGATCAACCTCAAGGTAACAATCCTTCTTAAAATTATTCAGTTTCACGTTCAACATTCAGTATAAACTTGGTACCTATTGCCATTGCATACTCAGACATGCATTCATGTGTCGGTACAGTACTTAATCATGCATCAGATATGCATTGTCACCTTGAGTAACTCAGTTTATCAGATTGCTCAGCTACATATTCATATATCAGTTATCCATGCATCAGATATGCATGATCAGTATGTTATGTACAATTTGTCAGTTGTGAGGTCATTTTCTAGCTATTCATATTCAGATAATTGTTCCCCTCCCTGTTAATTTCATTCAAGGACGAATGTTCTCAAGGGGTAGATATTGTAATACCCGTGCCTTTTCCTAGCTAGAAATTATCTCAAAAATGCTAGGACTAACTTTGAAATTCCAATATGTTTTTGTACATACAGTATTTTTTATATTTTCACATTCTATTATGTGGGAAACTGAGTTGGCTTTCCAACAATACCAATTTCGTCCAAATCCGACATCAGACGAAAGAGTTATGGACGTTTTACTCAGAACTGTCAGAATCACCTAGGTGCGACGGCCCAGTTGATGGGGTAGACATCCGCCGTTCTCTTTTTGGGACACTACCAAATTTGAGAGTTACTCACAATATGTCTTTACTTATGGCACAGTATTGACACCCTTCCAATCAGGGCAGCGATTCAGCCCCTGTTCAGCTACTTTAGCATACATGGGGAATGTCGGTTAAATAACTACTTCCCACAATTTCAGACTCAGTCTCAGTAAAAGAACTCAGACAGTTCTTCAGATATCTGTATACCAGGACTATTAGATACAGTCAAATCAACAGTCAAATCTCAGTTATAGTACCGAACTCAGATAGTTCAATCAGATTTAGGACTGTCAGATACAGTCCCTCATGCTATTAGAACTACATTCTTAGCCATGGATTAGCGTACAGATTTAGCTATGCACGTACTCACGATCTCAGTTACTATGTATCTATGTCTGCACTTTTTCATTCATATCAATCAATCAGTTAGCATTATTTATGAATGTAAGCCCACATTAGCCTACCTCACTCGTATACTCAGTACTCCAGTTGTACTGATGCATTTGAGATATGGTTCTTTCTTTTCATGGTACACCATATGTTCAGAGAAACGAGTTCCAGAACAGTAGTAGCAGTCACATTCAGTACACTGAGTTACACTGAGTCCTCTTCATTCGAGGAAGATATTACTTTATTTATTCATTAATTAATTCAGTTAGTTTTCAGTTTACGAAGTTAGTTGGAGACATGTTTCTTCAACTCCTTATTCAGAAAATACTTAGAGGTTTTCAAATTTAGTATTCAGATTTAGTTGTTTTGGGTATTTGCTACCCACATAGACGTCATGTTTTGACAGTTTCTTTATATAGTTTAACCTTATGGCCTATTATTCATGTTTTCCACATTTTACAAGTATATTATGTAGTGTACAGGTACAGATATCAGTCATGGGTTAGCTTGTGGTCCTTCGGGGTCATAAGCACCGTGTCGCATTTCGGTTTAGAAAATTGGGGCATTACATTAAGTTGGAGTTATGTAAGTGTGCAGCCCCAAAGTACCAAAAGATTTACATAATAAATTTAGATTACAACTGCATTTGTCATTTCTTTAGATAACTTCCAACTAGCTATGTCTTTACGATAGGTCAGATACAAGAGTTAAGAACCTTAAACCTTATAAAAATCTATTCCTTCAAGTGACAACAAGATAAGTATCCCCTTAAACCCTCCAATACCACTTTTGTACTCAATCTAACACCATTTAGGGAATCCACATATTTCCAACAAATAATATGTGCATTGCAGGCAGAAGATCCCAGAAAATAACCAAACTCAAAGCAATTACTGCATAATAGTAATAGTACCAGTAGTGATAGTAACTGTTCCATAACAGTCGTACATATAGAGATGAATTATCATAATATACATAGGGTCCTAAGTTTATTGGTTTCCCTCCCTACCTAGTCACTACTGAAAACTGATCATCATGACTCATACCCACATAAAATCCCAATAGGTGAGGGTGATCGAGAGAAGGCAAAGTGTACACGGACCTTATCACTACATCATAGAGATAAATTTACTTTCATTGTACAGTTCAAGTGAAATAAATTGTACAATAATTTTTGTCCAAGTATTCACATTGATTCTATTTTACTTCTTAATTAACCATTTTTGTCAAAAAGAATCTGTTCCTATTGATGATTTGTGATCTAGATAAATGCATAAATTACTCATATCAATTACCAAGTACACTGGAAAAGATGTCTAATATACAGGCAAATAAAAAGGGAATAAGGAAGGCTATCAGCTAGCAGCATAAAGACAAAATTAAAAACTAGTTACACAATGTTATTGAAGAATAATGGATACAAGAAAACCAAAATTACAATCACAACACATGCTAGAAACATGCCATTTTGTACAATATAAAAATATTTTTCTTAACAAAATCAACAGCAACAACATAGGATCTAGGGAGGATGGTGTACGGCAGTCTTACTCTTCCTTGTGAACGTAGGGAGTCTATTTTTGATAGAACCTCAACTCGATATTTTTTAAAAAAATTATTTTTTCAGTATTTGGTAACCAAATTTCTATTTCATATGCCAATGCACCCAATGTAGCTAAAACTCAAGACCCAAAATTTGGATCAAAACCATCTCAAATACGACCCAAAATTTGCTTAGGAATCACAACTCTTAGCTGGTGTGAATTCACTGAATATTGTGCAAGAAAAATTCTAAGTCAAGGGACCAACGGATGAACTTAATGAGGTGCATATAAAAAAATAGTTTGTGGTATATGAAATTATTTATGGAACACTAAAACTACATTGACTATGAGAATTCAGAGAATCTCCCAAATCAAATTTCAACGTTCCCAATAGCCTATTAGGTATTGAAGAAGTAGTAGCCTTACAGTATGTGTATGACAAATTTGCACTTGTCACACCATATCCATACAAATGGTGTGATTCCCTACTATATGGCAATCATTAACTCCTGTAAGAGACAAATTATTCCCAGTACGCACACTTATAATTGTAGTTATTCATTAAAATATCAACT
Organism: Capsicum baccatum var. pendulum; assembly: GCA_030864225.1. Taxonomy (NCBI): domain Eukaryota; kingdom Viridiplantae; phylum Streptophyta; class Magnoliopsida; order Solanales; family Solanaceae; genus Capsicum; species Capsicum baccatum. The sequence continues at coordinate 97,342,769 of CM061556.1, read as the reverse complement.
TATAGAAGATATAAACAAGCATAAATCAATTCGACAACCCTTGTTGATAGGAAAACATAGTTTTCTAATGAATTAGTGTAGCAAAAATTACAAATTCGAGCACACGAAGCACACCTAGTGCATGTTTCAGAATTTATACAAGGAAAAATACTATACTTTATCATATTCTATCAACAATATTATGTAAAACTTGCAATAAACAAGATGTAGTTTTTATGTGTAGCAAAAATTAGATTGAAATCACAAGTTCACAACCAGATTTACCAAATAGAACCTAGATATCGATAACCATGATCTTTAGAAATTTTTAAACCGTTAAAGATACGTTTAATAATACACACAGTGTAATCCCACAAATGGGCATCTATACCCTTTGAAGACATAAATAATTTAACTTAAACTTCTCATTTACGTCTAATTTATAAAGCCTCAAATGCAATCATAATACACTGAAAATAGTGAGATTATATGGCTCATAATGTCACAACATATTAGTAACTACACTGTTGAAGACATGGTCCTTTGTCACCTAAAAAGTTAAAAAATATATTAATTAACAGAAAAATAGCAAAACACACACGCTATAGCAATAAACAAGCATTAAATTATCAAAAAACTGAACCACAATTTGTTTATTACATTAGGGATGCCATCTTATAATCCCAAAAAGTTACAACAAAAATACAAGTTCATAATTTTCACAAAAAAGATAGAACATCCATTATCACCATCAAATATTGACCATTCCCTTGTCTTAATACACAAAATATGCCAATATAAGATTTCACTATTGTGCCTTGCCGTTACCCTTTCTCATCTTAAGTTTATCCACTCTTAATTTCTCTAATTTTCTCCTGATAATGGATGCATTATCATTCCATGAGAGTCCTTTTAGTGCATACAAGTCACTTGGTTTAGTTGAACCTATACCAACATGAACAAACTTGATTTGTCTTGGTCCAATTAGTTTTGGTTGTTTCTATCTTTTTAAGATTTTTGACTTTAACTCTGAAACATTTTTTGGCTTCCAAGGTACATCTTTTTCAATTTTAAGACCACGATACTCAAACTCAGGAGAACTTGGACATAGACTGATCAAAGAACTCGCCAAACAGGAGCTAACGTTAGTTGATGCACTGTCCTGACTAGCCTATGGAGCTATCAAGGCTATGTCCTCAACTATTGCATGATCTAGGAATATGGGAGGGCTTGGTTCTACATCTTCTTCATCAATTAGTTTTCTTCGCCTTTTCATTGACTTCTTGCCCTTCATTAGTTGTTTGTCTTTATTTGTTTCTTACTCTACGACTGGCTGAACTTAAAAGTGTCTTCACCACTCATTTTGTGAAACTGATAAAATAAAAACTTAAGAACAAATCTGTAATACTTAAAAAAAAATAGAAGTGATTAATTAAAATAGATAGTTACCTTTTGACAACCCATAACATTGTGTCCTAGAATTCCACAAGTTGAACAAGTCATAACTCTACCTCTCCTTGTTGTAGCCCACTCAGTTTGCCTCTTAAGTGTTTCATATTTATCTTTTATCCTTGTCATTGTAGGTTTGCCGACCAGGTTTACCAAAAAGGGTGGTTCTATTGCTTCTGTTGGATCAATTTTCCAAAACATAGGGCCAGACACTAGTTCTAGCTTTGAATGATAAGTCAAGAAATATGCCTCCTTTGTGTACCACCAGTGGATATTTTTCCTAGGATCACTCTCCTTATAAATAAGTGCCTTTATTGCATGGGGATAAAGTATTCCACTAAGTACATATACCCTACAACTACACCTCTTATTTTGAAAATTGACAATGTGTTTTTCATTTCCCTCACTAATCTCATACCCATAATCACCATTGAAATTTAATTCACACATATTAGCAATTTTCAAGTATTTATTTTACATCTCAATTACTTTTGGACTCCATTTAGTATCCCAAGACTTGACTTCTTTTTCATGTTTCACAAACTTCTTCATTACCTTTTTCTGATAGCCTCAAGTATCCCAATGATGGGTTTCTATCTTGCTTCCAATATCCATGAGTTGAATGACTTGGCTAAGTTATTTTCCATTTTTTGATTCTTGCAAGCTGTGTCTAAAAATACTCTACACCAAGTTTTAATTGGAAAATACAACAGATCATCTTTGGCTTCTTCTGACAATTCAGCCAATTCCTTTAAATCATCATCTAGCTCCTCTTTGTTGGTGATCCATGCACACCACCATACTATCTTAGACATTTGTTTAGATTTCTTTCCATTTCTTCTCCAATTGGCCTCTATGTGTCTCATACAGTATCTATGCATGGCATTAGGTAGAACAATTTTGACAGCTTCAAGCAGTCCCTATTTATTAGTCAAAAAAATAAGTTGATAAATGAACATACATAAGAATAATTATCAAAAAACAATGGGCTGATTCAGTTTAATATTTAGAAGATAATGAAATGATTCAGTTCACTTCTTAGCAAATAATGAACTAAATTAATTCACTTATCAAAAAATAGTGAACTAATTCAGTTCTCAGAAAATGGTGATAATCATGTCAATGTTAAAGAAAATAATAAAATTATACAATATTGATAGTTCACCTTTTTCATATTTGAGATTAATGTGATCCCTTCTCCATTGTTGAGGCTTAGAGACTGCTGAAGCAATTCCACAAACCAAAGCCAAGTAGCTTTACATTATTTGTGCATGATGGCCCAAGCAATAGGATAAATATGGTTCATTGATTCTTGACCAATATACTATAAGAGTTGACCTTTGTCTTTAACTTTCAAAAAATTTCCATCAAATCTAATGAAAGGTCTCAAACCATCTTTAAACCCCTTTTTCAATGCATCAAAACAGATATACATTCTCAAAAACTTCTTTTTCCTTTAGTTAGTGAAACCTTAAGGCTAACATCACTCCCTACATTACTCTCCAATGGAGCATTCGCATGTCCAACAAGATTTTTATATTCATCACAAAAACTGCCTTCCATTTTTTTCAAAATCATTCTTTTAGCTCTCTTACACTTCCCAAAAGAAGCATTAATGTAAAATGCAGTTTTGAGATCAACTCTCTTGTCTTTGATCTTATATTTGGGGTTAGCTTGAAATTTTTCCTTGAATTAATAAGCAAGTGTATTTGCTGAAACCTTATAGTTACCACATGGATCATCACTTTTATGCTTTCCCATTATTATTTTCACACTAACACCAGAATAATTCTTCTCACCAGAAAATAGGCAGACAAAGTTGCACACTTTTTGACAAACAATCCTAAATCTTTTTTAGTCACTTTTTTTATAGTTAGATTATAGACATTTGCTAATGCATTCAAGCTAATGAATCTTCTAGATTCAGCTATATCTTTGAAAGTCATATACCTATGTAACTCCTTGTATTCAGACAATTTGTCATTGGTTGTCATTTTTATTTCTTTTGCGAGAACCTCTAACTCCTAGAATCATAATAAGAAAAATCAGAGGCATTAATACCATCATTATCATTTTCATCAGAGTTGCAACCACTATATTCACTATCTGCTTCATCAACCTCTACCACAAACTCTTTCAATCTAACTATGTTTCCAACATCAATAGGTAATTCACTATCTTCAATGGCAAACAAGTTTATAAATCAAATTTATCATTCACATAAGACAATAATGTTATAATTCCATGATCACCTACTATTTCATAGTATTTTCCAAAAGTGAAAGACACAATCACTTGTTGAACATCAAGAAATCATAATCATACCCTTCTAATTTATGCACCAACTTTCTTGAATATAGTATTTCTTGTTCTCTTATCCACTCACCGCCATAGTGAAATACCACATCAATTAGCACTATTTTAGATAATCTAAAATCCGTAAGAATTTCAAAATAAGATAGCAGATAAATGAAGAAAGTAATTAGAGCATTTAGGTGGCACAAAAATGAAGAAATATTTTCTAAACTAAAACAATGAACAATGAATAAACAACTAAAGATGCTATAATTAGACACGAAGAATGACATTTCCATTAGACCTAATACCACAAATGTTTTCCAAATAAGAATAGAAGATAAACGAAAAAAGCTACAAAAAGCAAAGAAAAAATGATTAAACAACAAGTTTTCTTGAAGGAAAACAAACAAAACAAATGTGTTGGGATCATTTTTCAATTCAGTAAGTCCCACTTCTCCATAACTTTTAGAAGACAAGAATAAAATTTTGGGAACACATTTCAATTCTTTTCCTATTTTGGTGACATTGCAATCAATTCTTTTTAATAAAAAGGGGAAGGACTAAAATGTATGATTGAATTTGCACTATACTAAATATATTCTAACCTAATATCATAAATCAATTCATCCTTAATACCCTAAACCAGTCAAATCTAATATATCACAAAAACCCTAAAACAACTCACCTACTCTAAACCTAGAATATCTTAGGAAACCCTAATTCGCAAATAAACTAGCCCAAATCTAAAACCCAAAACCCTAACAATTAAAGAAAGCTAAGTAAAGGAGTTAGACATTTTATTACAGTTAGAAAATCTTTAGTTCATGATAAACTACTTTGGAAGCTTTATTAAAAATCCTAGTTAATAAGGAGTTAGACATGAAAGAAGAAAAATATGCTCAAATCAAAGAAAATTTTATACCTTTACTGATATTCCCTAAATAGATATATAAACCTTAGATGGGAAATATATTAATAGTGTAGGAGAAGGTATATTCTATTACCAGAACTATTTTCTCTTTCAATTGAATCTCCTTTGAAAAACCCTAATTGTGATGTATGAGAAAATCACATACTGTGTCTCTTCCTAGTGAAGGTGAAAAGCCCTAATGGTGAAGTGATGAAAAGTCGGCGTATTATATTTGGGTCTTTTGATGGGTCGGATCGGTTCAGATTTGAAATTTTTAAAAAATAGGTCATTTAAAGTGATTTGGATTATTCTGTTAGTTGAAGGGTGTATATGTGAACTTTTATAACAGCAGGGGTATACATAACCCCAAAGTATAAATGAGGATAAAGTTGGCCAATTTTTTAAAGTAGAGAGGTATTTTTTACCCTTTTCCCTTAGAAAAATAAAGGTCTTGGGCTCAGTAATGAAATGAAATCCTTGTTCAAATCTCACATACCTGAACATATCAATTTCAGGAAAGTAACTTTGAGTTTGTATACTTTGAAATTGAATGTTGAATAAAACTATTGTTTGAAAGTTCTTCAGAGATGAGAGTTTTATTGTTAGAATGAGTAAAAACATTTTAGTATAGTTATAAAGTAATTTAGGATTAAAAATACTATTTTTCCCTTGAAAACTAAAGGAAAAATAGAATATTAACATCGTCGTAACCACTAGCGTGGCACAGTGAAATTGTGGAGCACCACTAGCGTGGCACTCCATAAATTATGGATGATAAGGTTTGTGATGTATTAAAATTTTAGAACCTAACTATTTTTAACCCAAAATTTAGGCTTCTTTAATTTAACTTTGTGACACATCCAAAATATGGACTTCTACTATTTTATTTACAAAAAGATACATAAGATTTTGCGATATCAAATTATTTGAAATTTTTAAGTGTTGGAAAGAAGACTCAACTACCTTTAATTTGGTGAGTCTTGAGCTCCAAAAATCTTCATAATGTAAAAGTTATACTCATTTTATGTTGACTATAAAACAATTCTATACAAGAATTCAATCAATAAGAAATCTTAAAACTTGGCTAGGAGCTAGGAGTTACTCGTGGCCTTAAATCATATCGGAAACTCTTCATACACTATGGTAATTATCTAAACATATCTATATAATTTAGAAGTACTATATTTGGTCCTATTCACATTTGTTGAATAGGTCGGTTCGTAGCTTTAAAATTTGGGTTGTTATAAGGTCTATCTAGATGCATTAGAGCCACTATAAACATAGCTTTATGTACCTTACCCATAGCCTACACTACAAGTTGGGATGCGACCTATATGGTCTTCGAAGTAGTATGGTTCAACATGGTGAAGTGGAGCTCATAGGCAAGCTTATAGTGTGGTACTTTTGTCAATGATTATCTTTTTGGGAAACTAAGTTGTTTGAGTTAGTCCCATAAAATTATTGGTAATTATATCTTGAGGGAATGGACATTTTTTGAGAGGGAACTTAATTGCAATGCTTGAGTATTCTTCAATCTTAGTTGAACTCTATGAGCAAGTTCTTGGCTTGGTAACATTTAGCCAATATTTGATACCTATTGTTGAAAAATTGAGAGCTTTATAGGTAAGATTTTAAAAATTATTTCATAATCAAGATGGAAAAGGGGAGTTTCACAAATGATGTGTCTAAGCTTCCAAGTTGTACTATTTGAATGCATTGTTGATTTTGTTGTGTGTGCATTACTTTAATCGAGGGTGAGAAAATTATTTCATAATCCAAATTGAATGCAATTTAATTTTTATTTGGTTGATTTGTAATGTTAAAAGCAAGAGGGTTAGAAGTATCAAAAGGAAAGAAAAGAGAGAAAAATGGATGAAGAATAGTGCAAAAAAATTATAAACATAGTGAAATGGACAATCAGTGCCTCGCTAATGGGTCCTGAAAAATGGGCTCAGCTATCGCCAATGGTAAAAGTTCCAATTAATAAAAAGAGTTATATAAAATAGAGACATGCCTTGCACTTTGGCGTATATCTAGAAATACTGTAACACCTTGTACTTTTTCCTAGCTTAAATTCATCCTGAGAATGTCAAATATTTACTTCTAAAATGAATACCGTTTTATTTAATGTGGTATTTTCAAGATTTTGACTTTCCATTGTGTGGTAAATTGAATAAGTTTTCCATCGATATAAGATTCGCACAAATCCGACACTCAGTGAAGGAGTTATGGCATTTTTAAGCTGACAGTGTGCCTCCTGAGCACTTGGCGCATCGCGGAGATGGGCAAAGTAACAATCATCAATTCCAGTAGCCCTCCATGATATCCCGTATCATGGAGAATCCCAAATTCCTAATTGTCCAATTCCAATAGACCGGTGCGATGATGGTGTGTCGCACCGAAGGACAAATTGGCATTACTATAGGTCACCACGATAGTAGCGCATTGCATTAAAGTTCCAATTCCTAATTTTCAAAATCTAGTGGTACAACGTGATATATCCGCATCATGGAGGTCCTCTATTTCCCATTCGTCCTTTTATAGAGAGCCACCGCGATAGTAGCACGTCGCGGTGGCCCAGTAAATTGGGATTTTTTATCGATTTCCAGTTTTGGTTTAAAGTTTAATAGGGGCATTTTGGTCAATCCCCAGGGCCCCAATCCATTCAAAACACATCATTAAGAATATACCAAAGCACTTTATGCTTATTTCATCACTTTTATCTAAAAAAAAACCCTAGATCATCAAAGCTCCTTCTCCAAGAAACCCAATTCTTCCATTAATTCTCCAAGAAAATTCAAGATTAAGGATTCCCAATACAAGAACCCTAAGAATTCATCTTCAAAGCATCAGTAGAGACCCAAGATTCAATTTTTAGCATCTAGTTCATCAATTAAGGTATGTGGGGTTCTTCAACAAGGATAATCCTTTCATCCTTGGGCCCAAAATTTGTTTTAATTACAAATTTACTGAATTTTATGTGATTTCTTGAAATTGAAGTTAGGGTTTATACCCACCATTTTTATTTACAAGTTTATGATGTTTCCAATGATTTAGAAGTTGAATCACATGATTATGTTCATATTTTCATACATATGCAGAAATTTCCAGATTTTGAATTAATTTCTCAATGTTGACATTATCAAGCATAAGCAATTTGATGTTTTAACATGAGATATATGCATAAGGTATTATCCCAAAATTGAATAGTATTACTTCATGAAAGATGATGCTTTAAACATCTTATGAGCAGATTAGTTTCAGTTTTCAGAAAAAGATTTAATCTTTCAATCATCGGTTTAGCTATGGAACCACTTTACAAAATTTATATCATCTATATTTACAGATTTACTCTGATAAAAGAATTTTTGGTGTCATAATGAACCATTATACTAGTTTAAAGTGAATTTCTTATAGATTGAGCATAAATACTAAAAAGGTGGTAGTATTTAGCACCGAGCGGAAAGTGTGGGATTAGCGTACGTAGGTACAAATTATAATATTATTCCCATTTCTATATGGATGAAAGATTTAGATTGTGATCGATCACATAGAATATAGGTTATACTCCCTGGCAAAAGTATAACTCCTCTTCCCAACGTTAGGATTCCTCCTTAGGGGAACAAGAACGTTGGACTCCATGAATTCTCACATGGTTTATGTTAGTTAAGAGAACCTCCCTGCTAGTAAAAGTAAATAAATAGTTTTGAGTATTTCCCTACTAGTAAATAAAAACTTTGAAAGAATACCCTTCAGATAAAGTATTTTCCCATGCAAAATAAGTTTTTTTTTAGATTTCCAAACCCTTAAGATAAAGTATTTTCTCTAATAGAAAAGAATAACAGAAAAGATTTTAGAAAACAAAGTTCAAAGGCTCACAAAGTTTACTCAAATTATGCTTTATAGAAAAATAATAGCTACAGACATCAGCTTTCAGATTTCAGGATTAAAATTAAGTCTTTTCAACACATAGACAGTACAATTTAAAGAGAGAGTACAACCACATCTTTCAGAACTAAATGTTATGACACACTAGATTTATAATGTATGATTTGCTTCTTATTATTTCAGTATTTTAGATATTCCAGTTTATGTAAGTCATTTAAATTTAGCATGCATTATTCTATAAATAATGATTATGAGATGATATTTTATGTAAGCATTTCACCCCTGTATACTCAGTGCATCCTCAAAGTACTGATTCACATATACATCTATGTGCTACATTATCTCATAATATAGGTACAAGTTGCAGTATGTGCAGACAGAATCAGATAGATACAGATTTCAGCCAGCAAATGATGAGTCTTCCTACTTTGGGGACTTCATTTAGATGTTATTTATGTACTTTACTTTCTTTCTCATATGTATTGATTAGTTGTATATGGAGTCGAGCCCCAATTATCTATAGTTAGTATTGTAGAGGCTTCATAGATGTCAGTTAGAGTCAGTTATGTAATTTCATTTTCATTTTCAGACTTTATCATAATATGAAATGGTATCAGTATTCTATTTTTCACAGATTCCATGTTTATGTTTCCACACAGCATGCTCAGTTATTTTATATATGTATTATCAGTTGCTTAACAGTATGCCAATTCATGGGTTAGCTTGGGATCACTTGTGGTCCTAAGCACCGTGTGATGTTTCAAGATAGATTTTTAGGGCGTTACAGATGCGCTTTGCACTTTGGTGCATCAGCAACAAAATTGGTGAATCACACTCTGCGGAACCAAAAGTTAGAGAAGCTAATCTATGAGGTTTTTTATGTTGATAAATCATCAAGCCATAAGTAATCCATTTCAGTAATAACTTATTCAGCAACATTATGCTCATCCAAATTGCCAAGTGGTGGCATTAAGTAATTATGTAGCCCATTTTTTAGAGTTTAAGATATTTTGGCCATTGGAAACCCTGTCTATGATCAACTTTTAAATCTTAAGCTTATAATCAAACCCTAATTTTGGGATTAACTATATTGATCTAGGAATTTAAGCTAGGAATTTGGATATCTTGGAAACATTAGGATTCTTTGGCGACTATGATGGATAATTTTGTATAATTTCTTTTTCTTACATTAAGAGTAACTAATTTCCCAAACATGGGGTTATTCATTATTGAGTGTTGATTGTTTCATAGGTAGAGTTTATTTACCTTCGAGTTAACTTGTATATTATTATTTTTCTAAATCACTATGTTTTAACTTATAGATTAAGGTAGAAAACTTAGACTAAGTATTAAATTTGTGTATTTCTTAAAAGAAAATGTACTAGTGATGAGATTTAGCCAACAAAACTTGAGCAACGCTGATCTAATTGGTAATGCTAGAAATATATTACCTGTTTTGAGCCTATTAGTTTCTTAGTAGTGTGGATATATGAGGCTCCAAAATAAATCCACATGAAATTTGGTGGTGGATTGAAAAATCATCACTAATTCCTAAAACCTAACCTAATCATAACTTATGAGCAAATTATAGGTGTATTTTCATGTACCCATGCATATAGTTTCTCTTAAGAAGGCATAACCACAAGTGTTTTAATCCATTGACATAATATTATAGTCGGCATATTGACAATCAAACTCCAAAATTTTAAACTAAAAAGCAATTGTTTTAAGAAACAACCCATCTTTTTTTACTTTGATGTTAACTATTAACATTGCGAGCTGACTTGTAGTCATTTTTGACACTTAAGAGTAAATATATTGCCCTCATTCCCTATGGATTTGACCTTTATTATTGTTGGGTAAAATATAATGACAACACTCACGTATACTTTTGTTTTATAATTTGAGCATTGCAAAATATAAATGTTACAACCTAAAATATGGAAACAAATGCATAGTATGGAAATCAAAAGATACATAAAGAAAAGAATAAAAATATGGACACAAGTCGAGGAAACATTAGGAAGCCAAAGGTATATTAAATTAATGGTCCTCAAATAATATCCTACAATGAGCACCTAACTTCTACGAAGACACTTAGTGAAATTAATTCACTTACAACAAATGTTTCAGAATGTTTGACAAAGCTGCCAACAAGATCTAAAGCCCTCGCTAGTGTATTTTTCATCAAAAATCATTTATTCCTAAGAAAAGTTAAATTTAATCTACTTATATCCATGGGTTATTTATTAAGACGTTTTCCTTAAAGTTACCCTATATTAAAAAACTATCCAAATTAGTGATACTCCTCTCCATCAATAAATGCTTTGGTGATATGCTAATTAGATTCCTTCCATAGCCAAAGTATACAGTCGACCTATTTATTTTAGTGAGCCTTTTATTTCTTTGATGATCCTTTGTCATTTTAGCGGTGCACCTCCCATGGTTTAAGCTATCATCTAAACACGATGTTGCTCAGTGGTCCCTTAGATTGTATCACCAGATATAGCTCCTCCCATGATCCAACTATTATCAACCCTTGGTATTGATCTAATTGGAGATCCAAAAGTGTCCTCCAAGCACGTCTTTTATATGATGACATGGATCTAATTGTGTTAACCTTGAAGTATTGGGCAAAAAACTTTGGCACTGATTTGGCTTGTATTATCCTTCATTTTTTGAAAAGAATTCATCCTCAAATATAAATTTTTAGCTCATAAAGAGTATGTTCCTTTCATAGTTATCATCATGGGAGCATATTTTGTCCTATTGGAAGCTTTGTTGATTAACTTAAATAAGAGAAGGGGTGAAATTAGGTAAAATATTAGTATAGTTGTTAGTGGGTTGATCAAGAGAAATATCTTTGTATAATTGTATTTGAGTTGGTCGAATAACATTTTGGGGAGCTCTAATTGTATTTGTTTTGGATGAGGGAACACATACTTGAGACTTTAGAGCACAACATTGGTGGATAGCTTCCAGTGTTGTGATTGTGAAAGGCTTTTGGTTTTGTCCACTTAATGAAGTTTTGAAATGGGATTAAGGATTAAAACATGTGGGATTTAAATGGTCCATAGGTTTTCTATCCTACCATCCATGTTTGACATTTTCTCATCCATGTGCGACATTCTCCCAATCATTTTCCCTACATCTTATTGTATTCCCATGTAGCCTTTAATATGGTATCAGGATTGGCTCCTCCCATAGCAGGTTAGGTATTATGTCCCAATGCCATGATACCTATCAACAAGACACTTAATACAACTAACTAAAAAATTTAGCATTAGATATATTAATACTCACACCTAGCTTGCTAAGTTAAACTTTGTTTATTCCTGTTGGTATACGAGTATTAATTAGCTACACTTAGATTATTGTTGAGAGAAGAATAGATGACACAATTTAAACTAAAGGACTTGAATCAAATAAGTAAATTAGGAATTAAAAGATAAAAACACACAAAGAAAAGTACAAGAACAAAAGAACAGACATAAGATTAATTGACAATCAAGTAAGATCAATTATTAGTTCAGAACTAGCTTAGGAATCAAGAAAATGAAACTATAATAATAGAATCTAAGATTGATTAGATAAATGAGGTTTGGATCACCAACATGATTTAGCATCGGCAAAAGGTACCTTCTATTGCCAAGTGGTCCATGAATAGCCAAATTAAAATCATGCATTGTAGAAACTGACAGTTTGTTGGCCTAGTCAACGAACTATTGAATTTTTCTTTTACAATTCAGTGATGTGATGTGACAAATTGGTGACTCGCTGAGAACTTTTGTGATGGGAGTTGTGGTGTACTGATTTGGATAGTGTGTGTTCCTAAAACCCCTTAATTTCTAGGAACTTGTTTTCCAATTGTATCATTTTGTTAATACCTTCCATTATTAGATTATTTTTTCTGGTCCTAACAACTATTCTCACATCCTTTGGCCCTTTCGTGGATCAAAATATCTTTTAGAAGATTATTCTTCAAAAAGCTATGAATTTTATGATGAGCACCAAGAACAAATTGAATCTTCAACATTTTATAACTTTCTTTGTTTAGCTCTAAATTCCATGAAATTCAAAATCCAAGCTCCCCTCGCTGTGGAGAACCATCCCATATAACTTTGAAGCCTCTATTTAAACCAAATAATTTAAGATTTGAGAAACCTCTTTCATTTTCATAAATCTTAAAACTCATAAAATGGTAGATATCCATCAAAATCTCTCTAATCAACACCAAATCTCATATCTATAGTACTAGAGAACAAAATGTTATCATTAAACACTCAAGAAAATACAAAAACAAAAAATTTAAATTTCCAAAATACTCACAAATGTTTTTTCCTCTTTTATTTTTCTATACTAGAAATACTGGAATAATCCTAAGCTCTTCTCTAGTACAAAATGATAAAAATTAAAATATAAAAAAAATACAATGTAAAATAAATAAAGAAAAGGATAAATAGATAGATGCAATAAAAGGAAAACCAAGCAAACCCTAGGTATATTAAACCTATAATCTCAAATGATATCCTACAATGAAAATCTAAGTCCTTCAAAGACCTCGAGTGAAATTAATCCACAAGCAACAAATGTTTCACAAAGTTCAATAAATCTCTCAACACTATCTAATAATGTAATGCCTAGAGGACTCGAGGGTGCTTTCCCTCTAAACCATTTAAGCTCAAATGTTTCTCCTCCATAATGGTTTTATGATGTAGTACCTTGAGATGATTCAATACATGATAACCCCTGTGAGGTGTACAAAAGGTAATATTGTCGTAGTCAAGGGTTGTTTAACCCTTTTATTCTTTGTAAGAGCGACCTCAAGTAAGACAAGATATTCATAGAGAGTGGAATGTTTCCCTACTCTAAGGAACTTAAGTTGTACCTCCCCTTGTTTGAGCAATGCTTATAGCTTTCTCCTTCAATAACAAGGTTTATATATTTTCCTACATCATCTCTCTTACATTTATAGACCTTTTCGCGATTAGAACCCTCTTGTATTATCTCTCCTTTGGAAAGTTTAGACTTTGTAGAATGGGAATTGGATTGTTTCTTATATACATGCTTTATATGGGCATACCTACACATAAAGTAACAATTGTCTCACTAAAAATTATCAAGACAAATTATAAAATTTTCCAAGTATGCGTTGCTAACATTTTGGTGAATCACAAATCAAATTGGTGGTGCATATTTCCATCACTAAAATATACAAAAAGGTGGTATGATAATGAAAGTATGTGACATTTCAATGATACACCAAAGAAATTGGCATTGGTCCTAGAGTATCACTGAATCACCAAGGCCGCATAGAATGACATATAAATTAGCAAAACGTTGTTATGATATTAAACATTAGGGGAGCACTTAGGCAATGCACCATGCAATTTGGTGTATTGCTGAGGTTCTTAACCTCTCGTCGAGTGTCATCATCTTTGGTCTCAAAATTATGATTTTGAGGTTCTTCGTAAGTAATTTTCAAATAAATATGCCATAAATGCTTAACATTCTCCATGTATCATTACTTAAATAATAACTTGATTATTTTGCCCTTAAGAACTAATGTTTTTTTCTTATGTTCTTGAGAGTGCTTAGGTAGAGTTACCTGAGTTCAATATTAGTTATAGTTAAGCAGTAATGAGGTATGTTCTTGGCAGAGTTATCAAGGTAGTTTTTTAATAGAGTTATTATAAATAGGTGGAGCTAAGAGTTAGGTTTAAATAAAGTCTATAATCAAGAGTATGATTATATTAGACTATTGATTTCATGTGAGGGAAAGTCGTGGTTTTTTCTTCCTTGAGCAAGAAGGTTTCCATATTAAATTTTTGTGTTCTTTAGTTTGTAGCAAAGTTTTAGTTTCTTAGTGCTTTACTATTTTATTGCCTATGTTTGACTCTAAGGGACCTAGTTCTTCATATTGTGGTGCAAACCATCCACATTTCATCAATTGCTATCATAGATAGAACGCTATAAAAAGTTAACAGCTAGAGTGATTTGGTTATCATGGTTGCTCCACCAAATTTGGAAAAAGGGCAATCTACCACTAGACAACCTAGATTTAATGGGTAGTTTGATAGCTGGTGCAAAATAATGATGTATGACTTTATTATGGTAAAGCATAGTGAGCTGATAGACATAAAATTGGATGGTTCTAAGAAGTTAACACCTATAGTGATTTGTTTATCATGGATACTCTACCTAATCTGGAAGAAGGGCAATCTATCACTAGACTACCTAGATTTAATGGGTTGTTTGATGGGTGGTGGAAAAAAAGGATGCATGACTTCATTATAGCTGAGGATAGTAAGCTAATAGACATAATACTAGATGGTCCTCATGTTATAGTTAGAGAGGTAAAAGAAGGACATATAACTAGAATTATTATTAAACACATGATAGAGTATGATGATAAAGATAGAAGGAAAGTTGATAAGAATCATAAAGCCAAGAAACTACTAGTATATGGCATAGATCCTGGTGAATAAAATAATGTTTTTCATGTAAAAATGCCAAAGGAATCTGGGATTGCTTGAAGACTGTGCATGAAGGAACTGCTGATGTAATGGATTCAAAAGTTGATATCCTAACTACTCAATATGAAACCTTCACCATGGAATAACGACAAACTATCCAAGATATTCGTACATGATTCACTTCAATCACCAATGTGTTGCACTACTTAGGAGAAGTAATTCCTTTGTATTCATAATTGAGAAAAATTTTAGGGGTTCTTCCTAAATCCTGGGAAAGCAAAGTGGATGCTATCAGTGAGGCTTACCCTACTGACCATTCTTATATAATGTATTATTTCATGATGTAGGGTCCTAGGGTATTTCTATTACTTTTGCATAACGTCAGGTGGTGTGGTGCACTGGTCGAGTTGTTGGGAAGTGGTGAGCCTCCATCTTTTAGAAAGCCTTGCCATTTCATTAGGTTTCTTATGAGATTTTGGGAATTTTGTATGCCCTTTTTTCATGGTCAAGGGCATGTCCTAACCTAGTTTTTTATTCTGGTTTAGAAGGTTTGTTAGACATATGTGGGTTGGGTGGTTGTTTGATTCATAGAGTTTACATATAATTGTATATATTTCTTATAACCATTTTTTGTTTACTATTTATATTTATTATTATCTATAGGTGAAATACCTTGGTTTCTGGACCTTAGAAAATTTTCCTAGGATTCTAATCTCTAGACCTAATATGACTCATGGGTATGACCTGTATATTGGGGTATGGATGGTATGGTCCAGTCGTATACTGGCCGGTGTTAGTTGGTAGGATGGATTTTGGTTACAGAAATGGATATGACTTAGGGGTACGAATCATATTAGTGGTTATGGATCATTTGGTCCTCAACTTAATCTTAGACTTGGTTACTTAGGTTTGTTCTGAGTATGAGTGGCTCACTATAAGCCATGAGCCAAGGTATGAGTCGTACCTATGACTAGTATGGTGGAAACTTTCTAAATCTTCCATGGGTTTAAATCTTCCAGGGATTTGGAAGAAGGGTACAAATTGTGTGCTTTGGCTATGACTTGGTTTGATGAGTCGTATGCTGGACAGTTTTGGATCCAAAGGTTGAGTCTTAGTATACGAGTAGACGGTATGACTCGTATAGAAGGGTATAACTCGTGAAGGTAAGTCGTACCCCTGGGACGGGATTTTGTAAAACTCAAGTGGGGGTATTCTGGACATTTCCCCACCTAATAAGGTTCCATGACTTCTAACCTTACTATTTCATTCATTAACATTTAGAAAATCTTCCTAAACACACTATAATTCTCTTAAAAGTATTTGGGCATGGGAATCTAGTGTTTCAACTAGAAGATTGATTTGGGGATTTTCTTGGTGATTTATTTCAATAATCATCTTGGTTTAAGTCATGTTCTTTTCTCTCATTGTTAATTCTAACTAAAAGCATGGTTGTTATGAATGTTTTCATGAATTCATTGATTGTATGATTTTTGTTTTCAAATATGAATTGGGTGTTTTGATATTAAATGGTTGTGTATGCTTTTTCATGGTTTTAATTATGTTTTATGTGCATTAATGGTGGTTTTAGATAATTGGATTGCATAGAAATGGTTTAGTGGTAATTGGAATTGGTTTTGATTATATTATGCCGCCAATGTGTTTGACATAATACCTATAATAATGTTTTCATAGCATTAAGTATTTTAATGGAACTCTTGCATGTTTTAAAACTTGGTAAAGGAATTATGCATGGTTTAAATATCTTGGAAAGGTAAATAGCTAAATAGTTATGCTTGTGGGGTATATGAAATCCCCCAAGTAGTTTAATATGATAAATAAAAGGGCACTTAGAAGTCCTCTTAAACCTATGCATTATTGGCTATGAATAGTACTTGTTAGTATGGTTAGTATGATAATACCACCACTCAATGGCCTTGTTTAATAAATTTTAAATGGATTGGTTGGTTGCTTGGTAATTATTTTAATTGAAAAATTATGGCGGGATATGTAGCAATGTTCTGGAAGGTGGAGGTCCTGGGGGACCAAAACTGGAAACTCATATTTGCTGATGTAAGATTGGTCTTGGTGATCGTGTGTATTATGTCACACTATATTTTAAGGGATGTACTAGTCATCCTAGGTTTTCTTCCCTAGTCATGCGGCTACATGCACTAGGCCCTTTCAGCAGGGAGAGATGAACCCATATAGTCCGTGGGTGGTTTAGGACGGCAAAGCTACATAACCCAGGTAAAGGTTTTAATGGCATGCTAAAATCGGTCCCATTTCTCTGCATGGTTATATATATATGTATGGTTGTGTGCATATAGATGGTTTTACTTGGTATTTTAAATGGAAATATTTTATTCTTATCATGAGATAAGCCTAGCGTTCACTCGCTAACCCATCTACTGGCAGTTGTATACCCATACTATGCAAGATCTATCCATTCTACTCCTCCTACATAGTGATTACCTCGGGGATCAGTATTTAGACTAAAATGGTAAGCTTTCATCCTTTTGGAAGGCTCCATTTTATGTTATGGATATTTTTAGACAACTTTATTTTATTTTAGATATTGGTTTTGTCAATGGTTTGGGACATGTCCTAATTGGATTTTAGTACTCTTTAGTTAGAGGCTTTGTGGTACTAATATGGGTTGGAATGGATGGGATCCGTATTGGTGTCATCCTTGGCATTGAAATAAGCTTGACGGTTGACATCATTGGATGATATTGTTTGTTGTCCTATCATATTTCATTTTGGGATTAATTATATTATATTTTGGAACATCTTTGGTTATAGCCTGGTTTATGGACCTTGATTTAGTATTGGATTGGTATGGTTGAATTATTTCTATGAGATTATTGGACTCAGTTGGGTCGGTAACGGTTGTAATCTTATTCCAGAGTTTTTATGTGAGCTGTTACATTATCTTATTAGATATAAGAAATTCAGCTAATTTAGGGCAGGAAACTGGAGGTTGGTTTAGGTAATAGGGGTGGTCTCTGGTCCTGGTTGGACTTGGGATGCCTACTATGACAAGGCCCTTAGTCAGGTAGCATTAAGTTGGTATCAGATCCTAGGTTCATGGTAAATTAAGAGTCCACAAGGCCGTGTCCAGTAGAGTCTCTTTTAAGGGTATGTAGAGCACCACACTCATAAGGGAGAGGCTACAAGGCCTTTAGAAATGTATCACTTTCTTGGTATTCTATTTTTAAGCTAGGAGTCTCAGTCTTGGAATTTTATTCAATCCTTATTTGTTCGTCTTTCACGTTATACCTTGTAGATCTGGAACACAAGGAAATTCTTCTATCGGGGTAATACTGAATGGGTGCATCCTACTTTTGGGTGCATCTTCGATCTCACGGTCCTATCCCTGATAGTTCTGGAGTTCTATTGGTTGCTATTAGTCCTTCTTAAAGTGAGCTGACTAATGCAGAATTTCGTTAGTCTATTTATGTTATTCCTCAGATGGTCGTTACTCGGGCTGAGTGGGGTGCGACTGGTTCTTCATTTAGTGACGCCACAAGGGTTGGCAAATTTTTAAAGATAGGTCCTCCCACTTTTTTAGAGTGAAGGTAGAGTAGGATCCATAGGGATTCTTTGATAAAATGGAAAAAATATTTAGGTGATGTAGGCTACCAATATGGAGGGGGTAAACTTTATAGATTATCATCCCAAAGATATTACATATCAGTGGTATAAAGAGTGGGACAACGATAGGGGTGATATGAAAGAATCAGTCTTATGGAATACTTTTTCAAATGCTTTCTCTGATGATTTCTTCTGCTAAGAGTTGAGGGAAACAAAGATAGAGGAGTTAATAAACCTCAAGCAAGCGAGGATATCTATCAAAGAGTATTCCTTGAAGTTTCACCAATTGTCAAGGTATGCCCTTGATTTAGTTACTAACATGCGGGCAAGAATATTGAAGAACTTCACTTTTAGGTTGAATCGAGATCTAATTTTAGAGAGAAAGATTGTCTTGCTAATTAAGAATATGGACATCTCTAGGTTGACTATTCATATATAGCAAGTGAAGGATAAAAAGAGAAAGCAGTCACTATTTGGTGATAGACAGGGTAAGAGGAGCAGGTTTTTTTATTTGGGAGGTGTTTAGAGTCAGCGTGGTCAGGATGGTGGCAAATGGCAAAAAAAGAAGTAGGGGCGTTCTGGTTCCTGCTCCTCTGCTAGTGCTCCTTACCAGGTGGGCGACAGGCGTCATCAAGGTGGTGATAATTTTTTGGCACGGGGTGCCCAGTCTCAGGCAAATGGAGGTTTGTCAGTTTCTTTATGCCCTCTTTGTTAGTTCTATAGTCGTCTTTATCAAGGTTATTGAAATGAAAGAAGGGACAAATACTTCAAGTTTGGCCAGATAGGCCATCGGCTTAGGGATTGTTTGGTTAATAAGGTTTCTATGGGGGAAAATAAGATTTATGTATCTTTATCTTCTCCTTCTACACCTGGTGGCGTTGCATCTACTCCTGTTACTGCTCCTCGTTCCAATGTTTGTTGCAATAAGTTGTATGCTTTGACATCCCAACAGGAATTTAAAGCATCATCTGGTGTCGTTACTGGTATGTTATAACGTTTTACTTGTGACATACATTATTTTCTTAATCCAGGGTCCTTTCTACTATGTGAATTTTTATGTTTCTGTATCTTTTAATTTTGATCCAAAAGTTTTCTTTGTTGGATACTTGTGAAACGAGTTTCGAGAAGTCTAATGATAAGTTAACTTTAGTTCTAATTTTGACCTTGTCAGAAGGTAATAATGGGTTCGTAGTATATTATGATGCATCTCTAGTAGGTCTTGGTTGTTTGTTGATATAGCATGGGAAGGTGATTGCCTATGCATCCAAACAATTGAAAGTGCATAAGAGAAATTATTGTACTCATAACTTGGAGCTATTGGTAGTTGTGTTTGCTTTGAAAATATTTTTGGCATTATTTGTATGGTGTGCACATAGATATCTTTTCTGATCATAAGAGTCTACAGTATGTGTTGAATCAGAAAGAGCTTAATATCAAGTAGAGGAGATGGCTTGAACTTCTCAAGGACTATGATATGATTCTTCACTACCACTCAGGTAAGGCTAACGTGATTGTTGATGCTCTTAAAAGGTTATTCATTGGGATTTTAGATCATTTAGAGAAAGGATAATGGGAATTGGTGAAGGATATTCACTGTTTGGCTAATCTTAGAATTTGCCTCTTGGACTCCAAGGATGGTGGTGTGATGTTGAAAGAAATGGTTCGATTGTCTCTTGCTGCAGAGCTTAAGAAGAATCAAGTTTGAGATCCTATCTTGATAAAAATTAATAGTGACGTTGGTGAGAAAAGGTAGTGGTGTTTGAGATTGGTAGTGATGGTACATTATGGTACCAATGGAGGTTGTGTGCCCTGATGTTGATTATTTATGACAAAGTATTTTGGCTGAGGTGCATGAATTGCGCTATGTTGTTCATCCCAGCTCGACTATAATGTATCATGATCTTAAAGAGATCTATTAATGAAGTGTCATAAAAAGGGATGTGGTTGATTTTATTGCCACGTGCATAGTGTGTCAACAGGTTAAGGTTGATCACATGAGGCTAGGAGGGTTGTATCAAGAAATTTATTTTCTTGAGTGGAAATGGGAAGTGATCCATATGGACTTCATTACTGATCTTCCTCGATCTAGGAATTAATATCATTCAATTTGGGTCATTGTGGATAGGATGAATAAGTCTGCCTACTTATTCCTAGTGCGGACTACCTTCTCGATGGAGGATTATCAAACTTGTATCTTCAATATATTGTGAAGTTACATAGAGTGGTTATTTCAATTATTTTTTATCTTTGGCACACAATTTACATATCACTTCTAGCAATCTTTTCAGCAAGGGTTGGGGACTAAAGTTAGTCTAAGGACTGTTTTTCACCTGCTAATGGATGAGTAAGCATAAAGAGATTTCAGATATTTGAGGATATGCTTCGAGCTTGTATGATTGATTATGATAAAAATTAAGTTGAGCATCTACCTTTGTTAGAGTTTTCTTACAACAATATCTATCATTCTAGTATTGGTATGGCCCCTTTTGAGGCATTATATGGTAGGAGGTGTATATCTCTTATTGGTTGGTTTGAGCTTAGTGAGGCAGATATCTTTGGTCTCCCGACATGGTTTACAAGGCTATAGAGAAGATGAAGGTGATTTGAGAGAGGCTTAAGACTGCCTAAAGTCACCAAAAAACCTATGCAGATGTTAGGCATAGAGACTTAGAGTATGAGGTTGGGGATAAGGTTTTCTTCAAGGTATCTCTCATAAAGGGAGTACTGCAGTTTGGTAAGAAAGGGAAGCTTAGTCCTTGGTATATTGGTCCTTATAAGGTTTTGCGGAGAATTGGTAATGTAGCTTATGAGCTAAATTTTCCTTCTTGCTTGAGCTTGATTCATCTGATCTTTTGTGCTTACATGTTAAGAAAGTGCATTGGTGATCCTTCTTCAGTGGTTCATTTTAAAGGATTGGGTATCATAGATTCTTTGACATATGAATAAATCCCGATTAAGATCTTGGATAAGTAGGTTTTTTAGTTGCGGACTAAGGATGAGGCTTCGGTTAAGGCTCTTTGGCAGAACCATAAGGTGGAAAAAGCTACAAGGGAAGCAGAAGACGACATGAAGTCCCTATATCCGCATTTGTTTTTTGCTCCTGGGATTTGTGCGGAAGGTATGTGTTCTTCAACACATCTTTATTTTTTGAGTTTGTAAAGGGAAAGATTGATATCTTTACCTCTTTATTTTCAAACTTCATTTAACATTGGGAATATATTTGATA
The DNA here is from genome assembly GCA_030864225.1 of Capsicum baccatum var. pendulum. Classification (NCBI taxonomy): domain Eukaryota; kingdom Viridiplantae; phylum Streptophyta; class Magnoliopsida; order Solanales; family Solanaceae; genus Capsicum; species Capsicum baccatum. The sequence continues at coordinate 97,320,949 of CM061556.1, read as the reverse complement.
ATTCAAATGACTCGTGCGTGTGGTTACCTCTACCTTATTCGTTATTCAGGGACAAATGTTCCTAGTAGGGGATACAGAAACACCTTGGTTTCTATACCTTAGAAAAATTTCCTAGAATTCTGATATCTAGACCCAATACGACTAATAGATACGAGCCGTATGTTGGGGTACAAATAGTATGGTCCTGTCGTATACTGACCAGTGTTGGTTGGTGGGATGGATTTTGGTTACAGGAATGGATACGACTTAGGGGTACGAATCATATTGATGGTTAAGAATTGTTTGGCTCCTTACCCTAATCCCAGACTTAGTTACTTAGGTTGGATCTGAGTACGTGTGACTCACCATGACCCGTAATCCAGGGTATGAGTCATACCCAGAACTCGTATGGCGGAAAGTGTCTAAATCTTTATTGGGTTTAAATCTGCTAGGGTTACGTATGAAGGGTATGGATCATATGCTTTAAGTACGGCTTATTTGGATGATTTGTATGCTGCACAATATTAGATCCAAGGGTTGAGGCTTAGGATTTGAGTGGAGCGTACCACTCATAGAGGAGGATACGACTTATGACGGTCAGTCGTATCGCTAGGATGGGATTTTGTACAACTTAAGTGGGGGTATTGTGGACATTTTCCCACTTATCCTAATAAGGTCCCACAACTTTGAACCTACTTTGAAAGTTATTTACCCTATTACTCCATTCATTAATACTTAGGAACTCTACATAAATACTTTATAATTCTCTCAAAACCTTTTGGTCAACAAAAGCTAAGGTTTCAACTCAAGGATTGATTTAGGGCTTGTCTTGGAGATTTCTTTCCATCCTAATCTTAGCTTAAGGCATGTTATCTTACCTCGTTGTTAATTCTATCTAAAAGCCTGGTTTCTATGAATGTTTTCATGACTTTACTGATTGTAATGTCTATAATAATATTTTTATTATGTTGAGTATTTTAACGGAACTCTTGCATATTTTAAATCTTGGTAAAAGAATTATTCATGGTTTAATTGGATTAAAAAGGTAAACATCTAAATGGTTATGCTTGTGGGGTATCTTGAGGTACCAAGGGAGGTTGTATGTTCCCGACGTTGATGGATTGTGAGGCAGGACTTTTGTTGAGGCTCATGAGTCACGGTATATGGTTCATCCCAGTTCAATAAAGATGTATCATGACCTTAAGGAGAAGTATTAGTGGAATAATATGAAATGGAATATTGTCAACTTTGTGGCTAAGTATATTCTGTGTCGGTAAGTAAAGGTAGAGCACATGAGAACCATTAGACTTCTTCAAGAGATAAATTAACAGTATGAATATGGGAGGTAATTAATATGGACTGCATTACCAGACTTTTGCGGTAGCAAAATTAGCGTGACTATATTTGGGTCATCATGGATAGGATGACTAGGTCTGCTCACTTCTTGCCAGTGAGAACTGATTATTCTACCAAGGACTATGCAAAGTTTTTCCTTCAGGAAGTGGTAAAGTCTTATGGTGCACTTGTATTGATTATTTTGGATCGTGGTAGATAGTTCTCGTTGTATTTCTAGCACTCTTCCTAATGTGGTTGGGAGAATAAAGAGAGTCTTAGTATGGCCTTTTACCCACAGTCAAATGGACAAGCCGAAAGGACTATTCGGACTTTGGAAGATATGTTGTGATCTTTTGTAATCGTCTTTGGTGGTAGATGGTATGACCACTTGCCTCTCATTGAATTTTCCTACAATAATATTTACCATTCTATCATTAGTATGGCTCCATTTGAAGTATTGTACTGAAGGAGGTATAAATATCCTATTGGGTCGTTCGAGGTTGGTGAAGCAGAGATGTTTGGCCTAGATTTGGTTTACTAAGATTTGGAGAAGGTGAAGGTGATTTGGGATAGACTTAAGACCTCCCAAATTCACCTAAATTTCCATGCGGACGTGAGGCGAATGGACATGGAATTTGAGGTTGGAGATTCAGTAGTCTTGAAAGTGTCTCCCATAACAGGAGTAATACGATTTAGGATGAAGTGTAAGCTCAGTCCTCGATATGTTGGCCCATACTTAGTTTTGAGAAAGGTTTGTAGTGTTGAATATGAGTTGGATTTTCCTTCTAGCATGAGTTCCATTCATTCGGTATTACACGTGTCCATGTTGCAAAAATGTATAGGTGATCCTTCATTGGTTATTCTGTGGAAGACATTGATATTTTGTATTCTTTATCCAATCAGGAAGTCCTAGTAAGGATCTTGGATCGGTACGTTCGTCGGTTGTTGATGAAAGATGTGCTTTCGATAATGGTTCTATGGTGAAACCAAAAGTCCGAGGAAGCTACTTGGGAAGCCGAGGAGGACATGAAGTCCAAGTATCCGTTCCTAGTCCTGATTTTAGAAACAAGTGCTTGAGATATGTATTGATCTTAATATTTTTTTTCTGACTTTGTTAACAAAAATATTGATTTTCCCTTGGTTCTTTGTTTTCTAACTTTGTTAAAGGTAAGAGTAAGGGCGTGTAGAGGCTAAATCATGCTTGTATTTCCTTGTACCATTATTCAAAGATGAATTATCCTGAGTGGGGGAGGCTGAAATAGCCAAAACATTAGCCCTTGCTAAATCCTTGAGTCTTAAACATTTTTTTATCATACGACTCACACCACAAGTCGTATGGTATGGTGATGGTTCTTAGGAACCTAGTCGTATGTTGGCCAGTGTGTTGATTGACCAAGTTCTATCCTTTGTATGATAGAATCCTCCTTATTGATTAAGTTCTGTTTGTTGTAAGATAAACTCTGTATGACTCATATGGTGTTATGACAAGAAGGTAGAGTCCAATCGTATGTTGTTAAGTGTCTATGCCTTGATGTTCTGCCTTGGGTACGACTTGATGATACTAGTCATATAGTGTTGTTACGAGTTAGTCAAGGGGAGTCAGATGTTTGATAGAATAGTGTGCAACTTTCTGATCTGGTGACAATTTGAGGGTAACACTCATATGTTGTGGTGATGGGTTAGAGAGTCCAGTCGTACCCACCTTCGGTTTACTACAGCTTTTAAGCTGAGGGTATTTCAGATATTTCCCACACCAAGCCCTTAAGACCCCATGTCTTATAACACTTTCTGGGCATTCATACTACACATTAGAAGATTGAAATACTCTCTAAACTCTCTCAAAAAAAAAACTTCTCAGGAAAGATTGGGCTAGGGTTTCTTTAAGGTGGTTATCTTGAGGCTTAAGGATCACAATCTCTCCGTAAATCTTCGTACTCAAGCATGTGACTCTTCCTTCATTGTTAGTTCACAAAAATCATGTGTTTTAAACATTGTTCAAGATTTATTAATGGGGGTTTTGAAAACCATGGTTGAGGGTTTGAATGCATAATGTTGAGTATTGTTTTCTCATGTCTTAAATTATGATTATACATGTTTCGATAATGGTTTTCTACATGTCGGTGCTAGGGAATTGTGATTTAAACTAATAGGTAATGTTAACCCTAACTTGATGGTTTTTGGCTTGAACAATGGTTTTACAATGGTATTTGTAAAAATGTCAATGAGAATGATCTTGTCATATGTTGAATTATGCTTTGAACTAAGGCATTGGATTATGAATGTTGATTATTGGTCAAGGGTTTAATGAAGGACTTGTTGGATATAAATTTATTTGAATAATAACCTTTGTGGTTTAATGGGCTAAATAGGCTCGAGTCCCTAAATGTTGAATTCAATTTATTTCTTGGTTTAGACAATGTGTTCGAGTCCCAAAGTTGACTAATAATAGTTATGGCATGTTGTATGCTTGCAAGTGGGTTTGGTATTACAATACCAAAGGGATGCCTTTAGTAAGTATTGGATTAATGGTTGTATGTATGTGTATTGAATGTTTTAATTAGTCTTTAAAGAGGGATGTGTAGTCAGGATGTGAAAGTGGAGCCCAAAGGACTAATACTAGAAACCTCGCTATCCGATGCGGGTGCCTATATGACTTGGAGATTTGTGTCCCAAAATAAACATATGAATAAGAGGTTTGAGTCCCCTATATTGTATACATTTTTCCTTAAGTCACCTTGATTATGCCAGGAGGTTTGAGTCCCCCATAAAGGCATATAAGGATATGGATATTCTCTGGTTTGTGTGGCTACATGCACCATGGCCCTTCCAGATAAGGGAGAGTTGGGACCATATAGCCCGTGGGTGCCTTTATATATGACGGTTATGCTACACAACCCAGGTTAAGGTTTTTTCAAAGTGCATACTAAGCCTTGTCCCCCTTTATCGGCATGGTATATCTAAATGTATATGTGATTGCATACGATGATTTGACTTGGTTTTGAATGATGCTATTATTTTATTCCTCTATCCCTGAGTTCCATGCTATCATTATCTGAGTCGTGACAGCTAGGCCCAAACTTTACTACATGTTTTAATTAAGGTTATTTTTGTATTTTCCTCGCTCGATATTAGTTGCACAACTTAAAAGCACATAAAGGCCCTCATTATCTTCATAATCAAATCAAAACCTTACTTCTCTCCTCTTTAACTATCAAACAAAAAACATTAGGGTTTTACAAAGGATTTAACACCTAGGCTCATATCATAAAATTTCCTTCAAAATCTTGGGTGTTTCGGGCTTGTCTCTCATCCCTAACTTGATATTTTATACTATGGCATATGTTTTAATCATGATTCATGTAATTTAATTATTTGGTTTGAAATTAGGTTGAGGGATTTTAATGATTATCACTTGAATTATATTTCCCTGGTTTATATGTCTTGTATATACTTTAATTGATGATTTTTGACGTTGAGTGGGTGCGTTATTGTGGAACTTGGAATGGGAAACATGGGTTTCCCCAAATTTATGGATTTTGTCTTGGTAATGGTATTAACTTCAACCCACTTGCATGATTTTTGTTTTAAATAGGCAATTTGAAAGATTTTACTCACTTTTGAAACTATTGCATTACATTAATGGATAAATGGATAAAGATAGATTTAAAAGGCACTGGTGGCCATGGTTTCAGATTTTTAAAGGAACTTGTGAGTCAATTGGTTAATTGGAATGGATTGTCATGATTATATAAGCTTGCAAGCATAATTGGTATGATTATACTAAGTTTTATATGCCTTAAAATATGAATCCTTGGTTTATGGTTAGGAGTATGTGCAAAATGCTTTTAATTTGGGCTTATAGAGGGTTGTGTAGCTCACCATGAAGGTGGAGGTCCGGGAGGACCCATACTAGAAACCACATTTGCAAGCATAAGGGTCTATATGATTGTGTTCTTGGTTCACAAATTATATTTTTTGGGGATGGCTAGAGCCTTGGTGTCTTTAGCCTTTCTTCATATTTCCTCAGTTCTTGCAGCTAAAACGCGTTGGGCCCTTTCAACAGGGGAATATAAAATCATATAGCTCGTGAGTGCCCTTAGGATGGATAGAAATACATAGTCCAAGTTACATTTTTTTAAAATCTCATGCTCATGACCCTTTCCCCTATCACGGCATCCTATATATGCATATATGAATCTGTGTGCATGTGGTTTTGATTGATTTTGGAAATAGCACTACTTTATCACTTTCAGTGAGTTACATGCCCACTTTTATCCAACTAATTGTTCCTGTACGCTACATCATTTCATAATGTAGCGTCCTAGGGATTTTCTGATACTCTTGTGCAACGTCAGGTGGTATGGTGCATTAGATGAGTTTTTGTGAAGTGGTGATCCTCCATCATTCGGAAACCCTGTCTATTTCATTAGGTTTCTTTTCAGATTTTAAGAATTGAGAACTCTCTTTTGTCACGATGGGGGGCATGTCCCAACCTAGTTTGGCATGCTAGTTTAGAGGCTTTTGAGGACAAATATGGGTTGGATGGTTATTTGGTTCATAGTATTTACATATTATTGTTTGTACTTTTTATTACTATTTTTTGTTGTCTTCCACTATTTATATCTATTATGATCTATAGGATAGGCTAAAGGGTGGGTCTCTGGGCCACTGTCAGCTTGACATACCCATCACAACTAGGCCTTGGTTTGGGTCGTGACAGGTATCAGGTTATTAGGATAATGATTTCTAAACGATCTTAGAAATTTTTTTATTGGGATATCAATTTGGTTTTTGATTTTTTGGTTTAAGTTAACGGTTAAACCTATTGCTATCGATTGCTACTACATTCAAGTTCGCTACTCAACTAAATAGAAAAAAAGTTTATTTTTGTAATAATATATTTGATTTGCTTCTACTTGTACTTTGTGCAGACATTTATCTGTAAAGGTACTATGTATATGTGTGTGTATCTATATATATGAACAGATGAAAATAAGAAGAGAAGGTGGGAAATATAAAATGGACATTTTCTTATCGGTTAAACCGATAAACCAAAGTGTTAAGTTTCAAAATCAATAAACCAAAAACTGATAACAAATATCTTATTTGTTTGGTCATCAGTTTAGCATCTTAAAAAATGAATACCAATAAATCAAACTGATAATACACAAAATCGAACCAAACCGACCAATGTACACCCATGTTCATTTTCAATATTTGTCAACTTCACCAATCTGTCTTAGTTTACATGCCTCACAAAAAGAAGTCCAAAAACACACAATGTATGTAACATTTCCACAAGGGGCAAATGCAGAAACACTCACACTAAATAAAGAATTTCCAATGCAAACAAGTATCATACCATACGTGAGTCTTTCATTTTAATTGCCACTAACTGAAAAGAATTGGTTGGAGATCTCAAAGAACTTTTCTATCTTGTAATATAGGCTTAGGGAAGGGTTTGATAATCATTTAGGATAAAAGTGGTTTCACCCTCCATGAACTCTACAAAGCACAATACAAATAAAACTCTAATCATTTTGCCACTTTATTTTCATACCACACAAGTTCCTATCTTTTTAAATTCAAGTTTCCACCTTTCTGAAAACTTCCTCATTTTTCTCTTTTTATTATTTATTTTCTTTTCTATTTATGTTTCTTGGTTCAATCATTGCTTTATTCATAAATCACTAACTTGCAATACGGCTCATGATCTCTTCTTCCAGTTCCACAACAGCCCCCAACTTATGATTATAGCCTCATATTGGCAATTTCAAGTTCAAAGAGGGTAGTGCTCAAGAGAGGGAAAAGATTTGAAAAGATTTAAGTCTTGTAATATGGTTTCCAAAGAAAAGTTATTAGGCTCAAATAGTGCAACTAGTGATAGACATTCAAGCACGGGTGGGCTTTCAGCTCCAGTGGTTTCAAAAAGTCAAAAAAAAGGCCTAAGATCATTTCACCAACCAACACAATCAAGACTAGTATTGAAAGACCAATCGGGCACATTCTAGATGACACATTTAAGCATAAGAATTATTCAAAAAGAACTCAACACACATGGATTGTGAGCTATTCTAGAATGTTTGGTTTCACTTCTTAAACAAGAATAAAAAAATCATTTGTAAAATTATTTCTACCTAGATAATTAAGAGTCACTAAAAGACTCAAAAGTGTTTTCACAACATTATTTACTTCCATACACTTGTTTGTCACACAAAATTTAGATGTTGGGGTATGCTTATTTCACATTTCACAATGTACGAATAACTATCAATGGCCCTGAACAAGATCTCACATTTTGGATCCAAAGAGGGAAATAATGCCACAACAACTTTGACATCACCATGGAAGCAATAGCAACCCCAATTCGTAAAGTGATAGTACTCAGATTTTGCCTACAAAAATTACACCAACACCTAATAAAGATGATTTTTCCTTAAGAATGTCGTCACTCAATCTTTCAGATTTAAGTAATCAACTAAATATGTTCCAAAAGAGAAAAAACTACCAGAATCTAATATGATAAAGGACTAATCTAACAATTGAAAAAAAATGACTAATGCAATAAAATATTTAATGTAAAATCAATAAAAATATCCAAATCCATCAAAATCAAGACCGAAAAAGGAACATAATAATTTCCATAAAATATAATCCAAGGGCCTAAAAGGCATAAATGTATCAATAATAACACAACATAGAATAAATACCAAAGCAAGAAACCCCAAACTAAAAAGATTGAAGTATCCTCACTGCTTAAAATCAAAGCATAACAAGGAAATGGGGCTCCTTAAGTTTAGCTAACTAAATCCCATCACTCTTAGTATCCTTATTATATGAAACTTCAGCAGCAGCATCATTAGACCATTGTATAGGAATATCATCATCATTCTCTAGCCTTAAAGAGGGAAGTGGATCATTAGGCTTTAAGACCTTCAATAATCCCTTCACACCCTTCCACATCTGAGTGAAAAACTTTACTTTCTTTCTCTCTCTTCTTTATCTTGGTATGTTACTCACTTATCTCTCGGTGTGATCTATCCAACTCATATAAATCCTTCTCCTACTATATGAGAAGGCCTCTTACTTCCTCTGATCATCCTGAAGCTTATCAAAATAATTATTGAAGACATGCATAGTAAGACTTCTCAAGTCTCTCTCAACCCTATTAGAAGTATAGATATCAAATCTCAGACTAACCTCACCTCATCAGTCAATATCTTAAATGTTGGCATAGTTGATGGCCTACATGAATAAGTCTCCACCTTAGGTGACTTCCTAGAATAAAATAAATTTCTCGCTCTTTGTGACGTTCTTTTCACCATTCTCTTTATCAATGAGAAAATTGTCATTTTTAGTTCAACCCAATAATCTCCTAGGAACTCATGAGTTAGGTTACCTTATACCTTAAAATCCTTTTATCTCAAGGATGAAGAAGTGACCAACATTAACGAAAATGTTTTCTAAAATGCAAGATACCATTTGTACCCTTATCAAAGGGATAGAAAAAATGTCACTTCATGGCGATACTCGTCTTTAATGATGAATATCTAATTTTGTGCCACAGCTATGTACTCCTTAGACTTGATCGTAGCTTTTTTCATAAACCAAAACACTCTTTCTTAAAGAAATCTTTAAAACAAACCAGCAACTGTGGAGGGGTTGTGATATTCAAGCTCATAAATTCCATTGACCACCTCAACCGCAAATTTGATAGCCTTGCATTTAATGTTTATTATTAGATTGGTTAGATTGGAAGTCGAGAGGTTTGCATAAAATTCCTCACCCATTGCTCATTTTCGTTGCAAGGTTCGAGTGCAAAACAAATCCACCCTATAGATTCCAACCTTAGATAAAGGTTGGGGAGATTCTCAGGAACCTGCTCAAGTGAAATATTCCTCTTTGAGAGCAATTTTTTTCTAGCCAAGTGAGTATACTATATGTCCATACATTTGAGATATGGAAAGCAATTTTACCATACTCCTCCAATCTCTACTTCATCAAGGTGGTGTTCTATTCTCAACTTTTGAAACTTAGAAAATAACCCACAAGCATCAATGTGTATGATTAGAATATGAAATACTGCAGTGTGAGTTATAGAAGCCAAAAAATAAGTTCAGAATCCATTAGGGGACATGAACATACAATTTCAATTTTTACACTCTACAAAAAATCAAGCCCAAGTACCGCTTTAGCGTTCCTACATTGCTTTATCGAATTACTGCATTTAACAGTCACAGTCGCTTTAGGGAACCTCTACTTTAACAGTAAGTTTCAACTTAATAAGTTAACAAATTGATGACTTGTTGGCACTTTTTAAGCTTAAATAATTATGTTTATCCATTGATTCAAGGTAATTCTTATTTTATAATGCTCATTTGTGCAGTTAAGGATTTCAAGGAGGAACTTGTTGGGGATATTCTATAGAGACTTGAATGCAAATAACAAGGCTATGGCTGAAACTAATACTAGTGGGGATTTCATGAGCCTTCTTTTAAAGCAGGATATAGAAATTTTAGACTAGATTACTAAACCAACCAAGGGTGGCATACTGGAGAGGCAGATAGGTCAATCGGTACTTATGTTATTGGTTCTTCTAGTGAGTAAGGGGCCTAGATAAAATAGTGGATGAAGAGGTAACATGCATTACAAGAAAAACAGCCTATAAGGAAGGTTGTAAAAACCGGTCCTAAAAACCCTTTTGTGACATCAAAAAAACAGGTTGTAATTGCCTTTTAGCAACGGTATATCTTGTCCCAATCGATTAACTATCTAGTCTTAAGTATTCTTTTGCGATGAGCAATCTCATCCCAAATAGACTAATTACCGCATCATAATTATCTTTTAGCGATAGTATTTCTTATTTCAAATATACTAACTACCTCATCGTAATTATCTTTTAGCGACGGTATATCTTGTCTCTAATGGACTAACTACCCCATCATAATTATCTTTTCGTGCTGGTATTTCTCATCCCAAATAGACTAACTACGTGGTCATATCACAACATAATAAATTTCATCAAATAAATATCAGATTGTAATTGAGAATCTTGATACAAAAACATGATATATGTAATTAGAGACCAAAAAACTTAGTTTACATATATGATATTAGTTTCAATATTTGTTTCACAAAAAAAGATAGTAACCATCCCGATCGAGCTAGAGTATCATATCAATTTTTTTATAAAATTTGAATACATTGCAAAAAAATAATCAAGTAACTCATGTTTCTACTATTTAATTAAGTCATCGACTTCCAATTAAAATTGCCAGCTTCCATCATAGGGCCAAAAAATAATCAAGTCCTTGACTTTTAGTTCCTACTGTTTCACCTAAATGAAGTAACTCCTGCAATAGTAAAGCAAAAATTTAGTACATCATTTCACCTTATATTCTCAACATAAATCAAGTGAATATATCAAAGTATCAAATTCAATTTTTAAACACTCAAGTGCAGAGATGAAGAAATAACCATTTGTTCAATGTAGATTGCAACAAAGAACTTTGATAGTTTCATTACTGTATCTATACCGAGGACGTGATAAAGCTTTTTCCTTTGTATATTTTCCAGTGGCTTCAAATCTTATTCTAAACAATATTCACTGTCCTATCAAATCTCAAGTAACTATTTTCTACTGACACTATCCTGCAAATATATTTTTCATGCATCACAGCTTAGTTACAACTAAACTGAATGCGTGAATAGTGAGGTTTTGAGATTGTAAAATTTAACCCAAAATGCTACAATTTATATACATTAACAATCTAAATAAATAATATAACATTCAAGAAAATATGACAAGATAATAGAGATGTTTTGTTTTAGTTTCAAAACTACAGCTAACAGGAAATAATTCAAAGAATAGAAGACTTCTAGGATGACAAAAAACCAACTGAAGTCGCTAAAAGTAATATTAATTGTGTAAGTTCAAAACTGAGAACTCTATCTACATTGAAAGTTCAAATATGAGAATTGTATCTACATTAAATGCATAAGATAGTCCCTCCCTCCCAAAATGAACCACCTACTTTAGCAAGCACAAATATTGATTTTAGAAATTCGAAATACAATATTGTATTTTAATTTGTAAAGAGAATAGGAACTAATGATTGGAATATCTGAAAATGCTAGGAGATCTAAAGATGTCAAAGTGAATCCAAAATAATATAAAATACAACTATTATTTATGTCAATTAACTTGCTGATAATTGTAAATATAATGTTGAAGGACAGACGTCAAGCAACAGCTTTGAAGGGCAGGATGTCAATCAACTACATTAAAGGACAGCTGTCAATCAACAGCTTTTAAACATCAATCCTGTTAACTAGAAGTTACATTTACAAAGTAATACAATGAAGAAAAAGGAAGGAAGAAAGCAGATCAGTCAAGAGAATACGGAATTTAAGAATAGAGCAGAAGATAAGTTCGAGCAACACAACTAGAAAGTCGTTCAGTAAAGTAAATTTGAGGCATTTGATTACTATTTACTCACCCAGCATTATGCATTAAATAAAGGGTAGCTCAAGCACGCAGCCTTAAGTCTATTGGTGAGATCTTGGAGCTTTGGACAATTTAGTAGCAATGACACTGCCTTCTCCTCATATTCCTTCATACTGCAAAATGTAAAGCAGACCAAATTCTTGACGATATAAAGATATCGGTCATAAAATACTTGTCCTTGACCCCAGAGCTCACTAGAGGGATTACACGGTATGTCAAGAACACATACCTGCTAACAATTATGTCATCCCCAAGTCTTATGGCCAAAAAATCGGATCCAGCAACTCTAGTAGCTATTTTTTCAGGGGAGAAGGGATATCTTTGGTAGACCATCCCAAAGAATATCTGTCCCTGTGGTATGTGTATTATACAGTGGCATACAAATGGAAAAATTAAACAAAATTTCAAACAACATGGAAATGAATGGAACTAGATTCTTGACATGACAAGATGATGAATGATGTCTTAATCTTCTTATGTGTCCAGGAAAAGATCAGCTAAGGAGTTGTGTCTTATATGCTCTTGTTTCGTTTCAATAGTTGTGAATATAATTTGGTCTAGTTGCAGGCCTTGTAAAACAAGATCTATATAAGCGAGGTGACTTAGCGAGAATTCTCATAAACCAACAAGTCACACAAGAGAAGATCAGAGAAATGCACAAAGTGGAAGAAAACATTTACATGCGCAGAGCCTCTTCTCCACTGCAGGTGGAAATCTGAGAAGCCAAAAAACACTATTTGGTACACGCTTAAGGATATTACACCTATAGAATACAAATTCAACAACTTCTATAGCAAGATCTTATGAAATTGACCAATTTAAATGACTCCTAGTAACTACCATGTCATGAAAATCTCGGGATCCATGTTAGAAAGATGATTAAAACATGCAAATAAGAATTTATCCTCAGGCTGACCATAATCAGAATGCTTCGGCTAACAGTACGGATATAGCACATCACAGTTTTTTGACAAAAAACAGCAAGAGACTCATCAGCAATGAACAATATTTAGAATAGTTCAGCATAGATACAAGAAAACTTACTTATAATCATTGAAAAAATAGCAATGAGGGAGATGCACAAGCTTCTCTGAGTAAAAATATGCATACTTCGTAGGCAAAACAAACTGCATGCAGGGAAATTACATACAAAAGAACTTGACAGAGACAAAGTTTAACAACAAATATAATAATGAAGGTATCACTAGCAAGCAAATTACCTCATCCATAATCAAATAATCAATGAAAGTTTCCCCCCGTGGTTCCTGGGAACCCCATGTACGAAACATGGATTGGAGTAGGCTGCATGGAAAATATCTCACTTCTCACCCCCTGCAACATATTGGTCGATAGTCTAACATGACTAATGTTAGATAAACAAAGTCATCGATAAAAATCTTTTTAGCATAGAAGGAAAATTGAAGCAAATGTATATTAAACAGCAAATTCAAAGATTGTAATGCACCATAGTATACAGAATATAAAGCAACAAATTTGCACCCCATGAGAACTTTACACAGGTTTGCAGTATAGTAAGGAAATTTTTTTATAATACTTATTTCTCTAAAATACAAACATAGAGACATGTTAATCAAATATTTATAGAGAGTAAGGCATAGAAGTTCCAAGCATAATTGTCTTTGGGTAGGCAAACAACAATACAATCAAAATATAAAGTAACTGAATTACGATTGATAAGGATAAAGTTCATCTAGTACCTTCATATAACCTTTAAGATCTATAAGAACTTCTATGTGATCCTCCTTAATCCTCCTTGTTGTCGCATCGAATGACAAGGATGATACATCAATAAAATGCTCTAACTCAGATTGGATGTGTATCCCCCATTCTGAACCGTCATTTAGACTTAAAGCATAGCAGAACATCTAAGAGAAGTACTTGCAGACTTTACACGAACAAGAACAAAAGCAAATTATGGTACCAAAGATCAAAGAAAAAAGGGAACAAATTATCCAAACCTCAACATTTTTCTGTCATGCATCCCAAAAACTGACCCCATCAGATGTGATACTGAGTGATCTCTAAAATCACTGCTCACATATCTAGATACATTAACAGATATTATCAGCAGGTAATATTCACCCAGCAGCACATAAATATTACTCCTTTTGTCCTAATTTATGTGATGGCATTTAAGAATAAAAGGAAGACTTTAGAAACTTGTGGACTAAACAAACCATAGAGAAGTTTATTGTTGAATTATTACTAGATATAAAGAAATATGTCATTTACTTTGTGGCTAACTAAAAGGGAAAGAATGTAATAAACTAAGATGGTGGTAGTATAGAGAAACTTACCCAACCCTCAGTCTGTATTTCCTGTCACCACCCTTTATTGGCAGTGGTGATGGATGGGTAAAAATAGAAAGTGAGTAGTGAGCCACTATCACAGAGAACTACTCGGCATACTTGTGACTGTACAAGCAAAAAAATTGTCAGTATCTCAACCTCACATCAATAAATTTTTATGATCAGTCTAATATAAAAGTCCTTACCTGATATCTAGAGAAAGCATTGGATCAAGAAGGTATCAAACTAAATATAATGATCAGTATTATAGTGATGAAAATATAGCCAACAAAGCGGGGGCGGATCTAGAGGCTCACCTACGAATTTAAATGAAACCAACAGCTTATGTCTCGAACTTAACTACGTATTAAGAAATCTATAAAATATCTATAAATATTTGATTGGGAACCGAGTTGTTAGGTCATTGTAGAAAATCCATCATGTAATGTTCTAATAATAGATGTAATACCTCAATCCCTCTTTAGAATTCCCTCAACTTCAATAAGCATCTCCTCTCAGTTATCCTAATCACAAACAATCTGCATATAGTGAAATTGAAATCAAAAAATTAACTACGTACTCAGATGTACTCACGCACAAGATACACTTGGCAATGGACTGGTAGGCAAGACTAGCAAAAATAAGAAAAATACTACCAAGAAATATAAAATTAGAACTAAGCAAAAAGCATGTCACATAAATTCTAAAAATCCTTGTCAAAAACCTAGCTCCGCCATTTATCCCCACCCCCAAATACCAGAAATCAAGAAGACAAGAAAAGCAAGAAATAATTAAAGGCCAATAACCTAACAAAAAAATTCAATCATCACAACTTTACAAAGAGATGAGAAATCATACCGATAATAGAAGATGCAATTAGAAATCAGAGAGATTTAGCCGATGATTTGAGCGTTGAAAGAGAAACTTTGATCGATAGTAATTTGAAGCAACAATTCTCTCAGGCGTGATATATTTTTGGAGAATAGAGAGAGTTTTTTACTTTTTATCGTGTAAAGTTTGATTAGAATTACTTTTATTAAAATTTTTGTTATAATAATTTTTTGGTACTTCTCTTTAAATTATTATTAGGGACCAGTTAATAATATTTTAGGACCAAATTTTATACCTTCCTAAAAAAATGCACAATTAAGGACCAAAATTTAATATCATCCTAATAAGTATACTTTTAGAGACCAAATAATTGTCTCATCCCTGAATGTTGGTCTTAAATAGACCTTTTTCTTATAGTGATAACTGATGACTGAGATTGGCTTAATTGTAGAAAAGGTGAATAAGGTGGGAGCATGAGAAAAATCTTCTACATATGATGAGTCTAACTATGAAGAAGAAGCTAAGTACATAGATAAATAGATGACGAGTTGCTAGGGAAAGGTCCAAGGTTATAATCAGGACAATTAGAACTCGAACTAAGGGAATCGAGGTCAGAATCACTATAAAAATATGTACAGGGACAAGAGTAGAATGTGTTATGGTGACTGGACAAGAAAGGATGATTGTAAAGAGAAGAGTGCTTTATATGTTCTTCTAGGGAACTATGATATTGACTATAGAGATTAAGGCTATGAAACCCCATATTTTTTACCCAAAAAAAATTGGAGTTTTGAAATAACTACCCTGCCTATAACTCTCCCTATGGGTCGTAGGGTGTCTGGAAGAGTCATAGGACCCACCTTTAAGGTTTCTAACTTGGTGATGACTTGGGGTCACGAGTGATAATGACACCATACGGGTTGTAAGGTGGAAATCATAGGGTGTATAGTGTATGCCATAATAGTTTGTGTCCTGATTACGAGTGAAGCATACGAGTCATAATATCTGGCTATAATTCATATGGTAGAACTTATAACCAGACCAGTGTGGGTGCCTATGGATATTGTCCGACCTACGACTAGATCTCATGAGTCATTGGATGACTCTAAGAGTCGTAAGGTCACCTATAATGACTGGGGATGATTTTATACTCTATTTAAGAGGGCACTTTGGTCATTTCCCTTACTCCCTAATTAAAACTCACATCCATTAAACCATTGGGTATTTATTTCTATCTCTTAAGAAAATCAAAACACATTCTCTCTTCTATCAAATTCTCTCAAGTAAGAGTATTAGGATTTCTAAGAGGTGGGTTAATCAAAACTTTCTAGGGCAAATTTTCTCCATAATTCTTGATATATCAAGCATATGACTCTACGCTTAAACTTGTTTTACTTAAAGCACAAAATTGTATGGTTTTTTATGTATATTTGAGCATGGGTCTTGATATAGGCTGGGATTTTGGCATGGTTGATTCTCAAATTGATTTTCCATGATTTATCATGCATTTTTCATTCTTTATTAATGAATTTGAACTTGTAGGGTGCATGGGTATGGTGAATAAACTAAAGGGTCATGGTTTTCTCAAATTTAATAATTTTTGTTTGACATATGGTTTTGGAAATTGTGATCCCTCTACCCCAATATGGAAGTAATGTTGAATATGGATTTGTCACGTGGTTTTAACTTGCTCACTTATACTAACACATTGGCATAAAAGGCTAAATAACTATGGATTGATTTTATTAAACCTTAAGGTTGTCAAAGTAGGGGTATAAATGATTGAGTGGTTTGAGTTCCTCTTATTATATGATTAGGAGGCTCAAGTTCCCCATATTACCTATTTTGGTTCTTATGTCACCTTGATATATGCTAGGATGTTGTGCGTATGATTATCCTCTGGTTCGTATGGCTAAATAGACTAAGGCCCTTCCAGCTGGGGGAGAGCTGGGCCCATATAGCTCTTGGGTGTCTTGTTATGACAGTAATACTAAACAACACAGGCTAAGGTTTTAAAGGTTATGTTAATCTTTGTTTTGTACCCCAGCATTTGATATATATTTATGTATTTGAATATGGTTATTTGTATTTGATTTTGACTAGTTTTTAATTGTTGATCATTACATTATTTGATTCCCTTATCCCTGAGTTACATACTAGCATATAACTCGCTAACCATCTCCAGATGTTGTATCCCCATGCAATGCTAAATCTATAAATACTTTTACTTTTCCTATGTTGTGACTAGGTAATCATGGGATAGCTCATAAGTCATAATAAATAGATGCACTTACATACTTTGGATGACCCCATTTCATGTTTTGGGTTTTTTATGTTATTAACTCTTTTCTTGGGACTTATTTTTGGCTATTATTGGGGGTGTGTCCTAACTTTTTATAGGTATTTGATTATTAGAGGCTTTATGGATATTACTTTAGATTCCATTGAGATCATCCTTTTCTATATTGATATATATTCAGGACTCAGCCACTATTAGTGTATTATATTTTATTTGGCTAGGGAAAGGGGGTGGTTCCCAGTCCTCAGCGGACTTGGGATACTAGTAATGGCTAAGCCCTAGTTTAAGTCATAATAAAGTTGGTATAGAGCATAGGTTGATGGTCAATAGGTTTTCCTCAAAGTCATGTCATGTAGAGTCTTTTTTATGGGTGTGTAGTGCACCACACTTATATAGGAGAGGCTATAAGGCATTTAGGAATATCTTTCTTTCTTGTGATCTAATTGTGGTCCATAGAGTCTAGGAATTTGACATTTCCTCTAATTTCTATTTGTTTGCTTTTCAGATCATGCCTCTCAAAAGATCTGATGTTCGTGGAAATTCCTCTGTCCCACTTAAGAAAGATATGGATGGGGCTCGTCCTACTTATATTTTCAGACTCGATTTAGGAATGCTACTTTTGACTTCCCCCATGGGGTTCCACTAGTCTCTAATGATCATTCTCTTACTGGTGATATTTTTGTTTAGTCGCCTCAATGAGATGTTACTATTTCTGAGTTATGTCGCTATAATTATTTCTTAACTTAGTTTGTGACATCTCAGTCATGTCAGTCAAGTTCTGCTGGTGCTTTTGTGAGTTCTTCTAAGGCCACTAGAGTTTTCCCGTTTATGAGGTTGAATCCTCTAGTTTTTACTGGAACTATGGTTGAGGACGATCCTCAAGGATTCATAGATGAAATATAAATGATTTTTTGAGTGATGCATGTCAATGATGTGGAGGGTGTGGAGTTTGCTACTTATCAGATGAAGGATGTAATGTACTAGTGGAATGAAGAGTGGGAGCATCTTAGGGATTATGATGCTGAGTCAACCTTGTGGGATGACTTTTCAAGTTCTTTTCTTTATTGCTTCTTTTCTCAGGAGCTAAGTGAGGCAAAAGTGGAAGATTTTGTGAATTTCAAACAAGGCAAGATGACAGTGAAAGAGTATGCCTTGATATTTCATCAATTGTCTCGTTATGCTCCTGATTTGGTGTCTAGCATGAGGGCTAGAATAAAGAAATTTTCTTTTTGGTTTTAAGGTGATTTGGTTTTGTAGAGCAAGGTTGACTTTTTGAACACAGATATGGATAAATTTTGACTTGTAGTGTATATGCAATAAGTCGAAGAGGAAAAATAAAAAGCAAGCAAAGATGGTGGAGAGGTAGAGTAAGAATTTATAGTATTTGGATCAGGGTAAAGTTAGCAGCAGAGTGATAAAGATGGTGGAAAATGGTCTATGAAAAAGTGGGGCAATTCTATTTATTATTCAACGACTAGTACTCTTTATCCAAAATCATTTGGTGATAGTTATTTCTTGAGTATTGATGGTCCTAGGTCATAGGGTACCTAATCTCAGGCCAGCGAGGCATAGTCAGCTCCATAATATCCTCCTTGTTAATTTTGTTGTCAATTATATCATGGTTAATTTGAGAACCGGAGGAATCAGTGTTATAAATTTGGTTAGATTTTTCACATACAACAATATTTTCCTTCTAAGGTTGCCACTAGGACTAAAATGATTTTCACTTCTACTTCATCAGCTTCAATAATAAACGGTGATACTTTTGGCTCTGACACTTACTGGAATCATCTCTATGCTCTTACCACCCACTAAGAGTTTGAGGCATCTCCTGAAGTCTTCACTGGTATGTTAAAACTCTTCTCTCATGATATTTATTTATTGCTTGATTAGGGTTCTACCCTTTCCTATGTGACCCCATGTGTGGCTGTTCATTTTAGTTTCAGTCCTGAGTATATTTCACACCCTTTTTTTGTTTCTACCCCGGTGGATGATTTTCTGGTTACTAAAAAAGTCTATAGGGGTTACGTGGTATTTATCTATAGTAGAGAGACCTTTGTAGACCTGATAGAGGAAGGGAGTTCCCTAGTGCTAAAGGGAAGGTTCATTTCCTATCTTAGAGTCCAAAAATTATTTTCCAAGAGTGTCTCTATCAGTTGGTCTAGGTTAAAGATTCTAATTCGAAGGGTCCTTCCTTGCAATAATTTTCATGGTTTGTGAATTTCCTAAGG
This sequence comes from Capsicum baccatum var. pendulum, assembly GCA_030864225.1. NCBI lineage: Eukaryota > Viridiplantae > Streptophyta > Magnoliopsida > Solanales > Solanaceae > Capsicum > Capsicum baccatum. The sequence goes on along the minus strand of CM061556.1, from coordinate 97,301,458 downwards.
TTTTCCCTGATGATCTTCATGGTGTCCCTCCCAAAAAGGAATTTTATTTTTAGATCCATCTTCTCGCAAACACTCATACAATCTTTATCTCTCCTTATATAATGGCTTCAACTGAGTTGAAGGAACTTAAGAAGAAGTTGAAAGATCTCCTTGATAAGGGTTTTATTTTCCGTAGTGTTTCTCTATGGGGCTCACCTATACTCTTTGTGCCTAATAATGATTAGTCCCTTGGAATGTGTATAGAATACCATCAACTGAATAAAGTGACTATGAAGAACAAGTATCCTCTCCCTAGGATTGATGATCTATTTGACCAGCTTCAGGGTGCCAAGTACTTTTCAAAGATTGATCTTCAGTTTGGTTATCATAAGTTGAAGATTAGGGAGGTTGATATCCCAAAGACTTCCTTTTGTACCCCGTAATGACACTTTGAGTTTTTGCTGATGTCATTTGGTTTGACTAATGCACCGGTAGCATTTATTGATCTTATGAATTAGATATTCCATCAGTTCTTGGATTTGTTTGAAATTGTATTTAATGATGATATTTTTGTCTATTCCAAGAGTGAGGCAGATCATGATGATGACCTCCATATTATATTGCAAACCTTGAAATGCCAATGGTTGTATGCAAAATTTTCTAAGTGCAAGTTCTGGTTGAATGTTGTTACTTTTTTGGGTCATGTTGTTTCTAGTAAGGGGATCATGGTAGATCCACAAAAAGTGATGGTGGTTAAGAAGTGTCCTAGACCTATGACTCCAACTGATATTTGTAATTTCTTGGATTTAGCCAATTATTATAGGAGGTTTGTGGAGAGCTTCTAATCAATTACTGCTCCGTTGACTAAGTTGACTTAAAAAAAGGTGATGTTTTTGCGGTCTGATGCATGTGAGGGAAGTTTTGAGAAATTGAAGGATAAATTGACTTCTGCTCCTATTTTGACCCTGCCCGAGCATACTGATGGTTTCATTGTGTATTGTGATATGTCTCGTGTGGGACTGGGTTGTATGCGAATGCATCATGGCAAGGTGGTTGTGTATGCTTCTAGGCAGTTAAAGGTACCTTAAGATTTGGTGTCATTATTTGTATGGGGTTAATGTTGACATCTTCTTAGATCATAAGAGCTTGAAGTATGAGTTCATTCAAAAGTACTTGAATCTCACTCAAATATATATCTTGAGTTGCTCAAGGATTATGACATGAGTCTTCATTATCATCCCGGTAAAGCTAATGTGCATGTTGATACTCTTTGCAAGTTGTCTGTGGGAAGTTTAGCCCATGTGGATAAGGAGAAGCGAGGATTGGTGAGGGATATTCACTGGTTGGCTAGTGTTGGAATTCATCTTTTGAACTCTGAGGATGGTAGTATGGTTGTTCAAAAGATGGTCAAGTCATCTCTTGGTGTTGACGTAAAAGAGAAGTAGGCTTTGGATCCTATCCTGATGCAGATTAAGAATAATGTTGGTTAGCAGAAAGTGATGGCTTTTGAGATTGGTGGTGATGGTATCTTAAGATACCAAGGTAGATTGTTCATTCTGGATGTTGATGGGTTATGAGAACGAATCTTAGCCAAGGCTCATTCTAATACCCCAAGAACCTATCCCGAGATGTCACACGGTGCTTAAGGCCACACATGGCCTCAAGCTGACCCTCTAAGCCTGTCATCACTTTCAGATCTCACTATATCAAAAATCATTTTAAAAATAGGGAAGAATAATTATGTCATGAGCGTACTATGCTACGAAAAAATATTGTCCTGTACAAACAAAATACTGAAAGTTCTATACATACTGGTACTCTAGTCTGACAAAGCCTCTACTACAAAAGACTGAGGAGCCATTAGGACAGATCCCCAACTGACTCGCCTGAACTGAAAAGAAAAAACCATCTACTATCAAGGCCAAAAATCAGGGACATATGGCCTCAAACCATGAGGACCCACCAACTGTAAGAATGTAGATGGAGGTACTCAAATATCACTATCGTTGCTGAGACTGAACACCTGAACCTACATCACGAGAAAATGTAGAACATAGAAGAGTATGTGAATCAGTACTTGGGATTGTACTGAGTATGTGGGGGTGTATACAACACTTTTAAACAATATCATAAATGTAAAATAAAGTCTTGCATGCTGATAATAATGACTCTCTTCACTTGAATTTCCTAAAACGTAATTTCCACGAATCATTGATAATAACACATGCTTCACAAAATCTCATAAATCATCGGACTCAACTTAAATTCTTTAACTCATGACTTAGAGTGACTCGGTAACTCAAGAAACTTAGACTATTATGGACTTGGGAGTTTCTTATAACCGACATAAACCATGTGTGCCATATGGAGTCTAATGTTTTTCCCTCCTAAGGATGGAACCCCTCATTGGCGGGAGCGTTATACTCTTGCCAGGGAGTATAACCTCAAACTCTTCTTTGTGATCACAAACTCGGCACTTTGGCCATCAAATCTTAATCCTATGGTGGCATGTAGTTTTAGGGAAGTAGGATGCACTGAACCCACACTTCCCGCTCGGTGCTAAATACTCCTCCTGGACTTAGCTCAGAACGCATTAGAAAATCCACCTCAATCAACTCAAGGGTCTATCATAGAGACCAAAATCATAAATATATCTCGTTTGTAAATGATAAACAACTTGTGGATTCCTAACTCGACTCAATCTAAAAATATTCTTTCTCATCATCCAGTACACTTGCTTGTCAAATCATATCAAGTATCAAAAGCTTTAATAAAACATCATAGGACTCATTCTTGACTCTCAAGCTCAAATATTAATATATATTCAATAATCAACATCTCATGGAGAAGCTAAATTATGACTCTTATCATTTATCACTTTAGAAATCATCAATTCATAGTCGCAATATATGATTTATAGAATAAATTCTCAATTTGAGAATAAAACAATAAAATAGTCATGTCTATCAATCATGAATAGCTCAATTCTCACAAATCACGGATAAAGTAATTTGGGTGTAAAACCACTTGCACAATCATAAAATTCCAATAGTGAAAATCAATTCTTTGGGCACAAGAATGAAAGGATATTCTTGTTCAAGCCCCATATACCTTGATTATTATCCGGGATGAATAAACTTACTATAGACTTCTTTTCCCACTTCTTGACTTAGAGATCTTAATGTTCTTGACATGGAACTTTCAAATCTTGAACTAATTTGTAAAAAGCATGGCTTGATTTTGAGATGTTTAGACAAGAATTCGATTGAATTTTGGAGAGAAACCCTAGAATTTTAGAGGAGATGGAAGAGGAAATGAGGATTTTCTCCCTCACTCGTATATATATATAATGGTTAAGGACGGTGGAAAAGACCAAAATACCCTTGAGCAAATTCTAGAATTAGAGCTTGATTTTTGGCCCTGTCGCGACACGGCAGGATCACAATCCTTCACTGGGTTTGGACAATTGGGAAACTTCTCAGTGGAGCGACGCGGTGAAGTCGCATTAGCCATCATGGTCGTGACCTGGAAGGGCACCGCGACACGGTGGAATCGCGTTGGTGCACTATAATTTTAAAATTCTGATATTGAACCTTAGTGCGATGTGCCAATATCATGGAGGCTCACTGGAAAATGACAATTTCCATTTTGGTTGGCTCCATGACGCGCTAAAGTGCCAGGTGCCACACTATCTCACTAAAATGGCTCTAACTCTTCACTCGAGCGTTGGATTTGGGCAAATTTGGTATCAATGGAAAGATTATTCAACTCTATACATGGAAAAGAGTAGAAATTAGAGAAATATATCATGGTATAAACATCAATCACTTTGGAAGTCATCCATATTCACTTAAAAGGTGGATTTAGGCTTAAGAAATAATCGGGGTATTACACCCATAAGCTGACATTTATGGTTCATCTTGGTTTGATGAAGATGTACCATGACTTAAAGGTGATTTATTAGTAGAATAACATGAAGAGGGTTGTGGCCAATTTTATGGCCAAGTGTATGGTTTGTCATCAACTGAAGGTTGTTTACTTTAGATCTGATGGTATGACTCAAGAGATTGAGTTTCCCTTTTGGAAGTGGGAAGTGATTAATTTGGATTTCATTATCAATATCCTACCATCTCGTAGACAATTGTATTCAATTTGGGTCATCGGAGATAGGATGACTAAGTCAACTTATTTCATGCCCGTGAGTACCAACTTTTTTGTTGAGAATTATACAAAGTTTTTCATTCAAGAAATTATCAAGTTACATGGTGTGCCTATTTTGTGAGGTTTAGGGATTTAGGTAAACCATAACACTATTTTCTACCCTTAGATGAATGGACAATTGGAGAGAACTATTCAGAAATATGAGAATATGCTAAGGTCTTGTGTGATCCACTTTAGTGGTAGTTGGGTTGATCATTTGTCGCTTATAGAGTTTGCGTACAATAACAACTATTATTCCAGCATCTAGATGGCTCCGTCGAGGCTTTGTATGGTAGAGGTGTCGTTGTCCTATTGGATGGTTGAAAGCCAGTGAGTTTAGATTATTTGGTACTGACTTGGATCATCAGGACATGAAGAAGGTGAAGGTGATTAGGGATAGGCTTAAGACTTCCTAAAGTCTCTAATAGTCCTATGCATACGTGATGCAATGGGAGTTGGTATTCGATCTTGGTGATTGGGTGTTCTTGAAGGTGTCTCCTATGAATGGAATGATGAAATTTGGGGAAAAGAGGAAGCTCGATCCTCCTTGTGTAGGTCCATGTTTAGTTTGGAAAGAGTGGGTAGTGTTTTCTATGAATTGGATTTGCCTCCTAGTTTGGGTTCCGTTCACCTGATTTTTCATGTTTTAATGTTGAGGGAGTGCGTGATAGATCCTTCCTTGGTGGTTTCATTGGAAAGTGTTAGTGTTTCAAACTCCTTTTGTTATAAGGAAATCCCGGTTTAGATTTTGGATTGGAAAGTCCATCGGTTGTAGACAAAAGATGTGGCTTCGGTAAAGGTTCTTTGGAGGAATCATAAAGTTGAAAAAGCTACTTGGGAAGCTGAAGAAGACATAAATTCCAAATATCTATTCTTGTTCTCCATTCTAGATAATCATGCTTAAGGTATGTGTTAATCTTAACCTCTTTGTTTTCTGACCTTGTTAAAGGAAATTGTGATTTCCTTGTCATTTTTTTATCTATGCTAAAGGTAAGTATTGGTGTTTTTCTATGTTAAATCATTCTAAAGTATGCCTTGACCCATCATTTGAGGATGAATGTTCTTAAGGGATAGCGACAATGTAACAACCCAGATTTTTTAGCCATGGACAAATATAGGGATTTGAACTCACTATCCTGACTATGACTCTCCCTACGAGTCGTAGGGTTTATTGATGGGTCATAGGACACAAGTCGTTAGGTGGCCAGAGAGATTTTCTTGAGCTACTACCATAGTAATGACTTGGGATCACGAGTCTTAATGACTCCATACGAGTCATAAGGTGGAAATCGTAGGGTGTCCACTATATGCCATTATAGTTTATGTCCTGATTATGAGTGGAGCATATGACTCATAAAGTCTAGCTATGAGTTATATGTCACGACTTATAACCTGACCAATGTGGGTGCCCGTTGACACTGTCCAGCCTATGGCTGTATCTCATGAGTCATAGGGTAACCCTACGAGTCGTAAGGTCACTAGTAACGACTAGCGATGATTTTTAGCTTTATTTAAAGGGGCTCTTTGGTCATTTCCCTTACTCCCCAATTATAGGTCAATTCCCTTACTCCTCGATTAAACCCTCTATCCATAAAACAACTTTGTGGCTTAATTTTCATCTCTTAAGTACATTAAGACAAATCCTTTCTCCTTTCAAATTATCTCAAGTAAGAGCATTAGGGTTCCTAAGAGGTGGATCAATTGGAGCTTCCAAGAGCAAATTCTCTCCATAATTCTTGATATTTCAAGTATGTGACTCTACCCTTAAACTTTTTTTACTTAAAGCATGAAATTATATGGTTGCTTATGTGGATTTGAAATGCGTGTTGATATAGGTTGAGGATTTTGGCGTGGTTGATTCTCAAATTTATTTCCCATGATTTATCATGCATTGTTCGTGCTTTTTTAATGAATTTGAACTTTTAAAGTGCATGGGTACGATAATAAACTAAAGGGTCATGGTTTTTCCCAATTTAATAATCTTTGTTTGACATAGGGAAAAGTCATGTTTATCCCCCCTAAATTTGTCATGAAAACTTACTTTAGCCATTTAACCTGTAATTATTTACCCCCTAAACAACTTTCAAGATAATTATATTTCCCCCTTAAGGGATAACGTGGAAAAAAAATAAAGCGTGTTTTAATTAAAAAAATTAAAAAAAAACTAAATAAGTGGGCCCAATTTTAAATTTTTAGCCAATAATATTTCTTCATCCCCATACCGCACCACCCTCTCTAATTTTCTTCCTCACATCCCACCACTCTTCTCTTCTTTTTCTCCATTTTTCTTCACTACCATCATCAACCACCTCCAAAAAAATTACATCAAAAATATTTTTTTCATGTGGATTTCTATAATAAATTCAGTTTTTCATAAAAAAAAACATTAAAAAATTTAATCTATTCCATCACAATCAATGTTTCTCAATAACTAAACTAATTTTAAATTTATTGAATTCTTGTTTTGATGAACAAATTGAAAATACTCATAAGAAAAACACTAAAACATTCGTATTGAGATTGAATCAAAGAAGATTTGGAATACAATTATAATTTTTTGAAAATTCAATTTTAAATATTTGGATCAAAAATAAAAAAAAAGTTGAAGAAAAAAGAACGACGGAAGGGGGTGGGGGTAGGGGGAGGTAGTATTTGTAGATTATTAAGAAGAAGGTTTTTGGGTGGGGTGGGGGTGGGGGGAGGGGGCCTGAACAAGAAAGACGGGGGAAGGGGCAGTTAATAGGGGTGAAGAACAAAGATGGGGGAGGGGGTGGAGGGTTAGGGGAAAATGATTTTTTTTAATTTAAAAATATATGGAATAATTTTTAATTTTTTTAGGTGAATTCGACATGGAAATGATGTGGCACTGACTTGGGGGCGAGTGTATTACAGTCTTGATTGTGAGAGTGGAATTACATTTTTAGCGTGGCATATAATTCTTACGAAAGTTTTTTAGGGGCGTAAATAATTGTAGGTTAAGTTTAATGGTTAAAGTAAGTTTTCGTGACATGGTCTGGGGGGTAAACATGCCTTTTCCCATTGATTATGGCTTTGGAAATTGTATTCTCTCAACCTAAATGTGGAAGTAATGCTGAATATGGTTTTAACACATTGTTTTTGACTTGTTCACTTATACGAACACATTGGCATAAAAGGATAATTAACCAAAGATTTATTTTATTGAGCCTTGGGTTTTGTGGATTCCCCGTATGAATGAATAATTTAACCTAAGGGGCAATAAATTCCCCAATATGATGATTAATTATTGTAGTACGGTAATAAACTTGCAACTGTTATTGATATGACAATACCAATGGGATGTCTTAATGCATAATCAGTTTAATAAATGAGAATGTGTGTTAAATATTTTTTATGTGGCTTAAAAGAGGGTTGTGTAGTCGGGACATGAAAGTGGAGGTCTCGAGGGACCAACACTGGAAACCGTGGTTGCTAATGTGGGGGTATAAATGAACGGGTGGTTTGAATCCACCTTATTATATGATTGGGATTTTGGATCCCCCACTTTACATGACTTTGTGCTTAAGTCAGCTTGATATAAGATGGGTGGTTTGAGTCCCCCATAAGTCATATACACGTATGTTTAGCCTCTGGTTTGTGCGGCTACACGCACTAGGTCCCTTCCAACTGGGGAAAGCTTTGCCCATATAGCCTGTTAATGCCTTGTTATGATAGTTATGCTACACAACCCAAGCTAAGGTTATAAAGGTCATGCTAAGCCTTGTTCCTACCCCAGCATGTGATATATATATATGTTTTTACATATGGTTATGTGCACTGGATTTAGACTAGTTTTGACTTGTTGATCATGGCATTATTTTTTCCCTTTTTCCTGAGTTTCATGCTAGTACTTAATTCGCTAACCATCTTTAGACCTTGTAACCCCATGCGATGAAGGAACCAAAAACACTTCTACTCTTCATATGCAGTAACTAGATCACTTGGGATATCTTTTGAGGTAGATTAAAGTGGTAGACTTCCATACTTCGAAAGACCTCATTCATGTTTGGGGTTTCTTCATGTTATTGACTCTTTTCTTTGGACTTATTTTTGGCAAATGTCGAAGGCATGCCACAATTTTTTATCGATATTTGGCTATTAGAGCCTTTATGAATATTATTGTGGACTTAGCTATTAGTTATTTGTGATTGGATATGGGTTAATCATATATCATAGACTCGATTGAGATCAACATTTTCTATCTTGTTATATTTCAAAATTCATCCACTATTAGTGTATTATATTATGTTCGACTAGGAAAAGAGGGCAGTCCCTGTTCCTCAGCGGACATAGGATGCCCGTAATGGCTAGGCCCTATTTTGGGTTGTGATAAAGGAAGACATCGAGATTAAGTCAGAAAATATAATCGCATGCTACTAGAATTAAGTAGCTTGCAGTTTGGTCAGATGTTGGCTGCATTAAATCGGCTTCAATTAAGAACTCTTCCACGCCTTACGGTTCAGAATCCAAAGAATGACAGTTAATTCCTAGCTATCACCACTTGGAAATGTAAGATACCATTTATCCACATATGTCTATGGTTGGTAAGGAATAGAATAGTAAAATGGATGCTGATAATGTACTCAATGCTAAATTTGAGAAGTTGGTGAGTAATGGTGAGACGTTGAAGAAATCAAAGGGTGCAGAGAAATGAGTATATTAGGATAAATAAAAGGGTAAGGAGGTCGAACCTGTATTAAAACCTATTGTATGACCTCCCCTATATTTTCCTCAAAGGTTAAAGTAGAAGGCACAAGAAGGGAAATATCATAAATTTATATCGATGTTGAAGGAATTGTTTATGAATATCGCTAAAGAAATTGTCTATGGAAGCTTTAGAATAGATGTCTGACTATGGAAAATCTATGAACGATTTGGTGACAAAGAAGAGAATAGTTAGTTATGAGGATGTTGGTGGTTTGTGCTATTGTAGTGATTGCATCTCGATCTCTTGTGCAAAAGAAGGGTGACCCCGGTGCTTTCACAATTCCTAGTATGTTTGGGTCATCTAAATTTTCTAGGACATTGTCTGACGTGGGTGCGAGCATTAACTTGATGTCGTTGGCAATGTTCAAACAATTGGGCTTGAAACCTATCAAACCCACAATGATGTGATTATTGATGGCAGATCTGATTGTTAAGAATCCTGTGGACATATCATTGGATGTTTTGGTCAAGGAATACAACTTAATATTCTCGATCGACTTTGTTATATTTGATTGTGAGGTTGATTTAGAGATGAACATAATTTTGGGGATACCCTTTTAAGCCACAGGTAGAGTATTGGTATATGTGGAAAGAGGTAAGCTCAAGTTTAGGCGAAGTAATGTGGAAGTCAAATTCAACTTTTGTAAAACTATGAAGCAACCAATTGACATAAGGGTGGTGGAGGTAATAAACAGTGCTGATGAACCTAGAGGCCAACCATATTGATACCTTGATGAAATTTAAATAGCCAAGGGAGTTGAGTCGTTCTACAATGTTAAATCAAGTATTGTACATGAGGAAACCCATGGACTTGTTAGTGAAGTCTAGTACTCAACATAGCTATTTTGTTCTATGATGTTAAATCAATTACTTCTTAGAAGGAAAACCAAGGTTTTAGTGTTCACTTTCTTTTTGTTTTGTAGGGTAAAAGCATGGAGGAGCACCTAGAGAATTGTAAAAATTTCAAAATTTCAGACATGTCCAGTTAAGTTGACCTACGACACTACCTATAAGGTTGTAGGTCTAACCTACGATAGGTAAGTTGAGTCATGGGAATCAGAAGAAAAGATTGGGTCTCAGAATTTCAACCTACGACCCATACCTACGGCCCCATAAGTTGGATCATAGGAATCAGATCAAATAAAGTTGCAGGGACCTATCAATAAGACATAACTACGGGCGTATGAGTACTAACTACGGCTTATAAGTGGGGGCATTGGTAGGGTCAGATCATGTTGGGACCATTTTTTAAAAAAAATATAGCTTGGGCCTATGCGACCCGACTCAATTCCGCAAACCCTTGATTTAAAACCCTCAAAACGTTCAATTACAGAAGTCCCACTCAAATTAAAAATCTTTCTCTAACATTCTCAAGTTTTAAAGGAAAACTCTACTCTACATCACCCTACTTGTACGTATTACACATAGAGTTGAGGGAAAATCAATTGTTCATTTTCTTCTTCTACAATCTTCACTTGTAGTAAAGTGTTTAATAATCCAAAATTGATTAATAACATGATTTTGATTGAAATAACATGTGCATGAACCTATTAGTAAAATTTGAAGTTGATTTACTTGAATAACGTTTGAAATTTTGGTAGAAATTGAATTGAGACATATTATGCTGATTGAATCTTGTCTGAAAATTGAAACTTTATCTGTGTTTGATGGGAGTGTTGGGAAGAAATTGAAACACCCTCAAAGTAAACCTAAAAAACCTACCTATGATCATGTAAGAAGAATATACAATCCTATAGGTGACTATATAGGTGCCAAACTTGAAACCCTAAATATTCATAGGCTTTCTCTACTACCTATGAGGCTTTCTATGGCCTCTTAGGTACTACATATGGTCCATAGGTAGAGGTCATAGGTGGCATCTAAGTCAGGATCTAATTTTCTTCTTATATTCTACTCCATTATTATATTTTAATCACTAACAACTCTCTTTATAGGTACTATATCACCCAAGGCTACATTAAAGAAAGACATGTAGTCCAGAAAGAGAGATAAGTCTCCTGGATGGAGTGGATCCATGAAGGTGTTCCTCATTGACAGTGCGTCCTTGGCTCCATGATAGACTTGGGGCTAGACTCAAAGATAGACAACAACTTGGGTTACTATTTATCTGGGCTCTTACACCTCACCAGCACAAGTACCTCAGTCCAGCCCCCAGGTTCCCCACATCATGTTTTCATAAATGAACCTTAAATAAAGTCATCCATGACTTTACCACCACAGTCTTTAGTCTCTCCCCGTCTGGTGATGAAGAGAAAGAGTTTGGTTATATTTTAGGTCAGGAGGATCTAGCCTTCCCCCAGACTTAAGAAGGGTTAGATTTTGCATATGTTACAGGGTGCTGATAAAGTTACAGGTACTTAAGATGTTGCTACTTCAGCGTAGGGTACTCAGGATGCTTTTACTTCATCTTCAATTACTCAGGAGTCTACACATATCTCCAAGTCCCACTTGTGTAGGCCATTTTAAAATTGTATGTGGAGGGCATGCAGAGTATATATGATAGGAATAGTACTATCACTAAGTAGGGAGACTACAATGCAGTATTGTTGACGAGACTAGGATTGAGCTTGCTACTATAGTAGGAGCTCCAGACCTGCAGGCTACTTTTCATAGATATGGAATTTATTCGATCGACTAGCTGTCCAGATCTTACTCTCCAAGATTTTTTAGGAGTTTTGTGTTTCTTATCTAGTGTCTGTATATTTTTTATCACTCCAGCGGAGGGTAAAGGGCAAGACCATCCCCTACTGACTTATACATTAGTTAGAGGGGTTAGGGTTAATCTATCTGAGAAGACCATCCACAGATTCTTATTTGGGATAGAGTCCATGAGGACAACCGCCACAACAAAGTTTGACTATAGACTGAGTCTTATGAAGACTAGGTGCACAATGAAATATTTTGATCAAAGGGCGTAGAGTATATACTTGTCTATATTTGTAGTTGAAAAGATTATTGAGTTGGATACTGATGACCTTTGGTCAATGATAAGGGGGACATAAAGAAGTTTTTATTTTGCTTTACAGTAAAGTTTTGGTGGACTTTTATGAGGTACCATTTGAGTCCAACATCTATAGTGGATGTGCTCACATGTCTATGATATTGACTTTGCCTTGTGGATTCGAGATGACAGTCACGAAAGGGCATTCCACGAGTTCAGCACCCTTCTATTCTATTTTCTATTATATAGATTGTATGATTTCGTAGAAGTGTAGGCTATTTTAGAGGTTTCTCAAACGGTCGAGATGACATTAGGAACCTTTTCTAGTCATGCTCTACCATAACTTCTAGCAATGATCCACATGATTCCCTAAATAGGGGCGATCCCTCTTCTAATACCTAGACCATACAAAGTATGTCCCTACACCTTTTTGCTTGGTATTGTTAAGTATGCGCTGGGGAAAGTACATTAACTTTTAGTTGGGGCAGGGGTGTACCAACCACCCGGGGTTTTTATAATCATGTCTTTCTTCCCAGGATGTGATATCATAGTAGAGTGGCATGTTTAGGTATTTTGTTATGTTGTTAAATATGTTATGTGTTGCTTTTGTTTAATTAAGAGAAAAATAAGGAACCTAAGTGTAGTCGATATATTCTACTTCTGTTCTTATGTGTTTGAAAAATCTTATAAAAATATGATGCACATCTTAAATTTTTATGCATTGTCTATTATGAATATATGTGCGACCATTGTTGAATCTTGTTATGGAATTAGTGTTTAGGACAAAATAACCATATCTTAGCCTTGCATGAACCTAATAGGTAATTTGTGTGTGAGCTATTTACCAAGTTCACTTTGTGCATTTAATCCCAAACTTGCTCGATTAGTCTTGCCTAGGTTGTAAATAGTTGGTTGGGACATGATCATAGGCCGTATTTTAATAAGTCCACTCTTATCATAAATGACCAATCAAATGCTAATAAGTATCCCATGATGCGTAATTTTAGCCTAAGCAGACCTCTTTTCTTATTTTAATCTTTTTACCTTCTCTTTTAAATACAATAAACCTATTTTGGCCTTGGCCTTGGTCCCTTCTTAGACACTGTATACAACAACTCAAACAAATTTCTTAAGTTGAGGTGTCTATCATAGGGATGCATAGTTAAAATTGGGTATTAAGAATGGTGTTGAATAAAAGTAAGAGAAAGTAGGGTTGGGCATGGTATAAAGGAGTGAAGTAACAAAGGGAAAAAAGAAAAGTATAAATACAAAGAAAGAAGGAAAACCACACCCAATAGGAATAAGAGAGAAAGGATCAAAAGTGACAAAAACCACACCCAATAGGAATAAGAGAGAAAGGAGCAAAAGTGACAAATAAAGGAAGCATGGTTAAGTAGTACAACCAATAATGTAAGCATAGTGTCGAGGATGGCAAGTCACTATTTCCTATATATACCATGCCTTTTCCCAAGCCTATATTACCAGCCTAGAAAAGTCCTACAGTGATCCCAGTCCAACTATCCAAAAAATTAAAGTATAGAAAATAAGGGAAATACTATGGTGTTTTATATAGATTTTGAAACTTCTTTTGAGAGCGTTAGTGTTTTAATGTAGTTCCTTCATTGGCATGCATTATGATACTGTGAGATTTGCGACTTTCTTATTGTGATGGTAATGGATTGTATTTTTAACTACTTAATTGCTTGGGTAGTGTAGATTGTGTATATGCTTAGTTGTTTGATGCTAATGTAATTCCACTTGATTCCTTTGTGTTATATTATTGTTCTACATGGATCCAGACAGTGGTTTTGAAAGACGTGAATAGGAGGGGGTATGAAATTTGAGTTAATTTTAGTTGCCTATTGTAGGTGCCTTAGGTTTCTTTTAGTTAAGCATCGTATTGTTCTATTATGTGTTAGTTTCCTGAGGACATACAAATGTTCTAAGTTGAGGGTGTTGATGTGACATGGTTTCATGGAACCTTCAATTCTTAAAATAATGAAATTATACATGTACTTAGGTATTTTTGTCAGATGTGATGTGTTTTGTGTTAATTTTGTAGGAAGATGGAGTTCGAAGCAGAGAAGGAGAAAAATGGATGAAGAGATGTTGAGGAGGCTACCTATGGTCCCGTAGATTGGCTGCATATATTGAGTTCCTTAATGTTCTAAAAGTTGATGTTTTCTATGATTTCTATATTGACTACCTATAGGTATAGGTACTAACTACGGTCCATAGGTTACCCTCATAGGTAGGTGTTCTTTAAGTTGAAGACTCCTCTGATTCCCACGAACATACTTACGTCTCGATAATGCTACCTACACCCATAAGTGAGGTCATAGGGTGGTGCTGACTCTGATTTCCTACTTTGTTAGGATAGGTTTTCTGATGTATCAATAAATGACCATTGGATATTTCAATATTATATTTATGCATTTTATACACTTTTTCTATTGTGTTTAGTTCTGAGATAGATTATTTATCTTGGAATCACTGTTATTGGTTTTAGGGTTTGATATTAATTTGAGATCTTGGTTTTCATTCTTATTTTTTGTGAGATCATGCTATACATTCATCTATGAATTCTATGTGTTTTTTTATAATCATGTATTGGATAGGTTTTCTAATGTATCAATAAATACCCATTGGATATTTCAATATTATTTTTATGCATTTTATACACTTTTCCTATTGTATTGAGTTCTGAGATAGATTATTTATCTTGTAATCATTGTTATTGCTTTTAGGGTTTGATATTAATTTGAGATTTTGGTTTTCATTCTTATTTTTTGTGGGATCATTCATATACTTTCATCTATGAATTCTATATGTTTTTTATAATCATGAGCAACTAAAACCCATAACTAGGATTGTGGGAACCCTGATGGATTAACAAAGCAGAGGAAGTGCAAAGTCATTCTAAATTAGTGTTCTTGTATGTTTTGGTATTTCTTTTGTATTGATTGCTTTCTTGACAGTTGCAAATGTTAGGAACTCACCTATTTTTTATACATACACAAGAGAGCGGTAGCAATTAGGAAAAAGAAATCACAGCAGTAATTTGCTACCAACCTTCATCTTATTAACTTAAGACCAAGAGGAGATAATTAATTTTAGATCTAGAACAAAGGTTAGCAATGTGACACGCTAAGCTTGAGAGAATATGCGTGAAATTCATCCAAACCAAAGCCGAGAGATGGTTAGGTGATACATAACTTGTAATATTTTGCATGCAATGTATCAATATAGTCTAACGAGCACGATTAGTCTGTGGAGTTATGAAGTGATAACGCTCAATCCTCAGCTCTCGTAATAGTGTAAAGCGGTCGTAGTCAAATATAGAACCCAACTGGGTTAGGTATCGATCCCACAGGGAATAGCTTGGTCAACAAGTAAGCAAAGATTACTAGACTTTTGGTGCAAGTCTCGTAAAAAGGGGGGATTTTATCGTGCAAAATAATGTAAACAAAGTAATAAAGTAAAAACGGAAAATAGAAGAGTAAAAACGGTTTGCTTGATAGGTTGTTGAACAATGAGAATTGAGAAGTTGGGGTTATGTCCACCTTATGAGTTGTACGTCTCTATTGGCTATGAGTTATGCGGAATTCAGACATGCATGTGCTTATAGAGAATTATATTCGATGGTTAATCCAAGCGTCTTTCGACCTCAACAAGGACTATTTCACTTTAACTCTTTCGAGCTTAAAGCGTATCTAACGGTACAAATTCTCCAAGAGATTAATCCAGTTACTGCACTAACTTTTTAATAGGGGATGGGACCCTATTACCTTGACATTATCTCTTTTCCAGACATATAACTTTTCTTTCGAACAAGTTAATGCTATACTGGCGTTATTCTATGCGTCCGCAGCCACAAGAATTTGCATTAAGATGAAGAGAATAATGATATAAGCAACACACGTGTCACGAATTCACAAACTCATAGCAATAGATAGTATCTCATAAGGCTTCCATAACCCCAAAAGAGAAGTTTAGCTATTCATGAGTGTGAAAGAAATCTCAATAGACATTATCATTATAAAAATCTCACGTGAATTCCTTGCAAATAACGTTTCTCTTGTTGTAAAAATTAAAAGTCGAATAGATGAAAAATAATGTCAACAATGAATTTAAGAAGCAAAGGAGAGAGATCGAATAGGGGGATTAGGGATGATGGTGGCGGAAATTTGGTTGATGGATGGGTGGATGGTGGATGGATGAATGCGTGAATTGTGAGGAATGAATTAAAATCTCTAGCAAAATAGGATATTTATAACACCCATATCCTATTCCTACTAAGCTATTGCATTACTTAACCCAATCCTACTAGGTTAATGTATCATTATCCTAATCCTACTAAGTTACTGCTAGTCCCCAAAGTCTTCAGAATTGTTGTTTTTGCCCGGGAAAGATTTTCCATACGCCACTTTTGGTCCTTGGCGTGTAAGATTTCCCTTCCTTCTTTCGTGAAGCTTCCTTTGGCGGCAAGTTATCCATAAAATGTGAATTCTGCATCATTTATACCTGCAAACTTGCTAATCATGTTCGTTAGCTCACTTACAGGAAAAAGGACTAAAAGTGCATGAATTATATAATTTGTTCTCAAAACTTGGCTAAAATATGGGAAAAATATAGCACTATAGGCGTGTAAATTTGCCTATCATCAACACCCCACACTTAAAGCTTTGTTTGTCCTCGAACAAACTATCATGTCCATCTAAACATCTACTTGGGATTTCACAGTAACAACCCAAAATATTCATCAAGACAAGCACGTCAATCATTAACAAAGAGTAGTTTTCTGATCATTAGTAGAAACAATTTAACCTATAACATAGACTCGTGATGGTGGTCAACTCATATTCAAAAGTCAAGGCACAAAGAATCATACACAACTATCCAAAACTCATCAACCATGTGTGTCTCACCATATATTACCCATAATCACTCACAAGTATTGTATATATTTCGAACATGGGTATAGGATTATCTTTGCTCTCACTCTCACAAAGAATTCATATGTTGCAACTGATGACCATAGGCTTGCCCTTAGTGTAATGCTCCACTAAATATCAGAATGCCAAGCTTAGGATCAAATAGGTCTTTTACAGATTGTAATGTAGGCTAAGGGACGGGTAGGACTATTTTGGCCAGAAAGAGTGACTATGTTCCTAAGCGCTTTAATACATCACATTATATCATTAACACTTTTCTTTCAAACAACCTTTCTACTTTCTTTTATTCTACCACCCCTTTTCTCCTCTTTTGTTTTTCAATTTTGAACATAACTAACTTTTCAGTTTTATTTTTTCTTTCCTTTTTCTTTTCATAACATACCTCTTATGATAGCACTTCTTTTTCATAACAAATTCAAGCACCAATACATTCTAAGGCATCATACTCATCCAATTTCCTCTTATTTTGTCACATGACTCTTTCAATTTAAAGCACTTAGTAATTTGGATCAAATTATGTTCTTGAAAAAAATAGATTAGGCTTACATATGAGGTTGTCAAACAAAATAGGCTAAAAGCTCAAAGGGGTTAACTAGGATAATGTCCATGGGTAGGTAAAAAGAAGGTAAACAATCATAGGTTGCCAAAGAAATGCCTAAATCATCTCCTAGACTTGCACTCCTTATTTTCGCTTTACATACATACCAGGCAAGTTCTAGCATCAGCCACAAACACAGAATATACTATATCCTCACACACACAAGGCACATGGTCGACTTTATTGGGAGTAGCATAGACTCTTGTCCCAACAGATGAAGGAATTGGACCACACAATATCACATAGTGAGTCACAATTAAAGACTAAACGTCTCAATAGTAATGATTTTATCACAGACTCTTGTCACAATACCATGCTGCCTATCAGAACAATTTCATGCAAAGTTAAAAATTTAAATAAAAAAAAATTTTAACTACTACTAAAAATAACAAAAATAAATAAGCAAATGCAGATAAAGAAGTATAGCATGCAAGCACCAGCACCCCACACTTAGACGGGACACACTGCCCTCAGTGGAAAATAAATAAGAAGAACCTGGTTAGTCAGACTCATCCTCTATGTCTGGGGTCATACCCCCTTCATCGGAATCATCATCAGAGTCGTCATCCTCAGAAGTTCCTCATAAGTACCCCACTTGTTTCCAAGAGTGCGTCGAGGTATTTGCAGCACGGAGGATTCATCTTGCTCTTTTCTTCCTCTTTTCTGGCCTCTTTGTGAAGTGGTTGTTTTTCTTGTCTTTTGGTGCCATTGTACCTGAGATCTCAATAGAGTCATGTTAGCTTCATCTCGGAAGATTCAATCAATAGACAGACAATAGTGGCACCACCCCACACTTAATTTGTTGACACAAACTAATTAAGTGAACGATGTCGATTACTCAGACTTCATCGATATACGTTTATGTGATATGTTCCAACCATATAATCAGTGCAGTCATACTTTATGAAATCTTGGCAATACTTTCATGTTTGATATATCAAGACTACTACATAAAGATTGAATCAAGGTATAGCATCTAGAAGTACTCACAACCTCATATGTTGGTAGTCAACCATAATTCTTATCTTGGTGAACAAGTCGTTCCAACATGTAAGATTTCTATTGATAAGATTATGCAATTTTCTTGACCTTGTCAATTCCGCAAAAGTATGGCAGTGCATCAAAATCAAATTCAAGTTGGAAACAAGTTAAGATCATCCTTACGTATTCGTTTACTCACTTAGTTATGTCACAACAATTCAATCATCTTCAAATCACCAATACTACTTCAAGATTTAGTAATTCATAATATGCGTAGCAGTGTAGTACTTACGGAATATAAATGAAGAACAAAGTAGTACTTACTTGATTGATGCCTTTGGATGATGTTCTTGTGAAGAAAAAGGAAAAATTTTGAGAGGATTTGGAGGCTATAGGCGGCGCATAATCTAGGTTTCCAATGTGTTTTTGGTTCAAGACTAAGTCTCATATTTATAGGAAAAGGTTGGGTTGGGTTTTGACCCATTTACAATCGGATTTGGAGACAAAAAGTGACCATAGGCGGCGCCTTTAGATTTTCCTATGCTTGGCATAGGCGGCGCCTTTTGCAAAGCATTGTCTAGCATAGGCGGCGCCTATGCCATGGCATTCCTAGGCATAGGCGGCGCCTATGCCATGGCATTCCTAGGCATAGGCGGTGGCTTTAGCATGGCATATGAGATTCAGAGACAAAAGGCATTAGCATAGGCGGCGCCTATGCTATGGCATACTTGGGCATGGGCGGCGCCTATGCTATGGCACACTAGATTCCGAGACCTTAGGCCATAGTATAGGCCTTGCCTTGTTCGTGGCCTAGTTTTACCTAGGCCGAGCCTTGTTCGATGCCTATATTTTCATGAGCAATGCTCAATCCATAGACTTTTGCTTCTTCATTCCTAACTTACCACCTTCAACATGCCATACGTCCAAATCAAAATGTGAAACCGACCTTCTCGTTTTACACCTCTTTGCACCTACAATTACTCAAAAACAACAAAGACGGTTAGAACGATGGGTTGCCTCCCATCAAGCGCCTTAGTTTTGGTCGTGGCTCAACAAAATCCTAAGAAAACAAAAACAACAAAAACAATTAAAAACGATGGGTTGCCTCCCACCAAGCACTTGATTTATTGTCGCGGCACGACATAGCTATCTCGATTACTTAGTCTTCATCGAGATAGATGGGGCATCATTTTCTGAATGGATTCAGATGACAATGAGGCTTACCTGTAGGCATGCAATCTTCTTCTAGATGACTCTTGTGTATACATATCCCAGGAGGGATACCAATTATATCATCAATCTTCCTACCCATAGCTCTCTTGTACCTCATCAGAGCAGAGATGAGAGCCTCTACATGCTATTCACTTAAATCATCCGCAACACTCTCCGGAAGTGTATTTCCATATCCCAAGAATGTATACCTTAGGTAATTGGGGAGATCTTTCGATTCTAGCTTTGGTGGCTCTACAATGGAAGTCTTAGCTGTTTGTGAAGGTTGATTTGTAAGATCAAGATCTAACTTCTTAGGAGTATTAGAATAGGACCCTATTTCTGTTAGAGCACACATAGTTTCTTCATAATCTTCATCATCCTCATGCTCAACATTCAGCAGTGCAGTAGACAATGGCTCAACAGTAAGCTGTTTCTTTACAGATAATGCTTTCTTATCCTCATAAGCTACGATGAACACATCCATATTGCTGGGTTGCTTCATTGCTTTGCATATATCAAAGCGGACCACTTCGTCATTCAACCGAAACAAAAGCTCATTAGCTCTCATGTCAATAAGCACACTTCCAGTTGCGAGGAAAGGACGTCCCAAGATTATGGGAACTTCAGAATCCACCTCACAATCTAGAATAACGAAATCTGTAGGAAAGATGAATGAAGAAACCTTCACCAACACATCATTCAAGATACCCACAGGTCGTTTTACCGACCTATCAGCCATCACAAGCCTCATATTGGTTTGTGTCGGATCGCCTAACCCCAACTTCCTGTAGATGGATAGTGGCATCAAATTGATGCTTGCTCCCAAATCGCACAATGCCTTAGCAAAATTCATAGATCCAATCGTGCACGGAATAGTGAAAGCACCGGGGTCAGCCTTTTTCTGAACTAGTGATCGGGTAGCGATTGCACTGCAGTGATGAATAGTATCCTTCAACTCATAGCTTGCTGCTCGCTTCTTTGTCAAAATATCCTTCATAAATTTCGCATACCCAGGCATTTGTTCTAGTGCCTCTACCAACGGAACATTAATGGTCAGCTGCTGTAACATATTCATGAATTTGCTGAACTTTGTATCATCAGCAAACTTCTTTAATCTTTGAGGAAAAGGTGGTGGTGGATAAGGAATTGTTTTCTCCACGGCTTTCTTCTCCTCTTACTTCGGAATTTTGGTCTTTTCAGGCTGCAAACCACTAGGGGTGACATCATGGACGTCTTGTTCATTGTCTATGGCGTCCTCATCTTCTTTATTTTTGGCCACTTGCTTGATTTGGGATGAATTTTCCAGCACCTTACCACTCCTGGTAGTAATAGCCATGCATGATCCATCGTTCCTTGGATTTTGCACAGTGTTGCTAGGTAAAGTGCCAGCCTTTCTTTGATTGAGTGCTGCTGAAAGTTGGCTCAATTGCTGCTCTATTTGTTTTATTGAAGTAGAATGTGAGTCAACCAATTGCTTCATCGAGGACAAATCATGTATTACCTCCATTACTCCTGCGCTGGTTGCCTCCACTCCTTTCAACAGTTTAGCCATCATATCTTCCATATTTCCAGAACCAGATGCAGCGGCGTCACGTCTTTCTGGGGGAACATACAGACCATTCTTTTCATTTTTGTCCTTCCAACTACCTTGATCACGGTCCTTGATTCCAAATCTATCATAATAGGTCCAACCTTGGTTTCCTTGGGCATTGCCTCGGAAACCCCCCTGATTGTTCAAGTAGTTGGCTTCTTCTTCCGAATCAGATTCATTTCTTCCTTTTGACGCAACAGCTTTGACTTTTTCGGTCTTCCCTAATAATAGATGCTTTGTAAGAAGATCCACTTGTGTTTTCATGTGCGTCATATCTTGGTCGCGTTCTTCTTCTCTTCTCCTTTGGTCTGCAATCATGCCAATAGATAAAGTGGGGCTTGCTACCTCAGAATCCGTGGTATGCCAAGCTCTACTTTGCTTCATCATCCGATCTAGCATATTTCTTGCCTGACCAAAGGTGAGGTCCATGAATGATCCTCCAGCCGCATTATCAACCACTGGTTTAGTTATTGAATTCAAGCCTCTGTATAGTATCTCCATTAGGTGGACATTGGTCATGTGATGGTTCGGGCACCTCATAAGCTTCGTCTTGAACCTCTCCCATATTTTATGAAGAGCTTCGGTTGGAAGCTGCCGAAAGTTGCTGATTTCATCTCTTAATTGTGCTCTTTTGGATGGCGGAAAGAATCTTTCTAGGAAAGCGTCTCTCAATTGCCTCCAATTTGTAATAAGGAGTTAGCCCATTCAACCATAGAGTTGCCTCCCCAGACAGAGACAATGGAAATAGGCGTAATCAAATTGCATTCTGACCAACGCCAGGATTGTCAAATGACTTGCATGTAAAAATAAAGTTGATGAGATACATATTCGGATCATCGCCTGCTAGTCCACCAAATAATCCCTTGAGTTGCAATAATTGAATCATGGCGCTTGTGATGTTGAACTTGGCTCCGGGTGACAATGGCGGAAGAATAATGGCTCCTGTGGCACCAGCTCCATCAAGCTCATCATAATCATCATCGAACGGTATTTGCACAGCTCGGCGTTCAGGCCTAAACCTAGGTTGATGATTTCTTCTCTACATGGGTGCCGCCATCTCAACAGTATGCCGTGGGTTTAGTAGCTCCTCATCGCCTAGGTCCTCATCATCAGGATTTGTTGCCCGACCTGGATTATCAACATTCTGTTGATGCACTTGAGCAGCCATCCTTTCAATTTCACGTTGTGCATCCATTGATGCACTGAACAAACCTGAATAAATCAAAAACAACAACTAAAAGTAAAAGTACGAGAATCTTTGACCAAAGGGTCTAGTAATTATCACAAACTTAATTGACACTTGTATTCCCCGGCAACGGCGCCAATTTTTGATAACGCTCAATCTACAGCTCACGTAAGAGTGTAAAGCGGTCGTAGTCAAATATTGAACCCAACTGGGTTGGGTATCGATCCCACAGGGAATAGCTTGGTCAACAAGTAAGCAAAGATTACTAGACTTTTGGTGCAAGTCTCGTAAAAAGGAGGGATTTTATCGTCAAAAATAATGTAAACAAAGTAATAAAGTAAAAACGGAAAATAGAAGAGTAAAAACTATTTTCTTGATAGGTTGTTGAAAAATGAGAATTGAGAAGTTGGGGTTATGTCCACCTTATGAGTTGTACGTCTCTATTGGCTATGAGTTATGCGAAATTCAGACATGCATGTGCTTATAGAGAATTGTATTCGATGGTAAATCCAAGCGTCTTTCGACCTCAACAAGGACAATTTCACTTTAACTCTTTCGAGCTTAAAGCGTATCTAACGGTACAAATTCTCCAAGAGGTTAATCCAGTTATGGCACTAACTTTTTAATAGGATATGGGACCCTATTACCTTGACATTATCTCTTTTCCAGACATATAACTTTTCTTTCGAACAAGTTAATGCTATACTAGCGTTATTCTATGCGTCTGCAGCCACAAGAATTTGCATTAAGATGAAGAGAATAATGATATAAGCAACACACGTGTCATGAATTCACAAACTCATAGCAATAGATAGTATCTCATAAGGCTTCCATAACCCCAACAGAGAAGTTTAGCTATTCATGAGTGTGAAAGAAATCTCAATAGACATTATCATTATAAAAATCTCACGTGAATTCCTTGCAAATAGCATTTCTCTTGTTGTAAAAATTAAAAGTCGAATAGATGAAAAATAATGTCAACAATGAATTTAAGAAGAAAAGGAGAGAGATCAAATAGGGGGATTAGGGATGATGGTGGCGGAAATTTGGTTGATGGATGGGTGGATGGTGGATGGATGAATGGGTGAATTGTGAGTAATGAATTAAAATCTCTAGCAAAATAGGGTATTTATAACACCCATATCCTATTCCTACTAAGCTATTGCATTACTTAACCCAATCCTACTAGGTTAATGTATCATTATCCTAATCCTACTAAGTTACTGCTAGTCCCCAAAGTCTTCAGAATTGTTGTTTTTGCTCGGGACAGATTTTCCATGTGTCACTTTTGGTCCTTGGCGTGTAAGATTTCCCTTCCTTCTTTCGTGAAGCTTCCTTTGGCATCAAGTTATCTATAAAATGTGAATTCTGAATCATTTATACCTGGAAACTTGCTAATCATGTTCGTTAGCTCACTTACAGGAAAAAGGACTAAAAGTGCATGAATTATATAATTTGTTCTCAAAACTTGGCTAAAATATGGGCAAAATATAGCACTATGGGCGTGTAAATTCGCCTATCATCATGAAGACAGGGGAGCACAATCCTATTGATTGCCTTATATTAATAACAACCCTACTTTACCAAACATCATTACTATTACTAGTATTCTTAAAAACACCTATTTACTTTCTGCACTTTCAGCTACAATAGCAAGCTCGTGACAAACTTCTGTCCTATTTTCTGTAAGATCAACCCCAATTTGCTGGGTTCTATATATGACTAGTGGTATCTTTTTAATTTCTTGGATGTGTAATTTGGTTAACATGAATTACCATAGTATACACTATACCATGAGCTAAAATGGTAGAAATATCGCTAATTTTGACGGGCATCTCAAGGATGAGGTTCACCCTGGAGATATAAGTTGAACTAGTGTCATTCGTATATAACCAGAGGAAGGGAATGGAGTGTTTCATATTACTAGTGTGATGACTCCATTTCTACAAACAAAGGGATTATTTGGGGGTCAAGCCCATGAAGACGCCGACCTACATTTGAAAAATTCCATTAATGTGTGTCTTCCGTTTGATATCGCCCACATATCTCAAGAATCAATACTTGTATCTACTCCTATTTTTATTTATAGGAGAAGCAATCTTATGGTTGTGCGAGTTGGCTATGAGATTTATCACTTCATAGGGTGAATTAATTAAATCATTCTTGGATTGATTTTTTCCCTCCATCACGAATATTGCAACTAAGGGATGATATCATTATATTTTGCTAACTGACAGCGCACACGCAAGTGTAGGTGGTCTACCAAGTAATATGGTGTCCTAAAAAAAAGCTGAATATAGATTCCACAAGGACTTGTGTTGACAACTATCCAATTCTAGTTTAACAATTGAGATCAAGTAACCAAAATGATTATCGAATAATTGAAAACTAAAAATAAAATAAACAGTGCATAAAAATAAAAGTCTTGGGACAATCAGTGGATTAAAGCCCAGGATTAAAGCACTTTGAAAAATCATACTATGTTATCAAACTTCATTCGTTAAATCATTTATCTTGGTTTTTGATTCTTAGGGTTAATCGCACGGTTATGGTCTCCCGACATCTAACCATTTACCTAATTTGAACGTTACAACTATATCATTGAGTGGGGATGTAATAATTCAATTAAGTTCTTTAAACTATCATCCTACTTGTGAATCAAGTAAGGCATCTAAGTGCATCCCTCTCCTAGACACTAATTTGAATTCCTTATTTCATAAAATAATACAAATCATACTCTGTTTATTCCTATGTTCTATCACCCTATTCCCTCTCCCGAGTTCACTAAAGCTTACAATTAACGTATTCTAAGGGTAGCTAATCCTTAAAATAGTTAAAACTAGAATAAACAAACAACCAATAATGATAAGTAACTTAACAAACTTAATTCAAAATGAAAGTAGTCATGATCTTGGACTTAAACCCGCAAAAAGGGCGTTTAGCCACACCTAGTCATAATTGTAATAACAAGATTGTAATCAACAACTAAAGACATGAATGAACTAAATTAAAATAAAGAAAAAACTAAAAAGATGAAGTTATAGCAGCCCCTCAATCTCCAAAAACGTCCAAGAATCAATAAGAACGTGTATAAGGTCCTATTTATAGTAGAATAAATAGCCCATGCCTTGTTGAACAAGAATTCAATATTTTTGCCATCTCTGTAAACAGTGACGCGCCGTGTTTGCTATCGCATTAAAGGAGTGTTGCTTCATGTCTAACTCGAATTGTTTCAACTTTTTGGGTGAATTATGAATCTAGTAGTGTACCGAACTCTCCAAGATCCCTTTTCACGCTCCCTCACATGCACAATACATTTCAGATGTCCAAATTAGCATCAGGATGTATTTTGTGCTTCTGTGATCCATTCCAAGCCTTTTTGAGTTGTTTTCTCTTGATTTAAATCTTCTTAATCCTTAATATATCATCATATTCCATGTAAAAATCATCCTATAGAATTAACCACAATAATTGAGAGCTCTAAACAACACAACATCCAACACGGTGAACTAGAAACACGAGCTAAGCATAGGCTTCATTCACTTTGATCTCTAACTTATTGTTTTGACCCTTGTCTTGATCCTATTGACCCTTCAAAATTATAAACAAGTTGTTTAACATATTAATGCACTACAAGAAACTTAGGAACTCAGTAAACTCGTTAGAACAAAACACGATAGACAAGAAAAATACCTAACTCAAGCGAGTCACACTAGTTTTCTCGGTTGACTTTTAAATGATCAATTTGAATCAAAACTTGCGTGGAAACACCATTAAACATTGTAAACACATTCATGGACACTTGGATTAACATTTATCTCATTATCAACACATTAATTGCATGAATCATCCTCAAAACAAGGCTAAAATAGCAAGGCTAGAATGCTTAAATACACCTAACATCACCACCCCATACATAAAGCCTTGTTCATCCTCGAACAATTCTTGACTATAAGCATCACGAGCTGAAGACACTCCATATTTTACTATATTCAAGACACTCAAGCTAGTACTACAATAACTACATGGAATTCAAGTTTACAACACTAAGCATGTTATACACAATTGAAACCTCAAGAATCATACTCCAAAACATCCTATCCTCAAGAATTTACTCAATACATGGCAAACTCATGCATATTGTTCAATATAAGACATCATATAAATCACCCACATTCATCAAACATGTTCCCTCACAACAAGAGAGTTACTTATAAACACTCACAATAATGCAATTATCATAATTGGTATACAAATCAAGTTACACTCGCTCTCATAAAAAATTCACAAATTACACATAATGAACCTTAGGCTTGCCCTTAGTGTCATACTCCACTAATATTATAATGTGAAATTTAGGATCAAATAGGTCTTATTAGGGTTGTAATTTAGTCTAAGGGACGGGTAGTAAATATTTTGGCCAAGAATAGTGACTATCTTTCCTAAGTTCTTTAATACATCACAACCTATTCACACTTTTTCCATCTACCCATATCTTTTTATTTTTCCCCATCTCTTTTAAGATTTTTACAAACACATGGTGGGCGTGTTGTCTATTCATTCAAGATTCAAGTTTTTTTCTTTTTCACAACCATGGAAATATTTCTAACATCATTTACATCACTCCCAACCACAACACATCAAATATAAATACCAATAACTATTACCTTGGGGCATCAATTTCACCTTCCTCCGACTTCTTAAAATTCACACTCCTTACTCAATATTTTTACAATTAAAGAACTTAAGAACTTTTTGGATAAAATTAAGGACAATCAAAGAAAAGGGATTAGCCTACATATGAGGCTACCAAAAAAAATAAGTTAAAGGCTTAATGGGGTTTAACTAGAATTATGCATAAAGGTAGGCAAAGGAGAAGGTAAAAACAAGGCTATCAAAGAAATGCCTATATTATATCCTAAATCCACACTCTTTATTTCTCTAGCAAGTTTTAGCCATCACACGGAACAAGAAATATACAACTACCTTACACGCACATGGCACATGCTCAACTCATATAGGATCATCATAGACTCCCAACCAAACAATAGCATGAATTCAAATTTAAGCCACCAAGTACAAGAGTCACACACATGAGCCTAAGAGTTTTAAAAGTAGAAATTCCCTCAACCAATATACTTTAACCAAACAAAATACTTGCACCATGCAGTCAACACCAACTCAAATATCTCACTTATTCCTATCCTAATATAACTATTAAATTGATCCAAAAATTGGAAATTTTCCCACCATACACTTAAAAATATACTTTATCTCCAAAGTGAATTTTAAAAGTCAGAGATTGAAATACTCCCTGAGGCCTCTAGGCCTAGCTAGTAGCATCTTTACACATAAAAAAGGGGTTTGTGGGACCCCACTCTCAGTTTTTTCCATGCTCCTTAGCTCATATTTATAGTACTCAAAATTCCCATCAACCCATGACTCAACCAAAAACAAAACTAAAAATTAAAAACATGCCTTGCTTGGGTTGTCTCCCAAGAAGCAGCTGATTTATTGTTGCAGCACAACCCAATCAACTTATTCCTCCAACTTAAGGATATGAATTTCAATTACAACTTAGCATCCATAGTTTTGCCTCACTCATAGGGTGTAGTACAAAGATTAAGGAATCCAGTAATGGATGATGCATGATAAACCACTCGACATTGAAATGGGGTGTGTTTTTATATTTCTTGTCTTGTGCAAAATTAAGAATATAGGATTCTTGTTTCTCATCTTTACACTCTTTCACTATTTTAAATGATTCCATAGATAAGACATTATCTAAACATAATGTACAAAAGTGTTTTTAGTGAGGACCAACCAATCCAACTTCAAAATTAACACTATTCACAACAACCTCACTCATATTTACCTTCTCAATTACATTCTCAATATAAAGATGGCAACTGAGTGGCTGTGATTCTTGTGTTTTTCTCCAAAAATTAGCTGGTATCCTCGTCATATTTTTCTTCTCTTAGCATTTGTGGAAATGGTGGTGGTGGTATCTCCTTAACCTTCTTAGTTGTCTTTTGAGCATTGCCCACAAACATGACTGAATCAGGATTAAAAGCACACATATCTATAGAGTGATACATACTATAACAAACCACACACCAAATTGTGGGTTGCTCCACAAATTGGAAACAAGCAGGTCCTCTCTAAATTCTTGGATAAAAATCTAGACAAAATGACTCATGCTTGGGTCCTCCACAAAAATGATAAGAATCATCATCCATCAAAAATCATCTATCCAACACTGACATCTCATGAAGAGTGTGAGCAAAATAGAAATAAAGGAAAATAAATGGAAACTAAATAAAGAAAAACTATTTACAACTCAATATAGAAAAACTAAAAATAAGATCGTTGCCAATTCTCGCCTAATTCACATTGATTCACTGTTTTGGTGCCTTCAGAATCTAGTGGTGTGCCAGACGTGCCAAGAGCACTTTTCACGCACCCTCACTCACCCAATACATTTTAGGTGTCCAAATTTGTGTCAAGCTGTGTTTTGTGCTTCTGTGATCTATTCCAAGCCTGTTTAAGTTATTTCCACTTGATTTAAAGCTAGTAAATCCTTTATATATCATCATAGTCCATTTACCAACCATCCTATAGAATTAAAAACAATCATTTAGAACTCGAAACAACACAACATCCAACACGGTGAACAAGTAACATGAGCTAAGCATAGACTTCATTCACTTTGATCTCTAACTTATTGTTTTGAACCTTTGCTTGATACAATTGACCCTTGAACATTATAACCAAGTTTTTTCACATATTAATGGACAATAACAACCTTAGGAACTCAATAAACACGTTATAACCCAACACGATAGACTAGAAAAACTCCTAGCTCAAGCTAGTCATACTAGAAAAACTCCTCACACAGTGCTTATGGACCCGAAGGACCACAAGCTAACCCTTTTCTGATATCAGTACCTGTACACTACATAATATCTAAAATAAATGCGAAAACTTGCCATAAGGTTCAACACATCGATACCTACTCAAAACTGAAAAACTGAATACTAAAACGTCCGTCTCAAAAAGCCTCTAACTATCTGAACTATAGAGTTGATGGGACATGTCCCCAACTAACTTCGTCAACAGAAAATAAACAAAATTTGAAACAATTGTAGTAAACTAAGACTCATTCTCGAAAGAATAGGACCCATTGCTACTACTGCTGACTGGGACCAAACTGCTGAGGATAAACTGGATTATATGCCTCTGAACCTATGGTTTTAAATAAAACAACATAGCGCAAATGCATCACTACAAAAATATACCGAGTACGTAGATGAGGTAGGCTAATGTAAGGGTTCATGCATACACAATATCTAAACTGAATAATCATGAAAATGCCACATGATAACACATACACGAATGCACAGAACATGACACAATTATCGCAACTCTAGATACTGAAACTCAGATACCACTTTACTGTAGAATGAACTCACTACTGACACTGAGATACTGAATCACTGACTCCTATGATACTGATAACTGAGGATCTAGATGTGCTTATATCAATAAATGAATTCTTGGACTTACAGCTTTTAATGACAGGATTAGAGATCAACCTTTCTAACAGATAATTTCAGAAGCTTTATTAATGATAAGAAATATGATTATATCTGAATCTGACAACAAGAATACTCAATAGAAATATGATACTGTGATCAATCCTGTCTAACAGCATATCTCTGAATATAATATCAAATAACTATATGTGAGACCAAGTATATCTAATGGGATGGCCCATAAATTAATGGAACTTTCTGAATTCCTCACAATAATAGATGACTGTATCTGACAATCCTAATTTCTGAAGACTAATTCTGAAATTGAAACTGAATCTGAAACTAAAACTGTGGGAATTAATCACTTAACTGACATGCCCCGACCTACCACATGTGGCATCCAAATGTGCCCCATTTGGAAGGCTGTGATTACCTCACTACTGGTAAAAACAACTCTATGTGACCCTCATCTAGTAGGTCCTCAAATAAGAATAGTGAAGCCCTCATCTATCAGTTCAAGCTAGCTCATCTACCCTCATCTAGCAGGTATGATATCTCTCATCCACCCTCAACTAATAGGTGTGATGTCTCAACCTACGCAGGCTACGTAGTTCTGGAGCAGAAGGATTGCTTCTAAGAATCATACCCTCTACTAGTAGGTGAGATCCCATCCTTGGGCTCGCTTGATGCTAGTTTATACTCCTAACTGAAAGACTCAGAACTAAATTATTAACTGAACACTGGCTAAACAGAATCTATCACTGATCATATTACTCAAAAGGTCTGACTGAGTTACGCTGAGATCACTTGTTTTTGTATCTGATGGGAGATATCAAATTATGGTATCTGACTAACGTTACAGAGCTTGAATGGATTAGTTGAATCACTTCTAAGATTAGGATGAAATCACTTGAATACTATTAGAACTGAGCTGATTACAGGTTTGAGACTAGGTTACTAGCGATACAGAGATTACAGAGATAATTGAGATTACTGAGCTTTATTAAGATTCACACTTTTCTGAGGAAATAGAGTTCAATAGTTCACTAAGTTCTGAGAATCATGGCTCAATTGGAATTATCAAGAAACTGACACAAGCTCTAGAGAGCAACTCTATTTTCAAGTATAAATACCCCCAGGACTCGATAACACAAAATGAAGACATAATTATTCTTTATCACAAATCATTCATACATCATCACGGTTATCCATTCATCACTACCATCATTCATTCATCATTACAAGTATTCATTCATCGTTACAATCACTCATGTATTATCACAGTCATTAAAAAATCACTTTAAGTAGTTGGGCATCACAACATACTTTCTCTCTCAAGATCCTTAGGACATTACATTAAGTATTTAGGAAATATAGACCTTTATTCATCATCATATACTATCCTAGGGAAGACATGCTATTAGATTATACCCCATTCATGAGATCTTACATAAAGTACTACATACCTATATCGGTCTTGTTATGTATTTGGATATCACTTGATTTGGGGGAAACTTCATACTAACACGTCACTATTTACTTGCTAACCACTTGACATGTATTAAAAGCTTAGCATATATCAAACAGCACAAAATCAGGGAATTTACAACAATCATATCTCGACTTGTTCGTTTGTTCCCTAGGATCTTTCAACAACTACTAGACACGACCAATTTTACACTTGGAAATTTCAGGCTATCTTGGCACATTTCACTTACTAAGGCATTTTATCAAATACTAGGCATGCATGGACTAGCTCACAATTTGGAGTTTCCTATTCAACATACTATAGCGGCCCCAATGCTTCACCTAAGCTCTTTATCAAACCTATGGGGAATGTTCTTCACTTATTCAACCATTTTTACACCTAAAAGTCATGAACACATCACATGGAAAAACAACTTCAAGAGGGTCTATCACAAACATCACATGAATTTCACATACTAGGGTCAAAGCTCATAAATTTTGTAGGCAAACATAAATCAAAACTCAAAAACACATTAAACATCCATTTCAACTCATACAAATCATTGACAACTCATAAACATAAAAATCTTTTAGTTTTAAAAAGGGTTCTTGAGCTTCTTGGATGAAAGGGACCCTAGAATCAACATCTACATACCTTAACCTTTGAAATTGGATGAAAATTAGTGCTTGAAACTTTATTCACACTTGAAATAAATAAATTCTTGAAGCCCACACAATGAGGAACTTGATTCTTGAAGAAACCTTGAAGAATTTATGGATGAATTTTGGAAGATTAGGGTTCTTGAATGAAACCCTAGATATTTTTGAGAGAATTGGAAGAAGAATGAAGTTTTCTTATTTACTTGGATATATATAGAGGGTCAAGATGGGTGGAAAAGACCAAAATACCCTTTTAAAAACAGCCTTTAATTGCTTAAAAAAGATGGTTGATAACATCTGTGACAAGTCGTCAGACATGTGATAGGCCGTCACGAAATGTTGTCATAAAAAGGTCAAATTTTCTATTTTCTACCTAAGGCTTTCGACATTGTCAGAAAGTGACGACGTCATCAGAAATGGCATAAAAAACGTAACAGCCCATTAGAAACATCGTCAGCCTTTTCTAGATTGATATGCTGGAGTAAAATGGCTATAACTCTTTGCTTCGATGTCAAATTTAGGCGAATTGGTATTTTTTGAAAGCTAATTCAAAGATCTTTCATTTGATATATAGAAAGCCACCTAGTTCTTCATATACAATGATTTATGGTCGATTGAATTTGACCCAAATTTTGACAGTCACTAAAACTTGAACGATAGGAAAGTTTTCAACTCGTTCATGAGTTAGGGGACCTCTATGATCTTAATTCATTCTCAAATATTCCCACACGATTTCAAAGTATTTCATACTTGGATGGTTATTTTGTAACTATTGACTCGGATTTTTGCTTTACCAAATACGCTCTAAGGCTCAAACTGGAAGAGGATTTTATGGGGCATTACATTTTCTCCTCCTTGAGAACATTCATCCTCGAATGTCTCTTAATAGACTGAGATTACGGATCAACAAAACTTACTCAAGAAATGGAAACATCTCAGATCAGGACTACACAACTGGAATGACTGACATATAGAGTTCTCACACTGGGCATGCATATATGATGCATGGAATACTCGGCTGATGATACTCATAGCTGAATTCTCATAATACACATGCATATCTGATGCATGGACTCATAACTGGGATGATCTCATGAATACACGACTAAAGACACGCTGACAAGCTGAAATCTTTCTACTAAATGCACATATCTAATGCATGAATGTCTGGCTAAGATGACTTTTGAAAGCACGACTTGACAATGCAACAATGATTGATGCTAACTTTATAAGGAAAATCTGAACATGCATCAAGATGAATCTAATGGCATGCAACATCATAATACCATGGGATATCTCCCCCTTGGGACTCTATGTCCCTCTAAACACACTTTGCTAAAATACTGGAGCGGTACGCGGGGCACCTACAGACTGGGCCATAATTGACCGATCAAGATCTGAAACTTATACATGACTCCTACTAACATATAAGCTCAAAATGAGAGAAAAGTATCTATCAATGCATAACATAAAGATGAAGGGCTCATAATATACTCGGGTTAATTTTAGGGGATCTTTCCCGATCAAGGCGAGCCTGAAGTGCATACAATCTATTATGAGCTGAAGGATGACTGCACTGACTTCGGGGACCTAGCTTAGGATAGTCTTGAACTTTTTATCCAATCTCACCACATCCAAAGAACACATCACTACTGGCTCTACACACACCCTTATGATTCTTACCTCATTCTTTACACAACAGGTAGGTACGAACACCACTAGTACTACTATGGGCTTTGGAGTTTGGTGCTCTCTTAAATCTGACACCCCCAAATGCAGGTGTGAGTACACTAGCTGGGGATGGATTTGGAACTAAAATTATCCAACCATACTGAGAACTACTACCACCTTAAGACCCTGATTGCGGAAAACCATGACTACCTGTCTTCGCTCTCTTACTCACTCTCCCTCTCTCCTTCATCTTATCTGCCTTAATCTGTTGCGCATGAATCATTAGCCTAGAAAGATACATATCTCTATTTAGAATTACAGCTCTACACTATTTCAACACATCACTTGATACCCTGGTCAAAAACTTACTTGTACTCGCTCTAGGGTCAGCTATCAAGTCAGGTGCATACTTAACTAATTGGTTAAACTTAAGACAATACTCTTTCACTATCATGGAGACTTGCCTTAGGTTTATAAACTCTTCTACCTTATCTTCTCTTATTTTTAGCAGGAAAAACCTATCTAGAAAGACACTCTGAAACTCTAGCCAAGTCACAAAAGCTACATTCACCCCTCTACTTTTCTCCTACATCACTACCTAATCATGAGCAATATCTTTCAAACTATAAGATAGTAACTCAACAATCTCCTCCTATGAACATTCATAATCTAGGTGATCTTCTTTACCTCCTCAAGAAAAACTAATGATCCTCATAAACTACTGGCCCAAAGAATTCGGGCAGGTTCATTTTCATGAAGCTTCTAATCCTGGCTGCGGTAGAATTCCCATCTTGCTGAGGTGGGACTGCGGCCTGACGGTTACCATGAACATTAGTCACCACCTGGGCTAGCGCTTAGAAAGTTTCCTGGAACTCTGCATATGACACACTCTCATTTTTAGGATCTACTGGCTGAAGGGGCTAATCATCAACCCTATGGACAAAGACTCTACGATGAGGCATACTCTGTAAATGAAAGAATGAAGTGGATTAGACTGAGGATCAACTTGAGCTCATGCTCACTCGCACGATCTGAATATAAAAGAAGGGAAACTACTCCTAAGTACATTCGGTAGCCTCTGTTACATAAATGTGGTGTGCTACACACCCATGTACAAGACTCTACTAGATGTGGCTTTTCAGACTCCCTAGGATACTCATGAACCTTAGGCTCTGATACCAAGTTTGTAACGTCTGAGATCCTATCCTGAGATGTCACATGGTGCTTATGGACCTGAAAGACCACAAGCTAACCCTTTTTTGATATTCGTACCTGTATACTACATAATATCTAAAATAAATGCGGAAACTTGCCATAAGGTTCAACACATCTATACATACTCAAAACTAAAAAATTGAATACTAATACATCCGTCTAAAAATCCTCTAACTTTATGAATTATGGAGTTAATGGGACATATCCCCAACTAACTCCGTCAATAGAAAATAAACAAAGTCTAAAACAATAGTAGTAAACTGAGACTCATCCTCGAAAGAATAGGACTCACTGCTACTGCTGCTGACTGGGACCAAACTACTGAGGATCAACTGGATCCTGTGCCTCTGAACCAATGGTGTCAAATAAAATACCATAGCGCAAATGCGTCAGTACAAAAATGTACCGAGTATGTAGATGGGGTAGGCTAATGCAAGGGTTTATGTATGCATAATATCTAACCTGAATAATCATGAAAATGCCATATGAGAACACATACATGAATGCACAGAACATGAACAGAATTATCGTAACTCTAGTTACTAAAACTCAGATACCACTTTACTACAGACTGAACTCACTACTGACACTAAGATACTGAATCACTGACTCATCTGATACTGATAACTGAGGATCTGGATAAGCTTACATCAATGGATAAATTCTTGGACTTACTGCTTTCGACTAACAGGATTAGAGATCAACCTTTCTAACAGGTGATTTTGGAAGCTTTATCAATGATAAGAAATATGATTATATCTGAATCTAACAATAAGAATACTCAATAGAAATCTAATATTGTGATCAAGCCTTTCTAACAGCATATCTATGAATATAATATCAAATAACTGCATGTGAGACCAAGCCTATCGGATGGGATATTCCATAAATCAATATAATTATCTGAGTTTTTCACAATGATAGATAACTATATCTGACAGTCCTAATTTTTAAAGACTGATTCTAAAACTGAGACTGAATCTGAAACTGAAACTGTGGGAAGTAGTTACTTAACCGACATACCCCGACCTACCACATGTGGGGTCCAACTTGTGCCCCAGTTGGAAGGGTGTCATTACCGTGCAACTGGTAAAGACAACTAAATATGACCCTCATCTAGTAGGTCCTCAAATGAGAATGGTAGAGCACTAATCTAGCAGGTCAAGGCACCTCATCTACCCTCATCTAGCAAGTATGATATCTCTTATCCAACTTCGACTAATAGGTTTAATGTCTCAAGCTACGCTGGCTACATAGTTCTGGAGCACAAGGATTGCTTCTAAGAATCACACCCTCTACTAGTAGTGAGATCCCATCCTTGAGATTGCTCGGTGCTAGTTTCTACTCCAAACTGAAAGACTCAAAACTGAATTCTCAACTGAACACTGGCTGAACTGAATCTAACACTGATCATATTACTCAAAAGGTCTGACTGAGTTATGCTGAGATCACTTGTTTCCGTATCTGATGGAAAGGATATCAAATCATAGTATCTGACTGAAGATACAGAGCTTGAATGAATTAGTCGAATCACTTCTAAGATTAGGATTGAATCACTTGAATACTATTAGAACTGAGCTAATTACAGTTCTGAGGCTAGGTTACTAGCGATACAGAGATTACAGAGATAACAGAGATTATTGAGATTTATTAAGCTTCGCACTTGTCTGAGGAAACAGAGTTCTAAAGTTCACTGAGTTCTGAGAATCATGGCTCAATTGGAATTATCGAGAAATTGACACAGTCTCTAGACAACAGCTCTATTTTCAAGTATAAATACACCCCAAACTCGATAACATAAAACTAAGACATAATCATTCTTCATCACAAATAATTCATATCATCACGGTCATCCATTCATCACTACCATCATTCATTCATCATTACAAGCATTCATTTATCAACACAATCATTCATGTATTATCTCAATCGTTAAAGAATCACTTCAAGTAGTTGGGCATCAAAACATACTTTCTCTCTCAAGATCCTTAGGACATTGCATTAAGCATTTAGGAAACATAGACCTCTATTAATCATCATATACTAGCCTAGGGAAGACATGCTATTAGATTATACCCCATTCAACGAGATCTTACATCAAGTACTTCATACCTATATCGGTCTTGTTATGTATTTGGATATCACTTGATTTGGGGGAAACTTCATACTAAAACGTCACTATTTACTTTCTAACCACTTGACATGTATTAAAAACTTAGCATATATCAAAGAGAACAAAATTAAGAAATTTACAACCATCATATCTCGACTTGTTCCTTTGTTCCCTAGGCTCTTTCAACAACCACTTGACACGACCGAATTTATACCTACTTGGAAATTTCAGGCTATCTGGGCACATTTCACTCACTAAGGCATTTTATCAAACACTAGGCATGCATGGACTAGCTCACAATTTTGAGTTTCCTATTCAACATACTATAGAGGCCGTTATGCTTCACCTAAGCTCTTTATCAAACCTATGGGGAACGTTCTTCACTTATTCAATCATTTCTACACTCAAAAGTCATGAACACATCCATTGGAAAAACAACTTCAAGAGGATCTATCACAAACATCACATGAACTCCACATAGGGTCAAAGCTCATAAATTTTGTAGGCAAACATAAATCAAATCTCAACAACACATTAAACATCAATTTCAACTCATACAAATCATTAACAACACATAAACATAAAAATCTTTTAGTTTTAAAAAGGGTTCTTGAGCTTCTTGGATGAAAGGAACCCAAAAATCAACATCTACATACCTTAACCTTTGGAATTGGATGAACTTTAGTTCTTGAAACTTTATCCAAACTTGAAATAAATAAATTCTTGAAGCCCACACTATGAGGAACTTGATTCTTGAAGAAACCTTGAAGAATTTATAGATGAATTTTAAAAGATTAGGGTTCTTGAATGAAACCCTAGATATTCTTGAGAAAATTAGAAAAGGAATGGAGTTTTCTTATTTACTTGGATATATATAGAGGGTCAAAATGGGTGGAAAAGACCAAAATACTCTTTTAAAAATGTCTCTTAATTTCTAAAAAAAGATGGCAGACGACATTCGTGGCAGGCCGTCAGACCCGTGATAGGCCATCACGAAATATCGTCACAAAAGGGTCAAATTTTTTATTTTCTGCCTACGGCAGAAGACTTCGTCAGAAATGTCATCAAAAAGTGTTGACGTCATTAGAAATGGCATAAAAAATGTGACAGCCCATTAGAAACATCGTCAGCCTTTTTCAGATTGATATGCTGGAGTAATATGGCCATAACACTTTGCTCTGATATCGGATTTTGGCAAAATTGGTATCGTTGGAAAGCTAATTCAAATATATTTCATTTGATATATAGAAAGCCACCCAGTTCTTCATATACAACAAGTTATGGTCGATTGAAGTTGAACTAAATTTTGACGGTCACTAAAACTTGAACGATAGGAAAGTTTTCAACTCGTTCATAAGTTAGGGGACCTCTATGATCTTAATTCATGCTCGAAGAGATTCCCAAACGATTTCAAAGTATTTCATACTTGGAAGGATATTTCTTAAATATTTTAACTTGGATTTTCGTTTTACCAAATATGATCTAAGGCGCAAACTGGAAGAGGATTTTGCGGGGCATTACAAACATTAAGAATATAGAATTCTTGTTTCTCATCTTAACACTCTTCCGCTATTTTAAATGATTCCACAGATAAGACATCATCTAAACATAATGTACAAAAGTATTTTGAGTGAGGACCAACCAATCCCACTTTAAACTTTACACTATTCACAACACCCTCACTCACATTCACCTTCTCAATTATAGTCTCCATATAAATATGACAATTGAGTGGCTGCGATTCTTGTGTTTGCTCCATGAATTGGCTAGTATCCTTCTCATATTTTTCTTCTCTTAGCATTTGTGGACATGGTGGTAGTATTTCCTTAACCTTCTTAGTTGTCTTTTGAGCATTGCCCACAAACATGACTAAATTAGGATTAAAAGCACATATATCTGCTGAGTGATACATACTGTAACAAACCACACACCAACTTGTGGGTTGCTCCATAAGTTGAAAATATGCAAATCCCCTCCAAATGCTTGGATAAAAAACTGGACAAAAAGCCTCATGATTGGGTCCTCCACAAAAATGACAAGAATCATCATCCCTCTAAAACCATCTATCCAAGACTAACATCTCAATAAGAGTGTGAGAAAATTAGAAATAAAGGAAAATATAAAGAAACTAAAAAGAGAAAAACTATTTACAACTCAATATAGAAAAACTAAAAATAAAATAATTGCCAATTCACATTTAATTCGCGTTGATTCACTATTTTGGGTGTCTTCAAAATCCAGTGGTGTGATGCACATGCCAAGAGAACTTTTCACGTGCCCACACTCGCTCAATATATTTCAGGTGTCCAAATTTGCGTTAAGCTGTATTTTGTGCTTTCGTGATCCATTCCAAGCCTATTTCAGTTATTTTGACTTGATTTGAAGCTTGTAAATCTTTCATATATCAGTATGGTCAATTTACAAAGCATCCTATATCATTAAATACAAATATTTATAGCTCAAAACAATACAACATCCAACACGGTGAAATAGAAATATGAGCTAAGCATTGGCTTAATTCACTTTGATCTCAAACTTATTCTTTTGACCCTTGACTTGATCTAATTCACCCTTGAACATTATAAACAAGTTATTTCACATATTAATGCAGAATAACAACCTTAGAAACTCATTAAACATGTTAGACCCCAACACGATAGACTATAAAAACACCTAGCTCAAGTTAGTCACACTAGTTTTCTTGGTTGACTTCTAAATGATCAATTTGAATCAAACCTTGTGTGGAAACACCATTAAACATTGTAAACACATACATGGATCCTTAGATTCACATTTATCTCATTATCAACACATTAATCATATGAATAATCCTCACAATAAGGCTAAAAAGGCTACAATAGCAAGACTAGAATGTATAAATACATCCAACATCACCACCCCACACTTAAAGCCTTCTTCCTCCCGAAAAATTCTTGAATATAAGAATCATCATAAGAAGAGACTTGACACTCTTACTACATTCAAGATACTCAATATTGTACTACAATGACTACATTGAATGCAAACTTACAATAGTAAGCATGTTATACACAATTGAAAGCTCAAGAATCCTACTCCAAAACATCCTAGACTCATGAATTTACTCAATACATGGCAAACTAATTCATATTGTTCAATATAAGACATCATATAAATCACCCACATTCATCAAACATGTCCCCTCATAACAAGAGAGTTACCCATAAACACTCACAATAATGCAACTATTATAATGGGTATACAAAATGGGTATACAAATTAAGTTACTCACACTCTCCTAAAGTATTCACAAATTACACATAATGTACCATAGGCTTTCCCTTAGTGTCATACACCGCTAATATTAGAATGTCAAATTTAGGATCAAATATGTCTTTTTCGGGTTGTAATGTAGGCTAATGGTCAGGTAGGAACTATTTTGGCCAAGAATAGTGACTATCTTTCCTAAGTTCTTTAATACATCATAATTTTTCACTTAAAACCACCTTTCCACAATCTATTCACAGTTTTTCCATCTACCCCTATCTTTTAATTTTGCCCTATCTTTTTTAAGCATTTTTACAAACACATAGTGGGCGTATTGTCTATTCCTTTAGGATTCAATTTTTTTCTTTCTCATAACCACGAGAATATTTCTAGCACCATTTATATCTCTCCTAACCACAACAAATCAAATAAAAACACCAATAACTATTACCTTGGGGCATCAATTTCACCCTTCTCTTGCTTCTTGAATTTCACACTCCTAACTCAATTATTTTTACAATTAAAGTACTTAGGATATTTTTGGATAAAATTAAAGTCAATCAAAGAAAAGGGGTTAGGATAAATATGAGGCTACCAAAGAAAATAAGCTAAAGGTTCAATGGGGTTTAAATAGGATTATGCATAAAGGAAGGTAAAAGAGAAGGTAAAAACAAGGCTATCAAAGAAATGAATATATCATCTTCTAAACTCACACTCAAAATTTGCTTTATACACACACCGGGTAAGTTCTAGAAATCACATGCAACAAGAAATATACAAATACCTTACACTCATATGGCACATGTTCAACCCATATAGGATCATCATAGACTCCCAACCATACAATAGCATGAATTCAAATTTAAACCACCAAGTACAAGAGTCGCACACATGATACTAAGAGTCTCAAAAGTTGTAATTCCATCAATCAATATGGTTTTACCAAACAAAACACGTGCACCATGTAATCAAAAATAGCACCAACTCAAATATCTTACTTATTCCTATCCCAAAAAAAATTA
Source organism: Capsicum baccatum var. pendulum (assembly GCA_030864225.1). Taxonomy (NCBI): domain Eukaryota; kingdom Viridiplantae; phylum Streptophyta; class Magnoliopsida; order Solanales; family Solanaceae; genus Capsicum; species Capsicum baccatum. Next base: position 97,260,140 of record CM061556.1, on the reverse strand, counting down.
AATTAATTAAAAAATTGGATATTTCCCCACCCCACATTTAAAAATTTACTTTATCCCCAATGTTAATTTTAAAAGTAAGAGATCGAAATACTTCTTACGGACTATAGGCCTAGCTAGTAGCATCTTTACACATAAAGGGGGTTTGTGGGACCCCACACTCAGTCTTTACCATGCTTCTTAGCTAAGGTTTTCATTACTTAGACTTTCCATCAACCATTGACTCAACCAAAAAAAACTACATGAAATAAAAACAAAACCTAAAATAAAAACATACCCTGCTTGGGTTGCCTCCGAAGAAGCTCTTGATTTAGTGTCGAGGCACGACCCAATCAAATATTTCCTCCATATTGAGGATATGAATTTCATCCCCAACTTAGCATCCATAATTTTGCCTTGCTCATAGGGTGGTTGTAATACCCCGATCATTCCTTAAGTCTAAATATGTCTTTTGAGTGGATAGGGGTGGCTTCTAAAGTGATTGATATTTATATTTTATTATATTTTTTTATGTATATCATTGAATAATCTTTCCATCGATACCAATTTTATCAAAATCTGACATTGGACGAGAAAGTTATGGCCGTTTTACTAAGCGATGTCGGAATCGCCCAGGCCTAACGGTAGACCTGAAGGACCGCCAAGTCCTTGGTGGACCATAAATTATCCTTTCAATACAAGGCAATAACCCCTTTTTTTGGCCATATTGTGACGGCCAAAATGGTGGGCCGCCAAAAATTTGACGGACCGTCAAGGGGACTGTCAAGTCAAGGTAGATGTCCTATTTTTGGCCCCCGAGTGACGAACGATCTGGTGGACCGTTAGTTTCCTGATTTATTGTCACTTTGACCATCAAGTCAAGGCAGAATTTCCTAGTTTGGTCACTCGAGTGACGAATGATTAGGTGGACCGTCAGTTTCTCTGACGGACCATTAGTTCAACCATCATAGACCCGATCGACAATTTTTTAAAGTCATTTTAGGGGTATTTTAGTCATTTTTGCCCTTTTTGGTATTGTATATATATATCCAAGTAGAGAAGAGAAGTTAATTTTTCTCCTTTCTTTTCAGTAACCCTCTAAAAACTAGTGTTTCTTCAAAAATCCTAAATCAAATCTTCTCCAAGAAATTCAAGAATTTTCCAAGGATTTCACCAAGTTGTTCAAGAATTAAGTTTTCCAAGTCAAAGGAATCAAGAAACTTATCTCAAAAGTATAAAGAATAGTTTCCAATCAAGCTTGTTCATCTTGAAAATCATACTCTAAGGTATGTGGGATTTGAACAAGAACACTCCTTTCGTTTTTGTGACCAAAGATTTAATTTCTACTATTAAAATACATGATTTTGCAAAGTGGGTTTACACCCAAATTACTTTATTAATGGTTTATCATATTTGAGCTATTCAAGATTGATACACATAACTATTTCATTATTTTATTTCTTAAATTGAGAACTTATGCCATGAGTTGAATATTGTTATTATGAGTTGATGATTTCTAAATGATTTGAGATAAGAGTAATGATTTTAACTTTTATATGAGAAGTTTTATTATTGAATATATATACTGATATTTGAGATTGAGAGTCAAGAATGAGTTCTATGAAGTTTTCTTGAAGTTTTTGTTATATTTTGATATTGAGAAAGATTGATTTGATTTTAGTCGAGTTCAAAATCCACAAATTGATTATGATTTGATAAATGAGAAAGAGATTTGATTTGGTTGTGATCTTTGTGGTGGATTTCCTAACATGTTGTGAGCTTAAGTCTGGGAGTAGTATTTAGCACCGAGCGGGAAATATGGTATTTCCCAAGAACTATATGCCACCATAGGATTAATATTAAGGATCAAAGTTCAAGACAGTGATCACTAAAGTTAAGGTTTTACTCGGATGGCAAGGATAGAACATTTCTCCCCAACATGGGAAAAATTTTAGACTTTATGTAGCTCACATAGTTCATGTCGGTTATAAGAATCTCCCAAGTTTATAAGAGTTTAAGTTTTATGAGTTACCGAGTCACTCTAAGTCATGAGTTAAAGAGTTTGAGTTGAGTCCAATGATTTATGATATTTATGAAGCATGTGTTATTATTGCTGATTTATGGAAATTACATTTCAAGAAATTCAAGCGAAAAGAGTCGTTATCATCAGCATGCATGATTTTCATAATCATTTATGATATTATTTATAATGTTGCATTGCACCCCCACATACTCAGTACATTCCTTAAAGTACTGACCCCCATATATTTCTATGTGCTACAGTATCTTATAATATAGGTACAAATTATAGCGCAGATATCGCATCCAGTCAATCCGCCGCTCCCAGTCAGCAGGTGATGAGTCCTTTTAATTTGAGGGCTTGAGTTGGTTATACAGTTTGAGAAGTATTGTATTTTCTTATTTTAGTCGTATTGATCTTAGATAGTTGGGAGTCATGACCCAGCTATGTAAAGTCAGTACTAGTAGAGGCTTCATAGACAGTCAGTATAAGTTTATGTATTTAGTTTTAGTTTTGTTTGGTAAACGTAGAGTTCTAATCTTGTAAATTTGATGTTTACATTGATCAAGTTCAAAGAAGTTCTATGTTTTCACTGATTTTATATAGATTTAAGCATTTTATCGAGTTGCTTATGAGTTATGTCAGTAGGATGGTTAGCTTAGGGTCACTTTTTCCCCTAAGCACTGTGTGACATATCGGGACCCAATTATGGGGCGTTACAAACTTAGTATCAGAGCCTAGAGTTCAAGTGTCCTAGGGTGTCTAAAAATTCGTGTCTATTAGAGTCTTGCGGAACGGTACGGAGATGTCTGTACTTTTCTTTGAGAGGCTACAAGACATTTAGAAAAGGTCTCCATTCCTTTATGTCTTAGATCGTGCTATAGAAAGGTTCTTTGAGAAACTTATGCAGATTCTCATCTTCCTCTATTCAGGGCATCCTCGCCTTATTTTTTAGGTATTAGAGACAGTCAAGCTCAACTCTTTGCAGATAGTACTTTCTTAAGCAGTCTCCACAGATAGTTACAGAGATTTAAATGAGATAGAAAGTATCCTATTAGTTTCTTATCATGCCTTTCTTATGAATCATGCAATAAGCCTAAGTCTGTTGTGCTTCCAGATTCCTTATCAAAATCCATAATGATAATCTATGCTTCTTTATCTATGTACTGTTCTTAAGGTAACATGATCTGTATGTTTTAATTTCCTTCCCTGACAATGCCCTTAGACTTGCAAGTGAGAAATTTTAGAAGTCTCACAAAGCGGCTTGAGAAAAGCTTACCAACGTGTTATATGTTTCCTAAGTTCAATGTTATGCCCTCTCCCTTCTGATTCAATCAGTTAGTACAGAGTAAGATGTGTATTCTTTGATTATCGAATATTGTATGGCGAGTTTCTACCTCTCATAACCTTGTTATCATCATGATGTTGGAGCTGAAAGTCTAGTGAAGCCATGTGAGGCTCTTTCGATTCACTAGCATAATTGATTTGTTATCTATCTTAAATTTTTTTTCAAAATGAAAAATCAAAGACTAGTGAATCCATGTGAGGCCTGATTTGATTCACTAGCGACTCTTTATGTATCTTATTTCCTTGTGTTGGTTGGAACTAGGTTTAGAGGTGTAGTGGCAAGAAATATGGAAAGTGTGATTTATTGGAATTATGTATAGCCAAGAATTTTTGCTTGTGATCGAGTTGGTGATGAAGTGATATTGTCCTTGTGTATCATCTCCTGGAAGAAAGAGAAAAAGTTATTGGTAGAAGTAAATAATAGTTTGCTTAAGGTATGAAAAGAGTTGTTTATGGTGTGCGGCACAAGATAAGTATAGGTTATGGATGAGGATACTTAGTATATGAGTGTTGTTAACTTAGGTGCTCCTAAGATTGCAACGGGAAGTTAAGTTGAGGCTTAGAAAGTTATGAACTAAGTTAAGTTGTGTATGAAGGATAGATACTAATGATGGGTAGAAGAGGGTATGTTGATGGATTATAAATGAGAGTGCCCATATGATTATGACCAATCATTGTTATTAGGGGGTTCCAATAGGCCAGTTTTTATTGATATTTTGTTTTATAGTTTCCAAGTGAGATTTGTGTGCGTGAGGTAGAGTTGTAAGTTATGTTAAACGTTAGGCGTTAAGCTTGGATGATTGGTGGCTATGAAGGTGGATGTGATGACTTCTTGGTTAATGGTGCTAGTTATAGAGAAGTGATCTAATGGGCTTGGACAGTGTGTGCAAGAGCTTGAGTCTAATTAACTTGTAATTAAGTTTGATTTTGTGTTCTTGGTGAGAAATCTTGCCCAAGGTGCTATGGGGCTGCTTTATTTTCTAGGGTCATTATGTATGGCATAATTAGAAAGTATCGTGAAGTTGCTAGGTGGAGGAAGACTACTTAGGTAATGAACGATGTTCCTAATAATTGACTCAAGGAGTTTGATGGCTTTATTCTAAGGAGGAGATAGTAGAACGAGTAACCTAGTTAGGTTGTCAGGTTCTAGTGGGTGTGCCAGTAAGTTGTAGAACTGCTGTGAGAAGAGATACTGCTTAACCCATTTTATTTTAGTATTTTCAGTTATTCCAGTATTTATTCATGCTTTGCGTTTTGATTCCATGATCATAATTCATGTCTAGGCATGCCATAAAGAATCCTATCCTTACTTAGCTACCGAAATGCAGAGTTTCAGACCTTTCACCAATCGAAACCACATTTCATAGTTACGAATTCCCAATTTAGGTCATGCAACGCATGACTTGTGTACTTAATTTTTGTGACATGTTCAGTTCCAATGTTCAAGCGCTACTTTTAATGATCAACAAAGAAAAGAATTCAGATTTATATCGTGCATGTCCCCGGGCTGTATTTCTTTGATGGGTTTATGATATTAAATCCTCTATTCCTCAAGCCTCAGTTGAGTGTCAAGTTATTCATAGCATCTATTCATGCTCTAATCTTTTAGTTATCTTTCCTTACCCAAGATAGTAGTGGTGAATAGTTTTTTAGTTGGGAGAGAGGAGATATTTCCTTATCAACGATAGAGGGTGGCATGCCTGCTTTGGCTTGGCGATAATGTGAAGTAAGATTGAGGCTAAGTCTTTGATACATGTTATGGTTAGTTGAATTTTAATATGTTATGATTGGGAAAATTATGGTGTGTTCATTTTGTGTAATTCCATGAGTTGGAAGGAATATTGGAGTGAAGCATTGGTGTAGGACTTGATTAGCTACGAGTATGTCAGGTGTGCCTGAGGTGAGTGCATGGAAATTTTTCTTGATAAGAGGTATGTAGGGTATGAAGATAAGCTTGAATGTCGTGTTTGTGTGCATGCATATGGGTGCCTTGTGCATTGGTAAATGACTAGTACGAGGTGGATTGGAGTTGTCAAAGTAGTAATGAGAATTACTCTTGAAGTAAAAGGTTGTAAGAATGTAGATGTGTGGGAGCTCATGATTCAGAATAGGGTTATGTGGCAAATCTTGTGGTTCTAGGTTAGGTATGAAGACGATGAGGGGGTTTGGTTCAAGGGGATATGAGTAGATGGAAGTATCGGTGTCATGTGAGGATTGTAAGTCGAATCGATCAAGTATAGTATCAAAAGGGTATAGTATAGTCGAAAGAATTTTTGAGAAGTATGGTTGAGTTTGAGAGTAAGGAGTTGCCTTTCTTGAAGCTTAGTACTTTTATCCTGACTTATGATTCATAGGTTTAGGTTTCAAGTTATGGGATTATGGTAATTCTATGATCTCTGATTCAGATGTCTTATTTAGATCTTGCCTAAATTTGCTCCTTCAGACTATTAGAATTCCTTGCTCCTTCAGACTATTAGAATTCCTTGGGAGGGTGTTGAAGAAATCCTCTACTTAAATATGAGTATCTAGTACGATTCAGTTTGCATAGTTAGCAACCCAACTTTTAAAATTTGGCAGATAGATTTCTATGGTCTTCCATTTTTTTTTGAACTAGTCTGTTTTTACTACTCGAAGTTTCATAAGTACGGGCAATCGAGTAAGTAGTTGCTCGCACCCAAAATCTATGAATTCAGTTCAGTATGTGTATCAGGCGTCAATTTCAGATTTGGATATATAATTGTGATTCAGTTTGTAAGCATTCATTGAACAATCTTTGTTTTCCAAGTATTCCAATTCAGACAATGCAATACCAATTGTGTAGTCTTATCCTTGTTTCTCATGACCTATGCTTGCATAAATTATCTCTTCGCCATCTATGAGTATGATTGCACCCTTATCATATCAAGTGAATTCTAAACTCTCAGCATGAGCCCGCTCTTTAGTATAAGTAGAAGGCAAATCAGATCAAATTCAGTCAAGAATTATAGTTGTCCTCTATACTTTTCCAGTCTCGTATCCAGCGGTATAGCTATTCTCATCATGAGTTTATACATTCAACGAAGTACTTCAAAGTTTAGAAAGATATAGATTCAGATTAGCAAGTTATTTTAGCTGTGTGTCTTCAGTTTTCTCTGTATTCTTGGCCAAACAGCAACATTCGAGGATGAATGTTTCCAAGGGGGAGATATTGTAATACCCAGATCATTTATTAAGCCTAAATATATCTTTTGAGTGGATAGTGGTGGCTTCCAAAGTGATTGGCATTGAATAAACTTTCCATCGATACCAATTTCATCAAAATCCGACATCGGACGAGGAAGTTATGACCATTTTACTAAGCGATGTCGAAATCACCCAGGCCTGACGGTAGACCTGAAGGACCGCCAAGTCCTTGGTGGAACATCAATTGTCCCATCAAGCCAAGGCAGTAACCCCTTTTTCTGTCCATCGTGCGACGGCCAAAATGGTGGGCCACCAAAAATTTGATGGACCGTCAAGGGGACCGTCAAGTCGAGGTAGAATATTAAATTTCTGGCCCCCGAGTGATGGATGATCTGGTAGACCATCAGTTTCCTGACGGATCATCACTTCGACCATCGCGTTGAGGCAGAATGTCCTAGTTTTTGCACTCGAGTGACGGACGATCAGGTGGACCGTCAGTTCCTCCGATGGACCGTCAGTTCCTCCGATGGACCGTCAGTTCGACCGTCACAGACCCAATCGACAATTTTTATAACTCATTTTTAGGGGTATAGTTGTCATTTCCATCTATTTTGATATTGTATATATAAATCCAAGTAGAGAAGAGAAGTTCATTTTTCTCCTTTCTCTTCTATAACCCTCTATAAACTAGGGTTCCTTCCAAAATCCTAAATCAAATCTTCTCCAAGAAATTCAAGAATTTTCCAAGGATTTCACCAAGTTGTTCAAGAATTAAGTTCTCCAAGTCAAAGGCATCAAGAAACTTAGCTCAAAAGTGTAAATAAGAGTTTCCAATCAAGAATGTTCATCTTAAAAATCCTAATCCAAGGTATGTGGGGTCTGAACAAGAACCACTTGTCCTTGAAGTGGGGTGTGTTTTTATGTTGCTTGTCTTGTGCAAAATTCAGAATATAGGATTCTTGTTTCTCATCTTCACACTCTTCAACTATTTTAAATAATTCCACATATAATATATCATGTAAACATAATATAGAAAAGTGTTATGAGTGAGGACCAACCAATCCACTTTAAATTTTATACTATTCACAACACCCTCACTCACATTCACCTTCTCAATTACAGTCTCAATATAAAGATAGCAATTGAGTGGTTGGGATTCTTTTGTTTGCTCCACAAATTGGCTAGTATCCTCCTCATGTTTTTCTTCTCTTAGCATCTGTGGACATGGTGGTGGTGGTATCTCCATAACCTCCTTAGTTGACTTTTGAGTACTACCCACAAACATGACTGAATGAGGATTAAAAGCACACACATCTACAGAGTGATACATACTGTAACAAACCACACTCCAACTTGTGGGTTCTCCACAAGTTGGAAACAAGCAGGTCCCATCCAAATGCTTGGATAAAAATTTGGATAAAAAGCCACTTCCTTAGGTCCTCCACAAAAATGACAAGAATCATCATCCCTTGAAAATCATATATCCAAGACTAACATCTCAAGAAAAGTGAGAAAAATAGAAATAAAGGAAAACAAAAAAGAAACTAAAAAATGAAAAACTATTTACAACTCAATTTTGAAAAAACTAAAAATAAGATAGTGGCCAATTCGAGTCTAATTCGCGATGATTCAATGTTTTGGATACCTTCATGAGCTGTTTCCACTAAGATCTCTTTTCACGAGCGTTCACTCGCCAATACGTTTCAGGTGTCCAAATTTGTGTCAAGCAATGTTTTGTGCTTCCGTGATCCATTCCAAGCCTTTTTGAGTTGTTTCCACTTGATTTGAAGTTTGTCACACTAGTTTTCTTGGTTGACTTCTAAATGATCAATTTGAATCAAAACTTGTGTGGAATAACCATTAAACATTTTAATCACATACATGGACACTTATATGCACATTTATCTCATTATCAACACATTAATCACATGAATCACCCTCAAAACAAGGCTAAAATAGCAAGACTAGAATGCATAAATACACCCAACATCACGACCCCACACATAAAGCCTTGTTCATCCTTGAACAATTATTGACAATAAGCATCATGAGCTGAAGAGACTCCACACTTTTACTACATGCAAGACACTCAATCTAGTACTACAATGACTATATCTAATGCAAGTTTACAACACTAAGCATGTTAAACGCTCAAAACTCCTACACCAAAACATCCTAGCCTATAGAATTAACTCAATACACGGGTAACTCATGCATATTGTTCAATATAAGACATCATAAATACCACCCATATTCATCAAACATGTGCCCTCACAACAAGAGAGTTACCCGTAAACACTCACAATAATGCAATTATCATAATGGGTATACAAATCAAGTTACGCACACACTAACAAAGAATTCACAATTTACACATAATGAACCATAGGCTTTCCCTTAGGGTTATACTCCGCTAATATTAGAATGTGAAATTTAGGATCAAATAGGTCTTTTTCGAGTTGTAATGTAGGATAAGGGACAGGTAGGAACTATTTTGGCCAAGAAGAGTGACTATATTTCCTAAGTTCTTTAATACATCATAATTTTTCACATAAAACCACCTTTCAACAACCTATTCACAGCTTTTCCATCTACCCATATCTTTTTGTTTTTCCCCATCACTTTTAAGCATTTTTACAAACTCATGGTGGGCGTATTGTCTATTCCTTCAAGATTCAATTTTTTTCTTTCTAACAACTATGGAAAGATTTATAACACCATTTACATCACTCCCAACCATAATACATCAAATATAAATACCAATAACTATTACCTTGGGGCATTAATTTTACCTTCCTCTTACTTCTTGAATTTCACACTCCTTTCTCAATTATTTTTACATTTAAAGCACTTAGGAGCTTTTTGGATAAAATTAAAGTCAATCAAAGAAAAGGGGTTAGGATACATATGATGCTACCAAGGAAAATAAGCAAAAGGAGCAATGGGGTTTAATTAGGATTATGCACAAAGCTAGGCAAAAGAGAAGGTTAAAACAAGGCTATCAATGAAATGCATATATTATCTGCTAAACCCACACTCAATATTTCCCTTTATACACACACCGGGCAAGTTCTATACATCACATCCAACAAGGAATCTAAAAATACTTTACACACACATGGCATATGATCAGCTCACATAAGATCATCATAGACTCACGACCAAACAATAACATGAATTAAAATTTCAGCCACCAGGGACAAGAATCACGCACATGAGCCTAAGAGTCTCAAAAGTAGAAATTCCCTCAATCAACATGCTTTTACCAAACAAAACACTTGCCGCATGCAATCAAAAATAGCACCGACTCAAATATCTCACTTATTCCTATCCTAAAAAAAAGTTTAAATTTGAGCCAAAAATTTAAAAAATTTCCACCCCACACTTAAAAATCTACTTTGTCCCCAAAGTGAATTTTAAAAGTAATACATCAAAATACTCTATAAGGCCTCTAAGCCTAGCTAGTAGCATCTTTTCACATGAAGGGGGTTCGTGGGACTCAACACTCAGTCTTTTTTATGCTCCCTAGCTCAGTTTTCCAGTACTCAGACTTTCCATCAACCTCTGACTCAACCAAAACCAAAACCTAAGTGAAATAAAAAGAAAACTAAAAATAAAAATATACCTTGCATGGGTTGCCTTCCAAGAAGAGCTTGATTTAGTGTCGCAGTACGACCCCATAAATTTATTTCTCCACCTTAAGGATATGAATTTCACCCCCAACTTAGTGTCCATTATTTTACCTTGCTTATAGTATGGTGGTACAAATATTAAGGAACCAAGTAATGGATGATGCATGATAAGCCACTCATAATTGAAGTAAGGTGTATTTTTATGTTGTTTGTCTTGTGCAAAATTAAAAATATAGGATTCTTGTTTCTCATCTTCACACTCTTCCACTAGTTTAAATGATTCAACAAACAATACATCATCTAAACATAATATAGAAAAGTGTTTTGAGTGAGGACCAACCAATCCCACTTTAAAATTTACACTATTCACAACACTCTCACTCACATTCACCTTCTTAATACAGTCTTAAGAAAAAAATAACAACTGAGTGGCTGCAATTCTGGTGTTTGCACCACAAATTGGCTAGTATCCTCCCCATATTATTTTTCTCTTAGCATTTGTGGAAATGGTGGTGGTGGTATCTCCTTAACCTCCGTAGTTGTATTTTTAGAATTGCCCAAAAACATGACTGAATTAGGATGAAAATCATACATATCTGTAGAGTGACACATACTATAAAAAATACACACCAAATTGTGGGTTTCTCCACAGGTTACAAATAAGTAGGTCCCCTCTAAATGCTTGGATCAAAATCTAGACAAAAAATCTCATAGTGGGGTCCTCCATAAAAATGACAAGAATCATCCCTCTAAAACCATCTATCCAAGACTAGCATCTCAAGAAAGGTGTGAGAAAAATAGAAATAAAGGAAAATAAAAAGAAACTAAATAAAACAAAAACTATTTACAACTCAATATAGAAAAACTTAAAATAAGATAGTTGCCTATTTGGGTCTGATTTGCGTTGATTCACTATTTTGGGTGCTTTCTGAATCAAGTGGTTTACCGTATGTTCCAAGAGACCTTTTCATGTGCCATCACTTACCTAATACATTTTAGGGTGTCCAAATTTGTGCCAAGCTGTGTTTTGTGCTTCTGTTGTCCATTCCAACCCTTTTTGAGTTGTTTATACTTTATTTGAAGCTTGTAAATCCTTCATATATCATCATAGTCCATTTAAAAATCATCCTATAGAATTAAACACTATAATTTAAAGCTCAAAACAACACAACATCCAACAGGGTGAACTAGAAACACGAGCTAAGCATAGCCGTCATTCACTTTGATCCCTAACTTAATATTTTGACCCTTAGATTGATCCAACTGACCCTTGAACATTATAAACAAGTTGTTTCACATATTAATTCCAAATAACAAACTTAGTAACTCATTAAACACATTAGAACCCAACATGATAGACTGGAAAATAGCTAGCTCTAGATAGTCACACTAGTTTTCTCGATGGACTTCTAAATAATCAATCAAAACTTATGTGGAAACACCATTAAACATTGTAAACACAAAAATGGACACTTAGATGAATATTTATATCATTATCAACAATTGAATCACATGAATCATCCTCAAAACAAGGCTAAAAAGGCTAAAATTGCAAGGCTAGAATGCATAAATACACTCAACATCACCAACATAATAAAGAATCATTACATTAGGCTTGGAAATGATTTAATAATAAACTATTACAATATTTTCTATCAAGAATTTGACCAATTGAACAAGATGGTAGTAGATAATATGGTTGAAGGATCTATTATAAAATAATCTTACGGTGTTATAGTGGCTTTACTAGATCAAGTGACCAAACAAAGTTGAGATTGACATATAAAAGAGATACTAAGGTGATTGTGGGAAATCCCTCTGCATCTTTTGTAAGTTAAGAACAAAGAAAATATGATGAAGAGCGATATGATAATATGGCTAAAGTGATCTTTACACCAAACATACAATAAGATCTCCTCCAAAGGAAATCAATGTCATTTCTTCTAAAAGTGTTAAAGTTTTTGAATACAATGCAAAATATATTGATGTGGAGGTTAAGTACTTATCAAACCAAATGGGGGGTTCCCACCCTACCTATCAAAGGAAAGGTGGGAATAAAGGTTTGGAAAAAAAATCATGAATGCAAAGATCCTTAATGGAAAGACCATGATTAGAATGACTGTGAATAGGTATTAGAATGTTAAAGAATATGATTGAGAGATAATCATAGAAACCACGATCATTATGTTCCACCACATAATTGAGTAAAGGGCAAAGAGATAAGATTTGTTGATCCAGAGAAGTTTAAGAATGAAAGTTTCCTTGCTTGTAACCTTATGGGTGTTGAAGGAAGTGATAGGATATTGAGAGAGATAAAGAGTAATTTTTCACAACTTAATTTAATGGTTACTCTAAATTGGCCTCTATTAAGAAATATGAAACTCAGTTAGGCCAAATCTTGGCTCATCTTGATGCAAGGCCAAAAGGTAGATTACCTATTGACATGGTAGCTAATCTGAAAAATTATGCTCACATCATGGAAATTATCACTAGGAGTTGTCAAACTCTTGGTAAAGATGTTATTAATCTTGATGTACACTCCAATAAAAGAGGACATAATGAACAAGCCAATGGAAAGAGAAAGCCGCTAAAAAATAAAATGATTATGTTCTAAAGCTTAATGAGCCAAGTGTTACAAATTTGAGAGTAGTACAAGAAAGGGTTAACAGTGAAGAACCATCGCAAGAAGTTGGTTGTAATTCACTAAAACTAGAGAAAACTCCAGTTGTCTCAATGTTGTAAATCAAAATTCATGCACCATTTCTGCAAAGGCTCAAGAAGAAGAAAGAAGATTCCAAGTTCTAGAAATTTCTTACACAATTGAGAAACTTACTAGTGAGTATATCATTGTTGAAATCTTTACAATAGATACCCGGGTATGCTAAATTCAACTTGGTCGCAAAGTAAAGAGTCATGGAATTTAAAACTATTGAGGTGACATCTAATTGTTGTGCCATAATATCTATCACTATGGTTTTGGAGTAGGACGATCTGGGTGTATTTACTAATCCTTGCACTATTAGGGTGTACAAATTTTAAAAATAATTGTGTAATCTTAGGGAAAGTATTAATTAGATGCCTTTTGTCGTGTTTTAAAAGCTAGGTTTGGGAACCCTCAACTCAAATACAATGAGGCTTTTAATGGCTAACCAATGTATTAAGAAGCACATGAGTGTGTTGTGATAACGCTCAATCTACAGCTCTCGTGGGAGTGTAAAGCGGTCGCTGTCAAATATAGAACCCAACTGGGTTGGGTATCGATCCCACAGGGAATAGCTTGGTCAACAAGTAAGCAAAGATTACTAGACTTTTAGTGCAAGTCTCCTAAAAAGGGGGGATTGTAACGTGCAATTGATGTAAACAAAGTAATAGAGTAAAAACAGAAAATAGCAAAGTAAAAAGAAAGAATGTTTAGTAGGTTGTAAAATAATGTGAATTGAGGAGTTAGGGGTATGTCCACCTTATGAGTTGTACGTCTGTATTGGCTATGAGTTATGCAGAATTCAGACATGCACGTGCTTATAGAGAATAGTATTCGATGGTAAATCCAGGCGTCTTTCGACCTATTCGAGGATTATTTCACTTTAACTCTTTCGAGCTTAAAGCGTATCTAATGGTACAAATTCTCCAAGAGGTTAATCCAGTTACGGCACTAACTTTTTAATAGGGGATGGGACCCTATTACCTTGACATTATCTCTTTTCTAGACATATAACTTTTCTTTCGAACAAGTTAATGCTACACTGGCGTTATTCTATGCGTCTGCAGCCACAAGAAATTGCATTAAGATGAAGAAAATAATGATATAAGCAACACACGTGTCACGAATTCACAAACTCATAGCCTTAGATAGTATCTCATATGGCTTCCATAACCCCAACAGAGAAGTTTAGTTACCCATGAGTGTGAAGGAAATCACAATCGACATTGTTATTATACCACAATAAATATCTCGTGTAGTAGAGTGTGGTAGGCGTTTAGGCGTGAACTCCCTTTCAAAGTAATGTTTCTCTTGTTGTGGAAAATAAGAATTGAATAGATGAAAAATAATATCAACAATGAATTAATAAAGAGAATTATTTTGATGGATGGATGGATGGTGGATGGATGGGAATTGATGGAATGGGGGAATTGTGTGGAATGTGTGGAATGAATAAAAATCTCCAGCAAAATAGGGTATTTATAATACCCATATCCTATTCCTACTAAGCTAATGAAATACTTAACCAAATCCTACTAAGCTAATGAAATACTTAACCCAATTGTACTAGGTTAATGTATCATTATTTTAATCCTAATAAATTACTGCATTATTATCCTACTCCTATTAGGTTACTGCTGGTCCCCAAAGTCTTCAGAAATGCTTTTTTTGCCCGGGACAGGTTTTCCATGCGTCACTTTTGGTCCTTGGCATCCAAGCTTTCCCTTCCTTCTTTCGTGAAGCTTTCTTTGGCGTCAAGTTATCCATAAAATGCTGAATTTTGCATCATTTATACCTGAAAACTTGCTAATCATGTTCGTTAGCTCACTTACAGGAAAAAGGACTAAAAGTGCATGAATTATATAATTTGTTCTCAAAAGTTGGCTAAAATATGGGCAAAATCTAATGCTATAGGCGTGTAAATTCGCCTATCATCATGTTGTATGATGTATGTGTGAAGGTGGAAAACTTTATCTTTTCGGCCAACTTTGTTATTCTAGATTGTGAAATTGATCATAAGGTCCCCATCCATTATTTGTAGGCCCTTCTTTTTTATTGGATGAGCCTTAGTTGATGTGGAGTATGGTGAAATAAAGTTTTGGGTAAATAATGAATAGGTGTCTTTTCAATATGTGTAAGTCCATGAAATAACCTACAGATATGCAAGTTATTTTGATGATCGATGTGATTGATAATGAAGTAACTAACACTATGGAAGTGGATATTATGAATGAACTCTTGGTGTGTGTCCTGTGGAACTTAGGGAGCAAGGTGATTGGAGATTTTGATGAGGTAGTTTATTCATTCATGGGTCTTGTCTCATGTACTAAAAATACTTATAAGTTTGATTTTGAATTGAAGAATCGAGAAAGCCCACCTGCCAAACCTTCTATTATTGAATTGCCTCAACTTACACTTAAGTTTTTCCCTTAAGTAATACCTTTCCAATCAGTGTTTTAGCTAATCTATTGCCTTGTCAAGTTAAAACCTTGGAGTTCATTGTGTAAATGTTTACCCGTGATATTGGGTGGATCAAAGCAGACATCATAGGATTGCTCCCAAAATTTGCTCCCATAAAATTAAGTTGGAGGTTGATCATGTTCCTAGTGTTGAACACCAACAAACATTTAACCCACCAATGAAAGAGATGGTCAAGAAGGAGATTATCAAATGCCTTGATGTTGGTGTTGTCTACCTAATTTTTATATTATCTAGGTTAGTCCAATCCAATTGTTCCCAAGAAATATAGTATGATGGTATACCAAATAAAATAATGATCTTGTACCTATCTATCTATTCAAGGGTTGGAGAGTATGTATGGATTACCAAAAATTGAATTCTTGGACAAAAAAACGATCATTTTTATATGCCATTCATGTACCAAATGCTAAATTGATCAGCCGAGAGAGGATGCTATTATTTTCTTGATGGATATTTAGGTATAACATAATTTGTACCCAAAGATCAATGGAAGACCACATTTACATGTCCCTACAGGACCTTTTCCTTTAAACACATTCCCTTTGGGATATGTAATGTACCCGCTACCTTTTAATGGTATATGTTCTCTATATTCTCCAACATGGTAGGGGATACCATAGAAGTGCTCATGGATTATTTTTCTTTTGTTGGTGACTCATTTTAATCCTCAAACATTTGAAGAAGGTCCTTAAGTTGTGTGTGGAGAAAAATTACCTCCCCTCATTTGTGTAAGAGGTGTTAGAATTCTTTTATTGGTCATAGTGAGTTATATAGGAATTTCATAAGAGATTTTTTGAAGATGCTCACCTTTTTTGTAAACTCCTCAAAATGGATGAGAATTTTAAATTTGATGGTGATTGTTTAAGGTCTTTTAATTGTCTCAAGAAGCTACTTTTGTTGGCTCTTATCATCGTTGCTCCAAATTAGTCAATGGATTTTGAAGTAATGTATGATGCAAATGGTGCGGCATTAGATTCGGTGTTGGGACCAACAAAAGAAAATTTGTTTATATGATATACTATGCTAGCAAACCGATAAATGATGCTCAACAAAACTATACGAAGCAAGAGTTGCTCGTGGTAATATATGCTTTTAAAAAAAAATTTAGCCTATTTGTAAGGTACAAAAGTTGTTGTACACATGTGCTACACAGCTGTTAGATATCTCATGGTGTAGAAAGAGTCAAAACCTCAATTGATTAGACAGATATTGCTCCAACAAGAATTTGATTTTGAGGTTAAGTATCTAAAGGGTTGTTAAAATCAAGTATCCAACCACCTCTTGCCTTGAATCCAATCATGAGAAGTTAATTGAGATGAAAATGGAGGAAACCTTCCCTAATGAACTAGTCATATGACTTTTGGGAAATATGGAGCCTTGGTATATGGATTGTTGAAACATTGGTGGTTGCACCATACTTTAAAGGACCAGGTCCCTTAGAATCAGTCACAAACAATCAAACGATAAATTAACCAGGAACACAAAACAATGCAGGAAAGAACACAATATTTTAACATAGAAACCTCCTTGCTCAAGGGATGAAAAACAATGGCTTGCCCTCACAAGCACCCAACACTTCACTATAATCAAACTCTTGATTACAGACTCCAATGATCCTAACTCTAGGTTCTACCTACTTGTAATAACTCTACTATAAGCCTAGCTTGACAACTCTGCCAATAATACACCTTGATATTAATTAACTCTAGCCAATATCCACCTTACGTAACTCTACCTAATCTCACTTAAGAAAGTAAATAAAACATTACTCATATAACATGAGTAATTCAATTACAATTCGAGACTTAACTCAAGAACACTCACACTTTTAGTGCATAACAAATAAGAACTTGAGTTATACTTGAGCAAAAAAGATGGATAAGTATCATTGCATTGCATATTTTAAATGTTCTATATAAAAAAGCAAAAAAAAAAAACAAGAAGGGTTAAATAGGAGAGGGACTTCGAAGGATCGTTTGAATAAGTGAAGTCAGGTTATTATTTTTTATAGTATGACAGTGGAAAAATTCCAAGGTTAAATGCCTTATCTCTGCATTCAATTAAAGAACTACATCTGTGACACTTGGACCCTCAACAGTCTGATACTGAATTGTCATGTTCAATTTGTTGATCTCTGTATACTTGGCAACTATATTAAGTTGTAACTCCTCTGTATCTGTTATCCGACTCCACCAATAAATCTCCTGTAAATCACGGTACATCTTAGTGCCCCTACATGAATAGAGTAGCACGCACTATGCGCTTCTGCAAAAACTCATTGTCTTAACTCATCTACACCTGGCACACATAGTCAACCCTGACAATGCAAAACATTATCTCCCCCTTGGGAGAAGACCTCTACTTTCTGATCTCTGACTGATTCTTTCAACTTGACTAGACTAGGATCCCTATCCTCCTTTTCCTTTACCTCAGAAACTAGGGATGATTCTAAACTACTCTACACCTATACGCTACCTTCTGGTGAATCGACTAAGCGAACACCTAGTTAGGCAAGCTGATAAACTTTCTGAACTAACCTCTTCTTACCATCATCTACAAGAGCAAAACTACCCATAAACATGCTACTGAGAGCATCAACCACTACATTAGATTTACACAGAAGATACAGGATGCTCATGTCATAGTCTTTTAACAACTCTAACCACCTTCTACGATGAAGGTTTAAATCTTTCTGAGAGAATACATATTGTAGGCTCTTATAGTCAGTGAACACATCAACGTGCACCCCATATAAATAGTGCCTCCAAATCTTTAAGGAAAATACTACTGCTGCTAAATTAAGATCATGAGTAGGATAGTTCTTTTCATGGGGCTTAAGTTGTCTAAAGTCATAGGCTATGACCTTACCTATCTGCATCAAAACATACCCCAAACCGACTCTGGATGTATCACAATATACCAAAAACCTATCTAAACTATCTGGTAGGGTCAAAACTGGAGTTGTAGTGAGTCGAGTCTTCAACTCCTGAAAACTCTTTTCACAAAAATTTGACCACTGGAATTTGCCTTTTTTTGAGTCAATCTGGACATAGGGGATGCAATAGATGAAAATCCCTTAACAAACCATTGGTAATAGCCATCCAAGCCTAAAAAACTCCTAATATCTGATGGAGAGATAGGTCTAGGATAGTTTCTCACTACTTTGGTCTTTTGGGGATCAACTCTAATGCCAGCACCAAAAATGATTTGGCTAAGGAAGGCTACTGACCTTAGGTAAAATTTGCACTTGCTGAGTTTGGTGAATAGCTTATGGTTTCTGAGAGTCAGCAATCTTATTTTGAGATGGTCTGCATTATCATGCTCACTGAGGGAGTAAACAAGAATGTCATCTATAAATAATATGACGAACATGTCCAAGTACTGCTTGAACACACGGTTCATCAAGTCCATGCAGGCTGCAGGGGTATTGGTAAGACAAAAAGACAAAATTAAAAATTCAAAGTGACCATACCAAGTTCTGAAGGCTATTTTCGGGATGTCACATTCTCTGGCTCTGGACTGATGATAACCCGATCTAAGGTCTATCTTGGAGAAGTAACTAGCACCCTGAAGTTGGTCAAATAAGTTATCAATTTTGGGAAGTGGATACCTGTTCTTGACCATGAATTTATTTAGCTAACGGTAATCAATACACATTCTGAGAGAAACATTTTTCTTACGCATGAATAAAATTAGGGCACCCCACAGGGACACAATGGGTCTAATGAATCACTTATGCAGGAGATCTTTTAACTATTCTTTTAATTCTCTGAGTTCTGCAGGCGCCATTTTGTATGGCGGGATAGATATGTACTGAGTATCTGGAAGAAGGTCTATTCTAAAGTCAATTTCCATTTTGGAATGAACTCCGGAGAGATCTTTAGGAAATACATCTTGGAATTCACATGCTACTGATACTGATTCAAGATTAGGGGGTTTTGAAATAGATTCCTGGACTCGAATGAGATGGTAAACACATCCCTTAGATATCATTTTTCTTGCCCTTAGGTAAGAAACAAGTTGAACCCTAAGTGCTGAAGTACTAACCCTCCACTTAACCCTCCACTCAAGGACGGGTTTATTCAGAAACTGAAACTGGAAAATTTTGTTTCTACAATCAATTGAGGCATAGCCGAAATAAAGCCAATCCATGTCTAGAATGATATCAAAATCGATCATCTCTAATTCTACTAAGTCTGCTGAAGTAACTTTCTGAGATACCATAATCGGATAGTTCCTGTATACTCGCCGGGCTATGATAGATTTATACACTGGGGGTAGAGACTGAGAAAGGATCTACTAGGATTTTGGGACTGACTCCGAAGTCAACAGCTATATAAGGAGTAACAAAGGACAAAGAAGCTCCTAGGTCTAGCAAAGCTCAAACATATAAATGATAAACTTATAATGTACCAGTGAACATATCAGGAGAACTCTCCTGATCCTGTCAGGATTGAAGTGCATAGAGTCCATTTGAACGCTATCCACTGGTGGTACTAGATGTGGCACTCCACTAATTCAGGCGATCGAACTAAGCTGGGGGAAAGTTATGATGACTCTGACAACCCACTTGGGAAAACTATCTGACCCTGTGGCCTAACTTTCCACATCTGAAACATACATAACTGCCAGCTCTGTAGATACCCTGGTGGTTTCTACCATACTCTTGACAAAAGAGATTGGTTCGGGTATTGCTAAAACTACCCTGGGGTGTAGGGCCTAATGCCCTATCTCTTTTGCCATCTCTGAATTTTTACACAGGAGCACTGGCTGAGGACAGAGATGGAACTGAGGATTTCGGGTGGAACTGAGAACAATTCCCACCCTCTGACTTAGGCTGAGCAAAGTTTAAATAACCTATTCTCGCTCTCTTGTTCTCCCTCTCCTTCTCTTTATTCTTAGCCTTATCTATCTACTAAGCATGTATAATGAGCATGGATATGTCCATCTCCTTAATCAATATTGCGGTTCTACACTCCTTGACCACACTATTAGATATGCCAGATACAAACTTACTCATCTTATAGCTACTATCTGCTACCACATGAGGAGTGTATCTGGCTAATTGAGTAAACTTAAGAGAATACTCTTGCACCATCATGTTACCCTGCTTCAGATTGATAAACTCCAAAACCTTTGCTTCCCTCAACTCTAGTAGGAAGAACATATCTAGAAAAGCAATAGCAAACTTTTCCTATTCTATGGGCCCTGCATCTGCGGCCCTTTTTGCTTTTCACTATTTAAACCATGAGTGTGCCACATCTTGTAACTAATGTGTGGCCAACACAGCGCTCTTAATAACAGTTACTCCCATAATATCTATCATTTTTTGCACCTAATCAAGAAATTCCTGAGGGTCTTCATCTGATTTAGACCTAGTAGAAGATAGAGGGTTCATTTAGGTGAAATCTCAAATCTTGGCAGTAGCAATATTGGCCATTGGTTTGTCCGAAACAACAGTTGTCCATTC
This sequence comes from Capsicum baccatum var. pendulum, assembly GCA_030864225.1. NCBI lineage: Eukaryota > Viridiplantae > Streptophyta > Magnoliopsida > Solanales > Solanaceae > Capsicum > Capsicum baccatum. Next base: position 97,239,351 of record CM061556.1, on the reverse strand, counting down.
ATTCTGAGCTACTACAGAATGAGTTGGGGTGGTGAAAGCTACTCTGAACTCAGCGTGGGAGATATATTTGTATAGAGGATCTAGATGGATGGACTAGGGTTCTAACTGGTCTTTCATTCCTCTTCCCTTAGTCCTCTTTAGAGCCATATTCTAAAAATGGAAGAGAAACTTGGATTAGACAGATAGTTTAACTAAAGCTCATGTCACTTGCACGAGATAAGTAATGAAAGAAGGGAAATTTTTCCTAAAACATCTTGTAGCCTCCTACCCATAAGTGTGGCGTGCTATACACCCATGCATAAGACTCTACTAGATACGGCTTTCAGACTTCCTAGGACATTGTTGAGCCTTAGGCTATGATACCAAGTTTGTAACACTTCAAGTCTATACCTCGGATGCTACACGGTGCTCATAATCTTGAGGAACCACGAGCTAACCCATGATTGGTACCTGCTATAATAACTGAATAGTAATACTAAAAATATGCAGAAATTAGGTGGAAAACTTGCCACAAGGTTTAATACTATAATAAAAATGAATACAATATAACAAATACCAAATCTGATATATCTGTTTGAAAATACTCTAGTCTGAAAAGCCTCTATTGTCTGAATCATGGAGTTGATAGGACAAGCTCCCAACTACTAAAAGTTGTACTGATAAATTAAAATACTAAAGAAAATAATCATTTCCTCGAACTATGAGGACTCACCACTAACTCTGACTGTTAAAGATCTGAACTACTAAGGGTGCTCGGGAGCCCATGCGTTTGAACCTATGATATAAAAAATCATAGCACAAAAGAAAAGTATGCATTTGTACTTTGGATGTACTGGTATTCTAAGTGAGGTAGGCTGAAATGCATGGTTTTACATGCATGAAAATACTGACTGAATGACAAAAATATATGTGAAAGGGGAGTACATAGATGAATACGTATACTGTAATCTAATATCGTGATAACACTGGATACTGAGTTCTAAGTTACTAATTTACTTAGATTTGAGTTTACTGATGTGGTGTATCTGATAAATGAGTGACTGTATCTGAAAGTCTTGATCCTGTAGAACTATACTAAGTTTTGTACTAAACTGAGTGACTGTATCTGATAGTCCTAAATTTGTAGAACTAAATAGAGTTCTATTCTGAGACTGGAACTGAAACTGATACTGTGAGAGGTAATCATCTAACTGACATGCCCTTTTTTTAGGAAATTGGAGTCCAACCTATAACCCCAGTTGGAAGGGTGTCAGTACCGTGTCAGGGGTAAAGACAACTGTAAGTTAACCTCTTTGACAAAAGCTCTTTCATCAAGCCTCGCTGGCAGTAAACCTCGTATGAGATGTATCAACCCTAGTCTAGCAAGAAGATATCTCAACCTACGCTTGATACATAGTTCTGTAATGCAGGGAGTGCTACTAAGGGTCAAACCCTCTGTTGGTTAACTTGGTACTGAATCCTACTCCCAACTGAATAGACATTGAACTGATTTCCAAGTTCATACTAGGATGGACTGAACTATTACTGATTTTATTGAGTTTCGCTGACTGACGGAATACTACTGAATTTTGTTAGCTGACTAAGTTTACTAAGGTCTCAATTGAATACTAAACTAGACGAGACTAATACTGAATCTACTGAGTTTTCCTAAGTCCTGTAACTGACTGAGAGTACTACTGATCGTGACGTGACTGAGATTATTCGTTGAATCTCATGTTTTAGGTTTGAATAGTGGTGGGGAAATAGAACAAAATACCTCTATAGATTCAGCTTTTTAATGACTAAAAATCAAACTGTCGATGCATAGACCGACGCATCGCATCATTGGCATCGACGCGATGGCCAACACGCGCGTTGAGTCCACATCGGTTCACTGGAATTTGACACTGGAATCTAAAAAAAAATATTAATTGATGCGATGGACGACATGACACATCGATATCACATTGATACACTATTTTGGGTTCCCAACCATGTGTCAAACATTGTCTAAAAAATCTGAAACTCGTTCGAGAACACCTACTGACATTCCTGATCATGATTCAGCCTAAAGATTGAAACTTTAAGGTCATAAGAGTCATGAAAAAAAAATTCTAACTTATGAAGGCCAAAATAATACTAAGTCTTAATACTTTGCTGGAATTTTCTAAGTCTGAGACCCCTTAGCAAGCTTAAAAGACTGAGTTAAGCTTAAGATTTTGCAGGATCTTACAATAGATCACCACCAAAGCCCCTAGGAAAACTTTTCTACAGTTGGATGTTGCCTGCATGCGCAGGCTGTCGCACAGGTCAATTATGTGGGTTTTAAATTATGGGTTAATTTATTTTGGGATTATCCGACCCATTAAGCCAAAATTCCATTTTAATAATATCATTTAACCCACTAACACTTATGAATTTTATAACCATTTTCACACTCTTATAAATGGTTCTTTCCCTTTTTAAACTAAATTTCTCTCTTTTAAAAATTCAAAATTTCTTCACTTCTAATTTAATTTTTACTCAAAGGGACCAACATTTGTCATTTATTGAAATAGAAGAGTTTATGTACATGAGGGGTTTAGGTTGAAATATCCCTAATCCAAAAATGCAAGATAAGTCAAAATCCAAAACAACAACAAAAACAAAACTAAGACCTAATCTACAAAGAAAAAAATCTAAAGGTATGTAAAAGGAAAGTAAAGAGAAATGGGAAAAGAAAAGTCGCATCTTATCATGTCCATTTTCAGTGTTTGAATCTATTGAGGAGTGCAAATTTTAGAGATAATAAGGATTAATTTGTCGTTCCTCCATCGACTGTTGGACCATAGTTAAGATGAAGTATGCTCGAGTAGATCGCATATGAGGCACTTACAATTCTCATAGGTTCCATGGATCTAGTTCATTGAATATTCCTTCAGCAATGTTTCGATCAACCATAGATGATATAGACATTGGTAAGCTTGGCATTTCAATTCCTTGAACCCCTGATGTTCACTGTAGGTCACAAATTAGTGAAATTCATCGCTTAACATAATGATCTTCCATGTAGCTAATATCACTTTCTAGGGTGATTACCTTTAAATTTGCTCCTTTGTAGCTAGGTCCAACTACCCATTATCGAACGGCTTTGCATGTATCCCTTGTGTTGAATATCATCTTGAATTTTGTTCATTTAATTTGCTTGTTAACTTCATGTTGTTGTAGTTCCCAATGTAAAGCTTACATTCTGGCATTTCCTGATGCATAAGTTCGGAATTTGCATCTTGTCCATGTTAAGAATTATTTTTCCTTCTGACCATAAATCCTAAAAATTATGATAGTTAATAGACTCAGTACTTGCAAAAAAAATACTATCTATTTCTTCATTTTCTTTTTCTATTCTCACCATAGCTGTCAATTTATCTTCTAATTTTAATTCTTCTTTTTCTAACATTAAATATAAATGTTCACATATTTTCTTATACCTTCTACCTAAATTAGAAAACACTATTTTTATTTTTAATCCTTCGTGATTTTCATATGTTTTTTCGTCTATTATAAATTCTTCTTTATTCATTTTTTATTTAATTGTTAATAGATCATGTTGGTATGTATATTCTAGACTATCTATTATTGATTCTAAATTTGATACTTCTTCTTTTTGTGCATTTATTGAGTTTTTACTAACTCCGGCAATTATGTTATATTGTAGTCTTTCTATCCTTGTTTTTAATTCTTTAAATTTTTCAGATAATATATACTTTAATTCTTTATATTTTTGTACGTTATTCATTTAAATAATATTTTGGGGAATATCTAAATCTAGTTTTATCAAATAAATCATAATTAATAAGTTAATCAAATAAATCCATATATATACAACTTCCGTATTTTTTAAATAACAGGATTCTGATACCAATTGTAAGGGGTGCGGATTTGGCGCGGTAACTTTACTAGGAAATAAATAGTTATTACATAATAAGTATTTATTTTTATATAATGTATTTTGTGAATATTATCGATTGAAATATTTTTCATTTTTATCTTCTTGACTTAAGATGTTTTATTAATTCATATTCTAAATTAGATATTATCGTAATTAAATTATCTAGTGTTCTAGGATCCTCGTAAGTACTATGTAATCTTTTATATTCTTGGTGTAAACTATATAGTTGGGTTTCAATTTCTTTTAATGATTTATTCTTTTCGTAAGATGCATCCATTAATTTATGTAATTGTTAAATGCTTTGTAGTAATATTCATTAACTGTTTTTCTTCGTTCTTGTATTTTTTATTTCATATATTTTATTAATATATTCAATTTTACTGATATTCATATTTTGAGGGGTGATTAAATGGTAGCTGATTAAATGCTTTGCTGTAATATTTTTTAGTTTTTTCTCTTAGTTTTTGTGAGTCTTCTATATTATTTTTAAGATATTCTAAATATTTTATATCTTTTGTTTTAAAATATTCAATTAAATTCGTTTTAATAAGGTTTTCTGTTAATCTTATTTCTTCCATTTCTTGTTCCCAGTATTTTAGGTATTCGTAGTTTATCATTTTATTCTTCTAAAGTAAATGTATAATAATTTATTCTACTTTTACTATATTAATATCTTGTTTGAGGTTATTAATACTACTAACTATTTTTTCTTGTTCTCTTCTTAATGAATTTTTTAAACTATCTAGACTTTTATCTTTGTTTTTTTCTAAATTTGTCAAGGTTTCGTCTATCCATTTAATTTATCTATTAGATTTTATATTATTTCTCTAATTTGTTTTCTATAGTCAATTTTTTTATGTAGGTCTTCTTGGTTTTCTCTAATTTTCTTAATATATTCTTACATTTTTAGTATGTATAATATCCATCTGAATCTAAATAGTATTGGTGTTCATAATATATGAGTAAGTTTTCTATACTATTTAATAATTCTTCCTTTTCATAATCTTGTAATTTTTTCCATATTATTTTCTTTATGTCTATGATTTCTATATCTCTAAGTATATATAAAACAAGTATTTTAATATCATCTGTTATCTAAGCTTGATTAAATGCTTTTTCATAATATTTTTCAATTGTTTGTTTTAGTCTAAGTAGTTCTTGCATATTTTCATTAAGAAATTCTATATATTTTATATCTTTAGTTTCCATGTAATTGTCTAAATTTACTTTCATCTTTTTTTCTATTAACTGTATGTTTCTTATATCTTTTCCCAAAATTATAGATATATGTAATTTATCATGGTAAGTATTTGTAAGAGTAGTTAGGTAGGCATGGTATGTAATTTATTCTAGTCATATAATATTTACCAAATGCTTTTTCTAATATGATTTTTCTTATATCTACTACTTTTATATCCTTAAGTGCATACAAAATAAGTATTTTAAATTTATCTACCATTTCGTCAGATAAATAATTATTCATTTTTCATAAAATTGCTATTTTCAAAATATTTCCTTCAATCATACGCATAACAAAATATGATCATATTAGATTACTATATACTAGATCATTCTTAAATAATATGTTCGTCGGTCACTATTAGCATGGTAATCCAGATACTTTTCCCTTAAACAGCGCCTCAACTCTGGCTACTCCCCACCACGGCTTCTTGCCTTTTTGGTTTTACCTTTAGGATGGCATAGTTCTTAGAAATTTTTCTTCGTTTCCACTTTGCTAATAAACTTCTTAACATGCTATTCTTCGAATAATTCTTCTATAAAGTAACTAACATGAACTTATCTTATTATATCATGATTGTTAGGAATTATGAATTTAGCTATTCATAATAGTGAATAAATATACCTATTCTGGTAAGTTTGATAATCCTAAGTTTTGTTCCTCCATAGATTTTTCCATTGAAATATACCTATTTTTAAATAAATAAGTAAAATATTTGTTGTTGACAAGAGAGAGAGTTTTTGCTTCAATGTATGAAGGCTTGCTTTTGTTGTGCCTTCGGTCCTTCTATTTATAACTAAAATTTACAAATGATTTCTTTACACGTTTTCTAAAATGACTTTGAAAAATCAAAGCCTATACTAGTCTAAGCTAGACTAATTAATGTTTAAAAAAAAAGTCTTCATCTTTTAAAAGAAAACTTTGACATAAAGCACTAAATGACAAAAAGAACTTTAAATGCCTAAGACTTTTTCTATACAAATTTTTCCAATTTACGTAAAGAAAATTGTGAAAGTTATCTACATGTTACTTTCACAATTTAATAGCTTGTCTTCTCCATTATTTCATTCCGTGGTTATCTCTTTTTTCTTGTACTTGCTGTTTTTCTATCTTCTTATCAGTGTCGTATCACATCTGGAATAAAGTTGTGCTTGCTACTACATCTGCTGCATATGTGGTCTTTGTATTTTTGGCCAACTTTTTCACAAAATTGATCCATAGCTTCTTCTGAAATAATTCTCTTACTGATAGATCTTGTTAATGGTTGTTCTTCTGGTCTGAGGAGTGTTAATCCCCATTTTCTAAGTTCTTCCATGTCATAGTCTCTAACTTCTTTGCAAGTTGAATAAATCAATGTTTGGTTCCTTAAATTATATATCCAAACTGGCTTTTTATTTAAATAATTATGAAGTAACTCTGATAATATATTACTTAGTCCAATAACTCTTTTGTTGCGGTAAAATATTGGTATCTGCGTTTTTGGTATCTCGGTCTGTTCACATATTTCTTCTGAAATAATATAATCTCTGGTCATACCCATTTTGACCACATTAATAGTCTGTTTAATTTCGTCAAATAATATTTCTGTTGGTGCGAAATAAAATCGAACATAGAATAATTGTCCGTTGGTAATTCTCTTGTAAGTCATAAATTCTTTGTGAATTTCTGGGATTCCTGCTAACTCTTCTCCATTGGTTGTGTAAACCGTAGATAATAATCCAAAATAGTAACATGGTTTAATAAAATTTGGGCTTTTACCTGGTAAGGCAATAAGTTTATTGTAATTTTGGCATTTCTGGGTAATATATCCTTTTTGTTGTGCGGCTAGCTCTTAACTTTGAATAGGTTTGGTCTTTAATAAGGTTTGTAATGTGTGTATATTTTCAATTTAGTTACGAGAAGAATAATTGTATGTCTGTTTTTCTTGGTTAAGTGATTCAGAATATGTATGTATCTGGGGAGGTGCAAATGCTTCTAAATTTTGTTTATTTGGTGTATATGGTTTTGAAAATATTTGGCTGAGGTTATAATTCTTTTTCTTTGGTATTTCAGGTCTATTTTTCGTGACTATATTTTTCCCTTTAGATGTGCCTGCAGCTGTAATTGAAGTTTTGTTAGTAATTTGAGTTTTAAGGTGTTTCTCATCGTCACCTTCTAAGTCTAGTTTTTTAATGTGCTCTTTCTGTACAGTATCTTGTTTTTTATAGTTCTCAACTGGCACTTTTACATTTGTAACTTCAGTAGTTAGTGTAATATCTCATTCTTGTAATAACTCCATTTGTTTAAACATTTGGAGCAATAAATCAGTCTGGTTATCTTTGGCATCAGCCTCTTCCATTGGTAAATCAGTTTGAGTAGCTTTGTCTTGATAAGTAATCTACAATGATATTTTTGTTAGTATTGATTACTTCAATTGTAAATGTTAAATTCAGTATATTTAATACTAGTCTCCGAATTTTCTTTGTCGTAATCGAATTTTGTATTTTTCTTGTTAGCCACCATCGTACCTGTGTATTATCTGTTCTAACAATAAACTTGTTATATACGATATATGGTTCAAATGCTATTAAACATTTATATAAAGAACATAATTCTTTTCTATTTATTTTCCATTTTATTTCTGTTTCGTTAAACGTTCCTGAATAATATCTACAATGATATTCTAATTTTTTTTCTCCATGCCTATATTTGAGTACTCCTCCATAACTATATTCACTTGCATCAGCTTCTACTATATAAGTAAATTTTTTATTTTCATCTGGAAATTATAATTTTGGTAACTCTCTACAAAGTAATTTTATTTTCTTTACCTGTTTTTTGTCTTCTTCATTATATCTATATTTTACATCCTTTTTTAATTTTTTCTGTAATGGTTTTAAGTTTTCTACTAGTTTTGAAATATATTCTCTTACTTGGTTTACTAATCCTAAAAATGATTGTAATTTCTTTTTTGTATCTAATTCTTCTTCTGAATTTATTATTTTTTGGACTATATGTTGTTGCATTTTGACTCCACTTTTATCTATTTGTATTCCTAAAAATTCTATCTTATTTTTCATAATTTCTGAAACTTATTTGTAATTTCATAAATTCTATCTTAAACTTATTCCTGATTTTTCTATTATATCTGTATACTGTTCTAATAATTTTAAATGTTCTTCTTTAGTTTTTGTATATAATAATATATCATCTATGTATACTATACAATTAGGTAGTTGTTTAAAATAACCATCCATAAAATGTTGATATCTACTTGGTGCATTTTTATATCCAAATGGTAGTACATTCCATTCATAAAATTCTTGTGGCACCGTAAATGCGGTTAATTCCTTAGATTCTTCTTCTATAACCAATAACCATCCTACTTTTTTCTCTTTTTTGTTCACTATGTTTATTTACTATAAATGCTGGGCTATTATGTTTACTATTACTTTTTTGTATATATTGTTTTTCTAATAATTCTTCTATATGCATTTTAAATTCTTTTAAATCATCAAAATTATATGTTAATGGTTTCTGGGTTATTATGCTATTTTTATTTATTAATTCAATTTTTATAGTGGTTTTATATTTTTTCATCCTTTTAATGGATCTTCACTATATAATTGTTCTAATTTTTTCTTAATTATTTCTATTTTATTTATTGAAAATATAATTATTTCCTTTTTATTTATTGAAAATACGATCAGTTCTATTGTATCTTCAGTATTTTTTATATTTTCTAATTTTTGTGTGATTTTTTCACTTCCTTTTATCCAATCAGTTTTCTTTCTTATTTTATTAATAACTCTTTTTGCTCTTACTTTCTGTTTACATTGTGTTGTAAACCACCAATCTGTTCTAGTTATTATATGTGGGTATAATTTATCTAAAAACGACATTCCTAAAAGTATATCTTTTGATGTTAACTCATAATTATAGATTTCTTCTATTGTTTATATTTTATCCCATACTTGTGTTTTTACATTCTTAGCTTTATAAGTAATTAAGCTTCCTTCGTTATTAAATCCTTTAACTATTATTGATGTTTTTAATTTATCCCACTTATTTTCTGGTAAACAATTTTATCTACATAAATTTGCTTCTACTCCTGTATCTATCATAGGCATATAATATCTACTATAATATCCTTCTACTATTATTTTCATTAATACATATATTTTCATATCATGTTAGAACTCTTCTTAGGAATAATCTTTCCCTATTATATCTTATAGATAATTGTGTATGTTCTATATTGTATGGTTTTACTTATTCTAGCCATTTAATTCGTAATATTATGTCTGCTTTTTGCATTTCTTCCTTTATTTCAAATTCTATTTTCATTTTTCTAACTCCTATTATTATTTCTTTTTCTGCTATATTTTTATTGTTTATTAAGCTTCTTGGTAGATCTGGGCATATATTATTATCAAATTTTATTTTCTCATTTTTGCTAGATATTTTGCTATATAATTTTCTTTTTGTCCTGTATTAAGAGTATTAAATATTCCTTTTCATTTATTGTTCCTGTTATGTAATATTGATTTAAATTAACTATTGAACTTGTTTATAACTTGTTCTTTTTGATGAATTTGATGATTCTGATTTTTCATAAACTATTCTTTTTGTTGTACTTTTTCTATTATTTATTATTTCTAAATCTTCTTCTATGTCTATATTTCTGTAACTATAATCATTATTATCAATTGTTTTTATGAATTGTTCAAAAGGACTTTCTATTTGTATTTTATTAATTTTATTTTTTTCCGTTATTTTATGTTTTGTTGTTAATACATATAGATTTTTACATCTTGCCGTAAATATTTTACTTCCTGGGGTTAGTTCTATTCCTGATATTTTCCAATATAATACTAATGATTTATCTATATTTTTATCTGTTATTGCTACTGAATAATTTGCACTTATTATAAATTTAAATTTTTGGTATATTAAATTTTGTTTAATTGCAGTTATTATGGTTTTTTCTATAGGTCTTATAATCCTATCATCTGCTAACTATAATTCTATTGGTGTATCTATTCCTTCTCTAAAATATGTTTTTATTAATATCTCTGTACCTCCAAGGTGTACATATTTTATTGGGTCTCCTCTACTCTTTATATCATTTATTTCTTTATTAATTAACCTTTTTGTTACTAGTGGTATACTAGCTTTACCTTTTGCATATCTGCAGTCTATTACATGTTCTTTTTGACTTACTACGTAATATTCTTCCTTTTTTCTAGTAAATATATTTTTTATTGTTGGAATTTTAAATATTTTTTCTACACTTAAGTCTAACTCTTTTCCTTTTATTTCATCAAATATATTATTATCGAATATTATTTTTTGATCTGTTCCTTCGTCATTTAAATATTCTTCTTTTGTTATTATTTTTATATCTTCTTCAGTTATTTGGTTTATTTGTATATCTTCTCAGTCATTTAATTCGTCTAATTCACTATCTATTTGATTATCTTCTATTTCATTATCTGTTTCATTCTTTGAAATTTCATATATGCTGTCTTCACTTTTTAATTCGTAATCTATATAATCTATCTGCATATAATCTGTATTTTCTATTTTTATTTCTGATATTTTTTTATTTTTTGAATTTTTAGGTAATTTACAATCTCTAGCTAACTGTCCTAATTTTCCGCAATTATAATAAGTACATTACTTTATAGATTTCTTTTTCCTATATGGTCTTTTATGTTTATAATTTTTTACATAATATCTTTTTCTTAGTTTCTTATACTTATATTTTGATTTTTTGTAATTACTTCTTGTTTTTCATTGATTCCTAAATTTTTTGTGTTTGTTAAGATTTCTGTATATGTTTCACTATCTTCGGAATCATAATTATCTGTTTCTTCAACATCTATTGTATTAATTTCTATTTCCTTGGTTTCTATTTCTTTATTGTCTATTTCTAATTTTTCTTTTAATTGATTTATCTCATTTAATAATTTTTGTTCTTTATCTTTTTCTTCTTTTTCTTTTTGTCTTTTTTCATACACATCTTTTAGCATTTGTAGTTCTTTTTCTAATTCAGCAATCCTACTGTTTTTAGTTTCTTCTATTTTTCGTATTTCTTCTGTAGTTTGTTATTTTATTTTTTCTATTTCTTTTTTTCTATCTATTTATTCGTTTTCTTTTTCTATTCTCACCATAGCTGTCAGTTTATCTTCTAATTTTAATTCTTCTTTTTCTAACATTAAATATAAATGTTCACCTATTTTCTTATACCTTCTACCTAAATTAGAAAACACTATTTTTATTTTTAATCCTTCGTGATTTTCATATATTTTTTCGTCTATTATAAATTCTTCTTTGTTCATTTTTTATTTAATTGTTAATAGATCATGTTGGTATGTATATTCTAGACTATCTAGTATTGATTCTAAATTTGATACTTCTTCTTTTTGTGCATTTATTGAGTTTTTACTAACTCCGGCAATTATATTATATTGTAGTCTTTCTATCCTTATTTTTAATTCTTTACGTTTTTCAGATATTATTTACTTTAATTCTTTATATTTCTGTACGTTATTCATTTAAATAATATTTTGGGGAATATCTAAATCTAGTTTTATCAAATAAATCATAATTAATAAGTTAACCAAATAAATCCATATATATACGACTTCCGTATTTTTTAAATAACAGGACTCTGATATCAATTGTAGGGGGTGCGGATTAGGCGCGGTAACTTTACTAGGAAATAAATATTTATTAGGTCGTCCTTCGAATTGTATTTAATCTTTTCACCTCCATTGAAATGTTCCACGGTACCTCACACTCCTTAGTAAAACCTTTTGGAGAGTAAGTGAATCAATTTCCAAAATAACAGGAAGCACATTATGGGCAATATTATATTCTAATCCACTCCGTAGTGATAGGTTTCCTACTTCCAAAATAGTACCTTCTCCCAAACAATCTTGTTTCAGCATACACTAAGTCCCCCATACCATTTCTGATACAAAATGCAATATAAGTAGGTGGAGGATTACCTTTACTAGCTCCATCCGAGTTGCATTTAGAGCTTCCTACCACTAGCATATTCCACCTTATCACTTTAGTCATCATAATAGGAGTGTAATCCTAAAAAAAATTTCACCAACAAAGGCTAAGTGTTGGGGATTCTTCTTAATCAACGATACATAACAGTAGCATAGAAATGAACATTCCTTTTAAGCTCATTCATTAAGAATTGAAGAGATATCCTTCCACCATGATAGACCAAAATCCATCCTTGCCATACATGCTAGATTACCATTGTTTGTACAATTTTGAAAATTGGCTTCAATTTCTGTGAACCATATGAATGCCACCATTTATATATTGTGTTTTGGAGATGTTAAAATACCTACAAACTAAATGTTCAACTCTTGTATTATTGCAATAACAATAAGTAATAGTTTCCTACAACTTCATTTTCATTAACATCTCCCGAATAGGGATTATTTTCTTACACGCTCTCCACATAAAAAAATACATCTTGATTGGTAATCATTTGATCCAGATATTAGAAAAAAAGTCTTTTTTGCTTATCCCTTCTCACCAAGTTCCAAGCACTAGCTATAGAAAACATCCCATTAGATGTCAAAGTCCACCAGGCCTTATCCCATTTTCCATATTCCTCCACTATATTTATCTTTCCAATTATATGTAAGCAAATTTATTCACTCATAACTTGTTGCGGAAGTGGAATATTCAACCTATTTTCTAGCTTTAATTCTTTAACCTCTTCAATTCCCTCTTGTCATTCCTGATTAAGGGGTAACACATAGTGCAAAGCCCCTAACTATTTCTAGTTATGATATAATTGGTTCCTACCAAATTTCTTGATTAGAGAAGTCTCTTTCTTCAAGCATGTACTTCCAGGTTTGTAAACCTCTTCTCTATTCAAGTATTTTTGGTCTATGTCTCTTGCAATATTTAGTCCACATGAAATTAGCTAAAGAGACTTTTTAGTCCTAAAATTCCACCATAACTTAGAAAAAGTGCCTTAAATCTATTTAGTTATCCGCACCCCCTACAAATGGTATCAGAGCACAGTAATTTAAAAGATATGGAAGTGATATACGTGTTAGAGTTAGTTAAAATAGCTATGTTGGAATTAGTTAAATTAGTTAAGTTAGATTTAGTTATTTTTTAAATTAATTATGAGAAGACCATTTAAAAATAGAGAAGCTTTTAGAAAAATTAAAGAATCTTTAGTTAGTAATTATTTAGAATATATAAGTCTAAATAAAACAAAAGAAAATCCACAAAGATTAGCCTATTTAATTACATTAATATCTAGTATTGAAGCAAAATTAGTAATCCATTTAAAATCTAGAAGAATGAGACATATACCACCTAATTATGATAAAATTAGATTTAGATATCCACCAAAATATTATAAACACAATTCAAATGAATAAAGAACAAAAATACAAAGAATTAAAACAATTTATCTCTGAAAAACGTAAAGAATTAAAAATAAGAAAAGAAAGATTACATTATAATATATTTGCCGGAGTTAGTAAAAATTCAATAAATATACAAAAAGATGAAATATCCAAATTAGAATCACAAATAGATAGTTTAGAATATATATATCAACATGAACTATTTACAATAAAATGAATAAAGAAGAATTTATAATAGATGAAAAAATATATGAAAATCATGAAGGATCAAAAATAAAAATAGTATTTTCCAATTTAGGAAGAAGATACAAGAAAAATAGAAGAAACTAAATTGATTTATCTCGTTTATTAATTTTTGTTCCTTATCTATTTCTTCTTTAAATTGATTTATCTCGTTTATTAATTTTTGTTCCTTATCTATTTCTTCTTTTTCTTTTTGTCTTTGTTCGTATAAATCTTTTAACATTTGTAATTCTTTTTCTAGTTCAACAATTCTACTATTTGAGCCATATATTGTATATAACAAATTTATTGTGCGAACAGATTATACACAGGTACGCTGGTGGCTAACAAAGAAAATACAAAATTCAGTTACAACAAAAGAGATTCGGAGACTAGTTTTAAATATATTAAATTTTACATTTATAATAGAAGTAATCAGTACTAACAAAAATGTTATTGCAGATTACATATCAAGACAAAGCTACGCAAACTGAAATGATAGAAGAAAATATACATGAAAAAATACTCAACGCCCTGACTATGCTTTCATTGAAAGTAGACAGTATGGGTACTGAGATAGAAAAGCTAAAGCTAAAGACTAGTGAAGATAATCTGAAGTCTATAGCTATGAAACAGCTAACTCAGCAATGTGCAGAGCTATGTTGATCGGAAGACAATAAAATTCCAGAGCTAGAAGGAGATGTTGGGATACTCCATAAAACCCATAACGTTTATCAATCTACTTCTGCAGGTACAAGCAAAGGAGTTAGAAAAAATATGAACTTAAACAAGCTATTTGACAAGCCATATACACCAAATATACCAAAAGACCCTATGTTTACGCCCCCACAAGTTACCACATATCGAGAAAGCCTAAACCAAGACAAAAAGACATATAACTACACAGCCCGCACATATATAGAAAATATCTACAACGTACAAACTTTCTTAAATAGCAACCCAAAAGCTACAAATACCCAAGAACCAGATACGAACAATATAACCCAGAAATTAACCGGATACAACAAGCTAATTGCCTTACCAAAAACTAAACCAAGCCTAGTTAAAACTTGCTACGAATATGGATTAGTTAGTACCGTATATACCACAGACGGAACTGAGATATCTACTATACCCGAGATATATGAAGCATTTACCACATTTAAAAGAATAACCAAAGGTACTTTATTTTTTATAAAAATCTACACGGCACCAGCAGAGATATTATTTGACGAAGTTAAGAAACCTATACAAGTTGTAAAAATAGGAATGACAAGAGATATGATTATACCGCAAGATATTGGTACACAGCCAGAGATACCCGGAATCGAGATACCAAAATTTTATGCGAATAAAAGAGTTATCAGACTATCTACGATTTTACAAGAACTAGCAAATACATATTGTAATCAAAATCCTATATGGAGTTATTATTCAAGAAACCACGTATTGATATATTCAAATTCAAAAGAGCTACGGGAAACAGATATGGAAACTATTAGGCAATGGATAATGACGTTGCTTAAACCAGAAACAGAACCTATCGCCAGAGCTATTAGAGAAAAATTTATTTCAGAGGAATTATTGACCAGATATTGCAAAACTATTGGACACAAATACCCAGACCACAGATGTTCAAAATGTAATGGAGGAGATAATGACGTCCCAGCAGTACAGTTAGAATAAAAGAAGATAAGGACGACAGCTGGAAAGATAAGAACAGAGCAATAATGGAGATATAGCAGTTAGAGTTAGTTAAAATAGCTAACACGTATATCACTTCCATATCTTTTAAATTACTGTGCTCTGATACCATTTGTAGGGGGGTGCGGATAACTAAATAGATTTATTATTACTGATGAATCTATTCTTTTTTGTGCGTGGTTATTTCTTAGATTTTGTGTTAATAAATTATTCTTTTTATGAGATGTATTCATTAATTTAGTTTATTATTTTATCCTGTGGTAACTGCTGAATTACAAATTTCTGTGTAATAACTTATTCTTTCTGTACTGTAGTGTATATCTAATTCTAGATTTTCTATGTCATTTATTATTTTGTGTTGTTCTTCTCGTAGTAAGTTTTTTATATTATATAAACTGTTACATGTACTTTTTTCTAAATTTCCTAAGGTTTTTTCTATCCATATTAACTTTTCTTTTAGATCTTCCATTATTTTTCTAATTCGGTTTCTGTAATTAATTTCGTTACTTAGATTATCTTGGTTTTCTCTAGTTTTTCTAATATATTCTAACATCCACAATCTTGGTCTGAATAATATCCTTCTGGGTAAATGTCTTCGTATATTTGTGCTGTGGCATTTATCATTTCTATTTCGTAGTTTATTACTTCTTCTAATATCATTTTCTTAATATCTATTATTTCTATATCCTTAAGTATATATAAGACTAAAATTCTAAGGTAGTCTAAATGGGCTATTTTTTAAAATTGATATTTTATAGCTATTTGTTTTAGACTTAGTAGTTTTTTCATATTTTTATTAAGAGATTTTATATATTTTTTATTTTCCATGTATTTGTCTATATTTATTTTTATCTGTTTTTCTAGTAACTGTATTTTTTGTGTATCTTTAAAAATCCTACGTAGTTTTAACATAATAAATATTTATAAGAGTAGTTAGGTATGTGTGGTATATAATTTATTCTATCCGTATAATTTTTTCCATATGTTTTTTCTAATATAACTTTTCTTATATCTGCAATATCTATATCTCTAAGTGCATACAAAATAAGTATCTTAAATTTATCTACCATGACATCAGATATATTATCATTCATTATCATAAAATTGTTTTTTTCAAAATATTCCCTTCAACCATATACATAATAAAATATAGTCATCTCAGATTACTATATACTAGATTATTCTTAAATAACATGTTCTTCGGTCACTACTAGCATGGTAATTCGGATACTTTTCCCTTAAACAGCGCCTCGACTTTGGTTACTCCCCGCCACGGCTTCTTGCCTCATTGGTTTCACCTTTAGGATGGCATAGTTCCTTGGGATTTTTCTCCGTTTCCACTTTGCTAATAAACTTCTTAACATATTATTTTTCGAATAATTCTACTATAAAGTAACTAATATGAATTTATTTTATCATATCATGATTGTCGGGAATTATGAATTTAGCTATTCATAATCGTAAATAGATATACCTGTTCCGATAGCTTTGATATTTCTGAGGTTTGTTGTTCCATAGCTTTTTCCATTGCAGTGTATATATTTAATTAACTGGGCTAAATATTTTTTGAATTGGAATGGAGAGAGTATTTTTGCTGAATGTAGGAAAGCTTCTCTATTTTTAAATGGTCTTCTCATAATTAATTTAAAAAATAACTAAATCTAACTTAACTAATTTAACTAATTCCAACATAGCTATTTTAACTAACTCTAACACGTATATCACTTCCATATCTTTTAAATTACTGTGCTCTGATACCATTTGTAGGGGGGTGCGGATAACTAAATAGATTTATTATTACTGATGAATCTATTTTTTCTGCTTCATATCTATATTTAAGTACTCCTCCGTAACTATATTCACTGGCATCTGCTTCTACTATGTATGTAAATTTTCTATTTTCATCTGGAAATTGTAGTTTTGGTAATTCCTTGCAAAGTAATTTTATTTTTTGAACTTGTTTTTTATCTTCTTCATTATAATTATATTCTATATCCTTTTTTAATTTTTTCTGTAGTGGTTTTAGGTTCTCTGCTAATTTTGGAATATATTCTCTTACTTGGTTTACTAATCCTAAAAATGATTGTAATTTCTTTTTTGTATCTAATTCTTCTTTCGAATTTATTATTTTTTGTACTATATGTTGTTGCATTTTTACTCCAGTTTTATCTATTTGTATTCCTAAAAATTCTATCTGGTTTTTCATAATTTCGGCTTTCTTTTCACTTAGACTTATTCCTGAATTTTCTATTATATCTCTAAATTGTTCTAATAATTTTATATGTTCTTCTTTAGTCTTTGTATATAATAATATATCATCTATGTATACTATGCAATTAGGTAATTGTTTAAAATAATTATCCATAAAATGTTGATATCTACCTGGTGCATTTTTATATCCAAAGGGTAATACATTCCATTCGTAAAATCCTTGTGGTACCGTAAATGCGGTTAATTCTTTAGATTCTTCTTCTAACTTTAGATGGTAAAATCCTGATTTACAATCGAATTTACTAAAATAATTATATCCTTGGATTTGTCTTATTTTTAATATCTTATTTGGTATTGGATAATTATATGTTATAGTTTTTGCATTTAAATTTCTATAATCAATAACCATTCTACTTTTTCCTCTTGTTTGTTCACTATGTTT
Organism: Capsicum baccatum var. pendulum; assembly: GCA_030864225.1. Classification (NCBI taxonomy): domain Eukaryota; kingdom Viridiplantae; phylum Streptophyta; class Magnoliopsida; order Solanales; family Solanaceae; genus Capsicum; species Capsicum baccatum. Next base: position 97,221,226 of record CM061556.1, on the reverse strand, counting down.
ATTTACTATAAATGCTGGACTATTATGTTTACTATTACTTTTTTGTATATATTGTTTTTCTAATAATTCATCTATATGCATTTTAAATTCTTTTAAATCGTCAAAATTATATGTTAATGGCTTTTGGGTTATTATACTATTTTTATCTATTAATTCAATTTTTATGGTAGTTTTATGTTTTTCCCATCCTTTTAATGGATCTTCACTATATAATTGTTCTAATTTTTTCTTAACTATTTCTATCTTATTTATTGAAAATATAGTTATTTCTGTTTTATTTATCGAGAATACTACTAATTCTATTGTATCTTCAGCGTTTTTTATATTTTCTAACTTTTGTGTAATTTTTTCACTTCCTTTTATCCAATCAGTTTTCTTTCTTATTTTATTATTAACTCTTTTTGCTCTTACTTTTTGTTTACATGGTGTTGTGAACCACCAATCGTTTCTGGTTATTATATGTGGGTATAGTTTATCTAAAAATGGCATTCCTAAAAGTATATCTTTTGATGTTAGTTCATAATTATAAATTTCTTCTATTGTCAATATCTTATCCCATATTTGTGCTTTTACATTCCTAGCTTTATAAGTAATTAAGCTTCCTTCATTATTAAATCCTTTAACTATTATTGGTATTTTTAATTTATCCCATTTACTTTCTGGTAAGCAATTATATCTACATAAATTAGCTTCTGCTCCTGTATCTATCATAGGCGTATAATATCTACTGTAATATCCTTCCACTACTATCTTCATTAATACATATATTTTCATTTTATGTTAAGGCTCTTCTTAAGAGTAATCTTTCCCTATTATATGTTATGGCTAATTGTGTATGTTCTATATTATATGGTTTTACTTGTTCTAACCATTTTTTTCCTAATATTATATCTGCTTTTTATATTTCTTCTTTTACCTCAAATTCTATTTTTATTTTTCTAATTCCTCCTATTATTATTTCTTTTTCTGCTATATCTTTATTATTTACTAAACTTCTTGGTAGATCTGGGCATATATCATTATTAGTTTTTATTTCTTCATTTTTTACTAGATATTTTGCTATATAATTTTCTTCTTGTCCTGTGTTTAATAGTATTAAATGTTCTTTTTCATTTATTTTCCTGTTATGTAATATTGGTTTAAATTACTTATTGAATTTGTTTCATAACTCATTCTTTTTGATGAGCTCGATGACTCCGGTTTTTCATTAGCTATTCTTTTCGGTGTATTTATTCTATCATTTACTATTTCTAAATTTTCTTCTATATCTATGTCTCTATAGCTATAGTCATTATAATCTATTGTTTTTACAATTTGTTCAAATGGGCTATCTATTTGTATTTTGTTAATCTTATTTTTCCCTGTTATTTTATGTTTTGTTGTTAATACATATAAATTTTTACATCTCGCTGTAAATATTTTACTTCCTGGGGTTAATTCTATTCCTGATATCTTCCAATATAATACTAATGATTTATCTATATTTCTATCTGTTACTGCTACTGAATAATTTGCACTTATTATAAATTTGAATTTTTGGTATATTAAATTTCCTTTTACGGCAGTTATTATGCTTTTTTCTATAGGTTTTATAATTCTATCATCTGCTAAATATAATTCTATTGGTGTATCTATTCCTTCTCTAAAACATGCTTTTATTAATATTTCTGTACCTTCAAGGTGTACATATTTTATTGGATCTCCTTTACTTTTTATATCATTTATTTCTTTATTAATTATTCTTTTTGTTACTAGTGGTATACTAGCTTTTCCTTTTGCATATCTACAGTCTATTACATGTTCTTTTTGGCATACTACATAATATTCATCTTTTTTCCTAGTAAAAAGATTTTTTATTGTTGGTATTTTAAATATTTTTTCTACACTTAAATCTAACTCTTTTCCTTTTATTTCATCAAATATATTACTGTCAAATATTATCTTTTGTTCTGTTCCTTCATCATTTAAATATTCTTCCTTTGTTATTATTTTTATATCTTCTTCAGTCATTTGATTCCTCTATCTCACTACCTATTTCAGTATCTGTGTCATTTTCTGAAATTTCATATATACTATCTTCACTTTCTAGTTCATAATCTATATAATCTATTTGCATATATTCTGTATTTTCTATTTTTATTTCGGATATTTGTTTATTTTTTGGATTTTTAGGTAATTTACAATCCCTAGCTAAATGTCTTAACTTTCCACAATTATAACAAGTACATTCTTTTATAGATTTTTTCTTTCTATATGGTCTTTTGTTTTTGTAATTTTTTACATAATATCTTTTTCTTGGTTTCTTATATTTATATTTTGATTTTTTATATTTCTTATATTTCTTATGTCTTTTTCTTTTCTTATAATATCTTTCTTCGCATCCAAATTGGGGTGCTATTTTATTTTTGCAACATGCTAAATTTCTTATTAATGTTTTTTCCATTTTTAATTCTTCTCTATATTTTTCACATAGCTTTCTATACCATTGTTGTAAAAATTTTATTCTAGCTCCTAATGTATCTACTATTTTTGCTTCTTCCCAACTTTTTATTATCTTTGAACTAAATGGTTCGGGTAATTTATTAAAATATAATTTTCTTATTTCTTTACTTTCTTCTATACTATATTCTCCTTTATAATAATATTCTTTAAATGCGCAAGTATATTCATCTATATAACACATATTACATATTGTTAATTTTATCATTAAATTCCTATTTGTATCTTTTTCTTCATCTTGTTCTTCTTCTAATGTTGTCATACTACCAAATTCATCTTTTATAGCTGTTTCATATTTTTTCAATAATTCTATAGGTGTTAATTTAGTTGTTGTTGATGCTGCTCCTTCCATAGGTTTATTAGCTCTTAATACTTTCTTACTATTTTCAGTTAAATTTGTAAACCATAATTTTACTGATCCTATTAATATTTTTTCTATGTATTCTGGTGCATCTGTTATATTTATATTATTGTCTAATAATTGTTTTGTCATATATCCTATCCATAATTGTATTGTTTTTTCTGTATCTATTACACAGTCTAGATCTAAAAAGTTATAATTTTTATTAACTATTTGTTTTGGTGTCCATTTGTCATATTCATTATATCTTTTAAATTTATTTTTATAATATATAGGTTTTCTTATTTCTGTTGTTTTGGGTATTAAATTTTCATCTTCTTTTTTGTCAAGAGTATTTATTTCTGTATTATTATTTTCTAAGTTTTCTTGATTAATTCTTTCTTGTTTTTCGTTAATTTCTAAATCTTTTATATTTGTTAATATTTCCGTATATGTTTCACTATCTTCTGAATCATAATTATCCGTTTCTTCTACCTCTATATTATTTATTTCTAATTTTTCTTTAAATTGATTTATCTCGTTTATTAATTTTTGTTCCTTATCTATTTCTTCTTTTTCTTTTTGTCTTTGTTCGTATAAATCTTTTAACATTTGTAATTCTTTTTCTAGTTCAGCAATTCTACTATTTTTAGTTTCTTCTATTTTTCGTATTTCTTCCGTAGATTGTTGTTTAATTTTTTCTATTTCCTTTTTTCTATCTATTTCATCATTTTCTTTTTCTATTCTCACCATTGCTGTTAATTTATCTTCTAATTTTAATTCTTCTTTTTCTAACATTAAATATAAATGTTCTCCTATTTTCTTGTATCTTCTTCCTAAATTGGAAAATACTATTTTTATTTTTGATCCTTCATGATTTTCATATATTTTTTCATCTATTATAAATTCTTCTTTATTCATTTTATCGTAAATAGTTCATGTTGATATATATATTCTAAACTATCTATTTGTGATTCTAATTTGGATATTTCATCTTTTTGTATATTTATTGAATTTTTACTAACTCCGGCAAATATATTATAATGTAATCTTTCTTTTCTTATTTTTAATTCTTTACGTTTTTCAGAGATAAATTGTTTTAATTCTTTGTATTTTTGTTCTTTATTCATTTGAATTGTGTTTATAATATTTTGGTGGATATCTAAATCTAATTTTATCATAATTAGGTGGTATATGTCTCATTCTTCTAGATTTTAAATGGATTACTAATTTTGCTTCAATACTAGATATTAATGTAATTAAATAGGCTAATCTTTGTGGATTTTCTTTTGTTTTATTTAGACTTATATATTCTGAATAATTACTAACTAAAGATTCTTTAATTTTTCTAAAAGTGTGTCACCATGTCTTTCATGAATTTAGTATACTCTAGCATCTCTTATAAGGCTTCCAATAATGGTATATTTATTAAAAGGTTGCCAAATATAGAAAGGAACTTCTTGAACTTTGACTAATCTTCCTTCTTCTTATGCCTTTGCGAAAATGGGGGAGGGATTTTTATTTGTGCCCTTCAGATAATTAGGCTTTCATCTTGTTTTGAAACATTACCATAAACTACTTTTGGTCCTTCTTGATGAGTGGTGAATTTACCACTTATTTACATCCAAAATTCATGCTTACTACTATGATTTAAAGGTAGGAATGAGACAAGTTTATTAGTTTAATCCACTAATTTCCATATTTTGTACGCATACGGGTGATGAGAAAGAAAGATATGGATTTGAGCTGAAAAGAAACCAAAAATAGAAAAAAAGTGCATAGCTGGAAAACTATACACGGGATAAGTCTCTATTACCACGATCATGGTCTGAGGGACTAAATAGCCTACCTATGAATAGAATAGTACCCTTAGTTACCCACTTCTATCCTTGAAGACTTTATTTAGTAACCACATTTCAGGACTTGAATCATTTAAAGTTTTTCCCTCTCTTAAACCCTACCCTCCTTAAACATACAAAAATAAAAATTGAGGCCAAATACCTAAGATGGAGGGTGGAGGAGTTTGGAAGCGATCACCTTAGCCCTAGGTAATGTAAGTGGATGCCTATGAGCTAAGCAATGAAAAGTGAAAAAAAAAAGAATGATGAAAAAGAAGAATGAGGCATAGATTGTAAAAGAAAAAAGAGAACAAAAGACACCTTCAAAAAGATAGGTAAATCAAAGGTGGATTGAATTTGCATGTTTAAGGTGTGAAAACAAAAGAAGTGGTTCATGGTCAAAAGTTGTATGGAATATACTGATGTAGATATTTAAGGAGGGCGTGGCCACTTTGTTCCTAAATGATATCTTACCCTTTCCCGAACCTACATTAGAAGCTCAAAAAACCCTTTGAGATATCCAACCAAGTGTATTCATTATAGTGGATATTGAAATTAAGGGCAATCCTATGATAAGATATTTGTTAGTATCGAGAGTCTTTATGAGAGAGAGAGCATCACACTTAATTCCCTTGTTGCATATTTGATAATTTGATGTATGTGAGATTTCCCTTCATGTGAGGAGGCATGTGAAAAAATTAAGGAAGGTAATATTGTCATCTTCCAAAAAATGAGGCAAAAGGAGTATAGTGGAGTTGAGGTCAAAGGAGAGTTACTTCTAGAGTGTTAGTGATTGTTACATTGTTGTTCTTTAAATTCCTTTGCATCTTTGAAATTGCATTTCATGTTAAGGAGAGTCATGAGAATAGCTTTGCCCACATTTGAAGAGTTACTTGTGGTAGCAATCAAGTTTGAAGTCATTGTGATTATTGGGGTGAATAAATAGGCTTAAATTTACATTGTCTCATTGAGTAAAGAGGTAGTGTTGATTGAGGGCAAGCAAAGTTTTAAGTTAGGGGTTTTGATGAGTGGTGAATCTACCACTCATTTTACATCCAAAATTCTTGAACACTACTATGATTTGAAGGTATGAATGAGACATGTTTGTTAGATGAATTCATATATAGGTGATGAGAAATAAAAATGTGGATCTGTGATAAAAAAGAACCAAAAAGATGAGAAAAGTGCACAACTAGAAAACCCTACACGAAAAACTCAGTTGCCGCTATCGTGATCTGAGGGCTGCGAACGCATCTAGTAAACTTTGGTTGGCCTCTATGATTGCGAGGATCTTACAACATTTATAGTAGCTGCGATCACAAAAATTTTGCAACGTTTTCATCTTGGCGGGTTTATGCACAGGGGCAATTTTGTCATTGTACACAGACAACCCCAAAACCCTTATAAAGATAAAACCCTTTCCGATTTGGTATGCTACACATGGAACAATTCAATTTTTGATAATTTGTAACCCTACTAATTGGGGAAAATTTTGTGTTTGAATTTTCCAATTTTAGTTTTGTGAAATTGAAGTTAAATTGAAGAATCTTCTTATTTTCCATTGCCATGGATGCCTTGAATAAACCTTTTGGTATATCTCTTCACCTTAACTTTGTGAGTATCTTAGTTTTCTTGTCTTGGGATTATGTTGAACTAAGATGCAATTATGTGTGGGTTGTGATGTATTTATGTAGATTCTACTTTGTTGATGATGGGTTTCACTATTACTTACGTGAATTAGTTGGAGTTTGTGGGTGAAAACCCCAAATGCCCAAAATGGACTTGTGGGCGAAAATCCCAAATTCTTAAAAGCTCACATCATTCTTGAAAAAGGGACGTGGGTAAAGCTTTGGATCCTATTTCATCCTTGAAAGAGAGATATGAGTGACAAGGCAATAGTGAACAATAGTAGATATAGTTTGCTATCTTTTCACTATCTTAGAAATCAGGGTGAGTAGAGAGTTAACTATGTCTTGGGAATCTTCCTAGAAATAGGAATGCCCAATTGAGGCATAAGGTGGTTTTAATTGACAAACTTGTGAGGTACCCAAAAGGTTCCATAGGTGATAATCTTGAGGTTTTGTTTACAAACTAGCCTCAAGAATCTTCAACCTAGCCTACCATATCATTGATGACTAGAATTCACACTCAGTTGTCACACACGCATACATAACCTGACTTAGGTAGACATAACCTTCTCATATTGAATTTTTAATCACAATTGTTACCTTTAGTTTGTTACTCAAATAGACTTTGATAAAACCACGTTCCAAACCAACCCCCCATTTTAAATCATGTATTTTACTCTATTTATATTACAGGTATCTTTTTAGTAACTATTAAGACCCATAAGATTAGAAGACTAATTCCACTCTTCGAGGATTCGACCTCAACATAAGTTGAGCTTTATTGACAATGATCATCCTCTACTAAATACAATGGTATAGGTAAGCATTAATCACTTCTTCACTTTTAATGTTCTATTCTACCATTCTCGGTTTCTCAATATTTGACTTATTTTGAATAGTAACTTTTTCATTTGACTTATCAAGTTGCTTTCTCTTCCAAATCAATTGTTCATCAACTTCGCAATCATTAGGGTCTTCTTTGAGATTCATAATGTCAATCACTAGAGTCCTTTTATTGCTAGTGAGCATTGCCATGACATGAGCATCATTCTTCGGGTTCGATATTGTATCACTAGGAAGGTCTCCTTTTTGCCTTGCAGTCAAATGAGAAAATTTTTTACCCAAGTGGGTCTCAAGTTATTTTATCAAGGTCGATGGTGAAGTGACTATTTGATTGAGTTGCGAGAAATTGATCTTCATTCTTATAATTTTATTGATCGAGATTGCTTCTTTACTTTTCACCCAATCATGTTAAGTAACATGCCGATCATAGTCAGGATCTTTGTTTCTCCAATCAGGGTCCCAATCTCTTTCCCCATCCCTCTAATCTGTATGTCAATCATGATCCTTCAAATAATGCTCACTTTTCTTCCAACCTTGATTCACGCCTTGACTTTAATAGGTAGTTTAAAATATCCCCCCATCCCCGCCCCATGTGGTTTGACAAGAATCAAATTTCTTTATCAAGAGAATTTGCCTCATCATCATTATATTCTTTAGTACTCTTAGAAAAGACAATATTGGCCGCCTTTGGAGTTGAGCCCATTGAATGCTTGGTAAGGAGATCCAATTATATCATAACCTTAGACATATTCTCATCTCTCTTGTCATCCTTCTTCATTTGTTCTTCGGTTTCAAAAGGTGTGAAAGGATCCCCCAAACCACCTCAGTATCTCTTGTATGTCAACCTCGACTTTGCTTTGTCACTTGATCCAATAAAATTGTTGTAACACTATAGGTTTATTTAACTATTGATCCACCAGCTGCATTATCCTTTACCATCTTATTCAATCGATCTAATGCCCTATAAAATATTTAGAGGAGCATTTTGTTAGGAACCTCAGGATTTAGAATGGAAATAACTTCTTGTTAAAACTTTGGCAAAACTTATGTAATGGCTCGCCACTTAGTTGGCGAAAATAAATGATATCCCTCAATTATAGCATCCATAATTATAGAAAGAATCTATCTAAAAATGCTTCCATAAATTTAACCCATGGAGTACTATAATTCATAGGAAACTCCCACAACTATAATATTGTCTCTTCCATCACTAAAAATGGAAAAAGTCTCAATTGGATGGACTCTTGAGATAAGTGTCCAATATCAAATAGAAGACACACATCAATGAAATTATACTAGTGAAGATTGGCATCTTTATGGGATTGACCCCCAAACAATCTCATTATATGGAGAAAATAAAGCATCATGTTGATAAGTGGGTAAATTGACAACCCGTTGGCACTTTTAAGCTTGAATTATCATGTTTATCCATTGATTCCTGGTAATTATCATGTTATAATTCTCATATGTTCAGGTAAGGATTGAAAATGAGGTTGATCGAGTTATAAGAGTCAATCAGAGTGTGAAAAGTGAAAAAAAAAATATTAAAAGTTCATTAGGTCAATTTGGGAGCCATAGTGCATTCACATGCCTAACCTTCACATATAGGTGGCTCAATTTGAGAATCCAGTGGCACCTGTGAAAATTACCTGCATACAGAGGTTGCCGAAATGTGTTAGAACTTGTGTCAATAGGTGACCAGTGTGGTGGCAATTTCATAAATCTTTTAAAAATGAATTTAGGGCTTAACAGGGGTTTTTCAACTCTAGACTTACATCTTTATACTTTTTAAAGCATGAAAACTAAGAGTGAAACCTCAAATACGAAATTAGTGACTTTTACTTACATATTATTGAATTTGGATCTTCATTATTGCATTAATTTACTATTCAACGAAACAATGGGCTGAGAATTTGGGTAAATTTCCTGTTTCTCTCTATGGGTAGCTAATTTCTTTACTTGGGGTTATGCTTGAATAAGTTTTGTTTATTTTATGGGTGTTGTTTATTTGTCATCCTAATTATCTTATTGACATGGGTTTTACACCTATTTCATACTTTAGTTGATGATTAGAGGTTGAAAACTCTATTTTAACATTGAACCCTTATCATCATTGGCAAAGGGAGCGGCGGTGAGGAATGGGTGTGAACAATAACTTGATGTACATCATTTAATAGTATCTCATAAATGTAAGGATACCTATTGAGGTTATAAATTTTTTAAATAGCTATACTTGTGAGGTGTTTGAAAGAACCCATTTGTGAGATTATGGTGTTTGATAGACAAATAGACACTAAATACCTACCCATGACTTTTGCTAAATCTAGACAAATGTGCAATTACCCATGCATGAAGCCACACTTACTATAGGATAACCTAAAGTCTCATTCTACATTTGGTTTCAGCTCTAGTGATTTTATCTTTGAAAATGCATTCATAGTATGATAAAATTGTAAAATCTAAAATGTTCAATACAACCCCCCCCCCCCCCATTTCACTTTCTTATTTGATTTACACCACATTACGAGCCAACTTCTAGTAGCTTCTAACACTTAATATTGAATTTTGTGTTCTCATTATTTGAGGATTCGACCATAACTTTTGTTAGATTAACTATATTGATGACGATCACTTATACCTTTGAGATGTAATTTGAATATCATAAAATTTTAGTGTCGTTAGGAGTGAAACATTGTTTTCATTTCTTTAGTGTTACTAGGCACTTTAAGTTTGTCGTAGTTTTTATTTTACATTATTGGGGTTTTTATCATTCTAAGGTGACGACCATAGTCTACATGATACCATGATCCCAAATGGTAGCAATACTCTACTTTTGATGGGCATCAAGAGGAGGAGCACCACCTTAGATTATAAGAATCAAAGGAGAAATAACAAGAAAAAGAGATGAGAAAGGAAAAGGATATGTGGAATTATCAAGATTCAAAAGAATTTACGAGCAAAAAAAGGACTTGATACCTACACCTATTGATTGAACCCAATCAAAAAACAATAACCCTGAACCAAAAAAAAGATAAGAAAACCAAATTGAATGCACAAAAAAGGAGGCTTTATGATTGATTAAGTAAAAGAAGTTAACACGAGTAATATCAGGAATCCACCCTAATCACTTAACTAAAATTAACAACTACTTTATTAATATAGTTCTAGGCTTAACCTAGAAACTACAAGCTTAAGAGCTCTTAATTCATCATAAACATTATAAACTATGGAAGAAAATGGCTAAGGCAACTATTTATAGTTATTGCCTTTACAAAAATAGCCCTAAAGTGGCAGCTTTAGTAAATAGCACACAAAGACCCTTATGAATTGATCAATTAGCTTCTTGATCACCCATGGACTTGTTCCTTTATTAATGATATTCTTCAAGTTCCGAGCTATCATCCATATGTAGAAGCCCATCCTAGTGTACCCCGTGCTAACCATTCTTCTATCATCCTCCCCTTCTTCAAAACAAATCATCCTTGAATCCAAACCTTGCAAAAGCATGAAAATGACAAACAACATACATATCCTCATAACATTAGGGTTAGAACAAGGGTTATCAACTGTACTAACTTGCCAAGGAGGCACACATTTGAAATACAACCAACTATCCTTTGTATTGGAGAACATCTCTTCATCATATAAGGTACAAAGAAATTGGTCATAAGCAACATCATGAGACAAATAAACAACAAAGGTCTAATGGCATCAAGAATACCAAGAAATGATATCAAATATGATTTAGGAGCCATAAGACACAATTGTTTCATCGCCTCACAATAGGACCTCACCAAAACTGGTGCAATCACCCATAAGAAATCTTTTGGTTCAAAGAAGTGAAAGACCCATAGAGCTCTACCTCCATATAAGAATTCATATACCATCATGGGTATCATCATAATCAAAGATGTATTATAGAAAGATGTTAAGCTCACTATTCTCATCTAGGGTGTGCCTAAAGATAAGAACACCGGAAGATAAGAAGAGGTATTTTAAGCATAAAACAACCCTCTCTATCAAGTAAATTCCCAAAGAAGACAAGTGCACTAATAAATCTATGCTACTTGAATTCTTGCCCTTCCTTTTTCACATGAGCCACACTACCTATGGACCACCTACTCAGTGCGTCAGCAACCACATTAGCCTTACCCGGATGATAGAGCACACTCATGTCATATTCTTTTAGTAACTTCAACCACCTTATTGGATGAAGATTTAGTTCTCACTGGGTAAATATATATTGAAGACTTTTATGGTCATAAATACATCAACATACACACCATACAGATAGTGCCTCCAAATTTTTAAGTCAAAAACCATAGAATTTAGCTTTGAATCATGGTTTGGGTAATTTTTTTTCATTATCCTTAAGGTTCCTAGATGCATAAGCTATCACTCTCCTATTTTACATCAACACAAAACCTAACCCAACTTTGGAAGTATCATAATACACTATGAATCTGTCTAATCCTTCTAGTAGAGCTAATACTAGTATCAAAGTCAATCTATCATTCAACACTTGGAAACTCTTCTCACACTTATCTGACCATATAAACTTTACTTTATTTTGGGTCAGCTTATCAATGTTGTAGCTATCGAGGATAACCTTTCCAAAAATCTTCTATAATATCCAACCACAACCAAAAAGCTCCTAATATTGAATGGAGTGATAGTTCTAGGCCAGCGCTTTACTGCATTAGTTTTTTGAGGATCTACTTCAATATCAACTACTGAAATGACATATCCCAAGAAGGTAATAGATTCCAACCATAATTCACATTTACCAAACTTCACATATAGTTGACAGTTCTTGAGGGTATTCAGCACTATTCTCAAATGGTCTGTGTGTTCCTTCTCACTCCTAGAATACAACAATATGTCATCTATAAAGAAAATGACAAATATGTCCAAGTACTATTTGAAGACCATGTTCATCAAATTCATAAAGGTTGAAGGAGCATTTGTTATTCCAAACAACATAACCACTAACTCAAAATGGTCGTACCTTGTTTGGAAAGCTATTTTCAGAATGTCTTATTCCCTAACTTTCAATTGATGATATCTCGACCTAAGGTCAATCTTGGAAAACCATTGAGCACCTTAAAGTTAATCGAACAAATAATCGATTCTAGGAATGAGATACTTGTTCTTGAGAGTAAATTTGTTTATTTGTCTGTAGTCTATACACATTCTGAGAGTACCATCCTTCTTTCTCACAAACAGGACTAGAGCATCCCATGGATAGACATTGGGTTTGATGAAACCTTTAGCTAAGAGGTCCTTAAGCTACTTCTTTAACTCTTTAAGTATGGTCGGAGCCATGTGATAGAGAGTTATAGAAATGGGTTGAGTAATAGGAAAAAAATAAATATCAAATTCTATTTTTGTCTAGAGGTACCTCTGGTAGATCTTTAGGGAAAACTTTAGCAAACTCATTGATACCCTAACTGAATGAATTATCTGGGCTTTAGACGGTATTTTTGACTCCAACTAAATGATATATGTATCCTTTTAATATCAACTTCTTATCCTTAAGATAAGAGATGAAGCGACCTTTGGGAGACACAAAATAGCCGTCTCACTCAAAAACTGTCTCAATAGGAAACTGAAACTTCACCACGTGGGTGTGACAATCTATTGATGCATAGGATGAATAGAGCCAATCCATGCATAGAATAATATTTACCATCTCTAGCTCTATTAGGTCTGCTAGTTTGATCTTATAGAGGATGGTGATAGGACACTTCCTGTAGACTCATCTAGAAACAACTGACTTACCCACTTGGTAGGAACTGAGAAGGGCTTAGAGAGATTTTTAGGACCTTTTCCAAAATTTACAGCGACTAATAGAGTTACATAAGAGAGATTCTATCTCAGGTATAACAATACATATATGTAAAGCCCCAATTTTCTATAATCAAAATGCCACATGGTGTTCATAATCTCAAAGGACCACAAGTTAACCCTCTACTGATATTTGTACCTGAGTACTGCATAATATAATATAAAAAATGCGGAAAACTGGTGGAAACTTGCCATAAGGTTCAAAACATCTAAAATATCAAAAACTAAAATCATAATACTGATACATCTATCCAAAAAACCTCTAAACTGTCTGAACTGTGGAGTTGATCGGACATGTACCTAACTAACTCTATCTACTTAAAAAAATTAGGTATAATGTAATAATAAGATAAGGATTATCCTCAAATGATGAGGACTCACTGCTACGTCTACCACTGCTGACTGAATTTGGACTGCTAAGGATGCTCTGGATCTTGTGCTTCAGAACCTATGGTATAAGACACCATAGCATAAGAAAGTATGCATCAGTACTTTAAATATACTGGTATACTAGATGAGGTAAGGCTGAATGCAAGGGATTATGCATGAACAATACTGACTGAATAGTCTGAATATGCTGAATGAGGATACATTCATGATTGCATAAGTCATAGCAAAAATCATGGTAACACTGAATATTAACTTATAAATACTTGAACTTCTAACAACTAAGCTTATTATTAATGATATATAAATTCACTAGCACTGGGAGACTGAATATCTTAGTCTTATTAATAACTGAGTTTTGAACTTGCTTTTTTCGACTGACAGAATTTAAGATCAAACCCCTCTAACGGATAATCTTTGAATCTACTAATAATAATAAGGAATGATTGTATCTAAGATCAGACCTATCTAATGTAAGATCTCTGAGTCTTTTAATAATAGAAATATTGGGCTGAGTTTGAGATCAGGCCTGTCTATCGGGTGATCTTTGGATCTTCTGATTCTGATAAGGATAATAATAATAATAATAATTGACTGAGTTTGAGATCAATCCTATCTAGTGGATGATCTCTAAATCTATGAAATTATCTAAGTTCCTTACTGAGCTATGAGACCGTATCTGACAATCCTAAATCTGAAGAACTATGTGAGATCTTGACTGAGATTGAATCTGAAGCTAAAACTATAACTGTAGGAGCTCTACTAAACCGACATACCCCAAATCTGATCTAGTGGGGTCTAACCTATAACCCCAGATAGAAGGATGTCAATACCGTGCCATGGGTAAAGACATCTGCTATGGTCAAGACTTTCTAATGGGTGCCCCTAGATAGGAAGTCAAGCCTAAGGCAGTATGATAGTCAAGCCTTAATCTAATGGGTGACTCCTAGTCCTGCACTGGCTATGCAGTTCTGGAGTTCAGGGATTGCTCCTAACGAATCTGCCTCTCTAATGAGGAAGTCATCATCCCTGCACTCACTCGGTGCTAGTTCCTACTCCTAACTAAAAGACACTGAACTGATTGTTAACTGAACTTAGAATGAGTTGAATCTGTTACTAATTATCTTACTTGACTGAGTTGACTAAGTTTACTTGATTCCATTGTCTGACGGAATACTTTTAAATTCTACTTTCTGTCTGAATAGGACTGAGTTCTGTAACTTATGGAGCTTTACTAAAATTTAAACTGAATACAGAATACTACCAAGGTCTGAACTGAGTACTGAGATGGATTAGACTAAATACTGAGATTTACTAAGTTTTCTTAACTTTTGTCACTAACTGAAATCTACTGAGCATAGCACGACTGAGATTATCTTAAGACTGACTCAGCTCTAGAAAAGCAGCTAATTTTTTAGGTATAAATAGCCCCAGGACTCGATAGCGTAAATAAATAAGGCATAACAACTCTTGTGTAACAACATGACAATAGACTATCATTCGCAATATGATCAAGGAAGTATCACTTAAAGCACTTGGGAATCTTAAACATGTAATTGTATATAGAGGCATCTTATTGTCTTATAACTTATTCAACAAGGAACCCACATGAATAGAGAGTACATGCAATGTATCATACTTCACTCATCTTGGCATTACAACAAACACTTGACATGGATTACTTGTCATCAGTAGGAAGGTGTTCGTTGTTGGGACGGGTTCAAACTGGACTGAAGGGAGGAGGAAAAAAAAGAGTCCTCTCTTCCTGGTACAAAATTGGGGATTTTATACTTAACATGCTACAGTGGTACTATTGTCTTCATATAAGAAATTTATCAAACAAGTAGGAGGCACACTTTAATCATACAACATTCAAGACCCCAAATTAACATGATTATATAATTCAACATGCTTCTTGGAGGGATTTTATCATGAACATCACATAATCACACATACTATGGTCAAAGCTTGAATCTTTATAATCAAATCATGAATCAAAATATGTCAACAACATGAACTTCAACTTATATTCACAGAAATCATGGGAACTCATTAAAATAAAATCTTTGAAGCTTTAAAGAGGATTCTTGAACTTCTTGGGTGGAAGGAACCCAAGAATCAACATAAAACATACCTTAGTATATGATCCTTGAACTTCTAACGGAGGAATCTTGATGACTTGGATCTTGAATTATGAACCCTAATATTTGTTCTTGAAGGAAATTGAGATAAAACTAGTATTTTTGGGTGAAATAATGAGAAATATCATGTTAAAGAGTATATAAAGGGGTTGGAAATTAACTATTTAACCCTTGGAAACACGGAAGCTGAAGGCTAAAATATTGGCCCAAGGCTACAGCCTGGGCGGTGCCCTGCTATTCCTAGGGGAGAACCTGGCAGCGCCTTGCTCTTCCCATGGAGGAACCAGGGCGGTACCTTGCTACAGAGGGAGGGTGACAAGGATCTAAGCTGGGCGGCGCCTCTCTGTAGCCTTTAGCTACTGTTTTGCCAACTCAAACACAACCTTAGGTTTATCCAGAATTTCTAAAACTCACCCGGGATGTACTCTTGACTTTCCCTATTGCAACGCAACAAGAAAATCAAGAAGTGGAGGTCAGGAAAGTCACAAAATAATTCATCAAATTTTCGAAGGCTTATTGAAAGGAAAAGTTTCAACACTTAGCCAAATTTTCTAAGTGTTAAGCCTTTCTTGGCATGCTTTAGAAGCTCTATTGACTCGAAAATTTTATAGAGTGTTACAATATACATCAAGGTGCAAAGAATGAAGAATACTAATGAAAACATCTGGTGAACTCTCCTGCTCCTGACAGGATTGTAAAGCATACAACTGATTTTGGCATTGACCGCCATCGGTACTAGATGATGTGCCCTGTAGAGGAACTGGACGGCCTGGCTGATTTGATGGATTAGTAGCTTGAGTTTAAGAACAAATATACCTTCTTCCCTTCTTTGAATACAGACACTCCTTGATCTTGTGGCCTAGTTTTCCATAACTATAGCATCCTCCTTTGCTCGATACTCATCGAGATGGTTCCTTCCACACTTTTCACATGTTAGGTAATTTGGCCTCTTGATCAAACTATTCTAAGATCTGGAATATGAAGTACTACCCTACTACTCCTGTTGGGTCTTAGATATAGGGGCACTGGCTGAAGATAGAACAGACAATGATGAATAACCCTGAAACTTCAAATGGATTCCCCCTCCAGACCTTGACTGACTATACTTAAATTGTCCAGTCTTAGCCCTCTGGTTTCTCTTCTCTCTCTTCTTTAACTTTTCTAATTTAATCTGTTGAGAATAAGTCATCAACTGAGCAATATCCATATCCCCAATCAACATGGAAGTCCTACACACCTTGACCACCAATCAGACACCCAGTAACAAACTTACTCATATGAGCTCTAAAATCAGATAACAATGTGGAAGCATACTTAGACACCTCAGTAAACTTAAGGAAATACTCTTTTACTATCATAGAGCCATTCCCCAAGTTTATGAACTCCTCCATCTTAGCTTCTCTTATCTCATGTGGAAAAAGCTGGTACAAAAAAGTATTTGAAATGCCTGCCAACACATAAGAACCGTATTTCACCCCTACCTTCCTTCCATATGACAACCTAATCATAAGAAACATTCTTCAGCCTATAGGATACCGAATCTACACTCCCCTCTTCAATAAAATGCATAATCTGAGTACTCTTTCTCACCTCATCAATAAAGAGTTGAGGATCTCCATCCATCTTTGACCAATGGAACTGAGGTGGATTTATCCTTATGAAGTCCCAAATCTGAGTTGCAGCTAGGTTACTATTTTGGTGAAATGGGAGTTTTGTATATTGGTTTCCCTAAACATTGATGTTCACAGCTTGGGAAAACACTTGAAAATCATCCTGAAATTCATCATAAGATACATTCTCATTTAGAGGGTCTGCATGTAGGAGTAGTTGATCATTATTTCTCCATGCGTCTGCTCAACTAAGAGGCATATTTTGTCTCATAAAAGCATGAGTTAAGGAAGATAGAAAGAACTATAAGCACGATAGATCATGAAAGAATTGATGATTTGAAACTCATTCTGGAGCCCCTTGCTCATAAATATGGTGCTCTTCATATTTATGATCAAGACTCTATGTAACGCAAGTTGTCTAAATCCCTTGGAATCTTTTACACCTTTGGCTCTAATACGAATCTTATAAGTCAAAACATGTATATATGTATTCTTTGATGCACTTAAAGCTTTCAATCACATAGTAGTATCATACTTCAAAATATGGCTATTTATGTATGAACCCTAATTCGAATAAATAAATTTAATCGTAAAATCATGAACTTTGGGCACAAGGATGGAAGATTATCCTTGTTCATAAACCCCACATGCCGTGAGTTTCTTAACTTATAAAGAGATCTTGAACTTTGGGACTTGAAAGGTGACTTGGTAAGAGAAACCTTAATCTTGATGTTATTGAGTATGGGAGGAGAGATGATGTTGTTAATTGATTGAAAAATGAAGGAAAATAATGCTCCTTTGGTAATATAGGTCATGGGTTAGAAGTTAATAGAGGGGAAAAGACCACAAGTCCCTTTAACTAACTTCTTAGATATTGATAATCAGTCTTCACGAATCAACCATACGACTCGTATGGTGAGGTACGAGGAGACCTCCTAACTCATAAGCTTGGAAGAATCCAAAAGAGTATACACTGGTCAACATATGAGTCTGAACCTATGCAAAGTAATATCTCCATATAACTTTTAAACCTCCACTCGTAAGTTAGATAGAATCTTAGGGATCCTATATTGATGAACTCACGACTTCATATCATACGACTCGTATGATTCTTAACGTATTATAGGGTAAAATCATACCTACAATAGAATGTTAGCCCTCTCACTCTGTCTTGGATACGACTATAATATACTACACGTATGTTGTAGGTACAACTTAAGGGAATAAGTTGTATCATGCACCAAGGCTTTCAGAAATGGGGTATAACAATGTTCCCATATAGTTCACCGAGCTCATTCTTCTATGGGTATAAGAAAAGTCATTAGACATTGTACCTACAAAATTCAACACACTAACCCTAACTCAATCAAAGATGAGAACACTAAATTGAATCCATAATAAGGGAGACTCGATGATTTATTAAGTAAAAGAAGATAACACGAGTAATATCAAGAATCCATCCTAATCACTCAACTATGATTAACAACTATTTAATTAATCTAATGCTAGGCTTCACCTATAAACTACAATCTTAAAAGCTCCTAATTCATCAAAAGCATAACAAATTAAGGAAGAAAATGGCAAAGGAAATTATTTATAGTTACCGTCTTTACAAAAATAACCTATTACAAAAGTAGATCAAACATGGCTACTTTAGGAAATAACACACAAGGGACCTTCTAGATTGACCATTTAGAATCTTGATCACCCATAAACTTGTGTATTTATTGATAAATGGCATTCTTTAGGCTTTAAGATATCATCCATAGGTAGAAGTCTATCCAAATATGCCCTACGCCATCCATATTTGTATCATCAAAGATGTAAGCCGAGCTAGTGCAATTCATATACAACCAGCAGAAGGGAATAAAGTGTTTCGAGTTGCTAGAATGATGATTTATTTTCTATACCCATGAAGACACCAAGCTACATTTGAAAAATTTCATTGATGTGTGTCTTCTATTTGATATTACCCACATATCTCAAAAATCAATCTTCTTGTGTCTTTTTCTATCTCTTTTATTGGAGATGTGATCCTATGACTGCTAGAGTTTCCTGCGGGATATCACTTCATGGGTTGAATTAATAGAAGTATTGTTGGATTGATTCTTTCCTTTATCACAGATGTTGAAACGAAGGGAAGAAATCATTAAATTTTGCCAACTTAACGGCAAACCATTACATGAGGCTTGGAAATTATCTAACAAGAAGCTATTATAATGACCAAATAATGAGGTCCCGAATAAAATGCTTCTCCAAAATAATCTATAGGGAATTGGACCGATTGAATAAGACAGTAGCTGATAATACAAAAAGAATGTCTGTTATAAAATAATCTTATGGTCTTGCGATAACTTTATTCGATCAACTGACCAAGCAAAGTCAAGGTTGGCATATAAGATAAATCAAGGTGGACGAAGGGCCTCCCTTCACATATTTTTTTAGTCAAGAACAATGAAAAAGGATGAATAAAGTGTTAAGAATATGGCTAAAATGATAACTCAACTAGATCTTCTCACCAAATATGTAATAGGAGATCCTCAAAAGGCAATCAATGTCATGAATTCTAAGAGTGTTAAAGATTATGATGATGATGAAGAAGAATCTCCTAATAAGGAAATTCGGTTCGTGACAAACCAAATAGTGGGTTCCTACCCTACCTATCAAAGGCATGGTAGAAATCAAGGTTAGAAGAAAAGGGATCATGAATGGAAGGACAGGAGAAGAAAAGATCGTGGATAGAAATACGATGATCATGATATAGATTGGTATAATAAAGAATGCAATAGAGAGTGTGAATAAATACATAAAGATAAAGACCATGATTGGTACGTTCTCCACATGATTAGGCCAAGGGTAAGGAGACAAGCTCTGTTGATCTAGAGAAGTTTTAGAGTAAAGATGTCCATGATCGTATCATTATAGGTGTTGAAGTAAGTGATAGGATATTGAGAGAAATAAAGAATGATTTATTATAATTCAATCAAATAGTTACCTCGTATTTGGCCTCTATAAAGCAACCTAAAACTCAATTGGTACAAATCTTAACTCATCTCAATACAGGGGAAAAATATGGATTACCTATTTCCATGGTGGATAATCCAAAAAATGATGCTCACATCATGGAAACTATCACTAAGAGTGGTTGAACTCTTGTTAAGGATGTTTTTAAGCTTGATGAATACTCAAATAAATGGGGAAGTAATGAATAAGAGAATAAAAAGAGAAAGCGGCTAAAAAACTCAAACGATGATATTCTAAATCTTAATAAGCCAATTATTGAAAATCCAAGAGTAGTTCTAGAATAGGTTAGAAGTGAAGAAGCACCACAAGTAGTTAACTATAATGCTCTAAAACCAAAAGACAGTATGGTTGTCTCAATTCCACAAATTGAAATTCCTCCTTTATTTCCATAATGACTCAAGAAGAAGAAAGATGATTCTAAATTCAAGAAATTCTTTGCAAAATTTAGCAATTTATCATTGAATATACCATTGATGGAAGCTTTATAAGAGATGTCTGGGTATGCTAAATTCATGAAGGACTTAGTCAAAAGGAAATGAGTCATGGATTTTAAAATTATTTAGGTGACACATAATTATAGTACCATAATGTCTAGAACCATGGTTGTGAAAAGGAAGATCCAGGTGCATTTACTATTCCTTGCACTATTGGGGTGTACAAATTTTAAAAAGCATTGTGTGATCTTGGGGCAAGCAATAATTCGATTCCATTTATCATGTATTGAAAGTGAGGTTTACGTACTCTCAATATAACTACAATAATATGTTTAAAGGATGACCAATCTATCAAGAAACCCATGGGTATGTTGTATAATGTTCTTGTGAAGGTGGATAACTTTATCTTTCCAACAGACTTTGTGATTCTAGATCATGAAATTGATCATGAGGTCCCTAACATTTTTGGTAGGACATTCTTGTCTATCGAAAAGACCTTAGTTGTATAGAATATAGAAAAATAATATTTTGGATAAATAATGAGGAGGTTTATTTCAATGTGTCTAAGTCTATCAAACAATCTATGGATTTGCAAGTTATTTCTGTGATCGATATGATTGATGATAAAGTGAGGAACATCATGGAGATGGATCTTATAAATGAAACCTTGAGGGTGTCTTGTGGAACTTAAGGAGAAACTTGAGCAAAGAATATAATGAGTTTGTTTCTTTGTTAAGAGGTCTTGGCCCATATATTAAAAATCCTTGTAAGTTAGATTTTTACTTAAAGAATAGTGAAAGCCCACCTTCCAAAACTTCTATTATTGAACCACCTCAACTCCAGCTAAAGTTGTTGTATTCACATCTTTGTTATATCTTCTTGGTGGAGAATAATAGTTTGAAAATCATTATTTTGTATTGCCTTGACAATGGAGGCCTTTAAGTCTATTGTGAAATAATTTATATGTGCTATTAGGTGGAGCATAACGAATATCACAGAGATTGTTCTCTAAATTTTCTCCCATAAATATAAGTTGGAGTTTTATCATGTTCCTAGTTTTGAACACCAACTAAGACTTAACCCACAAATACAAGAGGTAGTTAAGAAAGATATCAAATGTCTTGATACAAGTGCTGTCTACCAAATTTCAAATACTATGTAGGATAGTCCAGTCTAACATATTCCTAAAAAAGGTGGTATAAAAGTAGTACCAAATGAGAAAAAGGATCTTGTACCCATTCGTTTGGTCATGAGTTGGAGGGAATGTATAAATTATCAAAAATTGAATTCTTAGACTGAAAAAATTACTTTTCTGTCCCTTCTATGGACCAAATGTTAGACCGATTAGTCGGGTATGGATGGTATTGTTTTGTTAATGGATATTTAGGTTGTAATAAAATTTGTATTATCCTCAAAGATCAAGAGAATACCACATTTATATGTCCCTATGGGGCCTTTGCCTTTAAACGCATGCCCTTTGGGTGATGCCATGCACCCGCTACCTTTTAATGGCGTATGTTGTCTGTATTCTCTAACATACAATAAGATACCATGGAAGTATTCATGGATGATTTTTCCATTGTTGGTGAATCATTCAAATCTTTCCTCAAACATTTGAGTAAGGTCCTTGAGCGGTGTGTGTAGACTAACCTTTTTTTAAATTTGGAGAAATATAATTTCAAGGTCAAAGAAGGTATCATGCTCGGCCTCAAGATCTTGGGTAAGGGAATACTAGTTGATCAAGAAAAGTCTTAATTGATTTCTAAATTACCTCCATCCATTTCCATTACAGGTGTAAGAAGTTTTCTTTATTATGACAAGTTCTATAGGCATTTCATCAAGGATTTCTTGAAGATTGGTCAGCCATTGTGCAAACTCCTTGAAAAGAAGGTGAATTTTGGATTCTGTGGTGACTTTTTAAGAGCTTTTAATTGTCTCAAGGAGCTACTTGTGTCAAATCCTATCATCACAGCTCTAGATTGGTCCATTCCTTTAGAAGTAAAAAGTGATTCTAGTGGTGTTGCATTAGGTGCGGTGTTGGGCCAAAGAAAAGAAAATTTGTTCTAGCTGATCTACTCTGCTAGAAAATTATAGAATGATGCCCAACGTAACTATATGGTTATGGAACAGGAGTTGCTCGTAGTGGTGTATGCTTTTGAAAAGTTTTGGGCCTATTTGTTAGGTTCAAAAATTGTTGCATACATAGACCATGCAGTTCTTAGATATCTCATGGTGAATAATGAGTCAAAACCTCAATTTATGGATATTGTTCCTACAAAAATTTGATTTTGAGGTTAAGGTCCACAAGGATTGTGAAAATGAAGCAACCAACCACCTCTCTCATCTTGAATCCAATTATGAGAAGTTAGGTGGCATCAAAATTAATGAAACCTTCCTTAATGAACTAGTCATGTCACTTTCAGGAAGCATGGGGTGTTGGTAAGAGGATTATGCTAATTATATTATTAGTGGATTGCTCCTCAATAATCTCAATCATTAACAAAAAAAGAGTTTCTTATTTGATGTGACAAAATAACTTTAGTATGAACCATACTTGTTTAGAGAGTGTGCAGATGGAATGATTCGATGTTGTAACATCCAAAATATGGGCCCTTCTTGAGGCTTGTCACTAATCTCAATTGGTGTACATCATGGTGGTATTTAAAGCCTAAAAAAGTTGTTCAAATTTGATACTATTGGCCTTCTCTTGACGAAGATGCTCATGAGTTTGTTAAAATGCATCCTCAATGTCAAGTGCATAGGGTATTTCAAGAAGGCATAAGATGCCTCTAAAGCTAACCTCAAGTTTGAATTATTCAACCTATGGGGCATTTATATTCGTAGCCATTAATTAGTTCTCAAAATATGTGCAGTCCATTACTCTACCAAATAATGAAATCAAGTGTATCACCTTCTTCTTGAAGAAGTATATCTTTATAAGGTTCAGTACTCCACGAGCAATCATTAGAGATGGTGGATCAAACTTTTTTAATAGGGTTTTTGGTGCATTACTTGATAAGTATCAACTAAAGCATAAGGTTGCTATGATGTATAGTCCCCAAACTAGTGGCCAAATGAGGTTTCAAATTGTGAGATAAAGTCAATTTGGTAGAAAAATGTGAATGTTGGTTGTACGAATTATGAAGGACAACTTGATGATGCTCTTTGGGAATATTGAATGCCATTTCAAGACTCCTATTAATATGTCATCCTATTAGTTGGTGATTAGAAATTCATGTCACCTTCTCATTGAGTTGGAGCATAAAACATTATGGGTCCTGCATAAGTTAACCCTGAATTGGGAGGTTCCCTCCAAGTCAAAAGCGGAAAAAATACATAATTTTGATGATTTCCTACTCAAGGTATATTAGAACTCGGTGTTATATAAGGAGAAAATGAATAAGTGGCATGGTTCTAAGATCATAAAGAAAGAGTTTTGTGTGGTATATAATGTAGTACTTTTAGATTCAAGGCTGAAACTCTTTATGGAAAGCTCAAATCTAAGTGGTCGGACACGTTTTTAGTCACAAATGTCTATAGAAGTGGGTTTGTGGTGAATGGAGAAAGGCTGAAATATTATCACATATGTAGACTCGATGTAGCTATGGTTGAGTTTCTCTACTTCAATGATTCCTTGTGATGAGAACCAACATCGTGCCACGATAATAACTAAGGTGCTTCTTGGGAGGTGCCTTAAGGTTAAAAAACCCACCTATAAGCGAATGTAAAGCACCTACGCGTGTATGCTTCCGTGTCAGTGAATTGCTGTTTTGTGTGTCATTATGGATTGTGAGGCTTTTATTCTTACACATGGAGGTCAGGAATATGTATATGCAAGCCAACTGCGCAGGTGGGCAAGATGCCCCCAGGCCTGCATGCACAGGATTGGCATATAGGTCAGCCATGAGGGGATTTTAAATTGTGGATCTTTTTGTTAGACTTACCCAGCCTGGTAAGCCCAATTTCAATTTAATAACATTATTTGACCCTTTTCCTTTTACACTTAACATTTTTCAACTCTTTCACCCTCTTATACCCAATTTTCGATTCTCTTTGAGTAATATTTTCTCTCTTAATAATTAAAAATATCTCCACTTGAAACACAAAAATTTCTTACACTTCATCAAACTTCAACTTTGGGGACTCTAAATTTTGCTTTTTGTCATCATTTCATTGCATAATTGAGTTCAAGAGTATGTTTACTTCTACAAAATTCTTTTAAGTTCTCTTTAAGTTTCAATGGTGAATCATATTCCTTGATACTTTGTGGTGATAATTTGATTAATTTGAGTTAATTTTGATGAAAAATGGATGTCGATGTGAATATTTTGAATTGGGTGTTTTGTTATGATATGAAAATAGGGAATCTTGATTATCTAACTGATGCACCCCATGTGTTTGTTAAAATTCATACATGAGGGTGATCTAATTATAATAGTTGGAGTATCTTGGGTGTGTTTGGTTTTGAATTTCTAAAATTGGATTTGTTAAATGTGTCATTCTCTTATTGTCCTAGTTATTTTTTGTGAACATCATGTGTTTGATAGTATGTCAATGAGATGTTTTTTACTTGAATATTATTGGTTGTTGGTGGATTCACTCTTGGAGCATCATTTACCCATTTCTTGAGGAATAATATGACTTCACTAGTCTGTTAATCATAGCAATATGGTAGTTCTAGTTGAACAAGTTTGTTGCTCAAAATAATACATCATGTCTTTGGTTTATTGAATTTCTTTACATAGAATCCACAGGTGATGTCTAAGTAACTTGATTGACAAAAATGCATGCCTTGGCCTATGATAGATTAGGTGACACCATTCTTAAGGGTATATGGTCATTTTTTGTTCAAATAAATGTCATGATTGTTACATGTGCTCAGTTGGCAAGTGTGAAAAATGTGTATAGAGGTGGCATTTCAGATGGTTGAATTTTGTTAGATGGTGTTCCCAAGTGCTTTCACTTATTATTTTTCCTTTCACTCACCCTAGTTTCTTTATTTTTATTTCCTTTAATTCGATATAAAAAATCCAAAAACATGCTTTAACCATTGTTTTGTTATTTTTTGAATCTTTTTCTTTTTTTTGTTAGATATGACTCCACAGAAGAACTTACCAAGGGGTGCGAAGAAAGGAACCACAATAGATAAATTCAAAGAAAAAACTACTTCCTCACAAGGTAAAAATCTAGCTACTAAAGAGGTTCCATGGGGTTTCAAGGTCCAAAGCACAATTGAGCTCACTAAAGGGTTGGGAAAAGAAGTAGATAAAATTCATTTTGGTGTTGAAGGAGTGCAATACATATAAAATGAGTGGTTGGATACTCGAGGTTTCAATTTCAAAAATTTATTTTGTATAAAAGGTGTTAAAGAGTATTTCCCATTATTATTGAGCAAATTAAAGAGAGAGTTTTGGATGTCCTCACCAATATAGATTCTGTTTCCTATTCACCTTGTTATTATCTAGAATATGTACATGAATTCTAATATTTATATGTTGTCCACCACAACCAACATAAATAAAATCCACTACTAAAGGATCAACCATGCCTTCCAAGTGTTCTAGTTTGTGGCGTTAAGGTACCATGCTCTGCTTTGGAAATTAATATCATGTTCTTTGCTTATGAATGGGTATCCGGAGTTGAGAGAAAGAAAGGAGTGCTACGTTTTTGTGATCAATTTCCTTGGTTTATCTGGGTTATTAAAAGAGGGCCTCCTTAGTCCAATGGCATCAGACAAATTAAGAGGTGGGAACTTTCCATCCAAGCTACACAATTGCTTAGATTTTTAAGTCATTGGATAATTTCTGTAACAAATTTTCAAGATATCACTATTGAGTGAGCGATAATAGTGTTTCATATCATGGATAACATTGTGGTTAATCTAGGTGAATTAATTGTGGAGATAATCAGGTGGAGGTCAAAGCAACCAGTTACTCTATAGCAATTTCCCTCTTTTATATCATTTCTTTACTTTAAGCATAAGGTACCAATTATCTCCAAGTTTAATGAAAGATTAAATGCATTAGGATATCATCCATATATAAGATGATTATAATCCCACAGGGATTAAGAGGAAATCCTTGAAGTGGATTGATTCTTTTTTGGGAGAGTTGTCTAGTTTAGAGGAGGTGGATACCCCTCTGATTCCTTGACCTGCTTCAGATACTCCCATACTTCTAATGATATTCCTCTGGTGGCCGATTCTCTTCATGAACCACCTCCTTCGAGCAGTGTACCACCCTATTAATCTACCTAACCACCTTAGTAATCCACAATTATGTTTGCTAAAATTTCTTCTATGACTTTGGCAAACAACAATACTATTACCAAGTTGGTGGTCTATGTCCCTCGATTTATTGCGACTACTATTAAGTAGATTCTTGCACCTCTACGTGTCTGGATAGAAGAGTGTGGGTGGATATTATCCCCAGTAGAGGCTCAAGAAGATAGTAAGGGGGTTGCATTATAAAGGATCGATCTTGAGGGCTTACATATGGAGTTTAACTCTATGCATCCCTATTTTGCTCTTGAAAAGGTGGTGATTACGATTTCTTGGGATACTATAGTCCTGATTCTTTATTTTTTAGATTTATTTGGGCACTCTCAAATAGATGCTGAGGTAAATATTAACTTATAAGACCCCGTAAAGTTCCCTCATAGTCTAAGCCTATAGAACATATCAAGTGAAAACTTATTCCATCTCTAAAATATTTAGGAATGACTTCCAAAGCGATTACTGTTTAAACTATAGGAAATTGAATTATCTTTCCAACGATACCCATTTCGTCAAAATCCAACATTGGAAGAGAAAGTTATGGAAATTTTATAGAAAGCAGTCGAAACTGCCCAGGTGCGATGGAGAGGGCCAACGAACCATCGGGCTAGCAACGGACCATCGCCCAAACCATCGCAGAGAAGGTAGTGAGACCATATTATGGCTAAGTGTGATAGAGAGGGCCGACGAACATCGATCCAGTGACGGACGTCGACCCAGTCGTCGTAGGCAAGGTAGAAAGTCCAATTCTAACCCAGGTGCGACGGTCAGAGCCGACGAATCATCGGGACATCGATGGACCATTGCACCCTCCATTGCCTCTTTTCGTACAGTGATTTTATGTCATTTTTAAAAAGGACTTTTTGGTATTTTACCACTCTTCTTAACACCTAGAAATATCCAAAATAAACCAGATAGCTTCAGTTTCTTCAAGAACATCAAAACCTAGGGTTTTCTCCCTCAAGAGAAAACTCAATTCCTTCTCCAAGAAACTTTAAGAACTTACCATTGATTTTACAAATTGAGTTAAGAATCAAGGTTCCCAAGTCCAAAGCTTCAATAACCCTCCCTCAAGAGTTCCAAAAAGAGTCTCAAGAAAGCTTGTTCATCCAATTTCACAATCTAAGGTATGTGGGGTTTGAACAAGGGTAATCCTTTCACCCTTGTGCCCAAAGGCTCATTTTAAATTATAATTTTTCTGCAATTTAAGAGATTTTACATGCAATTGAGTTAGGGTTTTTCACCCATTATCATTAGTTGCAAGGTTTTGATACTTTCCATGAATTGAAAGTCAAATAGCATAATTTTGCATATGTTTCTATGCTTATTGATGAGACTTGCATATTTAGCATGAATTTTGAGATGTTGACTTGAGATTTACTGTTTGGGTCAATAGACCCCCATTTCAAGATATATTATTCAAGACTGTTTGGGTCATGAGTAACCCATAACTAAGCTATTTTTAGAGTTTAGTTAAAGATTTGAACCCTTAGGTCTAAGCTAAGATAGGAATCTACATTTTATTATGATTTAAAGAAAAGAGGAATACATTTTGGTCTTCATTATAGAATCTTAAGTTATTTTGAGGTGGATTTCCTAAAAGTTCTGAGCTGAGTATTGGAGTAGTATTTAGCACTGAGTAGGGTATGATTCCAAGGTTGTATGCCCCAGAACTACATGCCACCATAGGATTGAGATTTGTGGGACTGAGGCCGAGATAGAGATCACTTAAGTTAAAGTTCTATTCTAATGGAAAGGGTAGAATAGCTCTCCTCAACGTGTGCAAGACATTGGACTCCATGTAGATCATATATTTTACGTCGGTTAGAAGAAAATCCCTAGTTCCAAGTGTCCCAAGTCGAAAAGAGTTACAGAGTTCCTAAGTTTTAAAAGTTCTTAAAAGTTCTAAGGCCTTAAGTTTTAAAGAAGTTTTACCCTCAACAAGATAAAATCATGAGTTTAAAGGTATTGTTTAAATCTTCCTTTTGCCTTCAAGTATCGAGAAAAAGAGGAAAGTATAGATTTTAAAGCTAAGTATAATGACTCACGAGATTTTTGTTACATGTTTAACTATTTTTGATTTATGAGTTTTATATTTTAGACTTATTCAAGCCATGTGAGTAATTCCTATTTGCATGCATGATTTTATTAAAGAGTATTGATATTGTTTTATGTAAATTCATACACGCTCATATAATCAGTACATTCCCGAAGTGCTGATCCACATATACGTTTGTGTGCTACATTGTCTCATAATATTGGTTCAGGTACCTAGACTCAACAGTTACCATGATTCCCAAGTGCCTTTATCTACTTTCCACAGTTGGTGATTCCTCATGGTTTGAGGACCTATATTTGTAACTTTCCTATTTTCATAATGTGTTGAGTTTTACTTTCAAGTCATTGTAAGTCAGTTGGGGGTCTGTCCCAATGGCTCTCCAGTTTAAGTAGTAGAGGCTTTGTGAGACTAGACTCTCAGTTGAAGTTGTGTTCTAGATTATTAGTATTTATCTATTCAGACATTATTTCCAGTTATTTTGGATTATAGTTGACCCAATAAAGTATCACTGTTTAGCTTATTTATCCAAAAGCAAGTGTTAGAAGTAGTAACAGTCTCAGAGGGTTAGCTTAGGGCTACTTGTAGCCTTAAGCACCATTTGACGTCTTGAGATGAGATTTTGAGGCATTACATAACTTTAGCTAGGGGATCACCAAAGCCTATCAAGTCGATCTTGGAGAGCAGTTATCTCGAGATGACCGACATGCTAGGATGGTTAGGGATAGTTCTAGTACCCAACCTACTGATGAGGTGTATTTTTCTTTAGACCCAGTGATATTAACCTAGTCTGATGAGGCTTCTAGAGTTCCAGTTATTGATCCTTTACAATCATCCCCTGACATGGACCCACACGCCTAATGCACTATTATAAGTTTTTACCCTTCTTTTTTCTCTCTCGTTACTTTTGTATTAGGGATAATTCAATTATATTTTGTAGGGAGTGGGACATTCTGTTTCATATTTCATAGTCTAGATTTATTTTGTTTGATGGGTTGTATTGACACATTTCCATTTTATATTTGATGTTGGTTTAGGTGTTGCCCTCGTTGGGCTTGTTTACTTATGATGAAATTGATTTGAATATGGAACTTGTCTTGCGTATTTACTATTATGTTGTTGGATATTTGCCTCCTCAAGATTGTTTATGCACTTGCTACTACTTGAATCTTGATTGGGCTTTCCTTTTGTTGATTTCTTATTTTGGGTGATGTCTATGAAAATTTTGTGCATTGTTCTTTTTGCCTTTTATATACACATATCAAATAAACTTTGAGGGTTTTCTTTGAATCTCTGTTCTTTTCGAAGGAGTAAATTTTATTTTTTTAATTTTTTTATGCTATTTCTTGTCGAATCGAGCGGGACTTCACCCATGATGAATGATTAGGCAACATCCTTTGGTAGAGTACGGAATGTTTTGAGTCAAGAGTCAAGAAGGTGTTGGCAAAAGTTTGGAAAATTCATTCCAACATCATTGGCAAGCAATTTGATGGTTTTGGGAAAAAATAAAAAAATATTTTTGTTAAAGAAAACAAATAGATTTGCGAGCTTCCGCTTGAGTTGAGACCACTAAATTTAATTTTTGGCTCAATCTTTACAATGATGAGTTTTCTACTCAGAGAAACATATTAAGTTCATTTGCTCAAATTAGTTGGGAGACTTAATTTCTATTCTAAGAGTATAATGCCTTATGTGGTGAGGTGTTTGAATAATTCTTGTACATATGTGTAGTGTAGAACCTACCTAGAGTGTATTCAATCCAAGATCCTAGACAAGCTTGGTTTGGAGGATGGACCGAGCTCATTTTGATCCGTCACTTGAACAAAATCCGACCTTCACATTGTTCCCTATTTAACCCACTTGAGAATCTTCTTATTTTTCTTTCTTCTTTTAGTGATGACTATACTATGAAACCTATACCCTCTTTAGAACCCTTCTTTTGGAACATAACCTTTGTGAATAAATCACATGATTATAGAGTAAGTAAATATAGGCAAACGCCTAAGTTTCTTAGAAGGGCTGATTGTGAGGGTAATATAGGGGTGATTCAAATTCTATGTTTAGGGAAAATAGCATATCCTAGAATTGGTCAAGAAAGGTGTATGTCTAGTTGTCTAATATATTCTTATAAGACAAGATATGTGTGTGAAAACAAGGTCAAATAGCCTATCTGATAGAACTACAAATAAAATTAGACAAATGAGCGGTCATGGATGGATAGAGATTAGAAAATATCTTGAAAGAACCAAATAAGAGAATAAAAAAGTAGTGTGTTAAATTTGTTTGGCAAGGAAGAAACTAGAGGTTAAGGGAAAGAAGGAAAAGAAAAAAGGTGAATAAGCTGGAAAATTTGAAATAATTAAGGATAGAAGGTGATAAGTGATTGCATCTAGGGAGGTCTTTTAGTCACTTGGTATATAAATTCCTTCTCGTACCTTAACCTTCATCTATAACCATAACTCCCTGGTGATTTATAACTTGGTAAATCTACATTAGTGGCGAACAACACAAAGGGAAAGCCCATGGTTCTACTCATTGTACTTGAATTTTCTTTGTGAGATTAAGTCAAAATTCTTTTAATATTTGTGCCCCTTTGGAATTAAAATGTCTTGTGTGAGTGGATTTAACTCTTGCATATGAGTGGAATCAATACCTTGGAGTGAATGGTGATGTCTTACTCCTAATTAGGATAAATAAGCTAATTAAATTGCATACTGAAATTGAGACAATCTTTGAGGATTTTGTGTCACACCTTGAGAAGTATTTGATGTGATTTTCATTTGATACTATCTTGCATCGTTGCAGCATATAAATGTACATGTTGAAAAATATTGGTTTACTTGTTTCTTTGACATGTTGGAGAAATCTATTTGAACTTTATTAGCTTAGATTTCTAGCATAGCTTTCTTTTGGATGGTCTTGGAGTTATGAATTCCCTCTCTCATGGTGAATATTTTTAGTTGCTTGAGGACAAGCAATAGTTTAAGTTTGGGAGAGTGATAAGTTGGCTAATTGACGACATGTTGGCATATTTTAAGCTTGAATTATCATGTTTATCTATAGATTAACAATAATTCTCATGTGATAATGCACATTTGTCTAGTTAAGGAATGAAAATGAGGTTGAGCTAGTTATATGAGTCAATCGGAGGGTGAAAAGTGAAGAAAAGGACCTTAAAAGTTCATTTGGGGAAGTTTGGAGCCACCAACCCCATAGTACATGCATATTTCTGACCTACGCACGTAGGTGGCTCAATATGAGCATCCAGTGTCACCTGCCAACGTGACCAGATCACCCACATGTACTGGCACCTGTTAAAGTAGGTGACCGGTATGGTGCTAATTTGTAAAATCTTGTAAAATGTGTATTTGGGGCCTAAAAAGTGGTTTTTCATCTCTAGACCTCCATCTTTTGTCTTTTCGTAGCTTGAAGACGTATAGTGAACACAAGTGCAAAATTAGTGACTTTCTCTTATGTTTATTGAATATAGATCTTTATTATTGTATTTATTTGTTATTAAATAGAGCAATGGCTGAGAATTTGAATAAATTTCCTCGTACTCTCTTTATGGGTACCTAATTTCTTTTCTTGGGGTTATGCTTGAATAAATTGTGATTATTATATGGGTTTGTTTATTTGTCTTACTAATTATCTTATTTGAATGGGTTTTACTCCTATTTCATGTTTTAGTTGATAATTCGAGGTTGTAAACTCTAGTTTACCATTGAACCCACCATCATTGACAAAAGGGATGAGGGTGAGGAATGGGTATGATAAATAACTTGTGTTACATCCTTTAATGTATCTCTTAGAAGTAAGAATATTAATTGAGGTTATAGATTGTTTAAATAGCTACACTTATGAGGTGTTTGAAAGAACCCATTTGTGATATTTTGGTGTTTGATTGACAAATTGATACTAAATATCTATAATCTAACCTACCCATGACTTTTAGAAAAATCTAGACAAATATTCAATTACCCATGCATGAACCCGAACTTGCTATAGTATAACCCAAAGTCTCATTCTATATTTGGTTTTATCCCTAGTAATTTTAGCTTTTTATTCGCATTCCTAATATGATAAAATTGTTAATGTTTGAGTTTTCTAAACAAACCCACCATTTTTCTTTCTTATTTGATTTACACCACATTACGAGCCAACTTCTAGTTGTTTCTAACACTTTAGATTGAATTACATGTTGTCATTCCCTGAGGATTCGACCCCAACTCTTGTTGGGTTAGTAAATTTGATGATGATCGATTATACCTTTTAGGTATAATTTGAGTTCCATCACATGCTAGTAATGTGAAACACTCTATTTCCCTTTGTTTGTGGTATACAAATAGCACTAGCTCGGGATTATTAAGGTTATCCTTGTCCTCTAGATGCCTATTGAAAGTAGTGGATTTGCTACCATTTTGACTCATGTTTTCACCTTTATAAAAAAGAAACAACAAATAATATAAAGTAAACACTATAACTTACTCAAATTAACATATAACATTACAAATAATAAACACTACATTTTATTTCCTGACAACGGTGTCATTTTTGATAACGCTTAAGTTATACCACAAAATGCTAAGTTTTGGTGGAGCGTTGCATCTAGGACCTCATGATTGGGAATTGCAATAAATTATTGTTAAACCTTTGCCAAGATTTATGTAATGGCTTGCCACTTAATTGCCGAAGTTAATGATTTCATCCTACAATTGTAGCATCTGTGATGGGAAAAAGAATCAATCGAAAAAGGCTTCTGTCAATTCAACCCATGAGGTGATAAAACCCATGGGAAACTCCTACAATCATAATTTTGCTGCTCCTATCAGTGAAAATGGAAAGATTCTCAATTGGATGGATTCTTGAGATATATGGGCGATATCAAAGGAAGACACACATCAATGAAATTTTTCAAGTGAAGTTTGACATCTTCATAGGATTGAACCCAAAAAAATCCCTTCATACAAAGAAAATAAAGAATCATGCTATTAATGTTAAACACTCAATTTCCCTCTGTTGGTGGTATACAAATGTTACTTGCATTATCGGCATCCCTGAGGTGACCTTGTCTTAAGATGCCCATTGAAAGTAGTGGATTCACTATTGTTTTGACTCATGTTTTTACCTATATAAAAAAATAACAAATAATGTAAAGGAAACACTATGGCTAACTTAAAGTAACTTATAACACTAAAAAGAATGAATGTTAAGTTTCATTCCCCAGCAATGACAATATTTTTTATAGTGCTCAAGTTATACCTCAAAAGTATAACCAATCGTTGTTGAGTTGTTGATATATTTTACCCAGAAAGATTCAGAGTCGCATCCACAGGAAATGAGAGAAATAGCTTAGCTCTCAAGTGTCACAAAATACAACAATTTGGATTGCAATGTTAAGATTAAACACTAAAGTAAAAATAGGGGGTTGATTGTTGAAACAATTACTTTCAAGTTGAAAATTTCAAAGTTTGTTTATCATATGCTCACGATAAGATTTAAATAAATGCATTAAAGAACTTTTGGTTATGCCTTCTTGAGAATGATTTATGCATGGGTACGTGAAAATACACCTACGATTTGCTCATAATTTATGATTAGGTTAGGTTTTTGGTACTGGTGATGCTTTTTCTAATGTACTATCTAATTTCACATGGGTTTCTTTCAAAACCCCATGTGTACACACTACTAAGCAACCAATATCATCAAAATGGATAATCTATATCTAGCATCACCACTTAAATGACCTTAAATCAAGTTTTATTATCTAAAAATCTCATCACTAGTGCATTCCCTTTCGAGCAATACACAAGTTCCAGACATAAACCAAGTTTTCAACCTTAATATATAAGTTAAAACATAGATATTTATCTAAAATGATAACATACAAGCTAGCATGAAAGCAAATAATCACTACCCATGAAATAATTAACACTCAATAATGCACAACCCCTAGTTTGGAAAATTAGCTACTCAAAATGTAAGGAAATGAAATTATACAAAATTGGATATCCATATTAACCAAGGAATCTAAATGTTTCCAAGAAGAATCAAAATTCCTTGCTAAAATTACTAGCTCAAATTCGTTAATCCTAAAATTAGGGTTTGATTACAAGCTTAAGATTTAGAAAATTGACCATAGATAGGGTTTCCAATGGCCTAAACATCTTAAATAGAATATAGAAAAATAAAAATGCATGATTATAGAAATGCTGCCGCATGGCAATTTAGCTAAGCATAATTTATTGCTGAATGAGTTGGGACTTACTGAATTACTTGTGGTTCGCTGATTCGTCAACATGACAAGCCCAATGGATTAGCTTCTGTAACTTTTGATTTTTTAGAGTGTGGTACATCAATTTGGTCGGTGATGAAAAAAGTTCAAGTATTTTGTCTGACTTTTTCTTAGTTTGAACTGTTACCATCGGTGATAGTTGAGCTGATTTGGCAATACACAACACACATTGGAGATGCGTCGATTATCCATTTTACTTTCTTTGTTAATTAGCTCCATTGTTCTTTCTTTTTTATTTCTTTCAATATTTCAAAACTTTTTTGACCTAGACCCTAAAATTTAACCAAAACCAGATTAAAATGCATTCAATTTAGCATTGAGGACATGGTTTCTTCCTATTATTAGGTCAAATAATTCCTAAATTTTCAACTATGTACCTAGCCCAATCATAAACTACCTTAATATTTTCAAGTTCTACCACAATCCAATTCTTGGGCATCACGGGCCCCAATAATGATATAGACTTAAGCTAAAACTCACAGTTAGAAAACTTGGCATACAATCACTTATCCTACAAGGTTTGGAACACAATCCTCTCATGTTTCTTATAATCCTTCCTGCTCCTCAATTAGACTAGGATATCATCAATGAAACTATCATAAAAGAGTCCAAATCATAAAAGAGGCCAAATATATCATGAGCACATTGTTCATCAAGTCCATAAACGTTGGTATAGGTATTGGTCCAACCAAAAAACATGACTAAGAACTCATAGTTCTAATAATGATTCCAAATGGCAGTCTTAGGTAAGTTTGTTTCCCTAATCCTCAACTGATTGTAGCCAGACTCAAATTAATCTTAGAAAACATGATTGCACCCTGAAGCTGGTTGAACAATTCTTCATTATACAACATTAGATACTTGATCTTAATCGCTACCTTGTTCAGCTGTTGGTAGTTAATATACATAGGCATCTAATTGACTTTCTTCTTCACAAATAAATTAGGATCACCAAACACAGACATAATGGGTTGAATATACCCATTACTCAAAAGGTCTTGGAGATACTCCATAAGTTTCTTCAACTCAGCTGAAGTGATACAGTATAGTGGAATAGAAGCGTGTTAAGTAAGCTATTCAACATCAATATCAAATTCAATATTATGCTAAAAAGGAAAACCAGAGAAAATAAATAGGAAATACATTAGTAAGATCACAAACCATGGGTAATGAATCAAGTGAAGGACTATTGGTGCAAGTATCACAATAAGAAAGATATACCAAGGACCTCTTCCCTACTAACCACCTTACCTGAATAAAAAAGATAATCCCTCGAGGTACATAACTATATGAACCTTTTCATAAACTAAAGGGATACAAGATGGATAGGGTACTTGAAAAAAGCAATCGAATATTGCATGATTAGTGGAATAAAAGTCCATGCCAAGAATTGCATCAAAATAAACCATATCAAGAACAACAAGATTCACCCAAATATCATACTCCTGAATAGTCACCACGAAAGACCTATATACCCGATCCACTAATAAAGAATCACCTATAGGAGAGCAACATACATAGGTACATGAAAAGGCTCACCAGCCAACCCCAAACGAGTAACAAAGTAGCCAAACACATATGAATGTATAGAATCCGATAAAATAAAATAGGTGTTGGCTAATGACATACTAAACCTGTGATAATGGAATTTAAAGCCTAAGCCTCTAGCCTACTATGAAAGGCATATAAATGTCCATGTCCACCCCTAAATAGAAAACCTACACAACCATCTACCCTACCTAGCTAAACACAACCATGAGTACCTTGACGAGCACCTTACTACCCTAAGTACCACCTATAGATAGTGATGTTAAAGCCTTGCGAGGATGAACTAGCTAACTCGATTACTCAACAAACTCATACTAGGGTCAGTTTCTATTAAAATTCCTAAACTTTCTATAGTCTTAACAACCCCTGGAATTCCTACCCTGGTGAGAAGTACCTACTAATCCAAAATAGCCACCATAATCTAAATACCTAGAATTAGAAACCTATGAAGTCTAACCACAGATCTGACCACTATAGCCTATATGACCTCAATTATGATCTTATGCACTAGCTGTACGAGCCTACTAAGATAATAGTTGTTTGATGATGCACAAATTACACTCTTAAAATGAAAGAAATCGACATTAATATGGTAATTCAACATTGGTTGGGGCGGAATCCTCAGGGAATGTAATTCCCTGCAAAATTCTCTTCCAGTTTGAGCCTTAGAGCATATTTAGTAAAGCAGAAATCCGAGTCTAAAAGTTTTAGAAATATCTCCCCAAGTATGAAATACTTTGAACTGTGAAGAATTTTCCTAATATCGACTTTTGGTCATACAGAGCATTTAATAAGCTTTCCATCGATACAAAATTCACCCAAATTAAACAATCGGATTAAGAGTTAGAGCCATTTTAGTGAGACAGTGTGCCACCTGACACTTTAGCGTATCGCGGAGCTAGCGAAAATGGCAATCGTCAACATCCAGTGAGACTCTGTGATTATAGCGCATCGCACCAAAGCTTAATTTCAAAATTTGTTAATTTTTAGGGTGCCTCCGCGATTCTACCACATCATGGTATAGTTCCAGTTCGTAATTAAGATGGCAACGTGATTTCCACCACGTCACGCCGTTATGTAGTTTCCCAATTGTCTAATTTCTAAGGAACTGGCACGATTATGGCATGTCACACCAGTATGTAAAATTGGGGATTTTTTAGTTTAATTCCAAGGGCTTTTGGGGTTTTCTCCCCTTTTCCCCGGCCTTTATAAATAACCGGTTGAGGGCCTTCAGCCTTATTTTCTCTTCTTCCACCCAAAAACTAGGGTTTCCAAAATCAAATCCTCTCTTATCCTTTAATTAAAAATCAAGAAGAGTCAAGAGAGATCAAGAGGAATCATGAAATCTTTCCAAGAACCTTCAAGAGAAGAGTTTCCCCAGGTATGTTGATGTCGATTCTTGGGTCCCTTTCATCCAAGAAGCTCAAGTACCCTTTACTAAAACTCATAGATTTTATGTTTATGAGTTCTTAACGATTCATGTGAGTTGAAATTGATGTTCCATCTGTTGTTGAGTTTTGATTCATGTTTGTTTATATGATTTATGAGCTTTAACCCTAGTATATGGAATTCATGTGATGTTTGTGATAAACCCTCTTGAAGTTGTTTTCTATGTGATGTGTTCATGTTATTTGGATGTAGAAATGGTAGAATTAGTAAAGCATGCTCCCCATAAGTTTGATAAAAAGCTTAGGTGATGAATAAGGGTCACTATAGTATGTTGATTAGGAAACCCCAAAGTATGAGCAAGTCTATGCATGCCTAGTGTTTGATAAAATGCCCAAGTGAATGAATTATTCCATGATGGTAGGAAATCCCCAAATAAATGTGAACCCGTGCATGTCTAGTGTTTGTTGAAGGACCTTAGTGAACAAGTGGAGATGTAATAGTAGTAAATTCCCCAATTATGTGCTCTTTGATATATGCTGAGATTTTAATACATGCCAAGTGGTTAGCAAGTAAGTTGTGACATAAGAGTATGAAGTTTTCCCCAAATCATGTGACATTCAGATTCATGGCAAGACCTTGGGAGTAGGATCTAGTGGAATATTTTCCCTACGCTAGTACATGTTGATGATTGCTAAATGCTTGAAGTGACTCTGTAGTAATTATGATGATGAATAGATATCTATGTTTCTTGAATGCTTGACATGATGCTTTAATGATAATGATGATGAATGAATGACTGTGATGATGAATAAATGATTGTGATGATGATGATGATGAATGAATGGTTGTGATTATGGAGAAATGATTATGCTTTATTTTATGTTATTGAGTCCTGGGGGTATTTATACCCAACAATTTAGCTGTTGTCTAGAGCCCGTGTCAGTTTTACAATAATTACAGTCGAGCCATGACTCTCAGAACTCAATGAATTATAGAATATTATATCCTCAAACAGTTACAAAACTTAAGAAATCTCTGTAATCTCTGTATCGCTAGTAATCTAGCTTCAGCTCTGTACTCGACTCAAACCTAACAGTATGCAAGTGTTCAATTCTAATCTTAGTAGTGACTAAATAATCTAATCAAGATCTGTATCGTCAGTCAGATACCATGATTCAATACCATTTCCTTCAGATACGGAACTAAGTGATCTTAGTGTAACTCAGTCAGATCTTTTGAGAAACATGATTAGTATTAGATTTTGTTCAGTTGTGTTCAGTTAAAAATTCAGTCATAGTCTTTCAGTTGGGAGTAGAAACTAGCATCGAGTGAGGGAAGGGATGGAGGCTCTTTCAGTCAGTAAGAGAGAGGTTGGACTCGTTAGTAGCAATCCCTGACCTCTAGAACTGCATAGCCAGCGCAGGATACAGGAGTCACCATCTGTAAAAGGTTTTCACCTCCAGAGAGAGAGTATTTGACTATTACATTACCTTAGGTTGAATTTTTGGTAAGGGTAATCCATTAGGGAGGATTGACCAGAGAAAGGCCTTTACCCATGTTACGATATTAACACCCTTCCAACTGGGGTTACAGGTTGGACCCCACCTGTGGTAGGTAGGGGCATGTCAGTTAAGTAACTACTTCCCATAGTTTTAGTTTTAGTCTCAGTATCAGTATCAATCTTTAGAAATCAGGACTGTAAGCTACAATTATCTATCTCTATGAGGAACTCAGATAGTTCCATTGAATCATGGACCATCCATTAGATAGGCTTGGTCTTATATACAGTTATTTGATATCATATTCAGAGATATGCCGCCAGACAGGCTTGATCACAGTCTCAGATTCTATTAAGTATTCTTGCTATCAGATTCAGATATAATCACTTTCTTATCATTGATAATAGCTTTCTCAATCATCCATTAAAGAGGTTGATCTTCAATCTTATTAGTCGAGAGTAGTAAGCTCAGAATTCAGTCATCGTGTAAGTACATCCCGATCCTCAATTATCAGTATCAGATGAGTCAGCGATTCAGTATCTTAGTGTCAGTAGTGAGTTCAGTCAGAGGTAAAGTGGTATCTGAGTTTCAGTTTCTAGAGTTGTGATGATTGTGATTATGGTCTGTGCATTTATGTATATGTTCTCGTGCGGCATTTTCATGATTATTCAGTTTAGATATTATGCATTCATGAGCCCTTGCATTTAGCCTTACCCTGTCTATATACTCAGTACATCCCTGTACTGACGCATTTGCGCTATGGTGTTTTATTTGGAACCATAGGTTCAGAGGCACGAGACCCAGAGTTTCCTCAGTAGTTTAGTCTCAGTCAGCAGCAGTAGTCATATTAGTGAGTCCTCTTCTTTCGAGGACGAATCGCAGTTTACTATTATTGCATCAGATTTTGTTTACTTTCAGTTGACGAAGTTAGTTGGGGACATGTCCCATCAACTCCATAGTTCAGATAGTTTAGAGGCTTTTTAGACGGATGTATTAGTATTCAGTTTTCAGTTTTGTGTATTCACAGATGTGTTGAACCTTATGGCTAGTTTTTGCATTTATTTTAGATATTAT
The DNA here is from genome assembly GCA_030864225.1 of Capsicum baccatum var. pendulum. Taxonomy (NCBI): domain Eukaryota; kingdom Viridiplantae; phylum Streptophyta; class Magnoliopsida; order Solanales; family Solanaceae; genus Capsicum; species Capsicum baccatum. The sequence goes on along the minus strand of CM061556.1, from coordinate 97,180,500 downwards.
ATAGTGCATAGGTACAGATATCAGTCTGGATGGGATCTCGAGGCGTTATAGGAAATAAAGATACAAATTTCAAATTGAGCATTAGAAGTCAACTAGTAGTTGGCTCATAATGCAGTGTAAAACAAACATGAAATAAAAATTGGGGGAGGGGGGTCTGAACGTTTTGGAGTAATAATTTTATGGTCTTTAGTATGCAATTTCACAGCTAGAAATGATTAGAGTTTAACAAAAAGTAGATGAGACTTCGGGTTATGATTTACTTGGTATGGGGTCATGAATGGGTAATTGGATATTTGTCTAGACTTAACTAAAAGTCATGGGTAAGCTAGATTATGAGTATTACATATCAATTTGTCAATTAAACATAAAAATATAAAAAATGGGCTCTTTAGAATACCTCATAAATGTAGTTATTTGAACAATTTATGGCCTCAATTAGTATCCTTACAATTTATAGCCTTAGTTAGTAATCCTTACATCTAAGAGATACTATCAAATGAAGTAATTCATGTTATTGGTTACACCTATTACTCACTCATATCCCTTTTGTCATAGATGATAAGGGTTCAAGGGTAATTAGAGTTTGCAACCTCTAATTCTCAAATGAAATAAGGAATAGCTACAAAACCCATATAAATTAGCTACTTAGGAAGAAAAATACACAATACCCATACAATAACACAACTTATTCAAGCATAACCCCAAGATAAGAAATTAGCTACTCATAGAGAGAGAAAGTAGAGATATACCCAAATTCTCTTCAAATTGATCCATTGAATAACAAGATAACACAATATTCAAGCTTCAAATTCAATAAAACTTTGGTTAAAATGACTAACTTTTCACTTGAAATATCACTCTAATCTTTATAATCTTAAGAAAGTATAAGAAATATCACTCTAATCTTTATAATCATTATAATTTTCACTACACTGGTGCCCTACTGGCGCATGTGGTTGACCTACATACACAAGTCACTCACATATGTGACACTATTTCTTCAAAATCAACCACTTGAATATGCATGTCCCTCGTGTGTGTGCAAAGGTGGCATCTGGCAATCCCATGTGAACTTTTAACCTCTGTTTCTCCCTATTTTCGACCACCAATTGACTCAAATAACTTGCTCATCTTCATTTTCAAACTTTACCTACACAAATGAGCATTATACATGAGAATAACCTCTAATCAATAGAATAACATGATAATTTAAGCTTAAAGTTCTAATAAGTCATCAAACTACCGACTTATCAACCCACAACTTAAACTATTGCTTGTCCTCAAGCAATCGAGAATAATCACAAGGAGATAGCACATTCATGACTCCAAAACCATCCAAAAGAAAGCTATGTTAGATATCTAAGCTAACAAATCTAAAAAAGATCCCTCAAATGTGTCATGGCAACAAGTAAACCAAAACTTTACAATATGCACATTTATATGAAGCAAGGATACAAAATAATATAAAATGAAAATTTCAAATAAAAAATGCTTCTCAACAGGTGGTACAAAATTCTTAAAGTCTATCTCAATTTTCACGATGCAACCTACTTTTCCCATTTACCCGAATTAGGATTAAGACATCACTATCCACCCAAAGTATCAATGCCACTCATATTTAAGAGTTAGCTCCACACAAACAAGACCTTAGTATAATCTCATGGGAGCTAAAATATTAAAAGAATTCACACTCACTCTCACAAAGAAATTCAAGTACAATGAATAAAACATAGGTTTGCCCATGTTGTTGTTCTCCACTAACGTAGTCTTACCAAGATTGGAATCACCTAGGTATTGCGGTCTTAGATGAGGGTTAATGTGTGGGAAGGAATGTATGGATCAAGTGATTAGAAGACCTCCTTCAATACAATCCCTTATCACCTTCTACACTAATTTTTTTAAAGTTTTCACCTTATTCACCTTTAATTCTTTTCCTTGTTTCCCTTAACTTCTAGTTTCGTATGTGTCAAACAACTTCAACACACCACTTTCTTTTTTCAGTTATCTGGTTCTTTTAAGAGATATTCTAACCTTAAGCCCTTTGTGGCATATTATTTGTCTAATTTCACTTCATGTTCTATGGTCTAGTGTCACGACCTGAACTAGGGCCTAGTTGTGACGGGTGTCTCAAGCCCACCATGAGCCAAAGAACACCCCCTTAGCCAAACATCCAGAACACAATAAATGAATATAGTAGAAGTCAACCAAGCATGATTTAAAAAAATAAATAGATAAACTACATGAAAACTAAGAGTCAAAAACAAACATCCAGCCTACACTAGTCCACAAAAGCCTCTAAACCAAAAAACCAATTAAGTCTGGACATGCCCCCAACTATGACCAAAAGAATCCAAAATGGAAAACTAAACAATACTGAAAACAATAAAGAAACCAGCAGAATAATAGGGCCTTCCGAAAGAAGGGAGGTACACCACTTCATAGGGGATCCGCAGGAATACTGAATCATCTAACACTTCATTGGAGTAATAAAAAACCCTTCACAACCTACATCATGAAATGATGTAGCGTCCATGGACGGTCATTGGAGTAAGACCTTGCAGATAACTCAGGGAAAGTGATAAAATAATGTCAACGCCTAAAACCAGTCAAAAACCACATACACACATTCATATATACAGATATAGGATGTCGAGATAAGGACAAGATTCATGAACATGAGAGTTTAAACCATTAACTTGATCTGTGTAGCTCGCTCCATCCTAAAGTCACCCACAGGCTATATGGATTTAGCTCGTCCTGTTGTACCTACATAAACTGAGGAATCCAAAGGAAGGACAAAAGATACGAAGGCCCTAGCCATCCTAAAATAAAATGTGTAAGAAAAGCACACGGTCATATAGACCCCCACACCAGAAAATGGGGTTTCCAGTGTTAGTTTCCCCACGACTGCACCTTCCTGATGAGCAACACAATTCTTGTTAAGCCTAATTTAACATAATTTGCACATAAACCCAATCATTAACCTAAGAGTCATTTAATAATGCATTTACTACTTGGTCTCATCATATCAATTATGATTGCAAGCTCATATAATTTGGATAAGCCAATCCATGTAATAATTATACTCCTAAGTTATATTTTTGAATCCAAACCATGGCCAACAAGGGTCTTTCAAATCCGTTTTAACCAATTATCCTTTAATGCAATACAATGGGTTCATAAATAAGTTTAAATATGAAATTATCAATGTTCAAACACAAAATTTACAAAGTGGGTTGGGTTTAATACCATTACCAAGAAAAAAAGTTATCACTTTGGGGAAACCCCTGTTCCCCATTAAAATCCCATAACAATGCACCCATTCAGTCTAAAAACCATAAATTAAAGTATAAATCATCAATTTAAGACATGGGAAAAGTAATTCAAGTGATACCAATCAAAACCCCTCAATCCTATCAATTTAAACCATATGGATCATGATTAAATAATTTTCATAATGTAAAATTAAAGTTAGGGAATGAGATACATGCCTAAAACACAAAAGAAATTAAAGATTATTCAAAGTTTGGAGCCCAGAAGATGAATTCATTGTAAAACTCTTGAATGTTCTTGGGTTTTGAATATGAAAGAGAAAGAGAAAGATTTGATCTTTGAAAAAAGAAGGGAATGAGGTTATTTTATATTTAAAGGTCGTGCAAGGCGGCAAAATACCAAAATACCAAAAGCCCCTCACCCCAAGTGAAAAAAAACTCGGTGCTTTTAACATAGTAATGTGACACGCCAATATTGGAAGAGGCTAGCCGCCATGCCACACTGCTATCGCAGAGGTTATCCTTTGTGACACGCCAATATCACGGACCCTCACAGCCTCGGGGTCCCAAAATAACCCCGAAACCCTTTCGAAAATTCCAAAACTTTTCCAAAATACCCTATTACCATATCTAAACATAATTCAAGTCAAGAATTGAAATTACACACAAGGGAGGGTCAAAAATAAAATATTACGCACAAAGAAGGGTCAAAAATAAAATAGTTGAAGTTTTATAGGGCCTCACATTCTCCCCCCCCCCCCTCCCCCAGGATAATTCATCCCTAAATGATGAGTTAGGATACTTTTATCATGAGAATAGCAAGAATACACCATAATCAAATGACAAATTCGGAAGTAGAAAGGTAGAAACCAAACTCATACCTTAAGAACTTTCATCTAACATGGGAAACAAAAATGGGTACTTGGCCTTCATATCTTCCTCAGCTTCTCATGTAGTTTTTTCCACCATTTGGTTTCTCCAAAGAACCTTCACCGAAGCTACATCCTTTATCTTGAATCTATGAACTTTCCCATCCAATATTTTAATCAGGACTTTGTCATAAGAAAAAGAATCTATAATTCCAACATCCTCAGCAAGCATTATCAATGAATGGTCACCTACACACTTTTTCAGCATAGACTAATGGAAGACATGATGAATATAAACTAAACTAGCTGGTAAATCTAACTCATAAGTGACATTCCCAATCCTTCTTACAACCTGATATGAACCAACATAATGAGGACTGAGCTTTCACTTCTTTCCAAATCTCATGGCTCTTTTTATAGGAGACACATTCAAGAATACCATATCACTAACCTCAAACAACAACTCTTTTTGCCTCTCTTCTATATAAGACTTTTGGTAACTTTGAGCAGTCTTAAGTCTTTCTCTAATCACTTTCTCCTTCTCCATGGCTTGGTAAACCAAGTCAGGACCAAACAAGCTACTCTCACCTATGTCAAACCACCTAATAGGAGACCAATACCTCCTATCATAAAGACCACTTAAAATGAGCCATCTAAATGCTAGAATAGTAACTGTTATTATTATTATTATCAAACTCAATAAGAGAAAAATGATTAACCCAACTATATTTTAATTCAATCACATAGTTCCTTAGCATATCCTCTAAGGTCTGAATAGTCTACTTCACTTGTCCATCCGTTTAAGGGTGGAAAATGGTGCTATGATTCAGCTGAGTGCCCAAACCTTTCTGAAATGAATGACAAAAGTTCCAAGAAAAATGTGTACATCGATTTGACATAATGGACAAAGGAGATCCATGCAACTTGACTATCTCTTGAATGAACAACTTAGCATCATCCTCTCTAAATTAGTTAGTCCTCACATGAAAGAAGTGCGTAGACATAGTCATCCTATCCACAATGACCCAAATAGAATCATACTAATTTTAAGACTGAAGAAGACTTGTAATAAAATCCATATTAATCATCTCCCACTTCCACATAGGCAACTCTATATCTTGAGACATGCCACCAGGCCTCGAGCGTTCAACCTTGACTTGCTGAGAAACCATTTATTTAGCCATAAAATTCAACATATTTCTCTTTATATTGTTCCACCAGTAGATTTCCTTCAAGTCATGATACATCTTAGTCAAACATGGATGAACTGTATATCTAAACTCATAAGACTCAGTCAAAATCCTTTCCTGCAACCCATCAATAGCAGGAACACACAACCTCTTTTAATACCGCAGAATGTCATCTCCCCCAATCTCGAAAGCCATAACCTTTTCCTAACCCACATAATCCATAATCTACATAAGTATGGGATCCAAAGCCTTTTTCTCCTTCACCTCAGCAGCTAGAGATAATTTAACCACTTCTTGAACAACTATTTCTCTACTCTCAATGTTTAAGAGATAAATCTTAAGTTAGCCAATCTATGAATATCCTTCACCAATCCCCTCTTCCCCTCATCCACATGAGACAGAAATCTCAAGTTAGCCAATCTATGAATATCCTTCACCAATACCCTCTTCCCCTCATCCACATGAGACAGATTCTCCATGGACAACCTACAAAGAGTATCAACAACAACATTAGCTTTACCTTAATGATAGTGAAGACTCATGTATAATCCTTAAGCAATTTGATCCACAACCTCTTCCTGAGATTAATTACTTTTGTGTAAACACATATTGTAATCTCTTATGGTCTAAATGAATATCCATATGCACCCCATATAGATAACGGTATTAGATCTTTAAAGCAAAACCTACAGCCACTAACTTTAGATAGAGAGTCAGATAATTCCTCTCATGAACCATAAGCTACCTAGAAGCATAGGCTATAACCTTATCATGCTGAATCAAAACACAACCCAGTCCCATACGAGATGCATCATAATATACAATAAAACCATCAGTACTCTCGAATAGGGTCAAAATAGCACAGAAGTCTACTTATTCTTCAAATTCTAAAAACTATCCTTACAAGCATTGGACCATAAAAACTTAACCTTCTTCTGAGTTAACTTTGTCAGCAGGGCAGTAATAGAAAAAAAGTTCTCCACAAACCTCCTATAATACCCAGATAAGTCCAAGAAGCTCCTAATGTCAGTTGGAGTTATGGGTCTAGGCCATCTGTGGATCCACCTTGATCCCTTTACGAGAAAAAACATGCCCAAGAAAGGTCGCTGGTCTTAGACTAAATTTGCATTTAGAAAAAATTGCATAAAGTTTTTAGTCCTTAAGAGTTTGCAATATAATTTGGAGGTGATTGAGTTGATCCTTCCTTAGAGTATACCAAGATATCATCAATAAAGATTATAACAAACAAATCTAGAAACTGCCATAATACCTAATTCATAAGATCCATGAAAGTAGCTGGAGCATTAGTCAAACCGAATGACATAACCAAAAACTCATAATGACCATATCGGGTTCAAAAAGCAATCATGGGAATATCAACCTCCCTAATTTTCAACTAATGATAGCCCAAACGAAGATCTATTTTCGAGAAACACCTAGTACCCTGAAGTTGGTTGAAAAGGTCATCAATCTTAGAAAGAGGGTACTTATTCTTTACTGTAACCTTGTTCAACTGTTGATAATCTATACACATCTGAAAAGATCCATCTTTCTTTCACATGAAAATTACAGGGGCACCCCACAGAGAAACAATAGGATGAATGAAACCCTTATTAAATAGGTTCTTTAATTGCTTCTTTAACTCCTTTAATTCAGTCAGATCTATCCAATAAGGAGGAATAGAAATGGGATGGGTATCTAGAGAATTATCAACCCCAAAATCTATTTCCCTATCAGGAGAAATTCCAGGAATATTATCAAGAAATACCTCAGGAAATTCATTAACCATAGGGACAGTTTGCAAAGAAGGACTTTCAGAATTAGAATTCTTAACCCAAACTAGATGATACAGATACCCTTTGTACATTAACTTCTGAGCTCTAAGATAGGAAATAAACCTCCCTTAAGGTACTAAGGAACTTCTCTTCTAGTTGATTATCAATTTATTAGGGAATTGAAAACTGACATTTTGAGTCCTACAATCAAGAGAAATAAGACTAATAAAGGGATTCTATCCCTAAGATCACATCAAAATCCACCATAGAAAATTCTAAAAAAATTGACTAATGTTTTGCTATCAAGAATGGACACTACACAACCCCTATAGATTTTTCTAGAAATGATAGAATTACCCATCGTAGTCAAAACAAAAAAGGGCTCAAAAATATTTTCAGGACCAAAACCAAAGTGTACAGCTGCATAAGGTATCACATAATATAGGGTAGAACCTAGATTAAGCAAATAATAGACATCACAAGATAAGAGTTGTGACATACAATTAACAATAATCAGAGATACCTCAGATTCTTGGCAATTAGAAAGTGCATAGAGCTAATTCTAGCTAGTGCTGGTACCAAACGTAGCACCTTTAAGGGGCAGAACTACAGAAGTGGCGGTCAAAACTTTATTAGCTCCAGTGGAAACTTTGGTTATAGGATAATTTCTCTACAGATGACCATACTGACCACAATTTAAATACAAGTTTCTCCCCTCCTCAAAATAACTATAATTAAGTTGTCCACAAAAATGACAAGGAGATTAAGGTGAGGCTAACTTAGCTCCACTAACCTGAGACTGGGAACCCTGTGCCTTAGGGTAACAGCTAGCCTAAAGATGATGGTCACCTAAAAGCTTAAGATAAGTAGTACTAGCTATCAAATAAGAGTTTCTCCAATTCTTCTTTTTCCACTGTCTACTATATCTTCCACTGTTTTGTTAACCTACACCCTACTCTAAATATCTAAACTTCTTGTTCTGCCTCTGTCCTATCTCTACATATTTCTTATTTTCATTATCTACCTACTGCAAATAAACTACTAACCTAGAGATATTCATATTATTATTCAACATCATAGACTTACATTCCAATACCAAATCATAGGACAAACCAGAAGCAAACTTCCTCATTCGAGACCACATATTAGACACCAGTTCAGAAGAATAACAAGACAATTGCTGTAATTTCAGACCATACTCCTTCACACTTATTTTATCCTACTTCATATTCACAAATTCTTTAGCCTTAGATTCCCTCAACTCCTAAGAAAGGAAGTTATAAATAAAGATACCCAAAACCTTATCCCACACCCTCGATTCAGCATCGTTACCCCTCATTGCTTTCCACACCTCCCACCAATGGTAAGCTACATCTTTCAACTAATATGTAGCAAACTCTACACCCTCAAAATCAGTAGCATGCACTACTCTAAATATCTTTTCTATCTCAACAATAAACCCTTGAGTATCCTCCTCAACCTCATAGCCTGTAAAGGTTAGGGGATTCAACCTCATAAATTGGCCAACCCAAGTGGCGTCAAATGAATGAGCAATAAAACCAACATAATTAGACCAACTATATTGTGATGCCACCAACTAAAAAAGCATATGAATAGACTGATAGAATTCCACATTAGAGATTCTCCCTAAGGTGACTGAGCATAAGTATCACTAGCCTAGGAATCCCAAGAAGGAGTATAAGGGACTGATGAAACTCTACATCAAGTAGTATAATAAGATGTCGGGACCTTAGACTAGGTCTGTACTTCATAAATAGGGTAAGTTCTATCCATATTTCCTCGGGTGGGACAATAGTTCCAGTAGAGTTTCTACAAATGTCAAATTTTTGGGGACGCATGAATTGAAATGCGAGTAAGCTAGGAGTTAGAGAAGTTACAAAACAACTGTACTATATAGCCCAAACTAGAACACAAAGAAAGGAAACATTCATATATGCCTTATAGTCTTCCTCTTATAAGTGTGGCATGCTATATACCCATAAAAGATACTCCACTCAACATAATATTATGGACACCCAATGACCCTGAATCGTGCTCTAATACCCAGCTTGTCATGATCCAAACTAGGTCCTAGTTATGATGGGTGTCTCAAATGCACCATAAGCAGGAGACCACCCTCTTAGCATAACATCCAAAACACAACAAGAGAATATAGCAAAAACCAACAAAAAATGACTAAAAAATGAATAGATAAACTAAATTAATACTAAGAGACAAAAATAAACATCCATTTTACACTTGTCCACAAAAACCTCTAAACTAGAATACCAATTAAGTCAAGATATGCCCTTGACTATGACCAAAAGAACCTAAAATGGAATACTAAAAAATACTAAAAACAATAAAAAAATTAGCAAAATGACAGGGCTTTCTGAAAGAATAGAAGCTCACCACTTCATAGCAGATAAACAAGAATGCTGAATCACCTAACGCTGTGCAATGGAAATAAAAAAAACCCTTTGAACACTACATTATGAAAAGATGTAGCAGCCAAGGACATTCACTGGGGTAAGCACTAGTATATAACTCAGGGAAAGTGATAAAAGTGATAAACCATTAACTTGAAGTGTATAGCTCGTTCCATCCTAAAGCACCCACGATTTATATAGGTTCATCTCCCTTTGCTGAAAGGGCCCCAGTGGGTATTAGACGCACAAACTGAAGAATCCGAATAAAGGTATAAAGACACCAAGGCTCCAGCCATTCAAGAATAGAATATATGAAGTAATAACATGGTCATATAGATCCTAATGCCAGTAAATATGGTTTCCGGTGTTAGTCTCCTCAGGACTACACCTTTACAGTAAGCTACACAATTCCCTTTAAGCCCAGTTTAAACAATTTACATATAAATCCAAGAGTTATTTAATAAGGCACTACCAATTGGTATCTTCATACAAATTATGTTTGCAAGCTCATATAATCATGCCAAACTAATCTATGTAACTACTAGACCCCCATGTTCCATTTTTTAATCCAAACTAAGGCTACCAAGGGCCTTTCAAATCCGCTTTAACCAATTGTTGATTAAGGCAATATAATGGGCTCATAAATAAGTTAAAATATGCAAGTTTCCACATTCAAACACCAAAATTACAAAGTGGGTTGGGGTTGATGCCATTACCAAGGCAAAAAGTCATTAATTTGGGAAACTTGTGTTCCCTATTCCAATTTCCATAAAAATGCTCCCATTTAGTCCAAAAAACTTAAATGAAAGCATAAATCATCAATTTAAACATAGGAAAAGTAATTCAAGTGATACCAATCAAAACCCCTCAACCCAATTCCAAACCTTTCAATTTAAACCACATGGATAATGATTAAATAAGTGTCATAACATAACATTAAAGTTAAGGAATGAGATATATGTCTGAAACACACAATTCAAAGTTTGGAGCCCGGATGATGACTAAAAACCCCTTGAATATTATTGGGTTTTGAGTTTGAGAGAGAAAACGATTGATTTGATCTTTGAAAACTAAAGAGAATGGGGTTATTTTTTGTTTAAAGGTCAAAAAAGGTGTAAGAAGATCAAAAGCCCCTCACCCTAAGGTAAAAAATAAAACATGGATGCTTTTAACACAATAGTGTGGCACGCTAATATCATGGAGGCTAGCCTCCATGCCACACTGCTATCATAGAGGTTATCCTCTTTGACACACTAACATAGAACACCCTCACTACCTCGGGGTCCCAAAATGATCCCAAACCCCTTCTAAAAATTCTAAAACTTTCCCAAACTACCCTTTTAATATCTCTAAACATAATTTATGTCAAAAATTGACATTATGCAGGTGGGAGGGTCAAAAATAAAATAGTTGAAGTTTTATAGGGTCTCACTAGGTTATTCAATCTTGTTTTCTTAAACATCACTTGTTATATAAGCACAAGTCTCAACTGGTGCTGGTGCACCTGCGTTTGCAAGACAATGATCGCATACGCGATCTAGCTAACACCGGTAAGTATTGTATAAAAGATGTTTGTAGTTGCATAAGCATTATAAATGGCATAATTCTAAGTATCACATTTGCGATAATAATGTTGCATAAGCAACTTTTCCATATTTGGTCAGGTATCGTATATGCAAATGCTAGATTACATATACCATACCCGTATACCTGGAAAGGGTATAAATATCCCCTTTATCCTTTTTTCACCATTTCTCATCCATCTATAAGGTATTTAATCCCTAGGAAAAACTTAGGCATATCATTTATGTGTGATTTAGGAGCTTGGATAAAGATTAATTACGTAATTCGTCTTAAAATTTGAGGTAAGATTTCTTCATTTTCATGGTTGATTTTCTCTTTTCTACCTTAAATCTCTAAAAGCTTAGTGACTTAATTCTAGCATCAGCATAGCTTAGATTTCACCCAACTTTGAGGGTAAATACTCTTGAGCATAGAAGAGCATTGGGTTGGTGTTGCAAAAGTAATTTCTAATGACGGGCCCCATATAAAACTTTTGCATGATTTTGGACCCAAAGCACAATAGTACAATATGGGTATCATTGTTCTCATTTTGATAAGTAAACTGTGATTATGATAGTGTGGCACCTTATGGAAGCTTCTTGGAAAGAAAAATTAGTAATTTAGCAAATTTTTTAAGCTTTCTTCGGTATCCAAGTAGACTATATTTTTCTCCTTTATATATGAGATACTTTATTGTAACACCCCGTATTTTGGGCTAGTACAAAAATCATTATTTCTATGCGTAGATGATCCAAAAGCCATAAATCCTATTCAAATTTGGCATGTTAATCAATTATGTAGTGTGGGAACCTATTTGAGCATGAATTAAGATCATAGAGGTCTCTTAACTCAAGGACGAGTTGAAATCTTTTCTATCATTGGAGTTTGACTGAGCGTCAAAACTTGGGTTAACTTCAATCGACCATAACTCTTTGTATATAATGAATTAGAGGGCCTAATATATATCAAATAAAAGATCTTTGAATTATTTGTCCAACGATACCAATTTTGCCAAAATCTGGTACCCGAGAAAAAGTTATGGCTATTTTCATGACTGAGATAGTAGCATCGCACGATTAGCGTACGACGCATGCTCTGTTGCGCGCACCCAATTTCCAGGTCCTGTTTTCATAGTTTTAAGGGCAAAAGTGGTATTTTTTACCTTCTATTCAGCCATAACATGGGATTAAATCCCTCAAACACCAAAATAAGGTCATTCTCTCTCAAAATCACCAAGAACACTTCTTAGGGTTGCAACCCATAGATCAAAATATCTTAAGATTTCACTGTTGGTTTTTAAAAATTCTTCGAGGTTCGGAATCCCCATTGAAATGGCTACAAGAAACATCCATCAATTATTCAAATAGCATCCCTAAAGCACAAGTTCATTCAAGAGTCATAAATTAAGGTACGTGGGGTTTTCCTAAAATTTCATGAGCAAATAAACCATCTTTAATTCATGCTAACGGTTTAGAAATCATGATTTTTAGGAAAGGGGTTTTGAATTTATGATTACTAGCATGTTTTAGAAGCCTTGATGAGTATTATTTTGGTGTTTAGGCCTTTCTCCAAATTGATTTGAAACTCTATATATATATGTATGCATGTGTTTAAGAATGAATATACAATTGAGAGCATGAATCCTAAAGAATCCCTCTCTTGTTATGATTTTTTCCATCTTTTATATGATATGAATTGTGTTTGAAATGTCTTCATTATTGCTATGACTTGAATATGATTTTGAATCCAAAAGAGAGTGTTGTGCATGTTGATAAATGTTGAATACACTTTTAATGAAAGAATTATAGTTTTGTCAAAAATACATGACCACCACGTGGTTATTGAAAGAATAAGAATCTTAGCATGGTTTTGACTTGTTCTTTTGGAACATGAAATTTTCAATACTATTTGAATGCTTGGGTGGTCTTAATTATATTTTAATGAAAAAATCATGCATGGAACAATATGGCTCAGAAATAGGACTTGCAAGTCTTGATGTGATGACACCAACTCAATTAAAGCCATAGTAATTTAGAACAGAATAGAACACATATTTGAAATTAGATTTTCAGATTATGAATTCAAAAACATGCATATTTAGAAAAGATTTAAAAATGGTCTTAAAGAGAGTTAGATGGTTACTCAAAGAAAGTACGAGTTGAAAGACTCTATTCTAGAAACCGTGATTTGCTGACACGGGATTATGGTACCATGCTTTGTGATCTTGCGTACCTTGATTCATGTCATCTCGAATTGGGACTATATTTAGGAGCCCTACTTTGTGATCTTGTGCAATACCATGACATATTGATTTGATTTGGGATTTTGGCACCCTGCTGTGTGATCTTGCATATCCCCTTATAGATACTCCAATTCTCTTAGCAAACTTGGATTAGGGTCTTAGCCGCTGAGTCAAGGGTGGATTTCATATAGCCTGTGGAATTAAAAATTATAAGGTGTACCATCTAGCTTAGAAATAAGACAAAGAGTGAGCCATGGTTTCAAAGTATTTAAAATATGCCTATGTGTTTTCATATATTATATGTAAACATTTTATAAATTTCTCTCACTTATGTGATACATAAATACATTATTTTGGATTGCGCTGCATACCATTACATCTGTATTGACCCCTTTCTCTTTTAGGTTCTGAGGCTCAATCTAGGGGTCCCGTTAAGTAGTAGGTTTTCTCTAAACAGAAGTACAGAGTTCCGTGATGAGCCTTTTATATTTCAAAAGGCCTAGTTTACTTTATTCATTTATCACTAATGTTTTTTGGTCTACTGGGTGGCCTTGTCCCAGTTTTCAAACAGTTGGGTTTATACATATAGTAGAGATTTCGCAGACTGAGTCAGATATAACTCAAATATTTTTAATTGCAGTTTTCACTAAGATTTGAATTCAGATTTAATGACCATGATTCCATTTCATTATGTATTTCCTCATTATCTTTTTCATATGAGGACAGTGTATGTGATTACAAATTAGAAGGGCATCCGGGCCTTCATAGTTCGGGATGTTCGTCACGTATAGGGCCCTGGTTTAAGTCGTGAAATTCATAGTATGTTTATGATATTATGTTAGATCTGGGATGGATTTTAGGTATTGGTGATATGATTGACAATACTTGGGTTAGTTGGACCATTAAGGCTATTCAAAAATCATAATTTAGGTGTAGTTGGCTTAGTTCATTAGGTCCTTAGTAGAATCTCTATCCTAGGGAAAATTAAGACTTGCTTAAAATCTAAAAGTAGATCTAGATACTTTAGCCTCATCGGGGGTAGATTTAGCCTTATAAAGGATTTCAGAGATTAAAAGTGGGCAACCTTTGGCCCGCCTTAGGCTAAGACTTGAGCTAGTTTTATTAGATATTTATACTTGTTATATATTTTTATATCCTTATAATGAGAATTGATGAGGCTAATTACTTAATGGTTATAATGGTTTGATATTGGGAGTTGATGCTAGTTATGGTTAAACCCAGTTATTAGTTATGATATTAATAATATCTGTACTATTTTGAATTCGATTATTATTTATGGTAATGATAGTATTTGTACCAGTTCAAGTCTGGCAATTGATTTGATATTAATGATATGATTACTGGTTTGAGTCTAGCAGGGGGAGTGGTTCCTAGTGTGATATGATACGAATAGGTTCCTAGTGATAGGTTGAAGGGTGGATAAGTTATAGTTGCTCGGTTATAATCTCCTTGATTGTACTCTCCATGCTTATGAGGTCCTGCGTTGGGTTATTTATTTTTCTATACTTATTGGCTTATAGGGTCCAATCTTGTAGTTATAATTGCATATTTATTATGTTATTATTTTGATTTATTTATTTAATCATATACAACGATCTTGGAGTTATGCTTAGGTTTTTCATTTTCTTTGACTTAGTTATGTTATCTTGCATCTTATTATATTTATATCACAATTTAGCTAAGTCAGCCGATGATGCCTACTACGTACCCATGGTTTTGGTACTCGTACTACAATCTGTACCCTTTTGTTGTAGATCCGAGTACTAGTTGTCATTGCTGATTCGATGATCCTGCTGTGTTATATTTCAAAGATAGGGTAAGCTCTTGGAGCTAAAGTTTCCCCTTTTCTCTTCTATTTATATATGTCTAGTTTTTTGTTTTGACATATATTATATTGACTATTTTAGGACTTATGATGTCTTATAGTAGCTCTTGTAATTACTCTATCAGGTCATGTGATGGTTTTCTATGTTATGGCTACCTTTCAGACTTCTTATATTGTCTTGTTTATTATGAGTTGCATTGTCTATTTTTCCTATTTTGGGGGAATTTTACACAAGGTTAGCCCATTGCAAATAGCTTCGAGATATGTTTTAGCTTACTTACTAGTGGTATAGAGTAGTTTCCATCATGACACATAAATTAGGTTATGAAAAACTGGTACTAGATCAAGGTTTCACTGCTAAGGTTGGTACCAGAGCAAGTGTCTAGAAGAGTCTCGCAGATCAAAATGATCACACCCATTTATTATCTTTGAGAGGCTATAAGTCATTCTTAGGAGATTTTTACATCTTTCACTCATTTTGTGCTACATGTCTAAGTTGGTTTCAAAGGTATTCCTTTGGTTTCACCCTTTCGTAGATGGCTAGGACACGTGCTACCATTACATGATATGAGGTTATCAAGACCAATCCTAGGGATCTCATCATTATTATTAGATAACCCAAAGGTCGTGGACAACCTCAAGATATGTCCCCAAATAGGGGTAAGGATGAAAGGCCTTAGTTAGACCCTATTCTTTCTCTTGAGCTAGAGGTTCTTTTGCATCAGAAGTGGTGGTTTAAGGATTGGACTAGGCTCTACTGGGATTTATTTCTTCTTGAGGTCTCAGGGATGCTTTGGTTTAACTTTTGGGGTTAGTTGGGGGTACATTATCTGATGGTTCATAATCTATAGATCAAAGTGGTACTGAAACGAAGGCATAGCTAGTAGCTGCAACTCCCAAAATTTAGGTCCCTCTTGTGCTAATAGTTGCTTCGCCAGTGGCTTCCCAACCTAGTATGTCTATTGATGAATAGAAGATGTTGGGCAGATTCTAGATATTGGCTTTGCCTAGATTTTCTAGTGCATAGGGCAAGAATGTATAAGATTTTCTAATTTATTGTGCGTATAGACTTTATAATTTAAGCATAATTGAGACTCAAGGAGTGGATTATAATACTTTTTAGTTGGACTTGGTAGCTTAACATTGGTGGAGAGTTCATCTTGATTCTAAGCTAACGAGATCTTCTCTTTTGATATGGTCTCAATTCTCTGAGATCTTCTTGTAGAAGTACATGAACTATAGCCTTAGGGATTATTTAAGGGATCAGTTCTTTAGGTTGGATCAAGGATCCATGATGGTTGTGTAGAATAAGGCTCATTTTCATGAGTTGGTTAGGCATACTACTAATATTCTAAATATTGAGCATGAGAGAGTTTGTTTCTTTGTTTGAGGATGGGGGGTTCTCTTTAAATATTCAATTAGAGTTTAGTTGTTGTAGGTAGGTATTTTATTGAGGTATTTAAACATGCTCAAGTGGTAGAAGAGATGTATCATGAGGCCCAAGGGGGCAGTGATAAGAGGCCTCGATATCAGGGCAGTTTTAGTGGGAGTCGTAGTAGCTCCTGATTCAGAGGTATTAGTTTTTAGAGTAGATACCATCCACGACCACCATATAAGCCTTAGAGTCAGCCTAGTAGACTTGTTCATCCAGTGCTCCAGATTACTAACGGGGGTGAGTCATGTCTGTGATCACCCTGTTCAGGGTAGCAATCAGTCTTTGAGGGGCTCATCTTTTTGTTATTCTTTATAAGGTAGTTATTCTAGGACAACGAAATCTTATGGTTTTGGGGGCTTGTTGTGGTTATGGATATTTTGGTCATTACTCATTAGAGTGCCCTAGTCGTAGGGAAATACTGCAGCTCATAGTGTTCACCTTATTAGAGTAGTTTATCCCTCAACTAGAGGTGGTATGCATGGTCATAGAGGTGGTCCCTAGGATGTTTGAGAAGGTTCTCTAGTAGGTACTGTAAGAGATCGGTTAGGAGGCCATCCAAGTGGAAGGCGCGGTCAGTTATATAAAGTACCTATTAGGCCCAAGGATAAGTCTTTGGATTTTGTTATCACAGATATGCTTTTGTTGTGTTGTCAGTTAGCCTTCTCTTTATTTGATCTAGGATCCACTTACTCTTATGGGTTTGCTTATTATGCCCTGTGGTGAGAGTTATCTTGGGGTTCGTTATCTATGGCTTTACATATATTTACTCCCATGGAAGATTCTTTAGCAGTGGATCGGGTTTTCAGATCATATGTTGTGACTATTAGAGATATTGATACTCATGTTGATCTTATTATATTGGACATGGTGGATTTTGATGTGATTCTGGGCATGGACTGGTTATCCCACTATCATGCGGTCATGGATTACTTTGCAAAGACTGTTACCTTAGCCATGCCTGGCATACCTCCAAATATGTGGCAGGGAGTTATTATCCATGAGTTGATGGGGATTATTTCTTATGTTCGTGCTAGGAGACTTATCTCGAGGGGTTACAAGTCTTATCTCTCTTATTTTTATGATGTTAGTATGAAGAGTCTATCACTTGAATCTGTCCCTATAGTCCATGAGTTTTCTAATGTTTTCTCTTCTGATTTGCCTAGCATTCCTCCTACTTATGAGATTGAGTTTGTTATTGATCTTAAGCCTGACACCCGACCTATTTCTATGGCACCTTATTGTATGGTTGATGTTCCATCTTTTGACAGAACATTTTACTACTTTTTCAAGAGATAATTGCATGTTTTCAAGCAACTATTTTTGTATTTAATATTGGATTTTAGTGTTTTTAGGTTAAGGAGTTAGCTGGAAGAGAAACATTGAAAAATAGGAGAAAAAGGGCACTGACGGTCAAATTGGCGGACCGTCATCCATGCAATGGACCACCAGGGTAGCCGTCAGAGCTAAATAGATTGCTCCAAGATGAGAACTCATGTGACAGTCCAAGTGGCGGACCGTTAACCTTTCAACGCACTGCCAACTTGTCCATCAGGCTTAAATAGAACTCAAGATTTCAGAGGATCCAGTAACAGCCTCTACGATGGACCATCATTCCAGCGATGATCTGCCAATATGACCGTCAGTCCTTAACAGGACCTGACATCCTGAGATATTCAGTGACAGACAGTCAGGTTTCCAACGGGCCGTTAGTTAGACCGCCAACTTGGACGTGGCTTTTCTGAGTTTGAATTTTAAATCCTCTGAATCTGGGAACATATAAATACCCAGTTTAGGTTTTATTTAGATAGTTTTTATCCTATTTTCCAACTTTGAATATTATTGTAACATAGTATTTTTATGAGAATCAATCTAGAATTGTGGATCAAAAGTTTTATTGTTATTTTCTTCTGAGGATTCAAGAACAAATCTTGTGAGTTTTGTAAGTATTTTCTGAATTTATTTATGAGAAATACAATGACTTCTTCTTTTTCTTCTATGGAAATGTGTGGCTAAGCTCCCATAACTAGGGTTATGGGAGCCTTGATGTGAAAAGATAATTGGGGTTGTGAAAACATTTGATTTCCATGATTAACTAAAGTTGTATAAACCTTTCTTTACAATAATGACCTTTCTTGGTTGCAAACTTGAAGGATGGGCCTAAAAACATCACTTGTTCGAATAGAAAAGTATTTGTTGGGATAAAAAGAGGTTTACATGGATCTAAAGGCTTTAACCTCCAGGTTAAGGGTTGATGCCTTAACAGGATCAACCCACATGAGAGAATAATTGGAAAAATTAATGTATTCTTTATGTTCAAGAGAATAGAAGGATAACCTATTCATTTAGGTTGGGAACAAATGGGTAAATTGTAGGATTTAATAACTCTTGCATTTGAAGTGATTAATTGGAAGTTCAAAATATTTCAGAACCCTAGCTGCTTAAACATCTTAGTAACCATAACTCTAGTTTGTCTATTATTATTGAATTACTAATTACAATAAGAATCACTATTTGGAACACGCACTTTTACAAACAATGAGATCACATTTACAAACCAAAACCCCCCTTTAATTGGAACCTTTGATCAGCAGTCTAGTACAACCACAATACTTAGTGAACATATTATTCCCTGTGGGATTCAACCCTAAACTATTTGGGTTATATATTTGACAACGACTGCTTACTCTCTCATAAAAGAGGTGTAATTTGGGCGTATCAAATTTTGGCATCGTTATCGAGGAATACTATTGTCAATTAAGTTTGTGATTGTTAATTGACCTTTGGTCAAGTTACCCAAATTTTACTTTTATTTGTTGTTTTTGTTCATTACAGGTTCATTGTTGTTTATGACACACACCAGAAGTTCAGGAGAACCATTATTACCTTCAATCCTGAACCGCATCTAATTGGCAGAATGGAAGAACAATAAGAAGCTTAGAGACTAGGTAACTTGGCTAGAGCATAGGTTAATCAGCAAAATGATGGGCAACCAGCTCGTGACCTTAATCCTATGATAAGGATTTGGAAGATGATGATCTGATTAACCCAGTAAATAGGAGGCGTACAGAGAATGCAGCGGCGGCTGCCAATAGAAATCAGGTAGCTAGAGGGAGAGCAAACTGCCGACCTGCTGTGTAATTTGATCTTGATGAGGAGGAGGACGACTTGTACAAGATGGTACTACAGGAGTGATTATTCCACCCATACTGGCATCTGGGTTGAAGTTCAACATAAACAGCACCATGATACAACTGCTTAATCTTATAGGGTTATTTGGAGACTTCCAAGAGAGAACCCGAACATGCACTTGGTGAATTTGAACAACATTTGCAAGTCCTTTGATAACCCTGGTGTTGGTCAAAATTCAATTCTTCTTCAGTTATTCCTATTATCTTTCTTTGGGGAGGCAACAATGTGGTTGAATGAGTTAGCCCCCGATTCTTTAACAAACTGCAAGCAGTTGAAAGGAGCTTTCCTAGAAAGGTTCTTTCTGCCCTCCAGGATGTTATAGTTGAGGGATGAAATAAGTAATTTTAGATAAATACCAAATGAGGCACTGCATGAAACTTGGATGTGATTCAAGAAAAAGTTGACACAGTGTCCCAACCACAAGATGACTGAAGAGCACTTAATGGAGACTTTCTATTGAGCACTAAACTCTATAACCAAACCAACAGTTGACAATGCAGCAGGAGGAGCGTTTATGGAACTTCCATTTAATGAGGCTGCAGATATGTTAAAGTGGTTGACTAAGATAAGTGAATATTGACATTCTAGGGATTCAGTGGTAGCAAGATCTACTATATCTAGTGGTATGTCGGTAGATCAATATCAAAAAGAGTAGGAACGTGACTAGGACATGACACACATGATAACACAAATGGACCTGCTTACTAAACAGTTATTATCCGATAAAACTGAGAAGGTAAAAATTATTGGATCGCAAGGCAGAGTTGATTCTAATTTTGAGGAGGCGGCAACCTATCTAAATAATCATGGGAATTTACAAGGAAATAACCAAGGGAATCAAGGTCGGAACTATTACGACAAGGCTGTTTACAAAGATAGGGATCAAGGAAGGTGGAAGAACAAAAATAATAAGAATGAACTATATGTACCTCCTGGAAATTAGGATAATGCAGTTGCTAGTTTAGTAAAGATGTCCATGGAATATATGATGGAGAAACTATTAAAGGGAGTTGAGGCTACCAATACAAGGGTAACAACAATAAAGAGTGACCTATCTTCCATGAGTCAGCTAGTGAATTCAACCTCAACTTCTATTAAGCAGTTGAAGTAGTATATGAGCCAACTATTAGCCGTATGTAATCAAAGGAAGAGCGGTACTTGCTTAGCAATACAATACAGAATCCTCAGAACGATAGCTCTTGCAAGGCAGTTACCACTAGGAGTTGTAAAGTATTTTTTGGCCCCTATGTGGGCAAATATGTGATCGACAATGGTATTGAAGAAGATGTCAATGAGGATGAAACTCATCTTCTTGAGTTTGATAAGCTAGATGGTAAAGCGAGTACATCTAATAATCAGCAGGTTGATGAGTTAGAGAAAGCAAAGAAAAAAGATAAAGAGGCGGTAGTTACTACTCTTCTAAAACCACCACCGCCCTTTCCTCATCGAGTGAAGAAGAAAGTAGATGATACAAGGTTTAGCAAATTTATGGCTATGCTGAAGCAACTGACGGTTAATGTTCCTTTAGTGGAGGCATTAGAGTAGATGCCTGGGTATGCTAAGTTCATGAAAGACCTGGTGACAAAGAAGAGTGTAGTGAGTTATGAATTGGTAGATAACCTTTATCACTATGGTGCTATTTCAACAAGGTCTTTGGTGCAAAAGAAAGCGGACCCAGGCGCATTCATGATTACTTATACTATCGGGTCTCTTGATTTTGCTAAAGCCTTGAGTGATCTGGGAGAGAGTATTAACATGATGCCGCTTGTTATCTATAAGAAGCTGGGTTTGGGGGATCCTACACCTACAAACATATGACTAGTGATGGTGGAAAGGCCGGTAAAGTGGCCAGTGGGTATTTTATATGATGTGCTAGTGAATCTGGCCAGCTTTATATTCTCGGTTGATTTTGTTATTTTCGATTGTGAGGTGGCTTTTGAAGTGCCCATAATCTTGGGTCGACCTTTCCTTGTAAATGGAAGAGTGCTTATTGACTTGTAAACTAATGAGCTCTTATTCAGGCTTAATGATGAAGTAGTTTGGTTTGATATTTGTCAATCTATGAAGCAACACAAGGATATGAGTGTATTCTCTATTATAGATATTTATTATGAGGATGAACGAGAAATGCCGATAGAGGAGAAATTTGTTATCAAGACTTTGGTTGTTGTCTTGATGAATTTTGATAGTGAAGGAATTGAAGAGTATGAAAAGACTGTTTGTGGCTTGATTGGTATGGTATCATATTCTTATGCTCCCAAGAAGCTGGACCTAGATTTTAAAATCACCTAACTCCACCGGCAAAGCCATCTATTGAAGAGCCACTGGTGTTGGAGTTGAAGTAATTGCCATTCCATCTACGATATGTGTTTCTAAGCAGTGGAAACACTTTACCAATGAATATTGTAGAAGATCTGGGTAAACAACAAGTAGAGTCACTTATCTCAGTACTCTAGAGGTATAAAAAGGAGATAGGCTAGACTATTGTGGATATTATTGGCATTCCTCCGGGTATTTGCACCCATAAGATTCAGCTTGAGAAAGATTGCACACTATCCATTGAGCATCAACGCCATCTTAACCCACCTATGCAAGAGTTGGTTAAGAAGAAGATCATCAAATGGCTTGATACAGGAGTTGTATATCCCATTTTCGATAATAAATAGGTAAGTCATGTCCAATACGTGCCCAAGAAAGGGGGCATGACTGTTGTAGAGAATGATAAAAGTGAGTTGATTCCACTCAGGCCTGTGACTGGGTGGAGAGTTTGTATGAACTATCGCAAGCTTAACTCGTGGACCTTGAAGAACCACTTCCCAATGCCTTATATAGATCAAATGCTTGATTGGTTGGCGGGAAAAGGTTAGTATTGTTTCTTAGATGGGTATTCTAGCTATAAACGGATTTCTATAGACCTGGAGGATTAAGAAAAGGTGATATTCACTTGCCCGTATGGGACTTTTGCCTTCAAGCAGATGTCATTTGGTCTGTATAATGCACCCGCTACCTTTCAATGGTGTATGATGTCTATCTTTTCTGATATGGTTGAAGACTCCTTAGAGGTCTTTACGGATGATTTCTCAGTAGTAGGTTATTTGTTTGAGCTATGTTTGGTGAATCTAAGTAAAGCATTGCAGCGGTGCGAGGAGTTTAATCTTGTGCTTAATTGGGAGAAGTGTCACTTCATGGTGAAGGAGGGCATTATCCTTGGTCACAAAATTTAAGCCATGGGGATTGAGGTAGACTGATCTAAGGTTGAGGTTATTGAGAACCTACCACCTCTCATTTCAGTAAAGGGAGTGTGTAGTTTCTTGGTCATGCAGGCTTCTATCGGCGATTAATAAAAGACTTATCAAAAATTACAATCCCACATTGCAAACTTTTGTAGAAGGAGGCCAAGTTTATATTTATGATGATTTCTTGAAGGAATTTGAATGCCTTGAAGGGAAATTGGTTGATGCTCCTATTATTGTTTCTCCAGATTGGTCAAAGCCGTTTGAGATTATGTGCGATGCAAGTGGAGTGGAACTTGGAGCTGTACTTGGTCAGAAGAGGTATAAGCTATTTCATCCCATTTATTATGCAAGCTAGGCCTTAAATGAAGCTCGAAAGAACTACACTATTACTGAATAGGAATTTCTTGCAGTTGTCTATGCCTTTGAAAAGTTCTGGTCTTACCTGTTGAGAACCAAGGTGGTTTTTCACACAGACCATGTCGCCTTAAGATATTTTATGGCTAAGAAAGACGTGAAGCCGAGATTAACCAGATGGGTATTGCTCCTCTAAGAATTTGACTTCGACGTCAAAGATAGGAAGGGATACGAGAATCAAGTTGCGGACTACTTGTCTAGACTGGAGGGAGTTCAAGCACTTGAGGATAGGCCAAAAATTGATGATGCATTTTCCAAATAAGGAAATCTTGGATACTGTGTTATAATAAGTGTTGTGGTATGCAAAACTTTACAAACTATGGGGTAAGCGAGGTTATTCTGGAGAACCTTTCTTTTCACCAAAGAAAGAAGTTTCTTCATGATGTGACACATTACTTTTCGGATGAGTCAAACTTGTTTTGGTGTTGTGCAGATAATATTATAAGGAGGTGTGTCCCAGAAGTAGGCATGCTGAACATTTTGGAAGTTTTCCATGCATCTCCGTTTGGGGGTCACCATACAGTGATCGGACTGCTAGGAAAGTATTGCAAAGTGGCTACTATTGGCCGACTTTATTCAAAGATGATTTAGATTTTGTGCAGAGATGCGACCAATGCTAAAGATAAGGTTCAATCACAAAGCACCATGAGATGCCTTTGACCAAAATGATGGAAGTGGAGTTGTTTGACGTTTGGGGGATCAATTTCATGGGGCCCTTCATGAGCTCATATAGGATAAAATACATTTTTGTTATCGTTGACTATGTATTAAAGTAGGTTGAGGCCATTGCTCTGGCTGATAATAAAGGGACGAGAATCATTGCGTTCCTTAAAAGTAATATTTTCTCTCGATTGGGGTGCCATGCCCCATCATAAGTAACGGTGGATCCCACTTTTGCAACCAAGTATTTTGAGCTTCCTTAGCAAAGTACGGTGTTAAGAAACATAAGGTAACAACTCCATACCACCCATAAACTAGTGGTCAAGTGGAGATTTTGAATAGAGAGATCAAAGTCTTTCTTGCTAAAACGGTGAATGTAAGTAGACAAAACTTGTCTAGGAAGCTTGATGATGCCTTATGGGCATATAGAACAACTTTCAAGACACATATCAGAATTTCATCGTACCAATTGGTTTATGGAAAGCTATGTCACTTGCTGATTGAATTAGAGCATAAGGCGTTGTGGCCACTTAGAAGGCTGAACTTGAATTGGAACAAGGCGGCAGATTTGAGATTGGGACAGCTGATAAGATGGATGAGTTTCATGTCGGTGTGTATAAAAGAGCAGATCTTTGAAAAGAGAAGATGAAAAAGTACCATGACTGGAGAATTGCAAAGAGAGACTTTCAGAAAGGTGATTGGGTACTCCCCTTCAACTCTAGATTAAAGCTATTTCTAGGTAAACTTAAATCAAAGTGGTCTGGCCCATTCAAAGTTAACCAATTCTACTCATCTGGAATAGTTGAACTTGAGAATGAGAATAGAAGTGTCTTCAAGGTTAATCGGAAATGAGTAAAGTTGTATATCGGTCCAATAGACTCAATGAAGTGCATACATACCATCTATATCGATAAATTTTGAGTAATCAAGATCACTGAGTCGTGCCGCAACATTAAATTAGGCGCTAGTGGAGGCAACCCACAAAGTGTTGTTGTAATCGTATTTAGAGTTTATTTGATGTTTATGTGCAATCTGATGTGTTGTGAAGTGTGCAGGATTGAAAATGTAGAAATAAAGAAGTTCTACAATTAAAAAAGAGTTGACGGGAAAACCGACAGACCATCACTAGGACCATCAAAGCCATGATAATAAAATGACATTCTAGATAAGTCTTGACGATTGAGTTGGCAAACCGTTTCTAGTCCGATGGACAGTCTCTCCCCCTCGTCAGCTAGATATTGAAATTCAAGTTCACTAGAACAGACTGATGGGTAAGTCAATGGACCGTCTCATCATTGATGGACCATCGAATAAGTCGTCACAGAAAAGCATAATATCTTTGTCTCTGGTAAGTTACAACGGACAACCAGGTAGACCGTAGATGAACCGTCAAGTAGGTCGTTGATGAAACCCTAAGTTCAGGTTGGGTCGGGATGATCTGAAATGTTATTTAAATCTCAAGAAACTGACCCAATTACCTTTTAAACTGATAAGAGAAAATGATTACAGACGTTGATACCTTTTCAATTTTTGCAACTATTTAAATCCCTCTGAATTTACAGAATTTAGAATCAGTTATTTCCCCTAGGACTCTTTCTCTTCCTTTTCTGTCCTATTTAAACAAACCAATTTTTCTCTTTTTTTATCACAAAAATTAAGTTAATTTTTCACTGATAAAGCAAGTTCCTACTCTGTGTGGTGTGCAAATTCTGCAAGTTGATTAGTAAACACTTAGAAGTTAAGGTATGATAAAAATTCTTCTTCTTTCTTGGTTAAATGATGAATTTCACTGTGTAAAGATTGCAATGAGTTGAAAAGGATTTTATCTTGTTTTCTTCTGCTGCCTTGTAATTGATGTTTTGGTCTGAAGTCAAACTCCGGTATGCTATATTCTGGGTGAAGTCTGAGTAACTTACGTACCACGTACTCAAAAATAGCTAAAAATTTGTGCTTGAATGTTTAATTGATATCTTTTCTATGTTAAAAACGGATTAATGCATACCAAGTGTTCAAAAAACTGTCCAAATAAAGTCTTAAACTAAAAGGGTTGCTGACGGTCACCTTGGCGGACCGTCTCTACTGTGATGGACCATCTTATAGATCGTCGCAACGATGCCCAATTTGCTATTCATTGGATAGGCTGTGACTGATAGCTTGGCGGACCATCAGTAACCCGACGAATCGCCAATTCAACTGTCTCAAGCCTCTAAAGTAAGGGACTTACTGGTTAAGTCCTAATAGCCAGATCGATGAACCATCGCATCATCAACGGGCTGTCAGATTAAGTGTCAAGCCACATTTTCAACTATTTTCAATTTGTTTAACCTGCAAACTGATTTCTTATACTTTTTTCAAGTATTATGGCACTTAAGCTCCCTTTGACCAAAGGTGAGGGTACAACATAAGAAAGAAGTGAGCCGGCTAGAAGTAGGGAGGCACCCGCCTTCAACACCCGGCAAAGAAATAAGGAAATCCCTACACTCTCCCAGTCTAAAAAGAAAAGTGAGAGCAGCATGAGTAGTACTATTTTGAGCCTAGATGAGGAAGGGGTCAATATATCTAACCCCAACTACGTTGAGGCAGAAACTGTCCCTATTGAAATGACTACTGAGAAAGAAATGTAATTAATATCAAGGACCCTAAAATAAGGGAAACACTTTAGTGGTAGATCGAGGGATCAAAAGATAGCATCCTAGATGGATTGGAGCCGACAACAAGCAGGGCAATTAAAAGGCCATTCGCTGAGGAGTACCAGATAGTGACAATGGAGATGCATAAATACCCTGAGCTGGAGCATTGTTTCAATGAGTACGAATTGACTTGGATAAGCAAGCCTCTTGGATCGTATCAGCCAAATTAGGTAAAGGAATTCTTTGCTAATTATTTGGTGTAGGCAAAAAAGGATTGTCAAAAAGGCTTAAAGATCTCAGATTTTCCCAATAAGGAGTCAGTCCCCGTCCGAAGAGTTAACATCAATATATCAGCTCAAACCATTAACAGGATATTGCCTGTGCCTAACTATGAAATGCCACCTGCTATTCCTGATCTTGAGTACCAGCTAAAATCTGTATCAACTTAGAACCTTGGTTGGCTGGGATCCAAAATGATGATGGTAACCCCTCTCGGGTAGCCAAGCCACGTGATTACATTGCTAAGTCCTCTCTTAGATTCAGAGCTAAGTTCTGGTGGGCTGTTGTTAGATTGAGGTTGATGCCCACTAGAGGTGATGCCAATTTAGATAGTCACAGGGTTGCGTTGGTAGCTAGTTTAATTTCAGGTCTGAAAATTGATTTTGGAAAAATAATTGTTGATGAACTATTTGTGAGGGAGCATATGGTGGCAAGTGCACTACGTTCCTGTGTCTAATCATGGATTTATGCAGGCAAGAAAATGTGCCCTTGATTTGAGGTGTTGATAATAAAGTTTGGGTGACACATAGGCAAGACATTGAGAAATCAAAAGATGATTCAAAGTTTGAGATATGGGTTAATAAACCTCCAGCCTATCAGAAGAAATACACACCAGCCCCGAATACTTCAGAAATTCCTTCAGGTATCCCTTGCCTATCACTACTTATATGCTGCTTGACTTTGTGCTACCTAGTATATCCGTAGGTTCAGGGTCTGTTCCACCAATGGGTGAGGCAGATTATGCATAATATAGGTTGATGAAGGAAAACTTTGCCAAGTTAGCAAAGTTGCAGAAGAAGTTCTAGAAATAGCTGGATGCATGGGCTTCACAATTCAAGCCTTTTGTTGATCAAATTATGGCAGAAGTAATCCATCTATTCCAAAACATTTAACTTAGGATAGATCACATGGAAGATAGAGTCAACAAAAGGTTGGATGGAATATCCATTCCAAATCTTACTAAGTTTATGGTAGAGTTTAAACAGTCACAGGCTGATATAGCAGAATTAAAGAGCAGTCAGTCTCAGTAGCCCATTTTTGACCCAGCCCTAGTGATGAGTGATAAAGATGAAGGAATTGTTGATTTTATGGGAAAGCCTTGAAAGATAAAGGCAAGAAGGTGGATAAAATACAGGCAAAAACACAGACAGGAAAGTTGCTAAAAGGAGAAAAAGAGAGGCAATGAAACCGGAAGAGCAAGAAGATTATGATATGAGAAAAGCCGCAAAATGGTCTAGGAAAGATGAAGACAGAATAAAAAAGAAGGTTGAAGATGAAGTCGCTGGAGTATCTACCAGTTCCACCCCAGCAAGGGGTCCCAGTTCAGACCCAGTTCGGAATGTGATATCTCTAATTCCAGAGAATGAGATTATGAGTACCCCTACAACCAGAGGGGTCAATATTGCAGCAGGTGAGGACACTAAGCCTCACCACATTTCACTGACACCTTATATAAATAATAGGAATTACAAGTAATCCCCACCTTTGTACTTTAATTTAATGCATTGAGGACAAAGAATTTACTTTCTGTGAGGGTGGGTGTACTTGTACCACAGGGGTTTTTGTTGCCGATGTTCTTTTTCTCTCATGTGCTATCTAGTAGAACCATTATGTCTAGGATTGTATTTTCTTTCTGTAGGTTGTGATGTAAATATCTGGTTATTAGCATTTACTTATAAAGTTTCATTTATTTTTGCATCTTGTTGTGTATATGGATGATGAAAGATGTTGGCATAAGGCTATGAACATATTTGTGTGACCGTTTACTCCTTTCTTTTAGCATATGTTAGCAAACTTTATTGAATCTGTAATCGGTATTTAACATGTAAGATATGCATTACATGTGATGGAAATATTAAGAGTAGTAGAATGAGTTGGACTCAGTTTCCTGTGCGTGCGAGTATTTCTGTTAGTTCTTGCATAGTGTAGTACCTAGAACTTGTCTGATTCGTTGTTGTTATTTTGTGGTTTATGAAATAAGAAGTGATAGTAGGCCTACTTATACTTTCAGTCCACTTAGCCAAATTAATTAACCCCATAAAAAGAGTTTTCCATTTCTTGAACCCTTCTTTGAGCTTGTATTAGTTTTTCTTCATCATCCATAACCCTAATTAACTCTCTTTAGGTTGTTGTAATGACCCGGGACTACCCCCTAATTTCCACATGGTGCTTACAGTCCCGAGGGACCACAAACTAACCTATGAGCTGGTACCTACTATAAACACTGGATAACAAGATTATAAATGCAGAAGAATACTGACATGCCATAAGGTTTTAATAATTGAATTTAAAACTAAAATATGAGTCTGTAAAAATAACTGACTGAATCTAACAAAAATAATGATAAACTAGATAACTAACTGTAATATCTTAATACTGAATAACTGACTCTAATGTCTGGAAAAAAACTCTAAAACTGACTGGATGAATATGAGTTGATGGGATAGGCCCCCAACTAACTCTGCTATCTACTGAAATACATATATAAAGTAAGATAATCTATCCCTGAATGATGAAGACTCACCACTGCTACTGTACTGCTGATAGCCTAAGAAGTGAAGTATTAGCATGGTCTGAGAACTGAGTGTCAGCACTTATGATTAGTACTTTGAATGTATGGGTATGCTAAATGGGGTAGGATGATATGCATGGTTTCATGAATAGAACTAATAAATAATTGAATATGTGTAACTCTCCAACCCACTAGTGATATTGTCTGCTTTGGTCCAAGGCCTTCACGACTTTAAAATACATCACTAAGGAGTAAGTCTTTCTGATATATACCCAGTATCCCTTCTGTATTTTGCTGATGTGGGACTCTCTCTAGTTCCTTCATAGTTCGAGATACCCATTGTGGCCAGGGTCTCAGCTTAGGTCATGACAGAATGGTATAAGAGTCGCTCCTATGTCAGCCTTATCGATGTAGGCCATAGTTCAAACTGAGTGTAGGTGAATCCTGATAAGGCAAGTCAAACCACATTCCAGATTCTAGGCAAATCCCATCTGGTGGGATAAACCTCATCAAGGACGATGAGTCCATAAAGGGCGGTATGTAACAACCCAACTTAAGAAGGAGTCTCACATCGACAAAACACAGGAGGGATACTGGGTATATAAGTAAGAAAACCTTATTCCCTAGTGATGCATTTTAAAGTCATACGGGCCTAGGCTCAAAGCGGATAATATCACTAGTAGGTTGGGGAGTTACAGGGGTCTCTCGAACCTTCATTGTTTGAGATTCCCATTACGGCCAGGGTCTCGGCCTGCAGACTCTTATAGATCATCAATTATTCACCAAATTTAGTAAGTATGAGTTTTGTCTAAGGTCAATAGCTTTTTTGGGTTATATTATTTCAATCGAAGGCATTAGAGTTGATCCCTAAAAGACAGGAGCTGTAAGAAATTTGCCTAGACCTATCTCTCTATCAGACATTAGGAGTTTCTTGGTTCTAGCTGGCTATTACCACTATTTTCTTGAAGGTTTCTCTTATATTGCATCTCCCATGACCCGATTAACCTAAAAAAGTTAAGTTCTTATGGTCAGATTCCTGTGAGAAGAGTTTTCAGGAGTTAAAGACTTGACTCACTTCAGCCCCTGTATTAACTTTGCTCGATGGTACGGATGGTTTTGTGGTGTATTGTGATACCTCTATAGTTGTCCTGGGTTATGTGTTGATGCAAAAAGGTAAGGTTATAGCCTATGACTCTAGGCAGTTAACCGCATAAAAAGAATTACCCAACCCATGATCTTGAATTAGCTGTTGTGGTTTTTGCTTTGAAAATTTGGAGATACTATATTTATGGTGTTCATGTTAATGTATTTACTGATCACAAAAGCCTGTAGTATATGTTTACTCAGAGGTAGTTGAATCTTAGACAAAGAAGATGGTTAGAGTTGCTAAAAGATTATGATATGAGTGTGTTATATTATCCGGGCAAGGCCAATATAGTGGAAGACGCCCTTAGTAGGTTGTCTATGGGCAGTATGGCTCATGTAGAGAAATTCAAGCTGATTAGAGAGAGATTGAAGATAGCTCAGAATCGTCAGAAGTCATATGCAGATGTGAGGAGAAGGGACCTCGAGTTTGAGGTAGATGATTTGGTGTATTTGAAGATTTCACCCATGAAAGGGGTGAAGAGATTTGGCAAGAAGGGGAAGCTTTAGTCCCCGTTATGTTGCCCCCTATAGAATTCTAAGTCGTATTAGTAAAGTAGCTTATGAGGTAGAGTTTCCCACAGATTTATCAGCTATTCAACCTGTCTTTCATGTCTCTATGCTTAAGAAGCACATTGGTGATTCCATTGTAATAGATCCTTCAGAGAGCTTAGACATTCAGAACAGTCTTTTATATGAAGAGATTCTAGTTGATATCCTAGACCATCAGATTCCTAGACTAAGGAACAAAGAAGTTCCTTTGGTCAAAGTTTTATAGTGAAACCAGCTAGTTGGGGGTGCTACTTGGGAAGCAGAAGTAGGTATGCGAGCCAAGTACCCCCATCTCTTCTCCACAATTTCAGATCAAGACGAAAGTACTATTATTCCTTAATCCAGCTCCTCCTTAACCAAAGATTCAGATATATATCTATTCTCATTATGAGTTCATGCATTCTCTGAAGTACTCAAAGTTTATGACGATGTAGAGTCAGTTTAGTAAATTATTTTAGTTGTATATCTTCAGTTTTCTCTATATTCTAAGCCTAACTAGTGACATTCATGGATGAATGTTCCCAAAGGGGAGATATTGTAAGACCCCGCAAAATCCTCATCGTCTAAATCCCTTAAACGATGCCCAAAGAGTTCCTAGACTTAGAAAATCTAGCTAAGTGTTGGGACTTAGTCATTTCTAGAGCCTCAAAACTTTGAGTATTTTATTACCAACCTTCCCAGGCTTCGATAGTTGTTATTTTAGCTAATTCATGATTAGGAAAGTCAATAGGGGTTCCCAGAAAAGTTTCAGAATTTTCACACCACGTTTGGTGTCCCAAAACATAGGACCAATGCGATCTTGGCGTGCCGCGTCGGCCATTGCGTTGGTCAATTTTTTTGCAGGAACTGCCAGTCAAAAGTACTGAGGCTTGGTACGATTATGGTGCAACGCATTGATATCGCATCGTTGCCATCGATGCACTATGTTGCCAGTCGAGTTGATGCCCAATTTTTCAGCTTTTACAATCCACGTCCAATGGGGCAATTTAGTCTTTTTTTTCCCCACCCTCTATCAGTCATGTCACGAGATTAAGGTCCCCAAATACCAAAATATAGCCTTCTTCTCTAAAATTCACCAAGAACACTTTCTAGGGTTTCAACCCAATGTTCATGAGAACTCAAGATTTAATCGTCACTTTGTAAAATTTCTTCAAGAATCAGAATCCCTAGACTAAGGGCATCAAGAATATCCATTCAAAGTCACGAATAGAGTCATAAAAGCAAGAGTTCATTCAAAGTACATAATCTAAGGTATGTGAGGTTTGAACAAGAACATTTCTTCTGTTCTTATGCCCAAAGTTTTGATTTCTATTAAAGAATTTCATATTTTTGCAAGTAGGTTTTGCCCAATTTACTTTACTTTGAGGTTATGAATTTATAAATTGTTCAAGTCTTCAAATTGCATGTTATTTCACTTATTTATGTTTGAATTTGAGAAATTATGCTATGAATTGTACATCCCTACCATGAATTGGTGTTTTAGAGTGTTCCCAAGGTTGAAGTTAAGATTTAAGCTTCATTATGAAATTATGATTATTTGAGTATGTATATATGCTTTAAGTCAAGTATGATTGTGATGTTTCTTGAAAATAATATATTAGCATGATTTAAACAAGAAAGTACTTTGATTATAAAGAAGGTTGATCTTTGATCCTAAGCTAAGATAAGAATCCACTTTTATCTATGATTTAAAACAAAGCGAGGCATAGTTAGCTTCTATTACACATTCTAGTATTATTTAAAGTGGATTGTCCTAAAAAGTTTTGAGCCTAAGTATGGGAGTAGTATTTAGCACCGAGTTGGGCTTGATTCCAAGGTTTCATGCCCCAGAACTATGAGCCACCGTAGGATTTGATTTACCCCAAGTGGGTTAAGATAGTGATCACTAAAGTTAAGGTTCTATTCTAATGGCAAGGATAGAGTAGCTCTTCCCAACGTGGGCAAGACGTTGGAATCCATGTCAGCTCATATGGTTTATGTCGGTTAGAAGAAATTCTCAAGTTCCCAAAGAGTCCCAAAGTTCCATAATTATAAGTCTTTGAATTCCTAAAGTTTCAAAAAAAAGTTCTTTATTCTCCTTAAGATAAAAGTATAAGTTTGAAAGTTATTGTTTTAAGATTCCTCTTTGGTTTACAAGCTTGGAGAATAAGAGGAGAATACAGATTTTAGAACTAAGTATAATGACTCACGAGATTTATATTACATGTTTCATTATTCATGACTTACTAGATTTATATTTCAGACTTATTCAAGCTATGTGAGTCATTCATATTTGCATGCATGGTTTCATAAAGAGTAATGATATTGTTGACTTAATGCATACACCCTCATATACTCAGCACCTCCTCAAAGTACTGATCCACATATATGTCTGTGTTCTACATTGTCTCATAATGTAGGTTCAGGTGCTTAGTCTCGGCAGCGACAGTGATCTTCGAGTACCTCTATCTACATCTTTGTTGGTGGTGAGTCCTCATGGTTCGAGTACCTATTTTCCTGATTTCAGTCTTTGTAGTAGTTGTTTTATCCTTTTCTATTTCAGTACGATTCAGTTGGGGCTAGTACCAATGACTCTCTAGTTCTTAGTAAGTAGAGGCTTGTCGGACTGTCAGTTGAAGTTTCCAGATTTTTCAGTTCTTTAGATATTGTTTTTTAGTTAATTCAGAACAAAATGATATAATATAGCATTATTGCTTGGTTTATTGATCCTAAAGTAAGTGTTAGAAGTAGTAGCAGGCTCAAAGGGTTAGCATAGGGATACTTACAGCCTTAAGCACCGTGTGATGCTTCGGGATGAGATTTTGAGGTGTTATAATATGCATGTAAAAGATGAAGTACTAAGCAGAGAACATGGAATCTGTAGATTCTAAAAATATGGAAAATCTATAAATACTAAGTATGCATAAAAGTTTGTAAATACTGAAGATACCTGAAAATTTGTAGACACCAAAGATGTATGACCAAGCATATAACATAGACTGAGTAAAATCTGTAAACTAAAATACTGAAAAATACTGATATCTATATGCTTTGGTCAAGCAACTTTAAGACTGCATAACTAAACTGATATTGTAACTGAGACTATATCTGAGACTGTGGGAAGTATCATCTAACCAATATTCCCTAATTTGAGCTAATCGGGGTCCAACCTGTAACCCCAGTTAGAAGGGTGTTAATTTTATGCCACGGGTACTAACGATGGCTGTATGGATCTACTAAACTGATATAATGTCCAAAGGACTAAGGGTTTCAAACCTAAACAGAGAGGTGACCCCTACGAGATACTTAATCCTAATCTGACGGGTGACTTCTCATACCCTACGCTGGCTACGTAGTTCTGGAGTATAGGGACGGTTACTAATGACTCTGCTTGTCTAATGGGGAAGACTCCATCCCTACATTCGGTCGGTGCTAAATCTTACTCCCAACTGAAAGACACTGAACTACTAGACTATTCTAAGTTCATCTGACTAGTAATGGACTATTCTGATAATGCTCACAGTATGTTCTGAAGACTATTCAAGAATGTACTGATACTAGACTAAGTAAAAAGCTATGGATTTCAGGTATTCAACACCCCAAACACACAAAACAATAATAATAAATGACACTAAAGCTTGAAGGACAAAACATGAAGGCTTTTATTTAAATCAATCACTCTTGTAGGCATTTTATCAAACACTTGTAGTTCAGGGTTTAAGACAATCATAGGAATGTCATGGGGCTTACAGGGATGGCAGGAATTCAACATAATAGATCTAAATCATGGTTTAATTCAATAAATAATGATATAAACGCATGGAGGGTTGAACAATAACAATCCTTTCATGGTAACATAGTAGAAAATCATCAGTACATGGAGATTCATGGATGAAATCATAATTTAAAATCAAATAACTTGAATAGATCAAAACTTGTAAATTAAATAGGTTACTTGGACTCCATGGATGAAAGGAATCCATGGATGAACATCTAACATACCTGGGATAATGAATTTTTGAAGTTTTGGGTGAGTTCTTGAGGATTGGCCTTGAATTTGAAAGCTAGGGTTTCTTGTTCTTGAAAAGGGAATTTTTAATTGTGAGAGAAATTGAAATAATGATGACTACTTAGGGTGTTTAGGGGTTAAATTTCATGTTTTAGGTTAATTAGGGCCATGGAAAAAGACCCAAATACCACTGAACAAATTTAAAAATAGAAGCTGAAAACTAAAGATCCCGATTTTTGGCCTTGGTGCGATGCGCCACTATCGCGCCATGCCACTGGGATTGGACAACTGGGAAACTGGTCTATGGCCCAACGCGGGGAAAATTGTGGTCCTTCACTGATTGGGACTTGGAAGTTCACCGCGATGTAGTGGAATCGCGAAGAGACACTGGAAACTACCAAATGCCAATTTTGCCTTTAGCGCGATGTGCCAAGATCGTGCACCTCCACTGGAAATTGCCAATCGTCACTTAGACTAGCTCTGTAATGTGATAAGGTTTAAAATGACAGGATCTAAAGACTGAAATTTAAAATCCCCATAAATTCTTACCCGGTTATCGGATTTGGACAAAATTTATATCGCTAGAAAGCTAATTGAATTTCCTAAGACATGGTAGGCTCTAAACTGAAAAATGATGAGTGCTTAAAAATTTTAGGTTAAGAATACTCATGCAGTGGGACTTAGATTATACTGAGGTGAAATGAAGGTAACTCAAGACTATAAGCTACCTTTCCAAAATGACTGAGAATTTTGAAGGGAATGACATATCGAGGACTGAGTTTCCCTTTCTTGCTGAATCTCTTCACTCCTTTCATGGGACAGATTTCCAAGTATGCAAGATCATTAACCTCAAACTTGAGATCCTTTCTCCTCACATCTGCATAGAATTTCTATCAGTTTTGGGTAGCCCTAATCCTTTCTCTGATCAATTGAACCTTCTCTAATGCATCAAACACCAAGTCAGGCCCTACTACTATGGCCTCACCTACTTCAAACCAACCAATTAGAGATCTACATCTCCTACCATAGAGAGCCTTAAATAGAGCCATACAGATACTGGAATGATAGTTATTATTGCATGCGAATTCAATCAAAGAAAAATGGTCATCTCAACTACCCTTGAAATCAACAACACATGCTCTCAACATTTCTTCTAGAGTCTGAATGGTCCTTTCTTCTTGGCCGTCTATTTGAGGGTGAAAAGTTCTACTAAGGTGGACTTGGGTAGCAAGACCCTTTTGTAATGCTTTCTATAAGTGAGAGGTAAACTGGGTACCTCTATCAGAGATAATAGACACTGGGACTCTGTGTAACTTGACCAACTCTCTGATATAGAGTTTGGCATAGTCCTTGGCTGAATAAGAGGTATGGATTGGCAAAAAATGGGCTGATTTGGTCATCCTATCTACGATGACCCAAATAGAATCATGTTGATGATGGGTATGCGGCAAACCGTCATAAAATCCATGTTCACTTCCTACCACTTCCAAGTGGTAATACTAAACTCCTGCATAGACCCACTAGGTTTTTTATGCTCAATCTTAACTTGCTGGAATGTAGAGCACTTAGCTACAAACTCTGAAATATCTCTCTTCATCCCACTCTACCAATAAATCTCCCATAAATCACGGCACATCTTAGTGTCTCTTGGATGAATAGAGTAACGTGCACCATGCACTTCTGCAATAATTCATTGCCTCAAATCATCTACACTAGGCACACACAATCTATCCTGACAATGCAAAACACCATCTCTCCCTTGGGAGAAAACCTTCACTATCTAACCTCTAACTTATTCTTTGAACTTGACTAGGCTGGGATCTCTATCCTGGTTTTTATTCCCCTTGAAAACTAGAGATGATTCAGAGCTACTAACACCCACACACTACCCTCTTCTGAGTCAACTAAGCGGACACCTAGTCGGGAAAGCTGATGAACTTCCTGAGCTAACTTCTTCTTACAATCGTCAACATAAGCAGCACTCCCCATAGATAATCTACTGAGAGCATCAGCCACTACGTTGGCCTTGGCTGGATGATACAGAACACTCATGTCATAATTCTTTAATAACTCTAATGACCTTCTCTAATACAGATTCAAATCTCTCTAAGAGAATATATACTGAAGGATTTTGTGATCTGTGAACACATCTACATGCACCCCATATAAGTAATGCCTCCAAATCTTTAAGTCAAATACTACAACTTCTAACTCAAGATCATGAGTATGGTAATTCTTGTCATG
Source organism: Capsicum baccatum var. pendulum (assembly GCA_030864225.1). Taxonomy (NCBI): domain Eukaryota; kingdom Viridiplantae; phylum Streptophyta; class Magnoliopsida; order Solanales; family Solanaceae; genus Capsicum; species Capsicum baccatum. The sequence continues at coordinate 97,143,032 of CM061556.1, read as the reverse complement.
GGGTTTAAGTTTTCTGGAGGCATAGGTATACCTTACCTCTCTGTATGAGGACACAACCTAAACCTACCCTGTATGCATACTAGTATACAACAAAACCATCTGAACCATTTAGTAAAGTTAAGACTGGGCTGAGGCGTGTCGAGTCTTCAACTCCTGAAAACTCTTCTCATATGAATTTAACCACTAAAAATTAACTTTCTTCTGATTCAATCTAGACATGGGGGATACAGTAGAAGAAAACCCTTCAACAAATCGATAATAATAGCCAGCTAAACCCAAGAAACTCCTAATATCTGATGGAGAGATAGGTTTAGGCCAGTTTCTCACCGCCTCGGTCTTTTAAGAATCAACTCTAATGCCATCACCAAAAATGATATGGCTAAGAAAATCTACTGATCTTAGACAGAATTCACACTAACTAAATTTAGTGAACAACTAATGAGCTCTTAGAGTCTGAAGTACTATTCTGAGGTGGTCTGCATGTTTAGTTTTGCTACAGGAGTAAACAAAAATGTCATCAATGAATACTATGAAAAACATGTCCAAGTACTTCTTAAACACTCGGTTCATCAAGTCCATGAAGTCTACTGGGACATTGGTAAAACCAAAGGACATGACTAGAAATTTGAAGTGACCATACCAGGTTTGGAAAGCTATTTTTGGAATGTCACATTCCTTGACCCTGAGTTGATGATAGATTTATCTGAGATTTATCTTTGAAACATAGCTAGCAACCTAAAGTTGATCAAACAAGTCATTGATTCAAGGAAGTGGATATTTATTCTTGTCTGTGACTTTGTTCAACTGATGGTAGTCTATGCATATTTTGAGAGAACCATCTTTCTTACGACCGAATAGAATAGGTGTGCCCCACAGGGAGATGCTAGGTCTGATGAATCCCTTATCTAGGAGATCCTTTAACTATTCTTTTAACTCCTTGAGTTCTGTTGGAGCCATTTTGTATGGAAGAATAGATATGGACTAAGTATCTGGAAGAAGGTTTATTTCAAAGTCAATTTCCTTTTTAGGAAGAACCCCAGGAAAATCTTCAGGGAACACATCTGGAAATTCCTTGACTACTAAAATTGACTCAAGGGTTGAATTTTCTAAGTTAGAGTCTTTGACTCGTGCAAAATGGTAAATACACCCCTTTGATATCATTTTTCTCGCTCTAAGGTACGAAATCAACTGACCCCTAAGAGTTGTGGTAATACCCCTCTATTCAAGGACTGGTTCCTTTGGGAACTAAAAATAAACAATTCTGTTTTAATAATCAATTGAGGTATAGCATGAGTGGAGCCAATCCATGCCGATAATGATGTCAAAATCCGTCATCTCTAACTCCATGAGATCAACTGAGGTAACTTTCTAAGATATTGCGATCGGAAAGTTCCTGTATACCTGTCTAGCTACAATGGAAACACCTGCTGGGGTAGATACTGAAAAGGGCTCTGCTAGAGTTTTGGGACTGACTTCAAAGTCGAAGGCTATTTATAAAGTTACAAAATAAAGAGAAGCTTCAGGGTCTGGTAAAGCATAAATATGTAAGTGAAAGACCTGCAACGTACCAGCAACTATATCAGTTGAATTTTCCTGATGTTGGTGGGACTGAAGAGCATATAATCTATTTGGATAGTAACCCCTGGTAGCACTGGAAGTGGTACCCTACTGAGTCAGGCAACCGAATGGAACTGATGACTAATGGGACTGGCCCTGTTGGCATATATCCCTACCTTTCTGAGCAACTACCTGACACTTCTGAATCTAATGGTATGACTTTCTACACCCAAAGAACATATCATTACCCGCTCTACACTCACTCTGATGGTGTCTACCATATTTATGACATAGAGGATTTGTACGAGCACTGCTAACACTTACCTGGGACTTAGAGGGTAGTTCCCTATCCCTATTGTCGTTTCTAAATTTAGGTACTGGGGCACTGGCTGGAGAGGATGTTGGGGTTGTAGACCTCTGATGAAACTAAGGATGGTTACCACTTTCTGACTTTGGCTGATTGAAATTAAAACTACCCACCCTAGCTCTCTTATTTTCTCTTTCCCTCTCTTTAATATTTTTCTTCTCTATCTGTTGAGCATGGATCATCAGCCTAGACTTGTCCATCTCGCTAATAAGCATTGCAGTCTTGCACTTCTTTACCACACTATTAGATACTCCAGATATAAACTTACTCATCTTGGACCTTTTATCAGCTACCACATGAGGAGCATACCTAGCTAAATGAGTAAACTTGAGGGAATACTCCCTCACGTTCATGCTGCCCTGCCTCAAGTTAATAAACTCTATCACTTTGGCCTCCCTTAACTTCAATGGGAAGAATCATCTAAGAAAGTTGTGGCAAACTCTTCCCACTCTATAGGCCCTGCATCAACACCCCTATCTATCTTACACTGCTTAAACTAAGTATGGACTACACCTTCAACTAATATGCAGCCAACTTAGCACTCTGACTAGATGTCACCCCTATAGCATTCGTTACCTTTTGCACCATATCTAAGAATTCCTATGGATCCTCTTCAGACTTAAATCCCTTGAAAGACTTAAACCCCATAGCCTCAAGGCACCTATGCTCAGGCCTGCGTATGAAAGTGTAAGCCTGCTCCTGTAGGCGACCTTCGCAGGACTAAGCAGAATGCTTAGACGCAACAAAGTTGCCTGGACATTAAACTATGAATACGTGTACTGAAATGCATATACAGGTGGCCGGTGCATGCCAAGGTAGTGCCTAGCCTAATTTTTCTACACGTTGAAGACATTTGTGCGGCCACATCTCCACACAGGTGCAAAATAAGTTCCTTCATGTGGTTTTCAGTACCTTGGGGCATGGTTTTAAATACTCGAACCTATTTCATGCTTCCCAACTTTTTATATCACCTGTAAACACCCAAAATAATCTACAAGTAGTACTCAAACAACAAGAAACAACAAGAATAAAGCTTGGGTTGCCTCCCAAGAAATGCCTTAGTTAAAGACGTAGCACGACATCGTTTCTTCATCACTTGGTATCCTTGAAATTAAGAGAATCAACCTTAGTTTCTCTAAGTCCACCCACCTGATAATACTTTAGCCTTTGCCTATTCATAACAAACCTCCTCTTCTCATGGTCCTCTAACTCAGTCGCCCTCTTTTGATAGAAACTAGAGACTATGAACGGGCCCAACCACTTAGATTTTAGCTTGCTTGCAAAGATTTTCAATCTTGAGTTTAAGAGGAACACATCATCATAAATATGAAACTCTCTTTTCAGGATCTTATCATCACGCCACATCTTCATTTTCTCTTTATACAACACGGAACTCTCATATGCCTTGTGTGAAAAATCTTCTAACTGGTGAAGCTGATTTACTATTGATTTGGAGGCATCCTCTCGCTTCATATTCAACTTAGGTAAGGCCCAAAAAGCTTTATGCTCCAACTAAAAGAATAAGTGACAATACTTTCCAAACACCAATTATTAGGGGACATATTGATAGGAGTTTTGTATGATGTGTTATACGCCCAAAGAGAATTATCAATTTGTTCTGACCAATTCGTACAGCCAGCATTCATGGTTTTCTCTAAGATGGACTTTGTTTCTAGATTCAAAACCTCAACTTGGCCACTGGTATGGGATGATACGGAGTATCAACCTTATGCTTCACCTCATACTTGTCAAGAAAGGAACCAAATACCTTATTACAAAAATATGAACCACCATCACTAATGATTGTCCGTGGAATTCCAAACTTTGTAAAGATGTTCTTCTTTCAAGAGCAAGAGGAAAGTGACATATTTATTTCAATGGTCGGTAGAGCAATGTCCTTCACCTAATTTGATATATAATCAATGGACACCAAGAGATACTTATTACCATATGATATTATAAAGGGATCTATGAAGTCGATCCCTCATATATCGAATAATTCAATATCTAGGTTAGGCTAGAGAGGCATATCATGTCTCTTTAAAGTACCCCCATACATTTGTCATTAAGGACATTTATTAACCAACTCGTGATAATCTCTAGGAAGAGTAGGAAAATAGTATCCACTTTAGAGAACTTTTGCGGCCATTCTAATACCGCTATGATGACCACCGAATTAAGAAGAGTGACAAGACTCAATAATGGTCCTCGTATCTGACTACATACTACACCAATGAATCATACCATTTGTACACTCTCTAAAAAGTATAATTAATCCGAAAAGTATTTCTTAACATAAAGTAATAACCAATTCTTATGATAATGATTAAGATCACTAACAAGTAAACCCCTCATGATGTAATTAGCATAGTCTGCATACCAAGGCTCAACACTTCCCAAAAGTGACATGAATAGATCATTGAGGAAGGTGTCATCAATGTCGATCTCACCTAACTTCATATGATTGGATTTAAGGCAATAAAGGTGATCGGCCACTTGATTTTCACAACGTTTTCATTCCTTCACCTCAAAATCAAATTCTTATAAGAGCAATATCGACCGAATCAATCAAGGCTTGGCCTCTTTATTTTCCGTGAGATATCTAAGATTTGTGTGGTTTGTGTGTACCACCACTTTCATACTCAACAAATAGGTCCAAATTTTTCAAAAGAATATACCACCATGGGTAACTCTTATTCTGTAATACTATAGTTATGTTGGGCATTACTCAATGATATGTTTTCATAGTAGATCAGGTGGAACAACTTTTCTTTTCTTTGGCCCAACATCGCACCTAAAGCAACACCACTCGCATTATATATTACTTAAAAAGGAATGAGCCAATTTGGAGCCACTATAATAGGAGCTAGTAAAAAAAAGCTCCTTTATACAATTAAAAGCTCTTAGAAAATCACCATCGAATACAAACTTCACCTCTTTTTCAAGGATATTTCACAAAGGGTGAGAAATCCTTAATGAAACTCCTATAGAAACCAGCCTATCTAAGAAAACTTCTAACATCCCTCACAGAAATAGGTGTAGTAAACTTAGAAATCACTTCAACTTTTGCCTGATCGACTTGGATGACTTTACCCAAAATCTTTTAACCTAACACAATGTCTTTATTGATAATGAAATGGCATTTTTTCCAACTTAAGAAAAAACTAGTCTCCATACACTACTTAAGGACCTAACTCAAATTATCAAGGCAAGATTCAAATGGGACACCAACAATAGAGAAATCATCCATGAACACTTACATCATATCCTCTACTATGTTGGTGAATATAGACAATATACACCCATTAAAAGGTAGTGGGTGTATTGTATAGCCCATAAGGCTTGAGTTTGAAAGAAAAGGTATCGTGGGGATAACTAAATATAGTCTTTTCCTAATCTTTTGGTGCAATGCAAATTTGATTATAACCTAAATTTTCATTGGGGAAATTATACAATCCACACCAGGCTAATCAACCAATATTTGGTTTGTAAAAGGCATAGAAAAGTGATCATTTTTTGGTCGAAGAATTTAATTTATGATAATTCATACATACCCTCTATAACACCCCGATTTTCTAAATTAGAATGCTACATGGTGCTTATAATCTCGAAGGACCACAAGCTAAGCCATGACTGATATCTATACTTATACACTACATAATATAACATGATAATGTGGAAACATCCACTAAAAGGCCATAAGGTTCAATACTGAACATAATATGAATAAAGGGGTATCACAATACCCAAAATAAAACTAAAAATATTGAAGTCTAAATTAATCTGTAATCTAGTTTGAAAGCCTCTACTGTCTAAGTAATCTGAATAAGGATTTGATGGGACATATCCCCAACTAACTTCGTCTAGCAAACTGAACTAAAATAATAAATGGAACAAAATCATATCATCCTCGAATGAAGAGGACTCACTGCAACTCTGCGTACTGAATTGCAACTGCTACTGCTGATCTGGGACTCGTGTCTCTAAACCTATGGTGTAATATAAATGAAAGCACCATAGTGCAAATACGTTAGTACAACTAAATATAATGAGTATATGAGTGAGGTATGATAAATACAAAGGGTTAAATACATGAACTACACTAACTAATATGAACGTGAGAATACATACATACATAGGTAACTAAACTGAACTCGTACTGGTACTGACTACTGAGTCTGAATACTGACACATGAGTTTACTGATACTAAGATACTAGATGACTGAGAGACTGATACTATACTACTGATAAGTGAATAATTGTTTCTGATAGTTTGAATTATGAAGAACTAGTCTGATTGACTGTATCTGACAATCCTGAAACTAAATACTGATAATATAAGTTACTGATATCTGACATAACTAATAATTGGTTTTTGATAACTGTTATAACTGATATATCTAATAGACGTGATTGACTGTGTTTGACAGCCCTAAATCTAATGAAACTATCTGAGTCCCATTACTATATCTGAGTTGACTGTATTTGACAGTCCTGATAACCTAAAATCTGAAGAACTAGCTGAGTTTTTTTAATGAGACTGTGACTGAAACTGTGGGAAGTAGTTATCTAACAAACATGCCCTATATATTGCTATTATAGTTGAGCTGGGGTCCAATATGTTCCCTGACTAGAAGGGTGTTAATACCACGCCACTGTTAAGGACAAACTGTGAGTGACCCTCAGCTGGCAGGTACTCTAATGAGAACGGTGGGAACCCTCATCTGATAGGTTAAGCCACCTCATCTACCCTCAACTAACAGGTATTGATTTCTCAACCTACGCTGGCTATGTAGTTCTGGAATGCAAGGATTGCTTCTAAGAATCACACCCTCTACTGGCAGGTGAGTTCCCATCCTTGGGTTCACTCGGTGCTAATTACTACTCCCATCTGAACAGACACTGAACATAATAAACTGAACTGTACATGGACTAAGTTTACTGGAATCCATTGACCGACGGAATACTACTAATATCTGATGATTGAATAAGATCATGAGAGTTCTGAGGTTTCCTGAGTCACATGACTGACTGAGTTCTATAGATTGTGGCTCAACTGAAATCATCATGACAACATGACATGGATCTAGTCACACAGCTATATTTTTTGGGTATGAATACCCCCAGGACTCAATAGAAGTAAACTGACATAACTTGACATACAAGAGTACTTGACCAACATTAACAATCCATAATATAGCATCTACGGGAAATTCATAAATCATGTAGTTTTCATAACCTTTTCATATAGCTAACATCATGGTCAATTCTAATATCATGACAAGCCAACAATATATTCATAGCATATTCATAGCACAGAAATCATTTTGATCAAGTAGACATGGCATAACTTAAGAGACATGGCAAAATCTTGGAGCATGAAGACTAGGTAATTGATCATCATTTATTCATTGAGGCATATTATCAAACACATGGTAGGCATAGCTTTAGTATGGGAGTCAACTTAAGCACATGGATATGGGATAGAATCATCATTTGGATCACAAATAGGTCAAAGTGCTCAATTCTTTTTCACTTAGCTATTTTAACAAACACCTTGCATGCACTATTTAGGGCATAGGCCTAATGATCAATTTTATACACCATAACACCATAATTCAACTCAATTCCACCAATTGAATCCACAAAATATCATAGTATCATTAACAACATGTAAAGATTCAAACTTTTTTCACACAACATGGAATTCATGTGAAATCATACAACATGGAGTAAGGACTTGTTAATTGAGCACTCTTAAATCATGAAAACATGATTATGCCTATTCTAGGCATTTCGTCGAACACCTTGTATGGACACTTTATGGCATAGGTGTTCTTAATAATTTAGTCATCTTAAACCACCCAATTTTATGGGACTACAAGCACACATACTTCATGAGAATCACCCTAAATTAACATCTTGAAGCATAAACAACAACCATCAACATATACATGATCATATCTCAACAAGACAATCACAATATAGTATTTAAAGCATGGTTCTTGTACTCCTATGTATGAAAGGAATCTGTGGATAAACACTACGCATACCTTAGGTGGAAGATTCTTGAAGAAATTCTTAGATATGTTCTTGATTCCTTGACTAGGGTTCTTGTTCCTTTGAGAGAAAATAAATTGGCTCTTGAGTTTGAAAAACTTGAATATCATATATTCTTGAAGAATGATTTGATTATTGTTATAGGTTATGATCTTAAGAGAAACCCTTCTTTTGATGTTGAAGATAAATGAGGAGTTATGTTCTTCAATTGATGGGATTTGGGTCTTCAAATTGAAACCCTAGCTTGAGTTCTTGAGAAGATTTTGAGAAGAGGAGTATATTTTGCTGCAAATAAGCCTTAATCCCGTATTTGGGGTATATATAGGGGTGTAAGATGACCAAAATACCCCTAAGGAACAATTGAGGTCAAATTTGTCCCTAATTGACTGTCTGATAGGCTGAAGTAAATTGATCATAACTTTTTATTTAGATGTCCAAATGGGATGAAACTAATTTCATTGGAAATAATACTCAAAGATATTTCCATTGATTTATAGCAGCTCTCACATTTCATTATATATTTGGAGTTATGATCGTTTGAAGTTGACCCTGAAATGCTGAAAAAACTTGGCAAGCACTGGAGTTAGCAAGCTGCGCGAGCTAACCACCCGGGGCTTCTGTTTTGGGCACCCAAACATGACTTTACGCTACTCTAAGAATTCTGAAACTCAATTGGGATATACTATGAGCTTTCCCAATCGTAACACAACTTGAAAATTGTAAAACGGATGTCGGGAAGGTCAACAAATAAATCTCCAAAGTTTGGAGGTATAAAATAAGACTAAGTGTTGAATCTTGAACACTTAGCAAAATTGTCTAAGTCTTGACACGCGATTTTATGGGGTATTACAATATCTTCCCCTTGGGAACATTCGTCCTCAAAGAGACTGACTGAGAGGGGAAAATGATAAACTGGAGTACGTGCAAGACATTCACTACTGATACATGGGTTCATGACTGACATGACTAAAAACTGAGCATATTATATTGAACATGCACATCTAATGCATGGGTAACTGGTTTATGAATGAAGGACTGAGTGTTTTGATGAACTGAGTTTCTCAAATGGGAATGCATAACTGATAAGCTGAATCCATGCATATTTGATGCATGGTTATATGGCTGAGCTGATACATGAATATATGACTGAAAGTATGGATAAGCTGATCCACATAACTTATACATGAATACATGACTGAACTGGCTCGTGAACATGCGACTGAACATGCAATGGTAAAAGATTCTAAGTTTTGAACTAAAAACTGGGCATGGAACTAAATACCAAGTTTTGTACTGAAATTTGAACATAAGAATGAGTAAGTTCAAGGAAGACTGTTATGTTGAACTGGAAATAACAATGAGTCTGAGATTAATTACTCAATAGGCATGAGCGGGAACATGAGGATATAACTGAGCCTAGAACATGATACATAAAATGAACTGAGTTTCCATCTTCTGAAAACTCATGGTCGACTGGAGACTTTCTTTAATACACTTTCTATAGAGTTCTAGTGTCTCTAGATTGCAAGGAAATCTTGGTGTGGTCTGTATAAGACAGCTGAGTAGGAAAATCATAACCAGATTAGGATTTGGCAAGATAAGTTGAGGCTTGTGAACATCACCTAAGTGGCAGTAACTAAGCCTCACACACTACAACTGATGCTAGTGAAAAGATTCATGTAGGTGCTGAGCGTAAATGGATAGAAATATTGACTTATCTAATTAACTGAATAACTAGTAGCTGAATACTGGATCTGTAAAACTAAACCGTACTTAGTCTAAGTAGTTGGGCTGAGGCCATAGAGTATTATGCATATGAGAAGGAACTTACTGAGTAACATGACATAACTAAACATAGATTTCTTGAAAGCTATATTGTTTTAAAATGCAGGACCAAGCGTATTACATGATTTGGAAATATTCCATAGTCTGAGGTATTGAAATACCTATAACTGAGTAGATGATAACTATACGCTATGGTCAAGAAAGTTTGAAACTGAACTATGTTTCTGAGCTGGTTAATAAACTAAAGTTGATATCCTAACTAATGCTATAACTAGAACTCTTAGTGGAATTGAATGCTGTGTTTGGATAACTGAATACTGATAACTAAAGTTTAGACTGATACTAAAGTACTGAATCTTGATGGCTAAGTAACTGGTTACTGATAGTCATGATCCTGTAGGACTATCCGAGTCCTTTACTGAATATTGATTACTGAGCTGATATTGTATCTGAGGACTGGGAAATGAAACATCAACCCAACAGATTCATCGAGGAATCTAAACTGAGGGTGTATGTGACATTATGAATTTATGTTATTATTAGAAACGTAGCATGGATCATGAGGACTAATCCTTCTGTTGATTGAGATACTAAGGCACTGATAGCTGAGTATTTAGTAACTGAATTGCTGATAGTTACCTAATGGTGCTGACAAGTCAAGGGTCTGAACGTACAATCACACTCTACACTTTCACAACTTCTACTTCCAACCTCTTGCTATCCATTTGCTTGCACACAAATATGATATTCAGGCCTATCATTATAACTATACCCTCGTGTAACATAATCATCCAATAATCTTCTCTTAATAAGAAATATTTACTCTCCCTGATCTAAGATACTGCTCATCACTACACTGTTTCGTAAGGAGAGCTTACTGAAGGATTTAATCAGGAAGACCTAAAGCATGAATGAAACTTACTGAACTTGAAACATGACTGAAACTTTGAGGAATATAATATCAACAGCATGGATTTACCACGAAGGTCTGAATTGAGAATATACATGATATAGTTTGAATTTATCTTATCTGTAAGGGTATGGCATGAGTCATGAAAACTGAGTATATTGTAAAGCATGATCTGTGTATATGATTCATGAGTTGCATGAACTGAGTCTAAAATTTCTATATTTGTGAGACATAATATGTAACACTAAGGGAGCTGGAACTGAACCCCTTATGCTGGGAACTGAAGGCGCACATGATCCCATGGAAAGTGCGTGAAAGTAGATTGTGCTCATGGAACATGATTTGTACTGCGGAGTAAAAGGGACTCCTTATGATGGAAATTGAATTATACATGATTATGGAAAAAGAGATACATGAGCATGGTTCGTGACTAAAGAGTTGGTATGCAATGCCTGAGTCGGTTTCATGATAGCTGAAGTGAAAAACTCTGCACTGAGATGAGAATGGATTTGGAATTGTCTTTCCTTACTACTTTCTATACATACTAGCTCTACTACTGAAATCTGAGGGCCTAGCTTAGGTGCTTGATCTACCATCACATACCTACATTCTGTTCAAAACCTGCCTACCTTAATAAAGACATTATTTGATTTTGTTTCCTCATATACTACTAATATAAAATTCACACCTTCATGCTTAATTTCGAGTCAATAAACTTAAATTTTTAGCTCGTACTGTTCAAGCCTACTGATTTAATCCCCATGAATACATAACCTGATAAATAGAATAATGCTATCCTAACTCTACTACTGCTAAACTTCTGGGTTCAAGAATGAGTTATTTTGATCATGAATAAAATCTGTACGACCTTGGAACAATAATGAACTGATGGGATACTGTTTGAGTCTAGGGCTAATCCTATAACTGACTGTAGGGACTGTCTGAGAAAGCCCTATCTTTAGGACTTTGAACTTCACTGTTTTTGTTAACTTGAAAGTAAGGTAAAGTGAACATGAGGGGAGCATGATATAAATCTACATTAGTTTCTTAGAAAAAGTTTCTATAGCACAATCTGAGACATGAAAGAAGGGAAATTATTCCTAGAACATCTCATAGCCTCCTGCACAAAAGTGTGGTGCACAACCCTGTACAAGACTCTACTTGATGCAGCTTTCAGACTTCCTAGGACACTGTTGAACCTTAGGCTCTGATTCCAAGTTTGTAACGCCCCGATTTTTTGAATCAGAATGCTACACCGTGCTCATAATCTCAAAGGACCACAAACTAACTCATGACTGATATCTGTACCTGTACACTACATAATATAATATGATAATGCAGAAACATGCACTGAAAGGCCATAAGGTTCAATACTGAACATAATCTGAAGAATAACAATGTCTGAGATAAGGGGTATCACAATACCCAAAACAAAATTGAAAATACTGAAGTTTGAAATCAATCTATAATCTAGTCTGAAAGCCTCTACTGTCTGAGAAATCTGAATAAGGAGTTGATGGGATATGTCCCCAACTAAATCCGTCTAGCAAACTGAACTAAAATAATAAATGGAATAAAATCATATCATCCTCAAATGAAAAGGACTCACTGCAACTCTGCGTACTGAACTGCTACTGCTACTGCTGATCTGAGACTAGTGTCTCTAAACCTATGGTGTAACATAAAAGAAAGCACCATAGCGCAAATGTGTCAGTATGACTGAATCTACTAAGAATATGAGTGAGGTAAGCTAAATACAAAGGGTTAAATGCATAAAGTGCACTAACTAATATGAACGTGAGAATACATACATGCATAGGTAACTGAACTGAACTCATACTGGTACTGACTACTGAGTTTGAATACTGACACATGAGTTTACTGATACTAAGATACTAGATGACTGAGATACTGATACTATACTATTGATAAGTGAATGATTATGTCTGACAGTTCGAATTATGAAGAACTGGTCTGATTGACTGTATCTGACAATTCTGAAACTAAATACTGATAACATAAGTTACTGATATCTGACATAACTGATAATTGGTTTCTGATAACTGTTATAACTAATATATCTGATAGACGTGATTGACTATGTTTGATAGTCCTAAATCTAATGAAACTACCTGAGTCCCGTTACTGTATCTGAGTTGACTTATCTGGCAGTCCTGATAATCTGAAATCTGAAGAACTAGCTGAGTTCTTTTATTGAGACTATGACTAAAACTGTGGGAAATAGTTATCTACCCAACATGCCCTGTATATTGCTATTATAGTTGAGCTGGGGTCCAATATGTACCCTAACTAGAAGGGTGTCAAGACCATACCACTAGTAAGGAAAAACTGTGAGTGACCCTCATCTGGCAGGTACTCTAATGAGAATAGTGGGAACCCTCATCTGATAGGTTAATCCACCTCATCTACCCTAAACTGACAGGTATTGATGTCTCAACCTACACTGGCTACATAGTTCTGGAACGTAAGGATTGCTTCTAAGAATTACACCCTTAACTCGCAGGTGAGTTCCCATCCTTGGGTTCACTCGGTGCTTATTACTACTCCCATCTGAACAAACACTGAACATAATAAACTGAACCATACATGGACTAAGTTTACTGGATTCCATTGACTGATAGAATACTACCGATATCTAATGACTGAATGAGATAATGAGAGTTCTAAGGTTTCCTGAGTCACATGACTGACTGAGTTCTATAGATTGTGGCTCGACTGACATCATCGTGACAACATGACATGGATCTAGGACCACAGCTATAGTTTTCAGGTACGAATACCCCCAGAAGTCGATGGAGGGAAACTAACATGACTTGACATACAAGAGTACTTGACCAACATTAACAATCCATAATATAGCATCTACGGGTAATTCATAAATCATGTGGTTTTTATAACCTTTTCAAACAGCTAACATCATGGTCAATTATAATATCATGACAATCCAACAACATATTCATAGCACATAAATAGCATAGAAATCATCTTGATCAAGTAGACATGGCATAACTTAAGAGACATGGCAAAATCTTGGAGCATGAAGACTAGGTAATTGATCATCATTTATTCGTTGAGGCACATTATCAAACACATGGTAGGCATAGATTTAGCATGGGAGTCAACTTAAGCACATGGATATGGCATGGAATCATCATTTAGATCACAAATTGGTCAAAGTGCTCAATTCTTCTGCACTTAGGCATTTTAACAAACACCTTGCATGCACTATTTAGGGCATAGGCCTAATGATCAATTTTATACACCATAACACCATAATTTAACTCAGTTCCACCAATTGAATCCACAAAATATCATGGTATCATGAACAATATGTAAAGATTCAAACTCTATTCACACAATATGGAATTCACATGAAATCATAAAACATGGAGTAAGGACTTGTTAATTGAGCACTCTTAAATCATGAAAACATGATTATGCCTATTCTAGGCATTTCGTCGAATACCTTGCATGCATACTTTCTGGCATAGGTGTTCTTAATAATTTAGTCATCTTAAACCACCTAATTTCATGGGTTTTAACTACAAGCACATATACTTTATGAGAATCACCCTAAATTAATATCTTGAAGCATAAACAACAACCATCAACATGTACATGATCATATATCAATAAGACAATCACAATATAGTATTTAAAGCATGGTTCTTGGACTCCTACGGATGAACACTACGCATATCTTAGGTGGAAGATTCTTGAAGAAATTCTTAGACATGCTCTTGATTCCTTGACTAGGGTTTTGTTCCTTTGAGAGAAAATAAATTGGCTCTTGAGTTTGAAAAACTTGAATATCATATATTCTTGAAGAAGGATTTGATTCTTGTTATAGGTTATGATCTTCAGAGAAACCCTTCTTTTGATGTTTAATATAAATGAGGAGTTATGTTCTTCAATTCATAGGATTTGGGTCTTCAAATTGAAACCCTAGCTTGAGTTCTTCAGAGAATTCTGAGAAGAGGAGTATATTTTGCTGCAAATAAGCCTTAATACCGTATTTGGGGTATATATAGGGGTGGAAGATGACCAAAATACCCCTAAGGAACTATTAAGGTCAAATATGTCCCTAATTGACTCTCTGGTAGGCTGAAGTAAATTGATCATAACTTTTTATTTAGATGTCCAAATGGGATGAAACTAATTTCATTGGAAATAAGACTCAAAGATCTTTCCATTGATATATAGCATCTTTCACAGTTCATTATATATTGGAAGTTATTATCATTTGAAGTTGAGCCTGAAATGCTGAAAAAACTGGGCAAGCACTGGAGTTAGCAGGCTGCGCGGGCTAATCACCCAGGGCTTTTGTTTTGGGCACCCAAACATGCCTTTACGCTACTCCAAAAATTTTGAAACTCACCCGAGATATACTACGATCTTTCCCGATCGTAACTCAACTTTAAAATTGTAAAATGGACGTCGGGAAGGTTGCCAAATAAATCCTCAAAGTTTGGAGGTCTAAAATAAGACTAAGTGTTGAATCTTGAACACTTAGCAAAATTTTCTAAGTCTTGGGATCTTTCATGGAGCTTTACGATCTGAATTTGACACACAATTTTGTGGGGTATTACACCCTCCAACCTATGACTGGACAGATGGGCAAAAGATCATTGTTTGCATTTAGTACTACCATTATACCACCTTTCTTGGGATCGTAATGGACCAAACTAACCTATGTACTATTTGAAATTGGATAAACAACATCAGCACTAAGCCATTTGACAATATTATTCTTGACTACTTCTTGCATTAGTGGGTTAAGCCTTTTTTTATGCTCCAAACTAGGATTATGATCAACCTCCAATTTGATTTTATGAGAGATGATTCCGGGAGCAGTTCCTATGATGTTTGCTATATTCCACCTAGTAGCACGAATAAAATTTTTCATAGTAGATTTCAAGGCCTCAAATTGTTGAGGCAATATATTATCTACAAGAATGATTGGCAAATTACTATTCTCACCAAAGAAGATATACCAAAACTGTGAAGTCAACAACTTAATTCAAAGTTGAGTTGGTTTAATAATAAAGGATTTTGTAGGTAGACTTTCATAATTTTTCCAATAAAGATCCAACTTTTAAGAATTCCTAGTATAATATCAAGACCCATCAATATAGCAACAACCTCATCATATTCTTTAATTACCTGACCGGCCAAGTTCTCCAAGACACTCACCAAGGAGTCATTTGTAAGATTCCCTTTAACTGTGCTAATCACCTCATCATCAATCACATCGATCACCAAAACAACTTAAAAATTCCTAGGTTGTTTCATCAACTGAAACAAACCTATTTATTGTTCACTGTAACACCCCGCAAAGTTCCCTTGTAGTTTGGGCCTTAAGCGTGTCAAGTGAAGTGTCATTCTTACCCTAAAAGATTAAGAAGAGACTTACCAAGTGATTAGTATTTTAATATTATTGAATTTTCATAAAAATGGCTTTCTATAGTGTAGATAATTGAAATAGCTTTCCAACGATACCAATTTCGTCCAAATCCAGCATTGGGGTAGAAAGTTATGTCTGTCTTACCGAGTGTTGTCGGAACTGCCTAGTACTGATTAACAGGTTGATAGACCGTCGAGTGTGAAACGGATCACCACCCAAACCATTATAACCATGGAAGCAACCCCCCTTTTCTGGCCCAAGTCCGATGGCTAGGATGATGAACCATTAAGTCTACGATGGACCATCACTGAGACCGTCGCCATTGAGGTAGTGTGGCCTCATCCTGGCCAACGGACGATGGACGATTCGACAGACCATCGAGTTCATGACAGACCATCACTGATACCATCACATCAACGCAGTGTGCTTTTTTTGGCCGACATGTGATGGATGATCCAAAGAATGGTCAGACTAGCGATAGACCATCGCTTCAACCGTCGATACCTCGTTCAGTATTTTTAACTCATTTTTAAAAGGGATTTTGGTCTTTTCCACTCTTTTATAGACTAGATATATTCCAAGTAAATCAAATGACTTCATTCATCATCCAAAACACAAGAGATCTAGGGTTTTTCCCTCAAGATCAAATCTAAAACCCTTCTCTAAGAAATCCAAAAACTCACCATAGATTCTAAAAATTGAGTTGAGATTTAAGTTCCCCAAATTCAAGGGTTGCAACAACCCTATCTCAAGAATCCTTTCACCCTTGTGACCAAAGGCCTATTTAAACAATAATTTTTTACAATCTGTGAGGTTTTACATGATATTGAATTAAGGTATTTTATACATTGTTATTGATTGTAATATCTTGATGTTTCCCATGAATTAAAAGTTAAATAGCATGATTTTGCATTTTTTCTTAAGAAATTGAAGTTGGTTTTATACCCTATGTTGTTACTCCTAGAGAATTTAAGAGTTTCAATGATCTAGAAACTGAAGTATATGAGTATGTTGATATTTTGAGACAAATTGTTGTAACTTCCAAATTTCTACATGAATTATGAATCTATATGATATCTATTATGCATTATGATGAGTTTTAACTTGAGATTGAATCATGGGTCATTAAACCCTACTTGAGACTTGTAATTTTTGAACTATTATGCTATAAGCACCCATGATTTAAGTATTTTGAGATTATTGAGAAATGTTTTGACCTAATGGTCATAGAGTTTTGAAATCCACTTCACTACATGATATTATAAATTTTACAGTTGGGTTCTTATTGAACCATGAGATTATTTTTGAAATTGGATTTCCATGAGATGAGCAAGTTAAATTAAAGGGAGTAGTATTTAGCACCGAGTTGGTTAAGTTACCATGATTTCTTACCCTAAAACTACGTGCCATCATAGATTTAAGATTTTAGGCTTGATGCCTAGATGTTTGGGCTCGAGGCTGAGATAAGTGATCACTGAGTTGAGGTTATACTCCTTGGCAAGAGTATGACGCCTCTCTCCAACATAAGGTTTCTTTCTTCAGAGGACAAGATGTTGGACTCCATGTAGCTCGCATGGTTAATGTCAGCTAATAGAACCTCCCTAAACTAAAGTATTTCCACTGAGATAGAATATTTTTTTCCTAAAGCTTTGAGATGAGATATTTTCAAAAGTGAATATATTGCTTTTAAGTAATAAGAATAAGAGGAGAGCACAGATTTTAAAGACAAAGTATAATGACTCACGAGATTTGTGTTACATGTTTCATTCTACATAATTTATGAGTTTTACATTTTAGACTTATTCAAGCCATGTGAGTCATTTCTATTTGTATGCATGATTTGGTTAAAGAGTATTGATATTGTTTTATGTAAATGCATACACCCCCATATACTCAGTACATTTCCAAGTGTTGATCCACATATACGTCTATGTGCTACATTGTCTTATAATGTAGGTACAGGTGCTCAGTCCCAACCTCATCAGTGACTCTCGAGTACCTTCATCTATATTTCTGCAGTAGTGAGTCCTCATAGTTCGAGGACCTATCTTTAGACATTTCAGTATTTTAGTGTTTATGTTATTACTTTTAGTTCAATTTGAGTCAGTTGAGGACCTTTCCTAACAGCTCTCTAGTTCATGGAGTAGTACAGGCTTTGTCAGACTAGTTATTAGACTGTGGTTGAGTTGAGATTTCCAGTATTATGGTCATTTGGACTGAGTATTATCTTTGTATTTTCTTTTATTTGATATAACAATGCCAGTGTTTTGTATATTCCTTCTTGAATGAGTTATTCTGAGAAGTGATAGGCTCAAAGAGTTAGCTTAGGGCTACTTGTAGCCCTAAGCACCGTGTGACATCTCGGGAGGTAATTTTGGGTCATTACAAACTTGGTATTAGATCCTAAACTTTTCAAGAAGTCCTAGGGAGTCTGACAAGCCACGTTGACTAGAGTCTTGATCATCGATGTGTAGCGCGCCACATCTATGAGCAAAAGGCTACAAGATGTTTTAGGAAAAAAGTTGTTTCTTTTATTTAGATTCCATCGTGCTTGCAGTTGCCCCTCTTATCTAATAATTCATGATCTCCTATTTCATAAAATACCTCTCCAAAGAGCGAATGCCCACGGAAATGATGTTGAGCAACCCCCGCCTGTTGATCCTTTGAGTAAGACTGTGTCTCATGCTTTTTTTTGGGTAGCCTTTCAGGTATTAGGCCAAGTAGTCACCGCTAATGTTTAGGCTAATAACCGAACCACAGTTACAGATCAGTAGGGAGGTGATGTAGCTGCGGCTAGGAGTCATGATTTTATGCGGATTAATTGGCCAGAGTTTTATGGGTCTAAGGCCGATGAGGACCCATAGTTGTACCTTAAGAAGGTGAGGAAGATCACACAGGTGATGCATATTTCTGAGGAGGAAAATGTTGAGTTAGCATCTTACAGATTGAAAGACATTGCTTATGGCTGAGTTGTATCATAGAGGAGAGGTAGAGGTGAGGATGTTGCTTCTATGACTTGGTAGTGGTTCAAAGATTCATTCTTGGACAAGTTCTTTCTGCTTGAGATGAGGGAAGCAAAGATTAAGAAGTTTATGAACTTGAGGCAAGGATCCATAACTATTAAGGAGTACTGCTTGAATTTCAACCAGTTAGCCAAGTATGCTCTTAATTTGATTTCTCACACCCGAGATAGTATGAGTAAATTCGTGACAGGTATTTTTGGTATGGTACTGAAAGAGTGTAAGACTGTGATGCTGTATAGGGATATAGGTTTGGCTAGGTTGATGACTCATGCACAGCAGATAAAGGTAAATAAATTAAGGGAAAGAGATAAAGTAAGGGGTAATAAGAGGGCTAGATCTGTGTAGCATGAGTATAGTCAACCTAGGTTCCATGGAGGGAACCACCCTCAGTTTTAGAGATGTCCATTTATTCTCGCTCTTTCATCAGCTAGTGCTTTCGTACCTAGAGGAAGGTAAGTGCAAGGGGCAGGTCTTCTATGTCTAGGTCACTAAACAGTGTTGGTAATAGGCCCCGTTATCCTCTTTATACTAAGTATGGTAAGGATCATCCTGGTGAGTGTTTCACAGATTTGAGGGATTGTTTTAGTTATGGCAAGTAGGGCCACAGACTTAGAGATTGTTTGCATGCTAGGCAAGGGACCAAAGATGCCCGACCTCAGGCACAAACTACTAGTACACCAGCTCATGTCCCTTGTCCCGTCCCTATTTAGGGCCCTTCATCTAGCACAGCTGTCGGTCAGCGCTAGAACAGATTCTATTCATTACCATCCCATCAGGAGCAGGAGGACTCTCCTGATGTTGTTACTAGTATGCTCCGCATCTTTTATTCTGATGTTTATGTGTTGTTGGACCCTGGGTCAAGTCTCTCTTATGTGACCCTACTTGTAGTTGTGAATTTCAAAATGAGTCTCGAAAATATTCCTAAGCCTTTCCTAGTCTCCACACCAGTAGGGGAGTCAGTTATTGCTAAACAAGTATATAGAGATTGTCCTGTTACTGTTCTTTATAGAGTCATACTTGATGATTTAATTGAGTTAGACATGGTGGATTTTGACCTTATTCTGGGTATGGATTGGCTTCATTCTTGTTATGCATCTATAGACTGTCGTACTCGTGTGGTCAAGTTTCAGTTCCCTGATGAGCTAATTTTTAAGTGGTTCGGGAGTTCGGTATCTCCCAAGAGTCATTTTATCTCGTATCTCAATGCCAAAAGTCCAATATCCAAAGAAAGCATCTATCACCTAGTTAGAGTCAAATACACAGGCTCCAACTATTCAGTCAGTCGATATTGGTAATGAGTTTCCAGATGTTTTTCTGGAAGATATCCTAGGGGTACCTCCCGATAGAGAGATAGAATTCGAGATTGACCTTCTTCCTGACACTCATCCTATTTTTATTCTGTCATACCATATGGCACTTGTTGAGCTTAAAAAGTTGACAGAGCAACTCAAAGATCTTTTATAAAAAGGTTTCATAAGGCCCAGTATTTCTCCTTGGGATGCACCTGTTCTATTCGTGTGGAAGAAAGATGGTTCTTTACGTATGTGCATTAACTATCATCAGCTTAACAAGGTCACAGTCAATAATAAGTATCCTCTTTTGAGAATTGATGTCCTATTTGATCAGTTATAAGGATCAAGTTATTTCTCCAAGATAGACCTTAGATCTAGCTATCATCAACTTAAAGTGAGGGAATATGATATTCCAAAGACAGCTTTCCGAACCCACTATGGTCACTTTGAGTTTCTAGTCATGTATTTCAGTCTAACTAATGCCCCAACAGCTTTTATGGACCTCATGAATCGAGTGTTCAAATAATATCTTGATATGTTCGTCATTATCTTCATAGATGACATCTTTGTATACTTCTATAATGAGAATGACCATGCAAATCACCTTAGAATTGTTTTGCAAACTCGTAGAGATCACTAGTTATTTTCCAAATTCAACAAGTGTGAATTTTGGCTAAGGTCTGTAGCCTTTCTGGGTCATATTATTTCAGCCGAAGGTATTAGAGTTGATCCCCAAAAGACAGAAGTTGTAAGAAATTAGCCTAGACTCATCTCTCCATCTAACATTATAAGTTTCTTAGGTTTAGCGGGCTACTACCGTTGTTTTGTTGAAAGTTTGACCCGATTGACCCAAAAAAAAGTTAAGTTCCCGTGGTCAGATTCCTGTGAGAAGAGTTATCAGGAGTTGAAGACTCGACTTACTTCAGCCTCTGTGTTGAGTTTGCCTGATGGTACAGATGGTTTTATGGTGTATTGTGATGCCTCTAGAATTGGGTTAGGTTGTGTGTTGATGCAAAGAGGTAAGGATATAGTCTATGCCTCTAGACAGTTGAAGCCGCATGAAAAGAATTACCCAACCCATAATTTTGCGTTAGCTGCTGTGGCCTTTGCTTTGAAAATCTAAAGGCACTATTTTTATGGTGTCCATATTGATATGTTTACTGATCATAAGAGCCTGCAGTATGTGTTTACTCAGAAGGTGTTGAATCATAGGCAGAGGAGGTGGTTGGAGTTGGTAAAAGACTATGATATGAGTGTGTTGTATCACCAGGGTAAGGCCAATGTGGTGGCGGATGTCGTTAGCAGATTGTCTATGGGTAATGTTGCTCATATAGGGGAAGGTAAGAATGAGTTAGCTCGTGATGTGCATTGTTTGGGTAGATTAGGTGTTAGGTTGCTTGATTTAGCTGAGGGAATTACTTTGGTGCAAAGTAGTTCCAAATCCTCTTTAGTTTTTGAAGTGAAGAAGAAGCAATATAGAGATCCTAGTTTGGTAAGACTAAAGGAGGTAGTTAAGGACCAAAAGGTAGAGGTTTTCTCCCAAGGAGGATATGGTGTGTTGAGATTGCAGGGTAGATTGTGTGTTCCGTATGTTAATGATCTAAGGCAAAGGATTATGGCTGAAGCACACAACGCGCGATATTCTATTCATCTCGGTACTACCAAGAGGTACCATAACTTGCGGGAAATCTATTGGTGAAATGGTATGAGAAAGAATATATCTAAGTCCGTAGCAAAGTATTCAATGTGCCAATAGGTTAAGGTAGAGCACTAAAGACCTGGTGGTGTGATGCAAGAGTTTGGTATACGCACTTGAAAGTGGGAGGTGGTGAATATGGACTTCGTGATCAGGTTACCTCTTTTGCATCGTCATCATGATTCTAATAAGGTTGTTGTAGATAGGCTGACTATGTCCGTGCACTTTATGCCCATGCATACATCATATACAGCTGAAGATTATGCTAGGTTGTATATTTGGGAGTTAGTCAAGCTGCACAGAGTTCCCTCGTCTATCATTTTGGATAGGGATACTCAATTTACTTCTCAGTTTTGGAGGGCGTTTCAACAGGGTCTTGGTACCCAAGTTCTTTTGAGTTTTGCTTTTCATCCGCAAGCAGATGGTCTGGCTAAAAGGACCATTCAGACTCTAAAATATATGCTGAGGGCGTGTTCTCTTGATATCAAAGGTAGTTGGGATGAGCATTTGCCATTGATAGAATTTGCCTATTACAATAGTTACCATGCTATCATCAAGATAGCACCATTTAAGGCCTTGTATGGCAGAAGATATAAATCACCCATAGATTGGTTTGAAGTGGGTTAAACTGCCACGATTGGGCCTAATGCAGTGTTTGAAGCTATGGAGAAAGTTAAGTTGATTAGAGAAAAGTTGAAGACAGCTCAGAGTCATCAAACGTCATATGCCGATGTGAGGAGAAGAGATCTTGAGTTTGAGGTGGGTGACTTGGTGTACTTAGAGATTTCATCCATGATAGGGGTGAAGAGGTTTGGCAAAAAAGGAAATCTTACTCCCCTTTATGTTGGCCCGTATAGAGTCTTGAGCTGTATTGGGAAAGTAACCTATGAGGTTGAGTTACCTACGGAGTTGTCAGCCGTTCATCCTATTTTTCATGTAACCATGCTTAAGAAAAATATTGGCGATTCCGTTATGGTAGATCCTTTAGAGAGTGCTGATATTCAAAATAGTCTTTCATTCGATGAGATTCCCATTGAGATCCTAGATTTTCAGATCCGTTGACTGAGGAACAAAGAGGTTCCCTTGGTTAAAGTGTTGTGGTAGAACTAGCCAGTTGAGGGCGCTACTTGGAAGGCAGAAGCAGACATGCGAACTGAGTACCCTCACCTCTTTTCTACGAGTTTAGATCGATCCGAAGGTATTATTCTACCTTAATTCAACCCTTCTAATCTAAAGTTAAGCAATATATCTATTCTTGCATGAGTTCGTGCAATTTCTGAGGTATTCAAGAGTTTAGAAAGATTTTGAGCCCGTTTAGCAAATTGCTTCAGCTATGTGTACTCTGTTTTTCCTGTGTTCCTAGTCTAACTAGCGACATTCAAGGACGAATGTTTCCAAGGGGGAGATATTGTAAGACCTCACAATGGTCCCTTGTAGTTCGGGCCTTGAGTGTGTCAAGTAAAGTATAATTTTGGCCTTAAAATATTGAGAAGAGACTTCTCAAGTGATTAGTGTTTTAATATTGTTGAATTTTCCCGAAAATTACTTTCTAGAGTGTAAAGAATTGAAATAGCTTTACAACGATACCAATTTCGCCCAAATCCAACATCAGGGTGGGAAGTTATGTCCGTTTTACCAAGAGTTGTCGAAATAGCCGAGATGTGATGGACAGGTTGATGGACCGTCGAGTATGCGATGGACCGTCGCAACCAAGGCAGTAACCCCTCTTTTCTGGACCAAGTGCAATGGCCAGGATGACGGACCATCAAGTCTGCGATGGACCATCGCTGAGACCGTTGCCATTGAGGTAGTGTGGCCAATCCTGTCCAACGTACGACGGATGATCCGACGGACCATTGAGTTGCCGAAGGACCATCACTAATACCATCATATCGAGGCAGTGTATTCTTTTTATGGCCGACGTGCGACGAACGATCCGATGGACCGTCAAATTAGCGATGGACCGTCGCTTCGACCATCGTAGCCCCCGTTCAGTATTATTAACATATTTTTAAAAGGTCTTTTCGGTCCTTTCCACTCCTTTATCAACCAGATATATTCCAAGAGAAGCAAATGACTTCATTCATCATCAAAAACACAAGAGAGCAAGGGTTTTTCCCTCAAGATCAAATCTAAACCCCTTCTCTAAGAAATCCAAGAACTCACCAAAGATTCTACCAATTGAGTTAAGTTCCCCAAGTTCAAGGGTTGCAAGAATCCTCTCTTAAGAGTAAGAAGAAGAGTATGAAGCAAGCTTGTTCATCCAATTTCATAATCCAAGTTATGTGGGATTTTGAACAAGGGTAATCCTTTCACCCTTGTTCCTAAAGGTTTATTTAAACTATAATTTTCTATAATCTATGAGGTTTTACATGATATTGAATTAGGGTTTTTCACCTATTGTTTTTTATTACAATATCTTGATGTTTCCCATGAATTGAAAATTAAATAGCATGATTTTGCATATTTTCTTAAGAAATTGAAGCTGGGTTTATACCCTATGTTGTTACTCCTAGAGAATTTAAGAGTTTTAATGTTCTAGAAATTGAAGTATATGAGTATGTTGATATTTAGAACAAATTGCGGTAACTTCCAGATTTCTACATGAATTGTGAATCTATATGCTATCTATTATGCATTATGATGAGTTTTAACTTGAGATTGAATTATGGGTCACTAAGCCCTACTTAAGACTTGCAATTTTATGAACTATTGTGCTATAAGCACCCATGATTTGTGTATTTTGAGATTATTGAGAAATGTTTTGACCTGATAGTTATAGAGTTTTGAAATCTACTTCACTATATGAGATTATAGATTTTACAGTTGGGTTCTTATTGAATTATGAGATTATTTTTGAAAGTGGATTTCAATGAGATGAGCGAGTTAAACTAAAGGGAGTAGTCTTTAGCGTCGAGTTGGATAAGTTACCACGGTTTCTTACCCTAGAACTATGTGCCATCGTAGGTTTGAGATTTTAGGCCTGAGGCTGAGATGTTTAGGCTCGAGGCTGAGATAAGTAATCACTGAGTTGAGGTTATACTCCTTGGAAAGAGTATGACGCCTCACCCCAATGTGAGGTTTCTTTCTTATAAGGACAAGACGTTGGAATCCATATAGCTCACATGGCTTATGTCGGTTAAGAGAACATCCCTAAACAAAAGTATTTTCCATTGAGATAAAATATAGTTTTCCTAAAGCTTTAAGATAAGATATTTTCTAAAGTGAACGAATTGATTTTGAGTAATGAGAATAAGAGGAGAGCACAGATTTTAAAGCCAAAGTGTAATGACTCATGAGATTTGTGTTACATGCTTCATTCTACATGATTTATGAACTTTACATTTTAGACTTATTCAAGCCATGTGAGTCATTCCTATTTGCATGCATGATTTGATTAAAGAGTATTGATATTATTTTATGTAAATGTATACACCCTCATATACTCATTACATTCCCAAGTGCTAATCCACATATACGTCTATGTGCTATATTATCTTATAATATAGGTGCAGGTGCTCAGTCCCAGCCTCGTCAATAATTACCAGGTACCTTCGTCTACATTTCTACAGTGGTGAGTCATCATGGTTTGAGGATGTATCTTAAGATATTTTAGTATTCAAGTGTTTATGTTATTACTTTTAGTTCAGTTTGAGTCAGTTGGGGACCTGTCCCAACGCTCTCTTGTTCATGGAGTAGTAGAGGCTTCGTCAGACTAGTTATCAGACTGTGGTCGTATTGACATTTCTAGTATTGTGGTCGTTTGGACCGAGTATTATCTTTGTATTTCCTTTCATTTGATATGACAGTGCTAGTGTTGTGTATATTCATTCTTGAATGAGTTATTATGAGAAGTGATAGGCACAAAGGGTTAGCTTGGGGCTACTTGTAGCCCTAAGCACCGTGTGACGTCCCGGGAGGTGATTTTGGGTCGTTACATTCACCTAGAACTTTATTTCACCACATTCAACATTAACGAAGGCTCATCCCATATCCAAGAATGGCCTACCAATAATGATGGGCACCTCATATTTAATTTAACAATCTAGAATGATAAATACATCCAAAAAAATAAAGTGGTCCACTTTCATAAGAACATCATATAATACACCCATGGGCTTTGTCACAGAATGATCGGCCATTAAAAGCCTCATCATAGTAGGCTTGGTAGCACTCAATTCTATCTATCAAAACATTGCATAGAGCATCAAATTAATACTTACCCCAAGACCACGCAATGTTTCTCTAAATTTATACACCCCGATAGTCCAAGGAATAGTGAATGCACTTGCATATTCTTTCTTCACTACTATTATGCTATACATTATAGATAGGCAATTGTGAGTCACCTTAATAGTTTTAAACTCCATGAATCTTTTCTTTGTGACCAAGCCCTTCATGAATTTAGCATACCCAAGCATCTCCTGTAAAGCTTCAAACATTGAATATTTACCGATAGGTTATTAATGTTGCAAGGAATTTCTTGAACTTGGTCATCTTCTTTCTTCTTAAGACTTATGGAAAAGGTGGAGGATTTTTTATTTATGTCATAGATACAATTGGTTTTTCACCTAGTTTTAGAGCATTACCATCAGGCACTTATGGAGATTCCTGTATTTTAACTTTTTCTTCAAATACCTTTGGCTTTTCAACAATTAGCTCATTGGGCTTTGGAACATCATTATTTGAATTTTTTAGCTGCTTTCTCTTTCCATTGGATGGTTCATCACTTTCTTTCTATTGGGGACTTCATCTAGATTATCAACATCTTTACCAAGAGTTTAACCAATCCTAGTGACAATATCCATGATTAGAAATTATGTCACTAGGCAATCTACCTTTTGTCCTGATATTGGGTGTATTTTTGCATTCTAGTGTCACTATTCTAGCCTTTTACCTTATTTTGTGGATGATCCGTGTGCTATATGGTTTAATAATAATATGAATGTGTATATAAGTGCCAAACCATATGTCAATAATGTTCAAAGTGAATTCCAAACAAGTTTGTACTTAATTAAGTCATTTAGAGTTCAACCAGAAAAACTAGTGTTACTAGCTTAAGCTAGGTGCTTGTCTAGTTGGTCTTGTTGGATTCTAGTGTGTTTAATGAGTTACTTATGGTTTAAATATGTTATTATGAATGGAGTAACTTGTTATGAGTTATAAAATTTCAAATTGAGTGAGTGTATAGTTGGAACAATAAGTGAAAGATCAATGTGAACTAGCCTAGCTTAGTGTTTGTTTTGCTTCATTGTTATGGGTATTCTGGGGATATTATCTTTAATTTGTGTGGTGTGATTAAGTTGGATGCTTTGGGAGTTGAATATGATGATATTTTGATATTGAAAATGGTGGAAATCTATGGGAAAGACAATACAAGACCAGGGACTAAGAGGAGAAACTCAACACTTAGCCAAAATCCAAGAGACAACTTCCAGAGACCCAAGGGGATTTGATAGCGATGCCTTAGACATAGTGGGGATATAGGTGGGGAGACACCCTTTCTGGAGTATGGATATATATAAGTCCATGCCCTGGCTAGAGCGGGGCTCAACCTGGGGCAGCACCCTCTCCACTCCTGGGCTCAATAACTGAACATTTCAAACTCCCACACAGGTTTTGCTTACCATAGGGCTATAAATACATGTTGTATCACGTTTTTACATATATTTGGACATATTTTGGAGATAAAGGATCTGATACAACTTCATAATTAGATTTTTATTATTTTAATGTAGTTCATTCATGATTTTAGCCATTAATTACCACCTTATGATTACGATTATGACTATGCATGGTTAAATGCCCTTTTCCAGGGTTAAAGCCAAGAACATGAGTATTATTGTTTTGAATTAAGTTTGTTTGATTTGATTATCATCATTGGTTTTTTTTAATTCTTTTTATAGCTATTTTAAGGATTTGCGGCCCTTAGAATACATTTATTGTCAACCTTGTGAACTCGAGAGATGGAATAGGGAGATAGAACATAGGAATAAACAAAGTATGGTTAGTATTCCTTTATGAAATAAGGAATTTAAATTATTGTCTAGGCCAGGGATGTACTTAGGTACCTTACTTTATTTAAACTTTAGATGATAACTTAAATAACTCAAGTGGACTATTACATCCCCGCTCAACAATGTAGTTGTAAGGTTCAACTTAGGTAAAGGATTAGAGGTCGGGAGACCATGATCATGCAATTAACCTTACGAATCTACAACCAAGATAAGCAAGTTAATGAATAAAGTTCAATAACATAGTATGATTGTTATAAAGTGCTTTAACCCTGGGTTTTCTCCTATTTATTGTTTCAAGATATTTATAATACGTATTATTTACTTTTCTTTAGTTATAAATTACAAACTCTCTTTTTGGCTACGCTTGCATCAACTGAATCTAAATTGTGAACTAAAATAGAATTTTAGTTGAATCAAGTCTTTGTGGGATCGATACTTGGATTTCATTAGGAACTTTACTACTTGATAAGACCATGTATACTTACGTGCGCTTGGGCACTATCAAGTTTTTGGAGTCGTTGTCGGGGACTTGCTATTTGGAAAATGTTTATTCTAGTTTTACTTTTAGATTTATTTGGTGTTTTTATGCTTGGTCTTGGTTGTGTTTTTCCAGGAAATAGGTTTAAAGGTTAGGAAGTTGGCAAGGGATAGAGAGTTGGTTGAACTAAGCCCTGAACCCGAATAACACTTCCATCAATGAAGGAGAGACATAATCTATCTCCCCTAATTTACATAAATAGAAGAAGACCAAGTAGTTCCTACTCCAATGGCTGAAGAACAAGTAGCCCACAGGACAGTGAAAGCCTGTGAACTGTCCACTACTGTCCTGTGGGCTACTTGTTCTTCAGCCATTAATGATACATTCATCTTGATGGGTATAAATCAGGATTATGTTGGTTGTAGATTCGTAAGGTTAATTGCATGATCATGGTCTCCCGACCTCTAATCCTTTACCTAAGTTAAACCTTACAACTACATTGTTCCTACTCCAATGGCTGAAGAACAAGTAGCCCACAGGACAAGTAGCCCACAGGACAATGGAATTTTCTAAAGTGAACGAATTGATTTTGAGTAATGAGAATAAGAGGAGAGCACAGATTTTAAAGCCAAAGTATAATGACTCATGAGATTTGTGTTACATGTTTCATTCTACATGATTTATGAACTTTACATTTTAGACTTATTCAAGCCATGTGAGTCATTCCTATTTGCATGCATGATTTGATTAAAGAGTATTGATATTATTTTATGTAAATGTATACACCCTCATATACTCATTACATTCCCAAGTGCTAATCCACATATATGTCTATGTGCTATATTATCTTATAATATAGGTGCAGGTGCTCAGTCCCAGCCTCATCAATAATTACCAGGTACCTTCGTCTACATTTCTACAGTGGTGAGTCATCATGGTTTGAGGATGTATCTTAAGATATTTTAGTATTTGAGTGTTTATGTTATTAATTTTAGTTCAGTTTGAGTCAGTTGGGGACCTGTCCCAACGCTCTCTTGTTCATGGAGTAGTAGAGGCTTCGTCAGACTAGTTATCAGACTGTGGTCGTATTGACATTTCTAGTATTGTGGTCGTTTGGACCGAGTATTATCTTTGTATTTCCTTTCATTTGATATGACAGTGCTAGTGTTGTGTATATTCATTCTTGAATGAGTTATTATGAGAAGTGATAGGCACAAAGGGTTAGCTTGGGGCTACTTGTAGCCCTAAGCACCGTGTGACGTCCCGGGAGGTGATTTTGGGTCGTTACATTCACCTAGAACCTTATTTCACCACATTCAACATTAACAAAGGCTCATCCCATATCCAAGAATGGCCTACCAATAATGATGGGCACCTCATATTTAATTTAACAATCTAGAATGATAAATACATCCAAAAAAATAAAGTGGTCCACTTTCATAAGAACATCATATAATACACCCATGGGCTTTGTCACAGAATGATCGGCCATTAAAAGCCTCATCATAGTAGGCTTGGTAGCACTCAATCCTATCTATCAAAACATTGCATAGAGCATCAAATTAATACTTGCCCCAAGACCACGCAATGTTTTTCTAAATTTATACACCCCGATAGTACAAGGAATAGTGAATGCACTTGCATATTCTTTCTTCACTACTATTATGCTATACATTATAGATAGGCAATTGTGAGTCACCTTAATAGTTTTAAACTCCATGAATCTTTTCTTTGTGACCAAGTCCTTCATGAATTTAGCATACCCAGGCATCTCCTGTAAAGCTTCAAACATTGAATATTTACCGATAGGTTATTAATGTTGCAAGGAATTTCTTGAACTTGGTCATCTTCTTTCTTCTTAAGACTTATGGAAAAGGTGGAGGATTTTTTATTTATGTCATAGATACAATTGGTTTTTCACCTGGTTTTAGAGCATTACCATCAGGCACTTATGGAGATTCCTGTATTTTAACTTTTTCTTCAAATACCTTTGGCTTTTCAACAATTAGCTCATTGGGCTTTGGAACATCATTATTTGAATTTTTTAGCTGCTTTCTCTTTCCATTGGATGGTTCATCACTTTCTTTCTATTGGGGACTTCATCTAGATTATCAACATCTTTACTAAGATTTTAACCAATCCTAGTGACAATATCCATGATTAGAAATTATGTCACTAGGCAATCTACCATTTGTCCTGATATTGGGTGTATTTTGCATTCTAGTGTCACTATTCTAGCCTTTTACCTTATTTTGTGGATGATCCGTGTGATATATGGTTTAATAATAAGATGAATGTGTATATAAGTGCCAAACTATATGTCAATAATGTTCAAAGTGAATTCCAAACAAGTTTGTACTTAATTAAGTCATTTAGAGTTCAACCAGAAAAACTAGTGTTACTAGCTTAAGCTAGGTGCTTGTCTAGTTGGTCTCGTTGGATTCTAGTGTGTTTAATGAGTTACTTATGTTTTAAATATGTTATTATGAATGGAATAACTTTTTATGAGTTATAAAATTTCAAATTGAGTGAGTGTATAGTTGGAACAATAAGTGAAAGATCAATGTGAACTAGCCTAGCTTAGTGTTTGTTTTGCTTCATTGTTATAGGTATTCTGGGGATATTATCTTTAATTTGTGTGGTGTGATTAAGTTGGATGCTTTGGAAGTTGAATATGATGATATTTTGATATTTAAAATGGTGGAAATCTATGGGAAAGACAATACAAGACCAGGGACTAAGAGGAGAAACTCAACACTTAGCCAAAATCCAAGAGACAACTTCTAGAGACCCAAGGGGATTTGGTAGCGATGCCTTAGACATAGTGGGGATATAGGTGGGGAGACACCCTTTCTGGAGTATGGATATATATAAGTCCATTCCCTGGCTAGAGCGGGGCTCAACCTGGGGCAGCACCCTCTCCACTCCTGGGCTCAATAACTGAACATTTCAAACTCCCACACAGGTTTTGCTTACCATAGGGTTATAAATACATGTTGTATCACGTTTTTACATATATTTGGACATATTTCGGAGATCAAGGATCTGATACAACTTCATAATTAGATTTTTATTATTTTAATTGTAGTTCATTCATGATTTTAGCCATTAATTACCACCTTATGATTACGATTATGACTATGCATGGTTAAATGCCCTTTTCCAAGGTTAAAGCCAAGAACATGAGTATTATTGTTTTGAATTAAGTTTGTTTGATTTTATTATCATCATTGGTTTTTTTTAATTCTTTTTATAGCTATTTTAAGGATTTGCGGCCCTTAGAATACATTTATTGTCAACCTTGTGAACTCGAGAGATGGAATAGGGAGATAGGACATAGGAATAAACAAAGTATGGTTTGTATTCCTTTATGAAATAATGAATTTAAATTATTGTCTAGGACAGGGATGTACTTAGGTACCTTACTTTATTCAAACTTCAGATGATAACTTAAATAACTCAAGTGGACTATTACATCCCCGCTCAACAATGTAGTTGTAAGGTTCAACTTAGGTAAAGGATTAGAGGTCGGGAGACCATGATCATGCAATTATTGATACATTCATCTTGATGGGTATAAATCAGGATTATGTGAGGATGACACTTTTCCCCTTTTCTCTGTTGGGGGACAAAAAAAAGTGGTTAGCTGCGGAACTGACAAATTCAATCACTTCATGGGAAGATTTGTCTAGAAAATTTCTTATTCGATTTTTCCCGTCTAGTAAGACTGCGAGACTTCGCAGTGAGATAATATACTTCAAAAAGAAGCCAGACGAGAATCTCTATCATGCTTGGGAGCGGTTCAAGGTTCTTCTCAGGTAATTTCCTCACTATCAACAATCTAATGAGGCACTTGCTCATACTTTTGTAAAAGCACTTGATCACAATACACAGATTTTGCTAAATTCAACTGCAGGGGGTCAAGCGCTAGAATTGACATATGATAAGCTGTACACATTGTTGAACCGCATAGCACAAGGATATCTAAATGGCATTTGAATTCTAGAAGTGCCACAAAAAGAACTACAGGTGTATTAGAGGTAGACCAGTTAACTGCCTTATCAGCTCAGGTTATAGCATTGTAAAATATAATAAACACTCAGTTTAGCAGATTGAAATTGGGAGCTCCAAAGCCTACAATAGCAGTCAATGCAGTTCAGCAAACTAGTGGTTTGTGTGAAATCTGCGGAAATAGTGGCCATTCAACGGCCATATGTGCTTTAAATCCGAAATTAGTACTGTATGTGGGCAATGCTCAAAGGCCAAATTATGGTAATACCTACAACATGAAGTGGCAGGCTCAGCCGTCGAATGCACAATAATAAATTCTAGCAACCACAGGCACAAGGGAATCAGTCAACTAGCAACATGAAAGAGATATTAAAGCAGCTTTTATATAATCAATCACAGTTGAATGCGGACATAAAAAATTTGCAATTGGCTCAGAGAAGCTTAGAGTTGTAGATTGGGCAGTATTAGTAAGCATTGAATACTAGGCCTCAAGGAGGTTTGCCAGCAGATAGATACAATCCAAAAAAAGTTATGGCAATCACCTTGGGGAGTGGTAAAGAGCTTCAAGGAGAACCTCCAAAGGTAACTAAGGACGTAGATACTGAGAGGGTAACTCCACAGGTTTCTGAAAAAGTTGCTGAAGAATCAAGGAAGTCTAAGTACTTGAAAACTAAAGTTGCTAAACTAGAAGTAAAGAAGACACTGCCACTACCCTTCCATTAGAGGCAGAATAAAGTAAAGGAGGATGCAATGTTTAATAAGTTCTTTGATACATTCAGAGAGTTTCACATTAACTTACCTTTGTTAGATATTTTGTAGGGTATGCCTAAGTATGCAAAGTTATTGAGAGATGTGGTTGCTAATAAGGTGAAATTATAGGATGTGGGGGCGATAACACTCACTGAAGAATGTATTATTGTAATGAAATAGAAAATCCCCAAGAAGTTAAGAGATTCAAGGAAGTTTCTCTCTCGATCCAAATTAGGAATAGAGTGGTTCACCCACTGAGTGACTTAGCATAAATATGATGCCCCTATCTTTTTTTGACACATTAGGCTTGGGAAATCCTATATTGACTACGGTGATTTTGCAGCTAACAGATGGATCTATTGCCTATCCAAAAGGAATTATTAAGAATGTCCTTATAAAGGTTGGTAAATTTATTATTCCTACTGACTTTATTATTCTTGATTTTAAGGCAGGCGAATAGGTACCAATCATCTTGGGGCATCCATTCTTTGCAACTGGAGAAGGTTTGGTTGATGTTAGAGAAGGCACGCTCAAAATGAAGGTAGAGAATGATGAGGTGGTACTTGATGTTTACAAGGCACCCAAAATAACGTCCTATATTAAAAATTTGTGTATGATTAATGTTATTAAAGGGGACAAGTATGGGGTGGTTAGTCCACCAAATACCTTTTTGGACTACCTAATTGGGCAGCCTAAGCTTCTACCACCTAAGCCTGATTTGATGTTAATTGATGAGCCTAAAAAGGCTAAATTTTAGGAATCTTCTGCTCTTCAAAATTCATACCCAATAGGGATGAAGAGAATAAGAAGATGGAGACTAAGCATGAGAAAGAGAATGACTAAGTCGTTAGTTGGGTTGTGCCGCGATACTAAATCAGGCATTGGTTGGGAGGAAACCCAAGTTAAGTAGGTATGACTTCTTTTTATTTTTTAGTTTTAATTTCATCTAGTTTTTGTTTTTGATTGAATTACAGGTTTATGGAAAGTCTAAGTACTGGAAGCCTGAGCTTGGAGCAAGGTAAAAAACTAAGTGGGGGGGTCCCACAGATCTCACTTATGCAAAAAGATGCTACTAGCTAGGCCTAGAGGCCTCAGGGAGTATTTCTACTCTTACTTTTATGTTCACTTTGGGGACAAAGTAGATTTTTAAGTGTGAGGTGGGGAAATCCCTAAATTTTGGCTCAATTTAAAAAATTTTGGTGTAAGATATTCTTGTTGGTGCTATTTTTTATCACATGATGCAAGTGTTTTTCTTGGTAAAAGTATGTGGAATAAGTGAATTGCTACTTTTGAGACTCTTAGGCTCATTTTTGTGACTCTGCTTTTTTGCTTAAATTTGAATTCATGCTATTGTTTGGTTGGGAGTCTATGATGATCCAATTGAGTTAAGGATATGCCACGTGCGTGTGAGGTTTTTTGTATATTCCTTGTTGCATGTGATGTCTAGAACTTTCCCGATGTGTGTAAAAGGAGAACTAAGGAATAGGAGTTTAGGAGATGATTAGGCATTTCTTTAATAGCCTTGTCTTATACCTTCTATTTTCCTACCCTTTGTGCATTATCCTAGTTGACCCCCATTGAGCCTTTATCCTTTTCTTTGGTAGCTGCATAAGTAGCCTAATACCTTCTTTTATGGACCTTAATTAGATCCAAAATCTCCTAGGCTATTTAATGAAAAATTGATTTAGTAAGGAGTTTGAAAAATTGAAAAAGAAAAAGGTGAAATTGATGCCCCAAGATAACAGTTATTAGTATTTATATGTGATGTGTGGTGGTTGGAAGTAATAAAAATGATGTTAGAAATATCTCCATGATTGTATAAAATGAGAAAAATAAATCTTGAAGGAATAAACTTTATGCCCACCATATGTTTGTGACAATGCTTAAAAGAGACGGGCCAAAACAAAAGAATGGGGTAGACAAAAATGGTGTAAATTGGTTGTTGGAGATTGGTTCTAAATATATAATGTAGTGTATTAAAGTGCTTAGAGAGGTTAGTCACTACTCCAAAATAGTTCCTACCCGTCCCTTAGCTACATTACAACCCCAAAAAGACCTAATTGGTACTAAGTTTATCATTCTGATATTACTGGAGCATTACACTAAGGGAAAGCCTATGGTTCATTGTGTGTAACTTTTGAATTCTTTATGAGAGTTAGTGTAATTTGATTCTTGTACCCATTGTGAGAAATGACATAATTGTGAGTGATTATGGGTAACTCTCTTATTATGAGGGGCACATGTTTGATGACTGTGGGGGATTTGTATGATTTCCTTGATTGAATGATAAGCATGAGTTTTCCAACTAGGTGAGTGAATTCCTGAAGCTAGGATGTTTTCAAATAGTGTTCATAAGCTTTCAATTGTGTTTGTAACATACTTAGTGTAGAAACTTGCAATCTATGTAGTCATGGTGGTACTAGCTTGAGTGTCTTGCATAGAGTATAAGTATAGAGTCTCCAGCTGATGATGATTATAGTTAAGAGTTGTTCAAGGATGAACAAGGCTTTAAGTGTGGGGTGGTGATGTTGGGTGTATTTATGCATTCTAGTGTCACTATTCTAGCCTTTCTAGCCTTGTTTTGAGGATGATTTGTGTGCTATATGGGTGATAATAAGATTAATGTGTATATAAGTGTTAAATCATGTGTTTATAATTCTCAAAGTGAATTCCAAACAAGTTTGTACTTAATTAAGTCATTTAGAGTTCAACCCGTAAAACTAGTGTTACTAGCTTGAGCTAGGTGCTTGTCTAGTTGGTCTCGTTGGATTCTAATGTGTTTAATGAGTTACTTGTGGTTTAAATGTATTATTATGAGTGTAATAACTTGTTTTTAGTGATAAAAATTCAATTTGAGTAAGTGTACAGCTGGAATAATAAGTGAAAGATCAATGCGAACTAGCCTAGCTTAGCTCTTATTTTTCTCCATCGTTATGGGTATTGTGTTGTGATTGTCCTTAATTCGTGTGGTGTGATTATGTAGGATAATTTGGGATCTGAATATAATGATATTTTTATGTTGAGAAGGCTGTAAATCCATGGGAATGACACCACAAGACCAGGGTCTAAGAGGGGAGACTCAACACTTAGCCAAAATCCAAGAGACAACTTCCAGAGAGCCAAGGCGATTTGAAGGAAACGCCTTAGCCATAGTGAGGCTATAGGTGGAGTGATTACTTGTATGGAGTGGGGATCTAGGTGAGGCCATGCTCTGTCTGGAGTGGTGCTCTACCTGGGGCGGTGCCCTCTCCACTCCTGGCCTCAATAACTGAACGTTTCCAACTCCTACACGGGTTTGGCTTACCATAGGGTTATAAATACACATTGTATCACGTTTTTACATATATTTGGACATATTTTGGAGATCAAGGGTCTACTACAACTTCATAATTAGGTTTATATTATTTTAATGTAGTTCATTCATGTTTTTAGTCATTAATTACCACTTTGTGATTACGATTATGACTATGCATGGCTAAACGTCCTCTTTCCAGGGTTAAAGCCAAGAACATGAGTATTATTGTTTTGAATTAAGTTTGTTTGATTTGATTATCATCATTGGTTGTTTTATTATTCTTGTTATAACTATGTTAAGGATTCATGACCCTTAGAATTCATCTATTATCAGCCTTGAGAACTTGAGACGGGAAATAGAGAGATAGAACATGGGAATAAACAAAATATGGTTTGTATTCCTTTATGAAATAAGGAATTTGAATTAGTGTCTAGGACATGGATGTATTTAGGTACCTTACTTGATTCACACATAAGATGATAGCTTAAAGAACTTAAGTGGACTATTAAATCCCCGCTCAACAATGTAATTGTAAGGTTCAACTTAGGTAAGGGATTAGAGGTTGGGAGACCATGATCATGCAACCAACCCTATGAATCTACAACCAAGATAAGAAAGTTAATGAATGAAGTTCAATAACATATTATGATTGTTTGAAAGTGCTTTAACCCTGGGTTTTCTCCTATTGATTGTTTCAAGATCTTTACATTAGGCATTATTTACTTTTCTCTAGTTATACATTACAAACTCTTTTTTTGGTTACGCTTGCATCAACTGAATCTAAATTTTAAACTAAAATAGAATTTTTATTGAATCAAGTATTTGTGGGATAGACACTTGGATTTCATTAGGACACTTTAATACTTGGAAAGACCACGTACACTTGCGTATACGCTTGGGCACTCTCATGGCCTTGCATTGAGATGAGCCAAAATTTTGCCCAATTGGGTTTCAAGTTACTTTATAGAGGTTGAATAAGAGTTCGCCATTTATTTGAGTTATGAGAAATCACTTTTCATCTCTCTTAACATCCTATCACTTTTTTCAACACCCATTAAGATATGAGCAAGCACATCTTCTGTCTTCAGCTTTTTTGAATCAACAGAGCTTGACTTTTTACCCTTAGCCGTATTATGTGGTGGGATGTACCAGGTCATGATCTCTATATTTACTCTCCAATCACTCTCTCTATCGTTATATTTATCATGCCAATTCCTATCATGATTATGGTCTTTCCACTCAAAGTCCTTCCATCACTATCCCTTTCCTTCCAACCTTGATTTCTACTTTTCCTTTGATAGGTAGGGTAAGAACCCCCCTCCCTATGTTTGGTTGGACAAGAACCAAATTTTCTCATTAAGAAATTATGTTTCCTCTTCATCATATTCTTTAACACTCTTAGAAGAAACAACATTGGCCGTTTGGAGGAGATCTCATTACATGCTTAGTGAGAAGATCAAGTTGAGTCCTTAGTTTAGCAATGTTCTTATCTCTTTCCTCATAGCTTACAAAAGAGGAGGAGGGAGCCCCAATGACAACCATGATGTCTCTTATGTTCCAAGCTTGACTTTTCTTAGTCAACTAATCTAATAAAGCCACCATAACACCATAATATTGTTTGATTGTATATCTTTCAACTGTATTATCGGCTACCATTTTATTCAATTGCTCCAATGCCCTATAGAATATCTGAAGAATCATTTTGTCAAGAACCTCATGATTTGGTCATTGCTTAGCTTCTTGTTAAATCATTGTCATGCCTCATGTAATGGTTCACGATTAAGTTGACGAAAGTTAATGATTTTATCCCTTATTTGTAATATTCAAGAAGGAGGAAAGAACCTATCCAAGAATGTTTCTATTAGCTCAACCCATAAAGTGGCAGACCTTATAGGAAACTCCCACAACCATAAGACTACTTCTCCCATAAATGAGAATGGAAAAAAATGCAAATGGATTTATTCTTGAGGTATGAGGTCGATATCAAATGGAAGACACATATCAATGACATTCTTCAAGTGTAGATTGGTATCCTAATGGGGTTGACCCCCAAACAATCATCTCATGTAGCAATACGCTAGTAAACTGAAACACTCCATTTCAGG
This sequence comes from Capsicum baccatum var. pendulum, assembly GCA_030864225.1. Classification (NCBI taxonomy): domain Eukaryota; kingdom Viridiplantae; phylum Streptophyta; class Magnoliopsida; order Solanales; family Solanaceae; genus Capsicum; species Capsicum baccatum. The sequence goes on along the minus strand of CM061556.1, from coordinate 97,104,260 downwards.
CCGCTAATGGAATATGAATAGCACTAGCTTGATCCACATCTCTAAGATGATCATTATCCTCGAGATGACCATTAAAAGTACTGGTATTACTATCATGTTAGATCATAGTACCATGTAAACTATGGTCCTCACCTTTGAAAGAACAAAAATAATAAATAATGTTAAATAAATAATATGGCTTACTCAAAGTGACTAAAAACACTACAAGAATGAAAACTATGTTTCAGTCCTTGGAACCAACACCAAAATTTAATGACCCTCAAATTACACCCTTAAGACATAATCGATCATCGTCAATAGAGTAACCCAAAAATGGTAGGGGTTGAATACTCAAGAAATGAATACACAAATTTCAAGCTTAAGCCCCAGAAGTTGGCTCGTAATGCGGTGTAAAACAAATATGAAAGTAAAATTGGGGGTGGGGGTTTGTTTGAACATTTTTATACATAACAATTCTATTGTCTTTAGAATGCAATTTCAAATCTAGTAATGATTAGAGTTTAACCAAAAGTGGATGATATTTGGGGTTATGCTTTACTAGGTGTGGGTTCATGCATGGGTATTTGGATATTTGTTTAGATTTAGCTAAAAGTCATGGGTAAACTAGATTATGAATCTTTAGTGTCAATTTGTCCATCAAACGCCAAAATATCACAACATGGTTCTTCCAAACGCCTCATAAGTGTGTTTATTTAAATAATTTATGACCTCAAATTGTATTCTCACGTCTAAGAGATACTATTAAATGATGTAATTCAAGTTATTATTCATACCCATTCCTCAATCATATCCCCTTTGTCAAGGATGATTAGGGTTCAAGGGTAATTAGAGTTTGCAACCTCTAATGCTCAATTAAAAAATGGATTAGATGCAAAACTCATATAAATTAGCTAATTAGAAAGACAAATCAATAATAATACAATAATCACAACCTATTTAAACATAACCCTAAGATAATAAAGTAGCTACTCATAGAGAGAGAAAGTATAGATATACCCAAATTCTCTTCAAATTGATCCATTAAATCACAAGATAAGACAAATTCAAGCTTCGGATTCATAAAACTTCTATTAAACCACTAGTTTCTCACTTGAAATATCATTCTAATGTTTCTAAGCTTAACAAAGTACAAGAATGGTGGAGTTGAGTTGAAAAACCCATATTTAGCCCCAAAATTTATGTTTGAGTGAAATTACGACATATCACTGTATTGGTGACCTGCTAGCATAGGTGCCCACATACCTGGCTGACCTGCATGGGTAGGTTACTTATGCAGGTGACACAATTTCTTCCAAATCATCCACTTGTGTGTAGATGTCCCTCATGTGCGTGAGCAGGTTGCTCTCGGAAAGCCTAAGTGAACTGTTAAGCTTCGTTTCTCCTATTTTCAACCTCCAATTCACTCAAATGACTTGCTCATCTTTATTATTATCCTGTAACTACACAAATAAGCATTATAACATGAGAGTGGCCTCAAATCAATTGAAGAACATGATAATTAAGCTTAAAAGTCCTAACAAGTCATCAAATTGGTGACTTATCATTATTGTTGCTGACCTTAACTAGAAAAACCCTGCCTTTGACCTGGAAACCACTAAAACTACCCTGATTATGAGGCCTCCTATCTCTACCTCCATAGGCCTTGCGACGTATTCCCCTTATGGTTCTTTCATGGTGAACTACCTCAAGAAATATATGCCCAGAAGATACAATATGTTTAGTAGCTAAGTGAAGATGCAACCTCAACCCCTCAAAAAAACCATGCACCATATCGTTCTTTATAGACATAAGTATAGTAGCTTGTCTGGAAAACTCATGTATCACGACCCAATTTCTTAGGTCATTATGGAGCCTAGTATAACACACCATTAAGTAAGCCAACTGAAAGTTTAGAACAACTAGTAATGGACTATCAACAGAAATGGAAAATAAGCGGAAAAAAATGAAATAAAAGACTAATATAGGATGCAAAATTTGGATCAAGAATGAGTCACAGGATCCATAAATTAATTCAAAAATTGAAACTATTATGAGGTCCTTGAAGTACAAGGAATGCATGCTCAAAATTTAAGCACATATGGAGCTCGAATCAAGGACCAAATTAGCCCATAGAGTTAAGAAAATTAAAAACCAATTAATAGGAGCTTGCAAGGAAAAGAGGAGAATTTAATGGGTAAAACAATGAAAAATGATCAAGAAGTGTTAAGTTATCTTACTTTAGCTTCAATAAACAATTTCCCATGCTCCTGGCACCAACAATGGCGAAAAAGGATTTTGACTCATAATTTTAGTCAGAAATTATGAAAAACAAAAAAAGTATTCTTAGATAATGAAAAATAGGAAGTTTTAATCACATAGACAATGATTATATGAGAAAAATACATCGAGAATAGTCAAAAATAGAGCTTCCTAGCTACCAAAATGTCAAATATACAAAATGAATGGGATTTGGGTCTTATATTCAGTGAAAGTAGCTTAAGCGATACTTGCTTAAGCAACCTAGTCAAAGGAACAAAATACCGCTTAAATGGTCAAATGGTTGCTTAAGTGACCCGATCAAATGGTCAATGGTTGCTTAAGCGTCCACACCAACGCCAACAACTTACAAAACTTTTTGTTAACCCTCAAAACTCATCTTGAACCCTATGAACATGAACCAATAGCGCAAATTGATCATAAAATATGTTCCTGGTCCAATGGAATCATAGGATTTAAAGGAAAAGGTAGCTTACAATAAATCAACCCCCGAGACCCATTTTAGGCATTTTAACTAATTTTCATCTAAACACTCAAAATGAAATATAAAGGCTCATGGACCTGAAATAACTATGCTACCACACTAAATTTGATATTTCAGAATCAACAAGCCATTAAATTTTTATCTGACATTATTTCGATCAAATATAGGTCCCACACTTAAAGGTTCATTTTAACCAAAATTCACCCAATAAAGCAAAATGATTCTAGAAGCCTTGGGATCCGAACTAAGTGTCCCCTAGCCTAAAATCATTCTGGAGCTAACAGTGTCTTCAGATTACTCATCCTAGGCCATTTACTAGGAGTTTCATGTCAATACAAATTCCTTAATAGTGATACCTCTTAAATAAGAAAAATTATCCTGAAACCAAATGAACTGGTTGATAACCAAACTGACAGTTTTGGTAAGTCATAAATGACCTGTAGCAACTGTGGGAAGGCTCAAACCACGAGAAATGCACAAAAAATGAGAAAATGATCTAGAGGTCATTGCATTATAGAACCTTGACTCCTACTTTGACATAATCATCGAACCCTGTTATAGGTCTGTTAACTCATCCCTCAGCCACTCTCATATGCTAAGTGGAAAAATCTTCCATCTGTTCTACACTTAACATAAGCTCTCCACTACTATTTCCTTAATTCTTCCATTTGTAAAATGTATAATTGACTCCATGAGACTCTACCAACCCAAGATTATGGACCTCTCTTGATAGCTCACTAAAAACTCATATAAATCCTCTCCTAGGGCACCAAAAAACCTTAGAGTACCTAATCTTCTGAACCATCTCAGCATTTTCTGTTTCTCTAAAGTCATACCATCCTAGTTGCCAGATATTCAGCAACCATCGATACTAGTACTATATTTATACAAAAGTCATAGCTACAGGTTATGCTCCTGCACCCTAAATACCTTGGGTTAAAACCCTGGGAGTTGTACCTCACTGTGAGGGACCAGATCCCTTGAAGGGGAATTAGGAGAGACACTTTAAACATTTCTTTTACAATTCTCTCTATGAAGTTACAATTTGGTTAATTCCCGCCAAACATAATTGGTGGCTACTATGGCTCTGAACCCATTGGTGGAGCTCCTCCAGCAGTCGAACATTTCCCCCTAGGGATGGCATGCTTGCATTCGATCCCTAAAAAAAACTCCACCCACACAAATACCACACATCCCTCAGTAAATGCCCTAATATACCATATGCTCAGCTCAAATTTTTAAGGAACAATTACATTGGGCTCAAGCGATTATCAACCAAGCTCAATTAGAAGTGCAATTCAAACTGGGAGAGGTAAAGCAGAAATCAACTACAATTCTAAGTAGAACCAAATTCACAGCAAGCTACATAGAATTTATTCATAGTGAAGACATTAAAAGTGGTCGCAAATCAACCACAATCCATTTCAAGTAACTCAACAAAAAAAATAATGTAGATAATTACAATAACCACTAACGGCGTTAAGGCCCCTGCTCCTTCTACTATTTGTCTAACGCAAAACCTGACATGGTTGAATCTCTAGTAACAACTAATAGTGATAGTGCGAAGGTTATGCCGGGGTTGATGAATCGAGCCTTAATAATTGTAGGGGCTCTAGGATTTGTTGTTGCATGGCCTAAACTAGGTCAAGGCACTAAACCTCCTATCCCTAGGGTTACACATTCTTTGTCTACAAAGATGAAAGCCTAAGAAGCTATGAAGGCAGAAATCATTCATATTGACCCCCTCAAAATAACCACCAAACAAGGTCTTCTTACAGTTGTGTTTAAGTCTGAAGATTATGTAGTGAAACTGGCTCAAAGATATAGGTTTACCTTGATTGGGAAATTTGAAAATAGCATGCCTAATATGGAGGTGATTAGGCAACAATTTATCCTGCAAACTGAGTTAAAGGGGCGGGTCAAAATTACTCACTTCAACTCTAGACACCTGTACATTGATCTAGATAATGAATATGACCATTCAATAGTTTAGTCAAATGAAAAGATGTATATCCAAGAACAGATGATGAGATTTCAACTATGGAGCCCCACTTTTAACCCTGAAAAGGATACTCCACTAGTTTCTATCTAGGTCGTCTTGCATGAGCTTCCTTGGCACTGTTATTTTTTGGAAATGATGACACTCTAATTTCTCCTATAGGTAAGGTATTATTTCTAGACTTGGTGACTTAGAAAAAAACTAGGGGGAGTATGGCCAAGGTCAAGCTGTAAATTAATCTAACCAAGCGAAGTCCCCAACATGTTTGGATGGGAAATGATAATGATGAACATAGTGAAGGCAGATGGCAAACCATTCTATATAAAGATGTTCTAGACTATTGCTCCTATTGCAAATATCAAAGGCATATTGTAAGATTGTGTGATTAAAGGGAAAGATGAGGCTGTTAATAAAAAGATGGATTCAATTGAGAGATCTCGGGAGGAAGGTAGACAGGGAAACTACTCTCAGATGCATCAAGAGGGGATGACTTCATCAGATAACATACAACAACATAATGCAGATAGAGGCAAGGCCCCCATCAATAAGTGGCAGAATCACAAAAGGAGACATAGAAGGGACACACAAAAAATGATATGTAAGCCAATGTCTCCAACTAAAGAAAAAAGGAAACAACATGATGATGATGCTCCAGCTATATCTAATATATTTATAGCCCTACGACAAGACCATATAGGGGATGAACATGTTTATCCAGTCAATGGTGATGAGGGAGCAAAGGAGAGAAAGTGCAGAATAGTAAAATACCTTCTCATGAGAAAGTCAATCTAGAGCAATTACAGGGTCCTGTCAAGGAGAACCAACTGAGCAGACCTGAGGTTACAGGGGTGCTGAATGAGATGGTGAAGATTGGTGAAATGGCTTTTAAAATAGTACAAGGTGCTTCCTCTAATTCTCAAGAAGAAGTTACTCTGGATTAGGTGCAAGACACTGGAAAGAAGGCTCATCATATTATCACTGAGTCTGGTTATCAAAACTCTTCTCAGGAGATAGAAGATGAATACAGGGTGATACACTCTGAGGATGATATAGATGATAGTAAATTAGAACATATAGGACCTATTGATAAAGATCTTCTTGATGTATTTGATCCAGGAGATCGTGAGGACTTTGCAATGGATGTGAACCAAATTACTAAAAATCAAGGGCTATCTCCCAGGGGGCATTTACTCAAGTCAGAGAAAGGGATCAAACAAACCTTACCCAGCATGCCTGGTCACACAGCCAGAACTTTTACTAGGTCTCACTCTCATAAAATAGCCAGATGATAAGACACCTTACTTGGAATGCAAAGGTTATCTTTACCCAAGGTATACTAGAAATACTTCAATAACTCATACGCATTCATCAAATCTTTTTGGTAACAATTCTGGAACCTTTCTGCAATACCATTCACCTTGTAGAAGCTAAAAGATTACTCAAGATAGAGCAGGCTATCTGCAATTCTAATAGCAAAATTTAGATCTTCTAGTCCCTTGACATATCCTGTGACATCATTGCTAATGAGGACCAATAGATTACTTGCTTAATTACTCACAGTGCACTTGTTCAACCATATCTAATGACCTTTGTTTATGCCAAGTGTAGAGATTCACTTAGAAGACCCTTATGGAATAAAATGGTACAACTGTCTGCAACATCTTTACGTTAGTGCACAATTGGTGACTTCAATATGATTATTGAGGTAGATTAAAAATTAGGAGGGATCCCTTATGGCATGAGAAAGATCTTTGAATTCTTGAGGGTGATTGAGGATTGTGGCTTAACTAATCTGGGTTTATAGGGTCCCAAATTTACTTGGTCTAATCTAAGAGGCATTCATTGTAGAATATAGAAAAGGTTGGACAGGGCAATGGTTTCAGATGCTTGGTTAGAAAAAATACCAATGACTAACATCACACATCTATCTGCTGTAGGCTCTGATCATTTTCCATTACTTATAGAGATGCAAGAAGGGTGGAATCACATGTCAAGTATTTTAAATTTCTGGATTGTTCGATAGAGAATCCCACATTAACACTGTGAAGACATGCTGGCAGAAACCTTGTGATGGGAACCTATGTGGAGATTCCAACAAAAGTTGAAAATACTAACCTCTACTTTAAACTATTGGTCTAAATAAGAATTTAGAGACATTTATGCTAATGTGAAAGGATATGAAGAGAAGGTCAGAGAAACTAAGAAAAATCTGATCTCAAATGGCACAGATATGAACAAACATGAGTTTCACAGACTACAAGTTGAGTATATTAGACATCTCAAGGTAGAGGATGCTATCTTAAGATAGAAGTCTCAATTGCACTGGTTTAAATATGGAGATGAAAATTCCAATTATTTCCATGTTTTTATCAGAGAAAAAAGAAGAAGAATGTTCATAAACAAAATAAAAAATAAAGATAGGGTGTATATTCAAGGGGATGATGAAATTGCTACAACTATATGTCAACATTTCCAGGATATTTTTACTGGGAAAATAGAACATGTCCCAGAAGAAAAGTTAGTTACTATTCCTAGAGTGCTTTCAGATGCTCAGAATGAGGCCCTCCAGGCAATCCCTACTCTGGATGCATTGAAGACTATGGTTTTTTCAATGAATGTTCATTCAACTGCTGGCCCTGATGGTATGAATGGAAAATTCTTTTAGTCCTGCTGGCATATCATTGGTATGGATCTTCTTCAAGTAGTAATGGCTTTCTTTTGTAGTCATACTATGCCTAAATACTTCCCACACACTTGTTTGGTCTTCCTCCCTAAAGTAACTCATCCCAACAATTTCTCTGAATATAGACCTATCAGCCTAAGTAACTTTACCAATAAAGTCATTTCTAAACTCTTCTACCTTAGATTAGCTCCCATCTTTCCCACTCTTATTTCTAGCAACCAATCAGGCTTTGTGGGGGGTTAGCAATATTATTGAAAACATCATGCTTTCTTAGGAGATCATTAGTGGCATTAAGAAACCATCTATGGATGGAAATATAGTTATAAAGCTAAACATGGCAAAGGCATATGACAGGGTGTCCTGGTCATATACTTGCCTAGTTTTAAGAAGTTTTGGTTTTGGTGAAACTATTATTGACATGATTTGGAGAACTCTGTCAAATAACTAGTACTCAATCCTTGTGAATGGTACCAGACATGGCTTTTTTCACTATACAACGGGATTGAAATAAGGTGGGCACCTCTCCCCTACTTTGTTTATTCTTGGGGTTGAAGTGCTATCAAGGTATTTAAAAACTCTACATCATCATCCTCACTATTATAGTTTTCACATGGAGTGGAAAGTGCCTCAAATAAATCATGTCAGTTTTGCTGATGACATCATCATATTTACTAATGGAAGGAGACACACTTTATGGCTAATAATGAAGACACTGGCATCCTATGAAGAGGTTTCAGGCTAGTTGATTAACAAAGATAAAAGTCATTTCTTGTTACCAAACCAAGTTTTTCCCTCTACAGTATCAAGGATTAAAGAGGAAACTGGCTTTCAACAGAAGCAGAGCCACATTACATACCTTGGTTGTCCAATTTACATTAGAAGGCAAAGAATTCATCACTATGCTAGGTTGGTCAGTAAAGTGGCCTCAAGAATTACAGGCTGGCAATCCAAACTACTTAGCTATGGTGGCAGAGTGATGTTGGTATAGCATGTTCTACAAGCAATCCCTATTCACATTCTCTCTGCATATATTCCTCCTAAGACCATCTTAAAATAGTTTGTGTGTTTGTTTGCTAATTTCTTTTGGAGATGGAAAGACACCAAAAATAAATATCACTAGCATCTTGGAGAAACCTTTTCTTCCCAACTGCTATAGGACGTATTGGTATTAGGCATCTTGCTAAAACATGTCAAGCTATGCAGTTGAAATAAGGGTGGATATTCCAAAGTAGAAACACTCTTTGGGGCAAATTCTTACTAGCTAAGTACTATAAGAGAGTTAATGTTATAGCTAGGAGAGAAACAAATAGTCAGTCTCTAGTATGGAAAAATATGATGAAGAACAAGAAAGAAGTTGAAAAACATATACTATGGAGAATCAAATTAGGTATATGCTACTTTTGGTGGGACAACTGGTCTAGATTGGGGCCTCTATATAATTATAAAACTGATAGTGTAAGATCAAACAATGCCAAGGTTATAGCCTTCGTAACTGATGGTGAGTGGAATATACAAAAGTTAATCACAATGCTTCCTCCACAGATGTTACATTACATCCTCAAAGTATTATTCCAGTTCCAAGAGGGGGTTCCTGATCTCCCAATTTGGACACTGAATATAAGTGGTGACTTTAGTTTCTCCTCTGTCTGGGGAATGGTCATAGAACACAAAGAAATAACAATGTCAAACACTTACACTTGGCATAGACTGATTCCATTCAAGTGTTCCTTTCTTCTGTGGAGACTGTTGAGGAAGAAATTACCCATAAACGAAAGGCTCAGCCAATTTGGTATAGCTCCTATCAACTGTGGATGTTGTTCTAATCCTGGTTGCAATAACATTCCCCATATCTTTATTGAGGGACCCTTTGCAGACCACATCTGGAACTATTTTTCTTCATCAATGGGAATTCTTCATATCCCAGACTCAACCAAGACTTTGATGCTGAAATGGAGGAAGTATAAGTCTTCTAATAGTGCTCAAAATTGGTGTTTCAGGCCCTGCCAATTATCATTTGTTAGAATTTGTGAAAGAATATATTTTTTGTTAAATATGGGAGAAAGCATCCCCAATTTCTAGAGAGAAATTCCTGATTTACAAAGATATCTCTCACCTATTATGCAGTGTTTTCCCTTATATCCCCTGGCCTACTGGATGGATAAAATTGATAGCTTATGTTAAGAAATACAGATAGGAGATAAAGGTCACATCTTTGTATTGGTCTAAACCACCAGCTCCTATGGCCAAGTTAAATTCTGATAGTAGTGCAATCATAAATTCTGAAGGGGTTAGAGTAGGGGGGTCATAAGAGATCATAATGGTGATCTCATTTATACATATGCTACACTCTTGGGACAAGGAACCAACAACCAAGCAGGGGTGGAAGCTGCTATATGAGGTCTCTCTTGGTGTTTGAACAATGGTATACAACAAGTTGTGTTAGAGGTGGACTCTGAACTCTTAGTCATATGGATAAGAGCACAAATTCCAATCCCATGAAATCTATAGCCTCCTGTGGAGTCTCTACTCAAGCTCATCTCTCAGTTTCAGTTGTGCATTTACATGCATGTTTATAGGGAAGCCAACTTTGTAGCAGATGCTTTATCAAAAGTTAGTCACCAAGCAGAACAGCCTTAATATTATTTTCACAGTTATCAGCTCCCCTCAAAGGTAGCAAGGTTCTTTCAACTTGATAAAATAGGCTTACTTAGTTTCAGAAAGAGGAAATTAAATAAACTGCAGGAATCACCTTAGTACATGGAATTAACTGGCCAGAGAGCATTTTATATCTTGATAAAACTATCCAAATTGTATAGTCTCACAGTTGTAATAGTTTCATACATTCAAATATTGTTACAAAAAAAGGTCCCTTGAAGTCAATCACAGGAAAAAACATAGTAAAGCAACCAGGAACACAATATAGTGCTGGAAGAGTAAAAAACATAATATTTAACGTGGAATTCCCGTTGCTAAAAGGAGGAAAAATCACAACTTTCCCTCACAAGCTCTCCAAAATCAACTATCATCAAACTCTTGATTACTAGCTTCAATGAAAATTACTCTAGGTACCTCCTGCTTGTAATAGCTCTACTACAAGCTGAACATGATAACTCTGCCAATGACATACCTTGATATTGATTCATTCTAACCAATATCCACCTTAGTAACTCTACCTAAGCTCTCTCTAAACACATAAGAAAAAAAATATTACTCTTATAACATGAGTAATTCAATTAAAATTCAGGACTCAACACAAGAACACTCATTTATTTTTGTGCATAAGAAATAAGAACCTGAGTTATACTTGAGCAATTAAAACTAGTTTGAGTTTTTGCCTGTCTTAATTTATTTTAATGAATTTCACAAAAATTACTTGATAGAGAAGCATTCTTTTTATTTTATAGATGAGTGATGATTAGGGTTGAAATGTCATTAGATTAGGTGTCCTCGGGAGTACAAGCAACACTTGCGCATTTTGTTACACAAGAGAACAAAATTATGCAGACGCGTGCCAGCTATACTATAGCCTTGAACATCTAGGGAAATAGTCCCTTGAAGTCAGATGTTTACCATCAAAATAAGATACAATAATTTTCTCTTTTTTTTATGATAACAAACCAATCACAGAGTTTTGAGTGTCAATGTACAAGCTCATTCATCATATTTAATCAATGTGATTACCACTATTGAAGATAAATGTCCACCCTATCATGCAACACCATTCTTCTACAACTTAGGGACCTGGTTCCTTATTGTCAATTGTTATCAAGATTCTGTTACTTCCCCCTGTCACATGCACCATTGGTCATTTAGTGTATTTGTGTACTTTCCCCTGTCACTATGCATCTAGACTCAAACTCATCATCACACATGTGTTGTACTTAGTACTTGGTCCCTAATATCACCAGTACATACCCACACACTTGGTCCTTATTACATGAAGTCAGTATCCCCCTTTTGGCATCATTGAAAAGTAAAAACAGTAAATTAATAGTAACGAAAAGTACAGGTTAGTTAACTCATGGCCACTGGGGCAACACTAACATAATGAAAAGCTTTAATAAAAAGAGGAAATACATGCAACACATATAGAAAAATCCATTCATAGGTAGAGGACAAGTATCATTACAGTACATAATTTAAATATTCTAAAGAAAAAGCCATAGGAATCAAGAATGGTTAAATAATAGAGGGACTTAGAAGAATGGTTTGAAGGGGTAGAGCAAGGTTGTTGTGATCTGCATTATGATAGTGCAATAATTCCTTGGTTAAATGCCTTATCTCTGCATTCAAGTTGAGAACCTCATCTGGCAAGGTGGAGACCTTTTTCTTTAAGTTAGCATTTTCAGTTTTAATCTTATCAGTGACACTTGGACCCTCAAGAGTTAGATGCTAAATTGTCATATTTAGTTTGTTGATCTCTATATCCTTAGCAGCAATATTGACATATAATTTCTCTATCTCTTTGTTGAATTTCCTTTGGCATTTGGTGCTTGAATTCTTCTTCACACACTCAATTTTGACTAGTTTCTTCATTCCAAACATTTGCAATATAGTTCCAGGAGTTCTATTTTTACATATAATACCAAAGTGATTTAACACTTTATTTAACTAGTAACCATAAGGCATGCCATGTATATAATTTTTTCAAGAAACCACTTTGTGTATGCGTTCCATCATCAATGCAGGTAAACTAATGAACTCAAAACTCTTAAGGCATTCGATGACATACAAGTCAGCAGTTGACGCAATGTTTCTTTTTTTGTGATCTAGGCAAAACTACTTTGTTTACAAAATCAAAAACCAATTGTTGTTGACACCTAATTTTTGTCCTCCACATATCAAATTAATTTTTTGAATTTCTCATATTTTAAATAGTTTTAAAATATTTTTTTTTAGTTATTTTGAAATAAATTGCAACCCTACATTTTGAATTCAGGCAAAATTGATATATTTAGTGTTTAATTCTATATAATTATATAATTATCAGTTATAGAAAATGCTTTAAAATTTATTCAGAGTGAAGAGCTTAATTAAATTGTAAATATTCTACTTCTATTGATTGAAAATAAGAAATTGATGACATAATTAGTTCCTTAATTTTTATTTATTATTATTATTATTATTGGAAAAAAATTGTGTTTCATTAAATATTTATTTTAAAATTATTTGAGAAATTCGTTAAAAGATAGTTTCGCCTCAACTTTATCTGAATTCATTCAATTAAAACTATTTCATTAACATAAAATAACCTCTCATTCCTTTTAAATTGGACCAACCCTTTCCACCAGCCCAAACCGACCTCCCTTTTAATTTTAATTTCAACAAATACCAGTCCATCCCAGGCCCACACCCAGTCGGCCGAATTACCTCAATCCGTTATCCTTCAAAAAACAACATCAGCCCATTCCAACAATCAGTACACCATGACCCCAAAACTGACCCGGCCCAACACTGATATATTCCCCTTTCCCTTTACCCGTTAACAGCAACTCCAATCGCAACAGCAACGTACATCGACAACACCAACTCCAAACAGCGTACAGCTTCAACAACGTTCATTCTCAACCAGTCAACAACGGGCATGAATTTGATTTTCAGTCCATCGTTGGCATAAAATCATAGGTCCCATTTTCAAATCTGAAACCCTAGACTTTTCCTCCCTTTATTTTCATCTATAAATAGGGTTTTGAGAGATAAGGGTTGAGGAGGAGGATTTTTGGGGAAAAATTGGTGGTTTTGGAGCCGCGTTCTTCTAACCTCACGTAACCAAAATTCTCAACGAATACGCTTCAAAAATTAGATTCCGGTGAAGTTGTCGAACTCCAACAAGGATAGTCGGAACTCCGGTGGTGAGAATCCGTTAGATTTAAGGCTTGTTGTCCTAGTTCCTTCCCCGGAAAAGGTAAAAAATCACCATCGATCATTTGAGTTACATTAAGTGTATGTGGTCATTTGCGACTGTTTTGCCCCTTTATTGTGCTTATCGCTTCTCAATTCTTAAATAATGAACTTCAGGAACATTAGTGAAGTAAAATCATGCCAAGACTTCAGGTGTAATAATTTTTATTTTTATTTTTGGATTTGTCTAGTCTTCCTGTTTGTGTAGTTTTTTTGGATACTTTAGGCTAAATTTCTTAATGAATCTCTCGTGAAGTATTGTTTAAAGGATCTGTTAGAAAATCACTAAAGGAAATTTGGATTGAAGTTTGTAGCTTTGACACCTTAAGGTCTTCTAGATATCATCTTAGTCAATAAGGATCCGATTTTTGGTGTTAGATCTCCTTATTGTGGTATTTCTTTTAAATTCAAGTATATTTTTAGCTTGATGGTGGATTTGCTGTTGTAGCTCTAGGTCCATTTTCTTATTTTTGTTGAATTAGGATCAGTAAGACCTACCCTAAGATACACCAAAATCTTTTATCTTTTACCCTTTTTGCTTTTTCTTTGTGAAACATAAACTTCCGAATAGGTTGTACTCTGTAAATGTGTCACTGCTTTTAATAAGCAATTTGAAGTTTGTCAGCGCTCCCATCTCGAACAATAGCAAGTGCTCTTGTTGTCATGTATTTTTTTTATAATTTTATGAATAAGATGTTGCATATCTGATATCTTTGTGGGAAAAATTCGGGAGGAGGAACATTCTCAATCAATCATTTTCTCTTGAAGACAAAAGTGTGATACTATTTTGCTTTACTCCACTTGCTTACGTGAAATCATTAAATCACTAGGTATTTTTTTGATCCCCTAGAATTATGCATATATTTACTTAAAATCCGACAGATGTGCATTTTGTTGTTCTTAGTTGCTCATTATGTTGCATGTCTCCTTGTCTGTTAAAAATGGATTAAATCATGTTTGAATTTGGGTCTTGGTTGGCTACAGTTTACATTCCCTTGTCCGCTGTGTTGTTAGATTGTTCACTGTGTTGTTAGATTAAAAGCATGAAGTCCATGTATACCAAGGGATATTTTTTTCTATGGGTTTTGTTATGTTAAGTTTGGAATTTTGCTTGCATTATTTTCTTCCGTTAAAATGGTTGGTCGATGTGTGTTGTTACATGTATATTTAGTTTGTGCACTTCACTAATCCTTTCTTTTTCTTTGCACGCTCCTTCGCCGAGTTCAATGGACTCCCCTCTTGCATTTTCATCGAATCCAACTCCACGCCAAGTCCCAAACGGACTGATACAGTGCTGGTATACAGCAGATATAGACCAGATATACAAAAACGCTGGAAGAAAAGGGGCTGATATACACACAATATACACTTCAGAAAATGGACTGAAGTCCATAATTCCAATCCCAAAAATGGGCTGCTTTGTTGTTGGGCCAATTAAAGGCCCAATTTAATTCTTGTATTATTTTTTATTGGCATAATACATAAATATTACCCTAAACTTGACACCAAATTATAACTTTGATCTTAAATTTTGATAGTGCACAAATAGGATCTTTAACTATTCAAAACCTAAACAAATATGACATCTGATTTTGCAACCCCATGCGTTTCACTCGCGCCTATGTGGAAAACTCATCCAATCACACGGTGCCACGTCGTTAAAAGGGCTGACTTGGAGAGAGGTTATATTTGTGCAGTTTTGAATAGTTAAAGGTCATATTTATGCACTGTCAAAGTTTTGTTTTTGTATTAAAACGGCGTCGTTTTTTTTATTATTATTATTATTATTTATTTATTTATTTATTTTTATAGAAGCAGTACTTAGTTTTTTTTATTAAAAAAAAAATCACTTGCAGGGATCGAACCTGTGCAGTAGGCTGAACGAAGCGCCCAAAAAGAGAAAATAATACCATTGGGCTATCTAAATGTCTTGTTTCATGTGGTTCAACATTAATATTCGTATATAAATATAGAATTTCTACCTTATTTATACAACATAATTTTTTTATCGAGGGGGTTCGGGTGAACCCCATGGCAACCACGTAGATTCGCTCCCTGCATTTATTTAATAACGTTTTGATAACGTGAACCCCATGGCAATTACGTAGATCCGCTCCCTGCATTTATTTAATAACGTTTTGATAACGTTAATTTAATACTAACATTTGAATGATGTTAATTTGATAACGTTAATTTAATATACTACTACTACTATCTTTAATAATGTTAATTTAATAACGTTTTATTAAAATTATTATTTTTCTTATTATTAGTATAGTTTCATCTTCAATTTAATATTTAAATAAATTATATTTAGATATATTATATAACATAAATTTGCCCTTTGCTTTATAATATATATACATACCCGTGCAATTTTTTCATATGAGGCTGTACCACCTAATTAATAAATCTTCAATATTATTTTTTTCTGCAATGACAAAAGAAATTAGATCTCATTTTCATCTTAGAGTCGAAAATAATGAAAAAGTAATAGTAAAAAGTCACTTAAAGGTCATATTTGTGTAGTTTGGAATAGCTAAAGGTCATATTTGTGCACTGTCAAAGTTTAAGGTCAAAGTTATAATTTGGTGTCAAGTTTAAGATCATATTTATGTATTATGCTCTTAGATTTTAAGCTAGACGCGTCCAGTTTTGCTTGTTGAACACGCGTTTTGCCACGTAGGATCAGAGTTCATATTTGTGCAGTTTTAACTAGTTGAAGATCCTATTTGTGCACTGTCAAAGTTTAAGATCAAAGTTATAATTTGGTGTCAAGTTTAGGATCATATTTATGTATTATGCCTTTTTAATAGCTTGCATTGTTTGTTTGTGCTAACTAACATTTGTAAATTAATTAATCTAGGTAAATTCCCTAAGATGTTGTCATTTTATTTTTTCTTAGTCCCCTTTCATTAACTCATGATTTTTTCACCTAATATTATTTCGTATAAAAATGGTTAAATTATTTCCTTCAATTTTCTTCTTACAACAAGTCGTTTAAAGATTAAATATTTTTAAATGACATTTATTTTGCTCATGTGATTATTAGTTTATTCAGATTAAATTAATTTTCTTCAAACTCAAGAAACTAATTTTTCTTGTAAATTCTAACTTTCTATAATTAATAAGATACTTTTAATGTGATGCACTCTTAATGTTTTTCTCGAAAAGTGTTATTCGGACTTTCTATGGTTTTAATAATAATAAAAATTATACAAACTTCTTCTTATTTCATAACAAAGACAAAAATTACTTTCTTATTAAAGTCCCAAAGAAATGACAACTTAGTTTAATTTAAATAAAGTGTTTTCTCATTTGAATAAATAAATGTCATTTTTAAATGTTTAAATAAATATCAAGTTTAATATTTTCTATAAAATTAAGTCTATGCAAAAACTAGCCACTTTAATTAGTTAAGTTAGTTTCTTTTTGGTAAATTGTTTTAAACGAATGCTCCTAAGTGCCTTAAAAACCTTCTTAGGACGTTAATTGAACCCTTACCCAGAATCTCTAGTTTTAAAGGTTTATTTTTGTTTTTGAACCGTTGAAACTCTTTTAAATTTTTCCTTGATTTTTTTTCATAAAAATCAAGTGGAAACTCTGTAAATTTTCTTAAAATTATTTTAAAATTTTCTCAACTTTTTCTTGAAATAGTTTTAAGATCAAAATTATTTTCCTCGCCAAATGAAATTTGAAAGGGATAAAACAGAAATGGCGACTTTGCTAGGGATTTAACTAGGTTCTAACCAAATATTTGATTTCATCTTTTGATTAACTCTTTACTCTCTTACGTGTTTATATGTTTCAATTTTATGGAATTTAATTATTGTATCTCATAGCATAATCCCACATTGATTTATTAAATTATTTTTAGGTTTCATGGATGTCCCGACCCTTATTGTTCAACTCCAAATAAAGTGTTAAAAATACGATGGTTTATTAGCACGTGAGGCGTCTGATGGTTATTCATATTTTCAAACTCAAGTCGTCCGCTTAGGAACCTGGTTCAAACCCACTCTAGACACTTAGGATAGAGTGAAACCAAAATCTTATTTTAGGCATGAGCCTAGGATGACCTAATACTTGAGGGATTAATGGGCCCACTAGAAATCTAGCCCTACTTCTATTGACCCCGAGTTAATTATAGACGAATCATATTTATGTGTTAAATTATTTTATCGGAATCTCAATTTGATAGTTAACGCTGGGCCTTTGGCTTGAAAGGTCCCACGTATGTTAGGACGTGTAATGATTGTTTATGTGCTAAAGTGTTTTATTGTTTTGCTTTGTCTATGTTTGCTTATCTGTGTGTTTAAAGAATATACGTTTGGCTTGAAATAAGACTAGTCCATTATTCCTATTTCGAAATCCTAGAGCGCTAATAGGCATATAAGACTCAAAATTTGAACCCTCCAAAACACCCTTGGAAGTTCGTTGATAAAACTTCTTCCAATTTACCCAATTTTGTTCAAATTTCATTAGGCCATTATCCGATTCACATTTATCATGTTGTCCTCACAACTCATTTTTTTAGCATTTGATTGTAGTCAGAGCTATCCAAGCATTCTGTTGATGAAAAACTATGATGTCTTCAAAGATTTTTAAATAAGCCTTCTTAGGATGTGTATCCATTAATATTTGATTTTTAAAATCACTTAATTCATCTTGTTCGAAGTTCTAATTTTTTCCATCAAATTTAAGATCCGCCAAATGATCGAAGTTTTGATCATTCAGCCACTTTCTTAAGTGTCCTATCTTCAAATTCTGGACTTAGTCTATTTCAAGTCAAATATATGCCATTTGTTTCGTATATTACTATCATCACGATCATGAACTTACTTTTTACTTTTTAAGTGTTTTTCTTTCCTTTTAGAGAGAGGTTGATTTATGTTGGTAGTCAAAACTTGCTCACTTCACAATGACAAAGTAATCGCTGGCAGAACATCAGTATTTCATGTGGTCTAAGGTCAAGAAGGCAACTATAGATTCATCAGTTCTTGCTTGGGCTAATAGAAGGACTCGTTCAACTATGGATCCTAGTTTGATTAACACAAGTACTTCATCTGAGTCAGTTCCCACTTTTTTTGTGGCAATGAACCCAAGTGCCTTGATAGGAAGGAAAATAACCCCAGAACTCGTTGCCGGTTTGGAGCAACAAATTTCCAAGCTAAGGACCATGGTGATGCAAAGTAGAACACCTTCTCAGACTCCCAAACATGACTCTGCCTCCTGATGTTCGACAAAAAGGACCTATGTTTCCAACGCCAGAAGGAGTTGATCAGGAAAGTCATTTTGCTCATGTTTCTTAGAATGCCCCTTCTGGGTACACATTTGATCGTCCAAAGGTTCAAAACATACCCTTGCCACACCATGCTCCTCCGGTGTACACCTATGTTGTTTCTCCACCTGTGACACAAACTCCAGGATTATACCGCTTAGATGCTAATCATTATGTTGAAACAAAGAATAATTCGAGAGTATGCACTGATGAGACGATGAACATAAAGCTTAAGGTCTTGGAAGATGCAACAAGAAGCCTTCGGGGGCCTGGGAATAATCAAAGTGTCAAGTATGAAGAGTTGTGTGCAATTTCCGAGATCGAGTTGCCTCCTAGTTATAAGATCCCAAAGTTTGAAAAGTTTGATGGGTCTGAAAATCCCTTTTTCCACTTGAAAACTTATTGTGAAAAGTTGATTGGTGTGGGCAAGAATAAAGGAATACGGGTCAAGCTATTTAGTCAAAGCTTGAGTGGGAAGGCTCTGGAATGGTATGACAAGCAAGATGTGACTAAGTGGCGCACTTGGGATGACCTGGCAAATGTTTTTGTGGATCACTACAAGTTTCATGTTGATATCATTCCTGATAGGATCCCTATCACAAAGCTAAGACAAAGATCAAATGAAAATTTTCGTGAATATGCCATACGCTGGAGGGAAGAAGCAACCAGGGTACATCCTCCTATGGAAGAAGCTGAAATGATCAGTTACTTCATCCATGCACTGAATCCAGAATATTTTGATCGCATGATAACAATGGCTGGAAAAACATTTATTGAAATTGTCAAGACTAGAGAAATGATTGAGGATGGCCTCAAGACAGGAAAAATAATAAACTTGACAGAACTGTAATCCACTCACAAAAGCTTCCAGACTGGCTCTTTTGGAAATGAAAAGAAAAAAAGAAGGAAGTAATGGGAGTGATGACTCAAGAGAGATTGTAACACCCCGATTTGCTGAACTGGAATGCTACACGATGCTCATAACCCTGTAGGACCACAAGCTAACCGATGACTGATATTCGTACCTGTATACTGCAAAATATAACATAATAATGTGAAAACATGCACTAAAAGGCCATAAGGTTTAATACTGAACATAACATGGATGAGATAACATCTGTGGGGTAACACAATACCCAAAACAAAACTATAAACACTAAAGTCTAAAATATAATAGCCTGCATCTAGTCTGAAAGCCTCTACTGTCTGAATAATCTGAATAAGGAGTTGATGGGAAATGTCCTCAACTAACTCCAACTAATAACTAATCAATGAAATAGTGGAGAAATAATCATGTCCTCGAAGGATGAGGACTCACTGCTATTCTGACTGCTGGGACTGGAATCTACTTCTGATCTGAAACTCATATCTCTAAACCTATGGTATAAGACTCCATAGCGCAAATGCGTCAGTACTTTGAATGTATTGGTATGAATGTGGGGTAGGTTGAATGCATAGGTCCATATGCATGAACAATACTGGCTAACTGACTAATATGAACGTGAGAATACATGCATGCATATATAGTAACTATATATGAAATCGTGATAACATGAATACTGAAACTGAATACTGATAACATGACATACTGATAGCTGATATAACTGATAACACGAGTGACTGTATCTGACAGTCCTGAATCTGGTGGAACTATCTGAGTTCCGTACTGTGTCTGAGTTGACTGTATCTGACAGCCTTGAATTCTGAAGAACTATCTAAGTTCTTTTACTGAGACTGATACTGAGACTGTGGGAGGTAGTCATCTAATCAACATACCCCAAATGATGCATTATAGCTGAATTGGGGTCCAATCTATGCCCTAATTAGAAGGGTGTCAATACTGCGCCACTGGTAAGGACATGTGAGTGACCCTAATATAACAGATAACTCTAGTGAGAATGGTGGGAACCCTCATATAGCAGGCTAAGCCACCTCATCTACCCTCATATAGCTGGCTATGATGTCTCAACCAATGCTGGCTACATAGTTCTGGAACATAAGGATTGCTTTTAAGAATTTCTCCCTCATATAATAGGTGAGTTCCCATCCTTGGGCTCACTCGGTGCTAATTTCTACCCTCATTCGAATAGACACTGAACATAATTTACTGAACTGATCATGGACTGAGTTACTAAATTCCGTTGACTGACGAAATATTACTGATATCTGACAATTGACTGAGTTCATGAGATCATAGATATTTCCTGAGTCATAAGACTGTCTGAAGTCTAAGGATTCATAGCTTTACTGAGAGTATCGTGAAAACATGACATGGCTCTAACCACACAGCTAATGTTTCGGGTACAAGTACCCCCAAGACTCGATGGAAGGAAACTAACCAAGCATAAGTTACTTGAACATATAACTAACATCATAATCCATAATACATTTATAGAAGCATTCCATCAAAACATGTGATAGGCATAACTTGTACATATATGGGGATTTCATGATATTATACTAGTTTGGCATTGTTCCTTCATCTAGGCATTTAATCAAACACATGGTAAGCATAGCACATGTAGACAACATTATACAACAATTAATCATCATGATTCAACTCTAATTTCATCATCCTAGGGTTTATTCATAAGTTCACATGAATATACAGCTATACAAATCAATTCCACATAAAATTGATCACCCAACATGGATTTGAATTCAATTGATCATTCTCAACATAAACAAGACTAACCCAACATGAACTTCATAAATAAATCCATAAACTTAGACTTACAAAAGAGATTCTTAGGCTTCATAGATGAAAGGAGTCCATGAATGAACACTACGCATACCTTAGTTTGTGATTTCGTAAAGATTGACGGAGAAACTTTCTTGGAATTGGATCTTCTATGAAAACCCTAGCTTGTTATTAAGAGGTTTTTGAGAGAAAAGAGTGTATTTTAGGTGAAGAGTGGTTGAATCACGTCTTAAAGGGCTTAAATAGGGGTGGGAAGTTGACCCTTTTAACCCTGGACGTGTTATTTAATTTCAGTAAAATTTTCCTGAACTGAACCCCGGGCACGACGCGGCGCTATCGCGTCGTCTCACTAGAATTTGATAATTGGGAAACTAAGGGATGGAGAGAAGCATATCCATCGCGTTTCTCCTTCTTTTGTGACCTGGAACTTTGGCGCGACCCGGAGGAAATTGCGCTAAGACACTGGAAAAGGACAATTCTAAATTTGGGCCCTGGCTTGATGCGCCATAATCGCTGACCCATACTAGAATTTTCCAAATGCCACTTCCTCTTGTGGCGTGGTGCGCCATTGACTAATATGGCATTGTTTTACGATGAAAACATAAAATAGTCGTAACTTCTGACTCGATTATCGAATTTGGGAGAATCTTATATCGATGAAAGCTTATTGAATTTCCCACATGACAAAAAGTTAAAATCTTGAATAACCATCATTCAATTTAGAAGCTAATACTAGACATTCTTGAGATTAAATTTGCTAGGAAAAGTACGGGGTATTACAATATCTCCCCTTTGATAACATTCATCCTCGAATGAGACTGACCGAGAGAGGAGAAAAGACAATTGACGTACATACTGAACATGAATGACTGGAACATGATCTCATGACTGACATGACTGACAAGCTGAACATATAATACTGAACATGTATATCTGATGCATGTGTAACTGATTCATGAATGCATGACTGAGTATACAATGGTACTTGATACCAAGTTTATAATGGGAACATGAGCATGAAATTGCATACCAAGTTTGTGATGAATACTGAACATGAAACTGAGTAAGCTTAAGGAGAATTTTTACCTTGAGCTTGATCTGAGTTGGTGAAGAAGAGGTGAGGATAGTTGGTACGCATGTCTGCTTCTGCTTCCCAAGTAGCACCCTCGACGGACTGATTTTGGCAAAGAACTTTAACTAAAAGGACTTCTTTGTTCCTCAATCTATGAGTCTGATAGTCTAAGATTTTGACTGGAATCTCTTCATAAGAAAGAGTGCTCTGAACATCAATGCTCTGAATAGGGACTACAACTAATGGGTCACCTATTCACTTCTTGAGCAAAGGGACATAAAAGACTGGATGAATTGAGGCTAGATCTGAAGGCAAATCGATCTCATAAGCTACCTTGCTGAATCGACTGAGAGTCTTGAAGGGACCAACGTCTCGGGGACTGAGCTTTCCCTTCTTGCCAAATCTCTTCACTCTTTTCATGGGAGAGATCTTTAGATAGACATATTCACCAATGTCAAACTCGATATCTTTTCTACGAACATCTGCATAAGACTTCTGTCGGCTCTGAGCAGCCCGAAGTCTTTCTCTGATCAACTGGACTTTTTCTAAGGTATCGAATACTAAGTCAGTCTCTATGACTAAGGCCTCACTAACTTCAAACCAACCAATTGGAGATCTACATCTCCTACCATAGAGAGCTTCGAATAGAGCTATCCGAATACTGGGATGATAACTATTGTTGTATGCAAACTCAATCAAAGGTAAGTGGTCATCCCAACTTCCCTTGAAATTGATTGCACACACCCTTAGTATATCTTCTAACGTCTGAATGGTCCTTTCTAATTGACCATGTGTCTGAGGATTAAAGGTTATACTGAGATGAACTTGGGTACCAAGACCTTTTTGGAACGCTTTCTAGAAATAAGAGATGAACTGGGTACCTCTGTCTGAGATAATAGATAGCGGAACACTGTGCAATCTAACCAACTCCTTGATATAGAGTTTGGCATAATCCTCGATTGAATAAGAGGTATGAACTCGAAGAAAATAAGCTGATTTGGTCATTCTTTCTACAATGGCCCAGTCTGAATCATGCTGAAGACGAGTTTGAGGCAAACCCGTCACGAAGTCTATGTTCATAACTTCCCATTCCAAGTAGGAATACTTAAATCCTGCATGGAGCCAATAGGCTTCTTATGCTCTATCTTAACTTGCTGACATGTAGAGCATTTAGCCACAAACTCAGCAATATCTCTCTTTATCCCACTCCACCAATAGATTTCCCATAAGTCGCGGTACATCTTTGTAGCCCCTGGATGAATAGAGTAGCGTGCACCATACACTTCTGTAAGAATTCACTGCCTTAAGTCATCTACACATGGAACACAGAGACGACCCTGACAACGTAAAACTCTATCTCCTCCTTGGGAGAAAATATCTACTTTCTGATCCTAAACTAACTTTTTCAACTTGACAAGGCTAGGATCTCTATCTTGCTTTTCTTTCACCTCAGAAACTAGAGATGATTCTGAACTACTCTAAACCCATATATCACCCCCATCTGTATCGACTAAGCGAACGCTTAGTCAGGCAAGATGATGGACTTCCTGAGCTAACTTCTTCTTACTGTCCTCAACACTAGAAACACTACCCATGGATAGTCTACTGAGAACATCGACCACTATATTGGCCTTACCAGGATGATAGAGGACACTTATGTCGTAATATTTCAAGAGCTCTAACCACTTTTTTTTACGAAGATTGAGATCTTTCTGAGAAAAGAAATACTGAAGACTCTTATGATCTATGAACATATCTACATGAAAAAATACATACTGAAGACTCTTATGATCTGTGAACACATCTACATGAACACCGTATATATAATGCCTCCAAATCTGTAAGGTAAATACTATGGCTGCTAACTCAAGATCATGAGTAAGGTAATTCTTCTTATGAGGCTTATGCTGTCTGGAGGAATAGGCTATGATCTTACCATGCTGCATGAGAAAACAACCCAAACCTACTCTGGATGCATCACAATACACTATGAACCCATCTGGACCATCTGGTAGAGCTAAAACTGAAGCTGAGGTGAGTCGAGTTTTCAACTCTTGAAAACTCTTCTCGCAAGGATCTGACCACTGAAACTTACCTTTCTTCTAAGTCAATTTGGACATAGGGGATGCAATAGAAGAAAATCCCTCAACAAACCGTCTGTAATAGCCATCCAAATCTAAGAAACTCTTAATATCTGATAGAGAGATAGGTTTGGGCCAATTTCTTACTGCTTCGGTCTTTTAAGGATCAACTCTAATGTCATCACCAAAAACGATGTGACAAAGGAATGCTACTGACCTTAGCCAAAATTTACACTTACTAAATTTGGTGAATAGCTGATGATCTCTGAGAGTCTGAAATACTGTCCTAAGATGGTCTGCATGATTACACTCACTACGGGAAAGACCAGAATATCATCTATGATGACTATGACGAATATGTCCAAGTACTTCTTGAACACACGGTTCATCAAGTCCATGAAAGCGGCTGGGGCGTTGGTAAGACCAAATGACATGACTAGAAATTTGAAGTGACTATACCGAGTTTAGAATGCTATTTTTGGAATGTCATATTGCCTAACTCTGAGATGATGATAGCCGAATCTGAGATCTATATTAGAGAAATAATTGGCACCCTAAAGTGGGTCAAATAAGTCATCGATTCTGGGAAGAGGATACTTGTTCTTGACCATGACCTTATTGAGTTGGTGGTAGTCTATACACATTCTGAGAGAACCATCTTTCTTGCGCACGAATAATACTAGAACGTCCCACGGGGAAACCCTGAGCCTGATGAATCCCTTATCTAAGATATCCTTCAATTGTTCTTTTAGTTCTCATAGTTCTGTTGGTTCCATTCTGTATGGCAGAATAGAGATAGGCTGAGTATTTAGAAGAAGATCAATGTCGAAGTTTATTTCCCTTTCAGGAGGAATTCCTAGAAGATCTTCGGGAAAGATATCTGAATATTCATTCACTACTGGGACTGATTCAAGTTTGGAAGTTTTGGAACTAGTGTCCTTAACTCGAACAAGATGATGACACATCCATTAGATAGCATTTTTCTTGCTCGGAAGTAGGAAACAAGCTGACCCCTGAAAGCAGATACACTACTTTTCCACTTAAGGATGGGTTCATTTGGGAACTAAAACTGGACTATTCTATTTCTGCAATCGATTGTGGCATAGCAAGAATGAAGCAAATCTATGCCAAGAATGACGTCAAAATCAATCATCTATAATTCGACTAAGTCTGCTGAAGTGACTCTGAAATATCATAACCAGGCAGTTCCTGTATACCCGCCGAGCTTTGATGGTTTTACCCACTAGGGTAGAGACTGAAAAGGGCTCTGCTAGGATTTCAGGACTGATTTCGAAATCGCTTGCTATAAAGGGAGTAACAAAACACAAAGAAGCTCCTGGATCTAGCAAAGCGTAAATATGCACATGAAAGATCTGTAACATACCAGTAACTACATCATGAGAATTTTCCTGATCTTATCGATACTGAAGAGCATAGAGATGATTTGGGCATTGCCCACTAATAGCACTGGAGGTGGCACCCTGCTGATTTGGGCGACCGAACTAAGATGAGAAGAGATTCTATTGGCCCTGAGACCTGGCTGAGGACAGTCTCTGAATCTGTGGCCTGGCTTGCCACATCCAAAATAAATACCACTGCCAGCTCTGCAAATACCCTGATGGTATTTGCCACAAGTATGGCAAAGAGGATAGGTGCAAGCACTGCTAACACTTCCTTGGGACTTAGAGCTTGGCGCTCTATCATTGTTACCTTCTCTAAACTTAGGAACTGAAGCACTAGCTGAAGAAGGAGCTGGAACTGATAACTTAGGATGAAACTGAGAACAGTTTCCTCCTTCTAACTTAGGCTGAGCAAAGTTGAAACTACCTGTCTTCGCTCTCTTTTTCTGCTTCTCCCTCATCTTAATCTTTTGCTCCCCAATCTGCTGAGCATGAGTCATAATCCTGGCTAAAGTCATGTCACTATTCAGCATGGCGGATCTGCACTCATTAACCACGCTATCATTCACCCCTAAAATGAACTTACTCATCCTTGCCCTGCTATCTGCAACCACATGAGGGGCATATCTGGCTAATTGAGTAAACTTAAGAGAATACTCTTTCACTGTCATATTGCCCTGCCTGAGTTTAATGAATTCTAACACCTTAGTTTTCCTAAGATCTAGGAGGAAGAATCTATCCAGGAAAGTAGAAGCAAACTCCTCCCACTCAACCGGCCCTGTATCATCTGGCCTCTCTGACTTCCACTACTTGAACCAAGTATGAGCAACATCCTGCAACTGATATGCAGCTATCTCAACACTCTCAACAATAGTCACCCCCATGATGTCTGTCACCTTCTGCACCCGATCTAGGAATTCCTAAGGGTCCTCATCTATCGTAGACCCGAGAAAAGATGGAGGATTCATTCGAGTGAAATCCCAAATCCTAGCTGTATCTGAATTGGCCAATGGATTGGTCGGAACGACAGCTGGTCATTCATTCTAAGAAGCAACTGAGGTAGCAAGAGTAGTGTCGAAACTCTGCATGAGAAACATGATCGCCAAAAAGATTTTCGAGCTAGGGGGCTGACTGATTTTCATTTCTTCTTTTAGGAGGCATATTCTGTAGATGAAAGGGAGAAATAGATTAGACTGAGAGATGACTTAAGATTATGCTCACTGGCACGACATGAATACTGAAAGAGGGGAAACTGTTCCTATAACATATTATAGCCTCTTGTACATAAATGTGGCACGCAACACACCCATGTACAAGACTCTACTATATGCGGCTTTCAGACTTCCTAGGACTCTATTGAACCTTAGGATTTGATACCAAGTTTGTAACACCCCGATTTGTTGAACCGGAACGCTACACGGTGCTCATGAGCCTATAGGACCACAAGCTAACCCATGACTAATATCCGTACCTATATACTATATAATATAACATAATAATGTGAAAACATGCACTAAAAGGTGTAAGGCCCCATAAAGTTCCTTCATAGTTTGAGCCGTAGGGCGTGTCGAGTGAGGCGTGATTTCGGCCCTAAAAGATTAAAAAGTTGCTTCCTAATTGAGTAACATGTTAACTATATAGAATTTCCCTAATTTCTACTTTTTATCATATGGGAAATCTGATAAGCTTTCCATCGATATAAGATTTTCCCAAATCCAACACTCAGGTAAGAACTTATGGCTAATTTAAGCCTTAGTCATAAAATTGCATCATTTAACTATCTGGCGCATCACGGAGAGGGTTGATTTGGCAATTGTCAATTTCCAATAGAACCCCGTGATAGTGGCGCATCATGGAGGAGTCCTAGGTCCCAACCAGTGGGAAAATACGATGGCTCTACATCGCGGAGGCTGTCAATTTCCCAATTGTCAAATTCCAGTAAGCCACAGTGATAAGTGGCGCATCGCGGAGGCCAATGAAATCGGGTTCCATCTCAATTTTTCTAGTTTCGTACAGATGTTTAAAAGGGCACTTTGGACCTTTTCCAAGCCTATAAAATCGTGGAAACACTAAATAAAAGCCATTTACAAGCATCTTATGACATTTTTCTCAAGTTATCT
This sequence comes from Capsicum baccatum var. pendulum, assembly GCA_030864225.1. Lineage (NCBI taxonomy): Eukaryota > Viridiplantae > Streptophyta > Magnoliopsida > Solanales > Solanaceae > Capsicum > Capsicum baccatum. The sequence continues at coordinate 97,076,282 of CM061556.1, read as the reverse complement.
CTCAACATAAACCCTAAGTATCCAAAACCTCTTCCAAGAATCTCAAGAATCCACCATGGATTTCCTAAATTGAGTCAAGATTCAAGGTTCCCAAGTCAGGGACCTCAAGAACCCTCATTCTAGAGCACGAATAGAGTTGCAAAAGTGAGAGTTCATCAAAATTTTCTAATTCAAGGTATGTGGGGGTTTTGAACAAGGGTAACCGCTTCACCCTTGTGCCCAAAAGGCTATTTACATCATGAAATTCTTGAAATATATGAGGTTTTTACATGAATTTGAATTGGGTTTTTCACCCATTATTATTGAATACATTATATTGATATTTCCCGTGAATTAAGAGTCAAATGGCATGATTTCTACATATTTTCTTGAGTATTTACAGCTGGGTATAAACCCCATGATTTTACTCCTTGGTAAGCTAACATTTGCATTGTTGAGATATTGAAGCATATGGCTATATTGAAATTTTGGGGTAACTTGCTGAAATTCCCAGATTTCCACATGATTTATGAATCTATGTGCTATATATTATGCTTTGGATAAGCTTTAACTTGAGATTGAATAATGGGTTAGTAAGCCCTATTTGAGACTTGTGAAATTATGAACTCTTGTGCTATGAGCACCCATGTTTTGAGTATTTTGAGATGATTGAGAAATAAATTGACCTAATGCTCCTTGAGCTTTGGAATCCACTTCACTATATGAGATTACCGATTTGATTATTGGGTTCATTGTGAACCATGTGATTATTCTAAAAGTGGATTTTTTTAGATGAGCACAGATAATCTAAAGGGAGTAGTATTTAGCACCGAGTGGGTAAGTTACTACGGTTTCTTACCCTAAAACTACGTGCCACCGTAGGTTGGGCCTGAGGCCGAGTTTATGATGATTATGATTAGGCCCGAGGTCGAGTTTCATTTAGTGATCACTAGACATAGGTTATACTCCCTGGCAAGAGTATGACGCTCTTCCCCAACATGGGGTCTCTTTCTTAGGAGGACAAAATATTGGACTCCATGTAGCTCGCATGGTTTATGTCGGTTACGAGAACCTCCCTTGACATTTAGACTTCAAGATCAAATACTTATTTTCCTTCCCTATAAGTTATTTTCCTAAATGGTTGAATTGCAAAGATGTTTCCCCAACTAAAGTATTTTCTTGATGTGAGTTATTTCCTAAATGAAAGCATCTTTCCTTGTTATAGTACTTTTTATAAAGCCTTGAGATAAGTTGTTTCCATAAACTAAAATGCCTTTCCATTTGAGATGGAGTGATTTCCCTAAATCTTGAGATGAGATATTTTTCTAAAGTGAATAAAACACCTTCAAGTATGTTTTCAAGTTATATGATTCCAAATTTCAAGTATATGAGTTCTAAATAGTTATGAAATGTTGAGCATTGAAGAAGTTTTACTCTCCATGAGACTTATGCATGAGTTGAAAGTATTGTTTAAAGTCCCTTAGCCTTTGGGTATTAAGAACAAGAGAAGATTTTGAATTTTTGAGATTAAACAATGATGACTCACGAGATTTGTGTTACATGATCCATTCTACATGACTTATGAGCTTTATATTTTGTACTTGTTCAATCCATGTGAGTCGTCTCATAATGCATACATGATTTGATTAAAGAAGATTGTTACTATTCTATTCATATGCATTCATCCTTGCATACTCAGTACATTCCAAGTATTGATCCACATATATGTTTATGTGCTACATTGTGTCATAATGTAGGTTCAGGTGCTTAATCCCAGCCTCGCTCGTGATTCTTTGAGTACCTTGCCTACGTTTTCTATATTGGTGAGTCATTATAATTGATGGACCGATCTTCAGATATTTACCGTACTTGCGAGACTATGTATTATCTTCAATTCATTTCAAGTCAGTTGAGGACCTATCCCAACGGCTCTCTAGATTTTGATTTGTAGAGGCTTGCCAGACTAGTGTTAGACTTGTGATGTGTTGAGGGTTCGATATTATGGTTTTGTTGAGATTTCTCTATATTGTGGTCTAATGGACCAGGTATCTTTTCCATATTTCCTTTCATGAGATATGACTATGCTAGTGTTGAGTCCATTCTTATCTTAAATTGGGTGTCATTGGTGGAAATTGGCTCTAAGGGTTAGCTTGGGGCTACTCATAGCCTTAGGCATCGTATGACATCCCGGGAGATGATTTTGGGTCGTTACAAAAGCCTATAAGGTTTAATACTGAACATAACATGGATGAGATAACATCTGTGGGGTAATACAACACCCAAAACAAAACTATAAACACTGAAGTCTAAAATATAATAGCCTACATCTAGTCTGAAAGCCTCTACTGTCAGAATAATCTGAATAAGGAGTTGATGGGACATGTCCCCAACTAACTCCAACTAATAACTAATTAATGAAATAGCAGAGAAATAATCATGTCCTCGAAGGATGAGGACTCACTTCTATTCTGACTGCTGGGACTGGAATCTACTGCTAATCTAGAACTCGTATCTCTAAACCAATGGTATAAGACACCATAGCGCAAATGCTTCAATACTTTGAAAGTACTGGTATGAATGTGGGGTAGGCTGAATGCATAAGGTTCATATTCATGAACGATACTGGCCAACTGACTAATATGAATATGAGAATACATGCATGCATACATAGTAACTATATCTGAAATCATGATAACATGAGTACTGAATCTGAATACTGATAACATGACATACTGATAACTGATATAACTAATAACATGAGTGATTGTATCTAACAGTCCTAAATCTGGTGGAACTACCTGAGTTCCGTACTGTGTCTGAGTTGACTGTATCTGACAGCCCTGAATTCTGAAGAACTATCCAAGTTCTTTTACTGAGACTGTGGGAGGTATTCATCTAATCGATATGCCCCAAATAATACATTATAGCTAAATTGGGGTCTAATCTATGCCCTGATTGGAAGGGTGTCAATACCGCGCCACTTGTAAGGACAACATATGAGTTACCCTAATATAAATCGTAACTCTAGTGAGAATAGTGGGAACCCTCATATAAAAGGCTAAGCCACCTCATCTACCCTCATATAGCAGGCTATGATGTCTCAACCTATGCTGGTTACATAGTTCTGGAATGCAAGGATTGCTTTTAAGAATCACACCCTCATATAACAGGTGAGTTCCCATCCTTGGGTTCACTCGGTGCTAATTTATTCTCCCATCTGAACAGACACTGAACATAATTTACTGAACTGATCATGGACTGAGTTACTAAATTCCGTTGACTGACGGAATATTACTGATATCTGACAATTGACTGAGTTCATGAGATCATGGAGATTTCCTGAGTCATAAGACTGTCTGAAGTCTAAGGATTCATAGCTTGACTGAGAGTATCGTGAAAACATGACATAGCTCTAAGCACACTGCTAATGTTTCAGGTACAAATACCCCCAAGACTCGATGGAAGGAAACTGACCAAGCATAACTTACTTGAACATATAACTAACATCATAATCCTTAATACATTTATAGAAGCATTCCATCAAAACATGTGATAGGCATAACTTGTACATACATGGGGCTTTCATGATATCATACTAGTTGGGCAATGTTCCTTCATCTAGGCATTTAATCAAAAACATGGTAGGCATAGCACATGTAGACAACATTATACAATAATTAATCATTATGATTCATCTCTAATTTCATTATCCTAGGGTTTATTCATAGGTTCTCATGAATATACATCTATACAAATCAATTCCACATAAAATTGATCACCCAACATGGATTTGAATTCAATTGATCATTCTCAACATAAACAAAACTAACCCAACATGAAATTCATAAAGAAATCAATAAACTTAAACTTAGAAAAAAGAACCTTGGGCTTCATAGATGAAAAGAGTCCAGGAATGAACACTACGCATACCTTAGTTTGTGATTTCGTGAAGATTGACGGAGAAACTTTCTTGGAATTGGATCTTTTATGAAAACCCTAGCTTGTTCTTGAGATGTTTTTGAGAGAAGAGAGTGTATTTTGGGTGAAGAATGGCTGAATCACATGTTAAAGGGCTTAAATAGGGGTGGGAAGTTGACCCTTTTAACCCTGGACACATCATTTAATTTCAATAAAATTTTCCCGAACTCAACCCCTGGCGCGATGCGGTGTTTTTGCGCCATGTCACTGGAATTTGACAATTGGGAAATTGAGGGATGGTGCGATATGGATCCATTGCGTTGCCCCTTCTTTTATAATCTAGAACTTTGGCACGACGCGGAGGAAATTGCGCTAAGACACTAGAAAAGGACAATTCTAAATTTGGCCCTGGCGTGTCGCGCCATAATTGCTAACCCATACTGGAATTTGCCAAATGTCATTTCCTCTTGTGGCGCGGCGCGCCACTGACTAATATGGCATTGTTTTATGATAGGAACTTAAAATAGTCGTAACTTCTAACTCAGTTATCGAATTTGGGAGAATCTTATATCGATGGAAAGCTTATTGAATTTTCTACATGACAAAGAATGAAAATCTTGAAAATTCCTCATAGAATAACCATTATTCAATTTAGAAGCTAATACTAGACATTCTTGAGATGAAATTTGCTAGGAAAATTATGGGGTATTACAATATCTCCCCCTTGAGAACATTCATCCTAGAATGAGACTGACTGAGAGGGGTGAAAAGACAACTGACGTACATACTGAACATGAATAACTGGAACATGATCTCATAACTGTCATTACTAACAAGCTGAACATATAATACTGAACATGCATATCTGATGCATGTGTAACTGATTCATGAATGCATGACTAAGTATGCAATGGTACTTGATACCAAGTTTATAATGGGAACATGAGCATGAAATTGCATACTAAGTTTGTGATGAACACTAAACATGAAACTGAGTAAGCTTAAGTAGAAATGTTACCTTGAGCTTGATCTGAGTTGGCAAAAAAAAGGTGAGGATACTTGGTACGCATATCTGCTTCTGCTTCCCAAGTAGCTCCCTCGACAGACTGATTTCGCCAAAGAACTTTAACTAGAAGGACTTCTTTGTACCTCAATCTACCAGTCTGATAGTCTGAGATTTCGACTGGAATCTCTTCATAAGAGAGAGCGTTCTAAATATCAATGCTCTGTATAGGGACTACAACTGATGGGTCACCTATGCACTTCTTGGGCAAAGATACATGAAAGACTGGATAAGCTAAGGCTAGATCTAAAAGCAATTCGATCTCATAAGCTACCTTACTTAATCGACTGAGAATCTTGAAGGGACCAATGTATCGTGGACTGAGCTTTCCCTACTTGCCGAATCTTTTTACTCTTTTCATGGGAGAGATCTTTAGATAGATATAGTCACCAATATCAAACTTAAGATATTTTCTACGGACATCTGCATAAGACTTTTATCGGCTCTGAGCTGCCCGGAGTCTTTCTCTGATCAACTGGACTTTTTCTAATACGTCGAATACTAAATCAGGCCATATGACTGAGGCCTCACTAACTTTGAACCAACCAATTGGAGATCTACATATCCTACCATAGAGAGCTTCAAATGTAGCCATACAAATACTGGAATGATAGCTGTTGTTGTATGCAAACTCAATCAAAGGTAAGTGGTCATCCTAACATCCCTTGAAATCGATTGCACACGCCCTTAGCATATCTTCTAACGTTTGAATGGTCCTTTCTTCTTGACCATCTGTCTGAGGATTAAAGGTTATACTGAGATGAACTTAGGTACCAAGAACCTTTTGGAATGCTTTCCAAAAATGAGAGGTGAATTGGGTACCTCTGTCTGAGACAATAGATAGCGGAACACCATATAATTTGACCAACTCCTTGATTTAGAGTTTGGCGTAATCCTCAGCTGATAAGAGGTATGAACTGGAAGGAAATAAGCTGATTTGCTAATTCTATCTACAATGGCCCAGACTAAATCATGCTGACGATGAGTTCAAGGTAAACCCATCACAAAATCCATGTTCAACACTTTACACTTCCAAGTAGGAATACTTAACTCCTGCATGGAGCCACTAGGCTTCTGATGCTCTATCTTAACTTGCTGACATGTAGAGCACTTAGCCACAAACTCTACAATGTCTCTCTTCATCCCACTGTACTAATAGATTTTCTGGAAGTTGCGGTACATCTTTGTGGCCCCTGGATGAATAGAGTAGCATGCACAATGCGCTTCTACAAGAATTCACTGCCTTAAGTCTTCTACACCTAGAACACAGAGACGACCCTGACAACGCAAAACACCATCTCCCCCTTGGGATAAAACCTCTACTTTCTGATTCTGAACTGACTCTTTCAACTTGACAAGGTTGGGATCTCTATCTTGCTTTTCTTTTACCTCAGAAACTAGAGATGATTCTGAACTACTCTGAACCCATATATCACCCTCATCTGTATCGACTAAGCGAACGCCTAGTCTGGTAAGCTAATGGACTTCCTGAGCTAAATTCTTCTTACTGTCCTTAACAGGAGAAACACTACCCATGGATAGTCTACAGAGAGCGTCGGCCACTACGTTGGCCTTGCCAAGTGATAAAGGACACTCATGTCGTAATCTTTCAAGAGCTCTAACCACCTTCTCTGATGAAGATTGAGATCTTTCTGAGAAAAGACATACTGAAGACTCTTATAATCTGTGAACATATCTACATGAACACCGTATAGATAATGCCTCCAAATCTTTAAGGCAAATACTACGGCTACTAACTCAAGATGATGAGTAGGGTAATTCTTCTCATGGGGCTTAATCTATCTAGAGGCATAGGCTATGTCCTTATCATGTTGCATGAGGACACAACCCAAACCTACTCTGGATACATCACAATACACTATGAACCCATCTGGACCATCTGGAAGAGCTAAAATTTGAGTTGAGGTGAGTCGAGTCTTCAACTTCTAAAAACTCTTCTCTCAATGATTTGACCACTAAAACTTAACTTTTTTCTGAGTCAATCTGGACATAGGCGATGTAATAGAAGAAAATCCCTCATTAAACCATCTGTAATAGGCAGCCAAACCCTAGAAACTGCTAATATCTAATGGAGAGATAGGTCTGGGCTAGTTTCTTACTACTTTGGTCTTTTGAGGATCAACTCTAATGCCATCACCGAAAATTATGTGACCAAGGAATGCTACTGACCTTAGCCAAAATTTGCACTTACTAAATTTGGCGAATAGCTGATGATCTCTGAGAGTCTGAAGTACGGTCTTGAGATGGTCTACATGATCACGCTCATTGTAGGAATAGACCAGAATATCATCTATGAAGACTATAACGAACATGTCCAAGTACAGTTTGAACACATAGTTCATCAAGTCCATGAAAGCAGCTGGGGCGTTGGTAAGATAAAATGACATGACTAGAAATTCAAAGTGACCATACCGAGTTTGGAATGCTATTTTTAGAATGTCACATTCCCTAACTCTGAGATGATGATAGCCGGATCTAAGATCTATCTTAGATAAATAACTGGCACCCTGAAGTTGGTCAAATAATTCATCGATTCTGGAAAGAGGATACTTATTCTTGACTATGACCTTATTGAGTTGGCAGTAGTCTATACACATTCTAAGATAACTGTATTTCTTGTGCACTAATAATACTGGAGCGCCCCACGGGGAAACGCTGCGCCTGATGAATCCCTTATCTAAGAGATCCTTCAATTGTTCTTTTAGTTCTCTGAGTTTTGTTGGTGCTATTCTGTATGATGAAATAGAGATAGCCTGAGTATTTAGAAGAAGATCAATGCCAAAGTCTATTTCTCTTTCGGGAGAAATTCCTAGAAAATCTTCGGGAAAAACATCTGAATATTCATTCACTACTGGGACTAATTCAAGGCTGGGAGTTTCGGAACTAGTGTCCTTAACTTAAATAAGATGATAGACACATCCTTTAGATATCATTTTCATTTCTCGAAGGTAGGAAACAAGCTAACCCCTGAAAGCGAATATACTACCCTTCCACTCAAGGACGAGTTCATTTGAGAACTAAAACTGGACTATTCTATTTCTGCAGTCAACTGTGGCATAGCAGTAATGAAGCCAATCCATGCCGAGAATTACATCAAAATCAGTCATCTCTAATTCAACTAAGTCTGCTGAAGTGACTTTCCAAAATATCATAATCAGGCAGTTCCTGTATAACCACCGGGCTATAATGGTTTTACCCACTGGGTAGAGACTGAAAAGGGCTCTGCTAGGATTTTGGGACTGATTTTGAAATCGCCTGTTATATAGGGAGTAACAAAAGACAAAAAGCTCCTGGATCTAACAAAGTGTAAACATGCACATGAAAGATCTGTAATATACCAGTAACTACATCGGGAGAATTGTCCTGATCTTATCGAGACTGAAGAGCATAAAGACGATTTGGGCTTTGCCCACTAGTAGAACTGGAGGTGGTACCCTGCTAATTTGGGTGATCGGACTAATTTGAGGAGCAATTCTGTTGGCCCTGAGGACCTGGCTGAGGACAGCCTCTAACTCTATGGCCTGGCTTACCATATCTGAAATAAATACCACTGCCAGCTCTGCAAATACCCTAATAGTGTTTGCCATAAATCTAGCAAATAGGATAGGTACGGGTACTGCTAACACTGCCTTGGGACTTAGAGCCTAGCGCTCTATCTTTGTTACCCTATCTGAACTTAGGAACTGGAGAACTGGTTGAAGAAGAAGCTAGAACTGACCCTAATATAATAGGTAACTCTAGTAAGAACAGTGGGAACCCTCATATAGTAGGCTAAGCTACCTCATCTACCCTCATATAGCAGGCTATGATGTCTCAACCTATGTTGGCTACATAGTTCTGAATGCAAGGATTGCTTCTAAGAATCATACCCTCATATAACAGGTGAGTTCCCATCATTGGATTCACTCGGTGCTAATTACTACTCCTATTTGAATAAACACTGAACATAATTTACTGAACTGAACATAGACTGAGTTACTGAATTCTGTTGATTAACGGAATATTACTGATATCTGACAATTGACTGAGTTCATGAGATCATAGAGATTTCCTGAGTCATAATACTGTCTGAAGTCTAATGATTCATAGCTTGACTGAGAGTATCGTGGAAACATGACATGGCTTTAAGCACACTGCTAATGTTTCGGGTACAAGTACCCCCAGGACTCGATGGATGAAAACTGACCAAGCATAACTTACTTGAACATGTAACTAACATCATAATCCATAATACATTTATAGAAACATTCCATCAAAACATGTGATAGACATAGCGTGTACATACATGGGTATTTCATAATATCATACTAGTTGGGCATTGTTCCTTCATCTAGGCATTTAATCAAACACATGGTAGGCATAGCACATGTAGACAATATTATACGATAATTAATCATCATGATTCATCTCTAATTTCATCATCCTAGGGTTTATTCATAGGTTCACATGAATATACATATATACAAATCAATTCCATATAAAATTGATCACCCAACATGGATTTGAATTTAATTGATCATTCTCAACATAAACAAAACCAACCCAACATGAAATTCATAAAGAAATCCATAAACTTAAACTTAGAAAAAAGATTCTTGGGCTTCATGGACGAAAGGAGTCCATGAATGAACACTACGCATACCTTAGTTTGTGATTTCGTGAAGATTGACGGAGAAACTTTCTTGGAATTGGATCTTCTATGAAAACCCTAGCTTGTTCTTGAGAGGTTTTTGAGAGAAGAGAGTGTATTTTGGGTAAAGAATGGTTGAATCACGTGTTAAAGGGCTTAAATAGGGGTGGGAAGTTGACCCTTTTAACCTTGGACGCGTCATTTAATTTCAGTAAAATTTTCCCAAACTGAACCCCTGGCGCGATGCGACGCTATCGTGCCATGTCACTGCAATTTGACAATTGAGAAACTGAGGGATGGCGCGATGTGGAGCCATCGTGTTGCCCCTTCTTTTGTGACCTGGAACTTTGGCATGACGTGGAGGAAATCGCACTAAGACACTAGAAAAGGACAATACTGAATTTGGGCCCTAGCGCGACGCGCCATAATCGCGGACCCATACTAGAATTTTTGAAATGCAATTTCCTCTTGTGGCACGACGCGCCACTGACTAATATGGAATTGTTTTATGAGGGGAACTTAAAATAGTTATAACTTCTGACTTGGTTATCAAATTTGGGCCAATCGTATATCGATGGAAAGCTTATTGAATTTCCCACATGACAAAACGTGAAAATCTTGAAAATTCCTCATGGAATAACCATCATTCAATTTAGAAGATAATACTAAACATTCTTGAGATGAAATTTGCTAGGAAAAGTATGGGGTATTACAGAGATTTTCCAACTACAAGCAACTTTCTCGACACCAACCCAATACTCAATGTGCTCATTATCCAATCTTCAGTGCTCAAGCGACATATCATGCTCAACCTCCACCACAACAAAGCTATCAAAATAATTCTCCTCATGCCAATCATGAAAGAAAGCCTCCTAAAATTTTTACGTCGTTGGTGGAATCTCTTACTCGGCTTCTTGAAAGACTGAAAGACGCAAAACTACTTCAACCAGTAGAAGCAAAGCCTGTGAACACTTCTACTAATTGGTATGATCCAAGTAAGCAATGTGCTTACCACTCTGGAGTTGTTGGATGTGATATAGATAAATGTATCACTCTCAAGCACAAAATTCAGGACCTGATTGACAATAAGGTGGTAACGCTTGAAGAAGCTCCAGCTAATTTTAACAAAAACCTATTGCCCAATCACAAGAAGTAGTAATTGAAATTATCAATTTCTCTTAAAAAGATGCACTTTTGGCGTCCTTCTATCCTGTATTTAAAAGTTAGTGTTTCTTTTCCTTGTATTCGTACTTTCTCATTTTATTTCCTTGTAATCGCGTTCTATTGCTTATTTTCTTGTAATCGCACTTTATAATTTGATTTTCTTATAATTGCACCCTTGTAGTTGTAATGAACTACGTTCAACCTGATTTCTCTTGTGGAATACGTAGATGACCTGTATTGGCTTCGATCACGTTGTCAAAAGTTTCAAATATCCTTTTTATTTTGTATGAACTATGTTTGATCTGAATTCTCAAGAAAGGGATACGTAGGCGGCCTATTCAACTTCGGTCAGCCCCATAGAAGATTTATCTTCTCATTTTATATTAGAACTAGCTTTCCTATCTCAATGAAATGTGTAGGCGCTACACTGACACAGTCATATTTTTTGTAAAAGTCTCATAGAAATTATGACAAAATTTTTAGAAGATCTCAAAATTCATCAGAAGAATCCTTCCCTAAGTTGAGTGAAAATGATATTGAAGCATGTAACTGGGGCAGAAATTCTTGAGAAGATCTCAAAAATTTCACAAAACTTAATATTTGCTACGAAGTTGAAAATCAGACGTTGCTAAAGCTATGATTGGCATATAACATTTGAAGTTCGCTATGCTTAAAGTACTCTACGTCAGAAATGGTTCAAGTATTTTGCATTTTAGACTAGGGCAGAATTTTTGAGAAGATCTCAAAAATTCCATACTCATAGATGTTGTAGGTTATAAGAAAGTTTGGGAATTATATGTTATAGACCGGGGAAGAATTTTTGAGGAGGATCTTAAAAACTTCCACAAAATTTGTACCTCAAGATCAGAAAAATTTGCAAATCAATGATCGACAAGGTGCATCAGGGGACCAGGACAATACCAACACAGTTAGTCTCCCAAAACTAAAAAATTTTCTTCGAATGCAGGAATAGTAAAGTCACAAAGCTGATAACGTTAAGCATGACACAAGACATTATCAGACCCAATGTGACCCTGCCATAATAATCCAGACAACTTCTCCCTATATTTTCCTCTTGATTTATGTTTCTATTACTTTGTTATGATCTCTAACACTTTCTTTGATTTTATAGGTAAATGATCAGTCATAAAGATGAAGACGTGGAGATTATCCAAACTACTTATCATGAGTCAAACAACTTCATCTTTATCATTCCGGACTTGGTTATAACAAATTGTTCCATTATTAATGAGTGTTGTTCAAGTTGTACAGGTGACATTATGCAGGATCACCTCTACGAAGTAATGCAAAAGTATCTTTTCAAAGTTTAAGGATTCAATCCAGAATCTCAGAACATGCGTAAGTCCTTTGAAGGACTCCTGATTCAATGGACGAAGTTCATCACATTGGGTCATCACCCCATTCAAAGTGACACGTTATATTCAATATTGGTCGTCCACCTTTCGATGAGATATGCTGGGTCGTCCCCCATTCAAGTGGCACATTACATTTAACATTGGTCATCCGCCTTTCAATGAGACACGTTGGGTCTTCACCCCATTCAAGTGACATGTTATATTCAATGTTAGTCGTTCGTCTTTCATTGTGACATGTTTGGTCGTCACCTCGTTCAAGTGACACGTTACATCCAACATTGGTCGTCCTCCTATCAATGAGACACATTAGGTCGTCACCCCATTCAAGTGACATGTTATTTTCAACATAGGCCATCCATCTTTCAATGAAACACGTTGGGTCATTACCCCGTTCAAGTAACATGTTATATTCAAGATAGATCATCCATCTTTTAATGGGACACATTGGGTCGTCACCACGTTCAAGTGACATGTTATAGTCAAAATAGGTTGTCCGCCTTTCAATGAGATGTGTTGTGTCGTTACCCCATTCAAGTGACATGTTATATTCATGATGGGTCACCTGCCCTTCAATGAGACACGTTGGACCGTCACTCTGTTCATAGTGGCATGTTGCATTTTAAATGGGTCATTCTCCCTTCAATGAGACATGTTGGGTCGTCACCCCGTTAAAGTGACATGTTACATTTAACATTGGTCGTCCGTCTTTCAATGAGATACTTTGGGTCGTCACCTCATTCAAGTGATATGTTACATTCAACATTGGTCGTCCGCCTTTCAATTAGATACGTTGGGTCGTCACCCCATTCAAGTGATATGTTATATTCAAGATGGGTCGTCCGCCTTTCAATGAGACATGTTGAACCGTTAATCCATTCAAAATGGCATGTTATATTCAAGATGGGTCGTTCGTCCTTCAATGAGACACGTTGGACCGACAATTCTTTCAAAGTAGTATGTTGTATTTTAAATGGGTCGTTCGCTCTTCAATGAGACACATTGGATCATCACTCCATTCGAAGTGACATGTTACGTTCAAGATAATTCATTCACTTTTTATCGATGCATGCTAGGTTGTCACCCCGTTCAAAGTGGCACAATATTTTCAGAACAAGTTTGACTATCTCTGCATAGCATGGTCAAACAGGTTTCCGCCAGTTTATGTTTATGTAATGCTACATTTACAACTAACCATTTGTTTGTGTAGTTGTCGAGAGCATCCTAAAGGATAAAATTCTCAAATCAAAACCATAGGTGTGGACGACTCCAAAAAGGGCGCAGCACAACGTGGAACTTTTTCTTAGCAGCGAACTGGGACATAGTCTGAAGAGGGATTCAAACTCTTTGGATGTGAGCTAAAGGACGACTTTCACCACCATCAAACCACACCCCTATTAGAAGGCATGTGGGTATTTCAAGATATTTTTTGTCTCGGTTTCACCTCTGGGGAAAATTCTAAACTCACACCAGAGGTAATCTTCCCCTTCTTTGAAAATCAGGTGACAATAATCCAAGAGCATTGGATATTATGTCCATTTAGCTCTTGGTTGCGGGTGTAAGGGGCCCCACATTTGTGATTGAGATAAATGCAAGCCTCTTTTCCATAACTCGATATATTTGTCACTCATCCCAAGCCAAAGATCAAAAAAATAAAAGACTATCTTTTCTATCGATCGAGTCGAACTACAAGCAATCTAATTTCCTGAATCATTGGGATATGCAGGCTAAACTCTATATAGAAAACTCGAATGCGTTCCAACCTTTCCCCCAATCCTCTTTTTCCACAGCTTTTCGGTTTTACCAAAATTTAAAACTCAAAATAGCTTGTGAATTCTTTGAAAATCATGTTTTAAAATCAAACGTTATGAACTACAAGTGGCCTGAATTCTCATGTAACCTGAGATATGTAGGAAACCCGATTCTGGGGTCCAGCCATAACTCCGCAAAAACAATCGTACGAAAATCAATCTTTTTCGAGAGACAAATTTATGGTCGAACAAAATTAGGGACGTCAAATTCCCTTTGCCTAGGGTTACTTGCATCCACTCTAACCAAAAGGAGGACAGTTGTTGACACCTAATTTTTGTCCTCCACATCTCAAATTAATTTTTTGAATTTCTCATATTTTAAATAGTTTTAAAATATTTATTTTTAGTTATTTTAAAATAAATTTCAACCCTACCTTTTGAATTCAAGCAAAATTGATATATTTAGTGTTTAATTATACATGATTATATAATTATCAGTTAAAGAAAATACTTTAAAATTTATTCAGAGTTAAGAGCTTGATTAAATTACAAATATTCTACTTCTATCGATTGAAAATAAGAAATTGATGACATAATTAGTTCCTTGATTTTTATTTATTATTATTATTATTATTGAAAAAAAATTATGTTTCATTAAATATTTATTTTAAAATTATTTGAGAAATTTGTTAAAAGATAGTTTCATCTCGACTTTATCTGAATTCTTTCAATTAAGACTATTTCATTAACATAAAATAACCTCTCATTCCTTTTAAATTGGGCCAACCCTTTCCACCAGCTCAAATCGACCTCCCTATTAATTTTAATTTCAACAAATACGAGGAAATTGCATGTCATAGACCCAAATATGGGTGGCTTTAGATATTTGACTCTAATAAGAAATGTCTTTAAAAAATAACCTTCCTTACTTTTTAAGTATAGTACAAGTACCATTTTACTCCTTTACACCTCAAATATAGTTTTAAAACTTTTCATACTTATTTGTTTCTCAAATTTTATTTTTTATTATTTTCACTTTTTATTTTTTTTCTTTAATTTATTATTATATTTTTTATTATTTTCACTTTTTTTCTTTAATTTTATTATTTTCACTTTTCATTTTTTTCCTTTAATTTTATTTTCATGTTTTAATTCATATGTCTCAACCTTTATTTTTTTCTCTTTTTTCTTTTTTCTCAAACATTATCTATTTCTTTCTTTTTCCTTTTTTTTAATTCATTTGTCTTTAACCTTTATTTTTTATTTTTATCAGTTCTTTTTTTTTCCTCATTTTTCTCAAACTTTATTTTTATTTTTTCCTCTCATTTTTTATTTTTTCAATTTTTTTAATTCTTCACTATTTTCTTAATCTTTATTTTTATCTTTCCTTTTTTCTCTCACTCTTTTTTTTATTTCTCTATTTTGTTTGATAGTTTTTTTTCTTTTTTCAGTTTTTTCCCTCATTTTTTTCAAACTTTATTTTTATTTTTCTTAATTTTTTTAATTCTTCGCTTTTTACTTGATCTTTATGTTTTTTCTTTCCTTTTTTATCTCAATCTTTTTTTATTTCTCTATTTTATTGTGGTAGAGTCAACTCTTGTTCATGGGTATAATTTATTATTTGAAAGTTCTTGAGCAAAGTCTTGCTTCTAAGGCAAGAGTTGTAGAACATCCCATAAATGAAGACATAACAGGGTAGTGTCAACTCTTGCGCGTGGAGCATAATTTATTATTTCAAAGTCCTTGAGCTAAGTCTTGCCTTTAAGGCAAGAATTACAAAACATTCCATAAATGAAGACATAACGTGATAGTTTCAATTTTTGCCCTTGGGGCATAATTTGTAGTTTGAAAGTCTTTGAGCTAAGTCTTGCCTCTAAGGCAAAAGTTATAAAACATCTCATAAATGAAGACATAACGTGGTAGTGTCAACTCTTGCCCATGGGGCATAATTTATAGTTTGAAAGTCCTTGAGCTAAGTCTTGCCTCTAAGGTAATAGTTGTAGAATATCTCATAAATGAAAACATAACGTGGTAGAGTCAACGCTTGCCCATAGGACATAATTTGTAGTTTGAAAGTCCTTGAGTTAATTAAGTCTTGCCTCTAAGGAAATAGTTGTAGAACATCTCATACATAAAAATATGACGTGGTAAAGTCAACTTTTGCCCATGCGACATAATTTGTAGTTTGAAAGTTCTTGAGCCAAGTCTTCCATCTAAGGCAATAGTTGTAGAATATCTCATAAATGAAAATATAACGTGATAGAGTTAAATCTTGACCGTGGAGCATAATTTGTAGTTTGAAAATCCTTGAGTCAAATCTTGCCTCTAAGGTAATAGTTGTAGAACATCTCATAAATGAAAACATAATGTGGTCGAGTCAACTCTTGCCCATAGGACATAATTTGTAGTTTGAAAGTCCTTGAGTTAATTAAGTTTTGCCTCTAAGGAAATAGTTGTAGAACATCTCATAAATGAAAACATAACGTGGTACAATCAACTCTTGACCATAGGGCATAATTTGTAGTTTGAAAGTCCTTGAGCTAAGTCTTGCCTCTAAGGCAATAGTTGTAGAACATCTCATAAATGAAAACATAACGTGATAGAGTTAACTCTTGCCCGTGGGACATAATTTGTAGTTTGAAAGTCCTTGAGCTAATTAAGTCTTGCCTCTAAGGCAATAGTTGTAGAATATTTCATAAATGAAAACATAAGGTTGTAGAGTCAACTCTTGCCCATGGGTCATAATTTGTAGTTTGAAAGTCCTTGAGCCAAGTCTTGCCTCTAAGGCAATAGTTGTAGAACATCTCATAAATGAAAACATAACATGGTAGAGTTAACTCTTGCCCGTGAGGAATAATTTGTTGTTTGAAAGTCCTTGAGTCAAGTCTTGCCTCTAAGGCAATAATTATAGAATATCTCATAAATGAAAACATAATATGGTAGAGTCAACACTTGCCTGTGGGGCATAATTTGTAGTTTGAAAGTCCTTGAGCTAAGTCTTGCTTCTAAGGCAATAGTTATAGAACAACTCATAAATGAAAATATAATGTAGTAGAGTCAACTTTTACCCGTACAGTATAATTTATTGTTTGAAAGTTTCTGTGCTAAGTCTTTCCTCTAAGGTAAGAGTTATAAAATATCTCATAAATCAAAATACAATGTGGTAATATCAACTCTTGCCCATGAAACATAACTTGTTGTTTAAAAGTCATAAGTCTTGCCTCTACAATGTAGTAGTGTCAACTCTTGCCCATGAAACGTAGTTTATTGTTTGAAAGTCGTAAGTCTTGCCTTTGTAATGTGATAGTGTCAACTCTTACTCAAGAGATGTAACTTGAATGGAAGAAATCAAACAAAAGAACAAAAATAATAAAAATTGCGAAAAAGAAGAAAATGAAGAAAAATATTAAAAAATAAAAATCAAAGAAAATGTAGAAACTGAGAGAGAACAAAAAAAAATAAAGGTCGATAAAAAAGAAAGATTAAATAAAAATAAAGGTCGAGAAAAATTTAAAAAGAAAAAAAAATCAGAGAAAAATAAAAAATAATCTTTTTATAGAAGTAGACGTTGAAAGGTGTAAAGAAAAAAACTACGGGTTGAGAAAAAAATAAAAAGAACAAAAAAAAGGAAAGAAAAAATATAAAAGAAAAAAGAAAAAAGAAAAAAGAAAAAAGAAAAAAGAAAAAAGAAAAAAGAAAAAAAAAGAAGTTGAGAGGAAAAAAGGAAAAAAAATAAGGATTAAGAAAATTAAAAATAAAAAATAAAAATCAAAGTAAAATTAAAAAGAGAGAAAAATAAAAGTTGAAAGATATAAATATGGAGTTGTTATTCAATACGAGGATCATTTATGTAATGCACTCCATTAATCAGGAAAAATTTTGTCCAAAAAAATATTAGTTAATAGGTAAAGGTTATTTTAAAAAAAAAATTTTATTTGGAGTTAAAATTTGAAAGTCACCCTAAATTGAATCTATTTTTTAGATTCACCCAACAAATACCATTTAATCCCAGGCCCACACCCAGTCGGCCCAATTCTCTCAATCCCTTACCCTTCAACAAACACAACAGCCCATTCCAACAATCGGTCCACCATGACCCCAAAACTGACCCGGCCCAACGCTGATATATTTCTCTTTCCCTTTACCCGTTAACAGCAACTCCAATCCCAACAGCAACAGCAACGTACATCGACAACACCATCTCAAAACAGCGTACAGCTTCAACAACGTTCATCCTCAACCAGTCAACAACGGGTATGAATTTGATTTTCAGTCCATCTTTGGCATAAAATCAGAGGTCTTTCATCATTCTCAGTCTTTGATTCACCAATTTGAGCAAATAATCAATGTCCAACGGCTCTTTTCTTTGTCTTGCCTGTGGATATCAAATTCCCCAAGGAAATCAATTCAAAGTCCCATTTTCAAATCCGAAACCGTAGACTTTTCCCCCTTATTTTCCTGTATAAATAGGGTTTGAGGGATGAGGGTTGAGGAAGAGTATATTTGGGGGAAAATTGGAGGTTTTGGAGGCGCGTGCTTCTAACCTCACTAACCAAAATTCTCGACGAATACGCTTCAAAAATTAGATTCCGGTGAAGTTGTCGAACTCCGACAAGGATAGTCGGAACTCCGGTTGTGAGAATCCGTTAGATTAAGGCTTGTTGTCCTAGTTCCTGCCCCGGAAAAGGTAAAAAATCACCATCGATCATTTGAGTTACACTAAGTGTATGTGGTCATTTGCCACTGTTTCGCCCCTTTATTGTGCTTATCGCTTCTCAATTCTTAAATAATGAACTTCAGAAACATTAGTTAAGTAAAATCATGCCAAGACTTCAGGTGTAATAATTTATTTATTTATTTATTTATTTATTTTTGGATTTGTCTAGTCTTCCTGCTTGTGTGGTTGTTTTGGATTATTTCTTTAGGATAAATTACTTAATGAATCTCTCGTGAAGTATTGTTTAAAGAATCTGTTAGAAATTCGACTAAAGGAAATTTGGATTGAAGTTTGTAGCTTTGACATCTTAAGGGCTTCTAGATATCATCTTAGTCAATAGGGATCCGATTTTTGGTGTTAGATCTCGTTATTGTGGTATTTCTTTTAAATTCAAGTATATTTTTAGTTTGATGGTGGATTTGCTGTTGTAGCTCTAGGTCCATTTTCTTATTTTTGTTGAATTAGGATCAGTAAGACCTACCCTAAGATACACCAAAATCATTTATCTTTTACCCTTTTTGCTTTTTCTTTGTGAAACATAAACTCCCGAATAGGTTGTACTCTGTAAATGCGTCACTGCTTTTAATAAGCAATTTGAAGTTTGTCAGGCTCCCATCTCGAACAATAGCAAGTGCTCTTGTTGTCATGTATTTTTTTTTATATATTTATGAATAAGATGTTGCATATCTGATGTCTTTGAGGGGAAAATTCGGGAGGAGGAACATTCTCAATCAATCATTTTCTCTTGAAGACAAAAGTGTGATACTATTTTGCTTTACTCCACTTGCTTACGTGAAATCATTAAATCACTTGGTATTTTTTTTTTTTGGTTTTTCTCCAAATATGTACCTAGTCAATAGCATGTTCATCAATTTAATACTATTTAAACTTATTCCTCTCCCAAAGTTCATGAACAGCACCATACATACATATGTTGATCCCCTAGAATCATGCATATATTTACTTAAAATCCGACAGATGTGCATTTTGTTGTTCTTAGTTGCTCATTATGTTGCATGTCTCCTTGTCTATTAAAAATGGATTAAATCATGTTTGAATTTGGGTCTTGGTTGGCTATAGTTTACATTCCCTTGTCCGCTGTGTTGTTAGATTGTTCACTGTGTTGTTAGATTAAAAGCATGGAGTCCATGTATACCAAGGGATATTCTTTTCTATGGGTTGTGTTATGTTAAGTTTGGAATTTTGCTTGCATTATTTTCTTCCTTTAAAATGATTTGTCGTTGTGTGTTGTTACATGTATATTTAGTTTGTTCACTTCACTAATCCTTTTCTCTTTGTTTGCACGCTCCTTCGCCGAGTTCAATGGACTCCCCTCTTGCATTTTCATCGAATCCAACTCCACGCCAAGTCCCAAACGGGCTGATACAGTGCTGGTATACAGCAGATATAGACCAGATATACAAAAACGCTGGAAGAAAAGGGGCTGATATACACACAATATACACTTCAGAAAATGGACTGAAGTCCATAATTCCAAGCCCAAAAATGGGCAGCTTTGTTTGTTGTCATCTATATTGCATGACGATGTTGTCATCTATTAACGCCTTATGTTATATTTCTATTCCGTTTAGATTACTTATTTTTTTCAAGTTTGTTTTTATGCCTTGACTTAGTTATGTTATCTTGCATTTTATCATACTTATATCATGGTTTAGCTCACTGCTTGATGATGCCTACTGAGTACCCATTGTTTTGATACTCATACTATACTTTTATACTTTTTTGGTGTAGATCTGAGTACTAGCTGTCACCGTTGATCGTTGATCATGCTGTGTTGATTTTTCTATAGATAGGGTGAGCTCTTAGAGTCGGAATCACCTATTTCCCTCTATCTTGAGATATTTAGTCTTTTATTATCGAGATAGCTGTTGTTGACTATTCTAAGTCTTTATGTTGTAATACTATTAGATTTAGATGCTCTTGTACTAGCTCTACCAGGCCGTGGGGTGGTATCTTGTATTTACTATTTTATCTATTAGAATTTTTTGCTTATTTATAAGTGTGTTATTCATTTTCGCCTATGATAGTGCATTTTTCATCAAGTTTAACCCATTGCATTTGGCTCTGGGATTTGGTTTGTCTTACTTACTATCAGGAAAGAGTAGGTGCCATTATGACTCATAAATTGGGTCATGACAAATTGATATCAGACCCTAGGTATCACCGGTATCATTGGTACTAGAGAAGGTGTTTATAGAGTCCTGTGGATCAGAATGATGATGTTCGTTTCCTATCTCGAGATTACCTGTAACACCCTACATTTTTGGGATAGAATTCTAATCGACATTCCTATATGTATAAGCTCTAATCTAAATGATTACCATGTGAATATAAGTGTCATGATAATTATCCTAGTGTTAAGAGTGCTTATGAGGTGAAAGATGTTCATAAGAAACACTTAGAGCAAAGCTGAGCTAAGAGCCTTTGATTCGACTAAATTTTGGTATTCAATTCTACAAGGGCCAGATTTGAACATGTATAACTTTTGAAATATGTGGAATTTTGCATCATAAGACTCACCAAATTATAGATAATTGAATTATCTCTCCAGCGATACCAATTTTGCCTAAATCTGATACTCGAGTGAAAAGTTATGAGCATTTATGTGAGAAATAGTAAGGGCCCATGATAGCTTCGCGATGTGGACCTTAGCCTCCGCTACGTGGAGGATATGTTTCTTGCATTCGTAAGTACAAGCCCAAAGGACGTTTTGGTCATTCACCTTGGCCCACAAGTACCCAAGTGACAAATTAAAGCCCCAAAAGGGCATTATTTTGCTTACTTTTCATGAGATTAACCCTAATGTTTTCCATCTTCCCAAGTATAAGAAATTCAATATTTCTTCCCAAAGAATTCAAGAATTCAATTCCAAATTTTAAGATTTCATCAAGAAGTCATTTAATTAAGGTATGCGGAGTTTGAGTAAGGATAATCTTTCATCCTTGTGCCTGGAAACTTGAATTAAAATTGAATTTATATGATGATTTCAATTAGGCTTCATACCTAATTCTCGTATTCTTGAAGTAATGACAATATCATGTTAATTTAAAGTTTAAAGTGCATAAGAGTTTGCTTTTATTCACGTTTTGACTCGCATAATTGCTATTAAGACACAATTTCCATTATTTTGACTTTAATATTGATGAATTGATGAAAGTTTTCAATTTGAGTGTTGATCATAATATTTTTCTATAAGTTTCTATGAAAGAATGCATGAATTTCAAGACTTACGTACAAGTGGTTTAGTTCCAAGAAGTTTAAGCTTATAGGTTCAATTTACAAATTTTACAACTTGGTTAGAGTTTAATTTTAATCTTATGATCTCAGTTAAGATTTGAAATCATCAACTTCACCTATTGGGTATGATTTAAGCAACAAATGCATAGTTATAGACCCATATACTCTTTTAAGGTGGATTTCCTAATTGAACATGGTGAGAGCAGGTAATTTCTAGTTAGGCTTGAACATTGTTAGGGAAGTCCGAAATGGTTATATGTGCACATGTGAGAACTATAAGTTGAATCAATTGAGCATGGTATTTAAGGGGAAGAGTATATCTGAGGGGGTATTTTAGAATTGTGGCTATGCTTGAAAGTTAGCAGTTGGATTGCCTAAGGCTTAGTAGTTCTATCCTAGCTTATGTTTCATAGGCCTATATTCCATATTATAGAGTTATAGATATGTTAAGATTTTTTAATCAGATCATGCCCAAGAATTCTATTCTCCCTAATGTTACTAGAACTTCTTAGCAAAAGTGCTAAAGAAATACTCCAGTTGAGTATAAACTCTAGTATGACTCAGTCTGTATATCCAGCAATTCAGTTTAGCACTCGAACAGGTAAGCTCTTATAGTTTTCCATCCTTTTATCTGTTTAGCACTCGAACAGGTAAGCTCTTACAGTTTTCCATATTTTTAACTGGTCTTACTATCCAAAGTTTAATGAATATGGCTAGTCCATAAGGTAATTCATTCATGTCTATACAAATTGAGAATTCAGTTCAATGCATGCATCATGTTTATGATTCAGATATTTGGTCATGATTAAGTTTATGTGTTTAGTGAATGATCTCTGGTTTCCAAGTATTCCAGCTCAGATAGTGTAATATCCCTTGTACAACCTCAGTTTCATTGTCTTATGATTCATGCTTACATAATGTACTTAGTGATGCCATGAAGCCCTTTTCTTTTGATTCCTATACGTGTTTAACTGAGGGATAATTCCTAATGAGAAGTTACATCCTTTATTTCATCCCTAGTAACTATTGGAATTCTATTGCATTAGTTATCACTTTGAAGTTTTAAATGTAGGATCATATCATGAGCATTTCAAGTGAGTTCTAAACTCTCAGCATGAATCAGTTCCTTATTGTCGATAGAGTCAAATCAACTCAGAAATCAGTTTTAAGATGAAAGTTTTAATATTTCAGCTCAGCTATATCCTTCATTACCAGATGTTTCATGTATACATTATTTCATACTTCTGAAGTTTCAATATCTTCCTATCCATTAGATGAGGATGAATAATTCTAAGAGGGGATAATGTAACACCCTATATGTTCAGGCTAGAATTCTAACCGTCGGTCCTAGGTGTATAAGCTCTAATCTAAAGTATTTCTATGTTAATATAAGTGTCATGATAATTTTCCTAGTGTTAAGAGTGCTTATGAGGTGAAAGATGTTCATAGGAAACACTTAGAGCGAAGTTGAGCTAAGAGTCTTTGATTCGGCCAAATTTTGGTATTCGATTCTATAAGGGTCAGCTTTGAATGTATATACCTTTTGAAATATATGTTAATTTGCAACTTAAGACCCACCATATTACAGATAATTGAATTATCTTTCTAACCATACCAATTTCACCTTAATCCAATTCTCAAGCAAAAAGTTATGAATGTTTTCTTGAGAAACAGTAAGGGTCCATGATAGCTACACGATGCGGACCTTAGGATCCATGTTAACCTCCATGACACAGAGGATATGTTTACTAAATCCATAAGTATAATCCCTAACGGTGTTTTGGTCATTTCCCCTTGCCCCCAAGCACCCAAGTGACAAATTAAAGCCCCAAAAGGGAATTATTTGCCAACTTTTCATGAGATTAACTCACGTAAATGCTTCTCCTCTTTCCAAAAACAACAAATTCAAGCTTTCTCCCCCAAGGATTCATGAATTCAAGTTCCAAATTTCAATCTCTCTTCACGAAATTATCTAATTAAGATATGTGGGGTTTGAACAAGGATAATCTTTCATCCTTGTGCCCCAAACTTGATTTTAAAGTTAAATTTATATGATTTCAATTAGGATTCATACTCAATTCTTATTTTCTTGAAGTTATGACATTACAATGTGAATTTAAAGTTTAAAGTGCATAAGAGTTTTTCTTTATTCATTTTTTGACTTGCATGATTGCTATTATGACATGAATTTCATTATTTTGACTTGGATTTAGATGAATTAATGAAAGATTCCAATTAGGGTATTGAGCATAATATTTTTCTACAAGTTTCTATGATAGAATGCATGAATTTCAAGACTTAAGTACAAGTGGTTGATTTCCAAGAAGTTTAAGCTTATAAGTTCAATTTACAAGTTTTACAACTTGGTTAGAGTTTAATTTTGATCTTATTTATGATTTGAAATCCACAACTTCACCTATTGGGTATGATTTAAGCAAGAAATGCATAGTTGGTTTCTAATTACTAACCCATATGCTATTTTAAGGTGGATTTCCTAAGTATGAGCACACACATATATATATTTGGGAGTCATACTTAGCACCGAGAAGGGAATGTGGATAGGTGTATCCTAATTTTCAGAAACTATGTGCCACCTAGGTTTAAGTCCCAATATGGGTTAAGTTTAGTGATCACTTAAGTTAACATTCTATTCTTATGGCAAAGGTAGAACAACTCTCCCCAATGTGGGTAAGACATTGGACTCCTTGATAGCTCACATAGTTTATGTCAGTTATAAAAATCTCCCACAAGAAAGAATAAAAGTAAATAATTTAGAAACAAAGTGTAATGACTCACTAGTCTTTTTCATTATGGTTTAATATTTATATTTTATGATCTTTTAGCTTTTGTTTTATTCATGTCCAAGGTGAGTTCTTTACACTTAGCATGCATGATTTGAAAGAATATTCCATTTCTGTTTTATATATGCATTCACCCTATATACTTAGTACATTCCAAAGTACTTACCACATATATGGGTTTGTGGCTACATTCCTTCATAATGTAGTTATCAGATGTAGTCTACACAGTAGGGTCAAACAATTCTCAGCTTTTAGCCAACAGGTGATAAGTCCTCTTATTTTGAGGACTAAAGTCAATTGTAGTTCCTGTATTTTATTTTCGTTATTGTTATGTATTGATTAGGGATAGTTGTGGTTCATGTCCTAACTACCTATAGTCAGTATAATAGAGGCTTCATAGACGGTCACTCAGAGTTGATGTGTTTACTTTCATTTTTATTTTGTAAAACCAAAGTGTAAATGTTTTAAACAGTTTTGTTTTGAACATATTCAGCATAGACATCTCTTTCGCTTATTTCTCTCAAATTTATGTATATTAGCCAGTTGCTCATGATTTAATAGATGACAACATCGCTATGCAATGTTGGGCTAATTAAAGGCCCAATTTAATTTTTGTATTGTTTTTTATAGCTTGTATTGTTTGTTTGTGCTAACTAACATTTGTAAATTAATTAATCTAGGTAAATTCCCTAAGATGTTGTCATTTTATTTTATCTTAGTCCCCTTTCATTAGTTCATGTTTTTTTCACCTAATATTATTTCGTATAAAAATGGATTAAATTGTTTTCTTTAATTTTCTTCTTACAAAAAGTCGTTTAAACATTAAATATTTTTAAATGACATTTATTTTGCTCATGTGATTAATAGTTTATTCAGATTAAATTAATTTTCTTCAAACTCATGAAACTAATTTTTCTTGTAAATTCTAACTTTCTATAATTAATAAGATACTTTTAATATGATGTACTCTTAATGTTTTTCCCGAAAAGTGTTATTCGGACTTCCTATGGTTATAATAATAATAAAAATTATACAAACTTCTTCTTTTTCCATAACAAAGACAAAAATTACTTTCTTATTAAAATCCCAAAGAAATGGCAACTTAGTTTAATTTAAATAAAGTGTTTTCTCATTTGAATAAATAAATGTCATTTTTAAATGTTTAAGTAAATATCAAGTTTAATATTTTCTATAAAATCAAGTCTTTGCAAAAACTAGCCACTTTAATTAGTCAAGTTAGTTTATTTTTGGTAAACCGTTTTAAACGAACACTCCTAAGTGTCTTAAAAACCTTCTTAGGGCGTTAATTGAACTCTTACCCAGAATCTCTAGTTTTAAAGGTTTATTTCTGTTTTTGAACCTTTGATACTCTTTTAAATCTTTTCTTGATTTTTTCTCTAAAAATCAAGTGGCGACTCTGTAAATTTTCTTTAAATTATTTCAAAATTTTCTCAACTTTTTCTTGAAATAGTTTTGAGATTAAAACCATTTTCCTCGCCAAATAAAACCCATATAGGATAAAACAATTGCACCTCACTCTTGAGTGATTTTCTATTACTGCAACCAGTTATTTTCCTTTAACCTTTAATATTGTTGACAAAAACTCTATTGATAGTTGTTGCCTTGAGATAGTCCTCACACCACAATAGAAACATCCAGAATTCTCCAAAGTAAAGCAACATCAATATTCAGCTTCATTACTTGAACTACTGTTGTCATCTTCATTTTATTATTAGAAAACTCCAATATGGAATAGAATTCCCTAAGCACCTCATCAAATACTACAAGAATAGGTCTTTCCATAAGATGCATCAAGCCTTGATGTTTTACCAACTCAACTAATTCCAAGATCCAGGTTCTGTTAACACACTTGTGTCAAAAACCCTTCCAATTAATACCTTTTGATTCTTCAAGAACCTATTTCTCACTTCTTTAGACACAACCTCACTTATCTCCCCATTTTTCCTTCTAGTATAAGTGATCACAGATTCTCTTTCAACTACTTTTCTCTTCCTGGGACCAGGTCCCTTGGAAGTCTCCCTCTTTTCAGTAAATCTTTTAGAATTTTCTCCAAAATATTTTATTATTTTACTAATATTTTGGTTTTGGGGAGAAAATATACCCTTTCCTAGGCTATTTGACAGCAAGATGAGGTTTTCAACAACCCAGGCATCATCGAACAATGTCTTATCAGAAAAGTTTTAATGGCTCAGGGATGATTCTTCATCAATAATTTAAGTGAAAAATGACTTTGGATTTGGAAGAGTGAGAGATGATAAGTGTTTTCAAGAGGATTTGAGAAAAGACTTTTGTTAATGATATGCTTAGTTTTCTTTAAAAGACATGAAAATAAGGAATTTTTAGCCATTTGTAGATCCTTTCCACAAGAGAACTATTTGTGACTAGATTTTTCATTTTGACAAGAGAAGGAATGGATAAGCTTAGATAAAAAGGAAAGAGTAAGCATGAAGAAGGGGTTTTGAAAGAGTTGGATGTGAACAATTTCAATTTGGGGATGGCTTATCCTTTCTTTTAGGATATGATAATATTTTTCTAACATAGGAAAAGATAGAGAGAAAGGACGCGGCTTTATCAGTTCGAACAGAAAAAAAGCATATTCATGATACTAACTTGAGAGATGGGGCTAGGTCCCTCTCTTTCTTTGAGTGAATCTTTGACTCTGTGGATGTCACATTTTCCTTCTCCAAAGTTGTTCTCATGGGTGTAAACCTGCAAGGGTACGATATTGAGTTAGACCAATCATGCACCTATTTTACCAAGGATACCTGCTCCTGAACATAGCCAAATTTTGAGGAGAGACACTGATTCACTTGTTAGGTCAAATAAATTAAATCACTTCCTACTTTAACCTCTTATCCTCAGCTTGTTAGTTTTAATACACCACTTCATACCCAAAAGTTATTCTGAAAAAGGTCTAAGGACCAGGTCTCAGACTTAGCATCCTTCAAATATCCAAGGTTCCTTCTACATTACTTTGAACCATCTAGCACCTTTCAATATATTTTTCTTCTTTACAACTTACTTTTGAGTTATGAATACTGCGAAATCCAAGAAATTTCTGACTTAGCCTCTTGTTTTCACTCTTGTCTTCTAATATGAATTTAGAATATCCAAGGGAACGAAAAAATATGAGCTTCCAGTTTGACCCTCTGAGATAAATTCCTCTGGGACCAGGTCCTTGTGAAATCTTGACTAGACATTTCTTGAGGTTTTTCTACTTGAGCTGATGTTTGTGACTGAGATCTTGGAGCACCGTCACTAATACTTCCCTCTTATATCAACTCTATTCTTGACCCTCATCTTCATCATTATCTTCGTTGTTTTAGGAGTAGCTCATACATGCAGCTTTTCTTGATCCGTTTTACCCTTTTTTCACATAAGACACCTCCACCTTGGAGTGTCTTGAGAGAGAGAATATAGTTAGATTTTCCATTCATAGCTTTGAAAAATTACATATCAAAAGGATAGTTCTAAATGCAAACTCTTTCTCTCTCCTCCAATCAAAATCATTTGTTAGATTTAGGAACCCATTTAAGTTTGAGTTCCCAGATTAAATCCCTGTTTGCCCATCTAAGTAATGTGATCTTCTTAGAATATTTTAGAGGTCTTATACCTTTAGAATAGGTACTCCCTTTCTGGATATATCTAACATTGATCATTCTTGCTCTGAGCCAACTTTAATAGTCTTCCTTGATGTGCCCATCTCTTCCACGGTGAGTACATAGAGTCTTGTGGACCTTGTTCTTAGTTTCTTGAGCATCCTTTCCATAAGACCCAAGTGGTCGAGTTTTGTATTGATGCCCAAAACCTTTACCATTATTAACTCCTTGATTATTCAAGTTAGAAGGATCTGAGAGGGTGTAGTCCCTGGTAGGGATTTTTTAAGTTCTTCCCTTAGACGGACCAAGTCCCTCTCTAACTTCTCATTATTCTAGAGTGTAGTCATGAGATGCATTTGAGAATCTTTCAGTTTCTCTTCATGTTTAATCTGAAACTTTTAAGGTTTTTTTCTTTCCTTTACTATTTGAATTATCTAATTTCTCAAGTTGACTCATCAAGCTCAGATTTTGAGAATTCAACTTAGCAACTTATTTCGCAGTTTCAGATATCTAGAGAGTGAAAGTTATCAACTCAAGCTCCTGATCTTTTATTTTTTCTTCTAGAGAATTTTTTTTTTCTTTATCACAAGCATTATCTCTTTTCTCTAGTTGACTTACTAAATTCATATTTTCAGATTTTAACTTATTAACCTACTCCTCAGTTTCAGATATTTAGAGATTTAAAGAAATTAATTCAAGCTCTTGACTTTCCACTTTTTCTTCTAGAGCAATTTTTTTCTCGGTCATCTTAATCATAGAATCAATCAGCATCTTTCCAAGAATTTTTATTTTTCTAGCAGAATAGTTTTCCAAGTTTTCTTTAAGGTCAGAAAGTGTTACCTCATTTTTTTCTTCATCTTCTGTGTTCGCCATAAAAGTAGACAAGGAATCAAAGGTCATTTTATCATCCTCCACTACCAACCAGCATAGAGATATATTTATGTTTCCCATCGTCTTCAGATTCACTGGATGAACCTCTCCCCCGCAGACAGTTAAGGCATGCTTAACTATAAAATTTATTGCATCCCTTCTGCTTAATTTTATAGGGACCTAGTCCATGTTACTTCCTTTATTACCTTCAGTCTTGAGATATTTCTATTAGTCCATTTTGTTTATTGGACAATCCTTAATAAAATGCTCAGGACTTCCACATTTGTGACAAACCTTCATAGTGCCTCTCTTTTTGCTGCTACTTCCACTTCTTTAAAATTGGACACTTTTTTGATAGCTCTAACTATTTTTTTTACAGAATAGGCAACATCAGTGTCTGATTCTAATGTTCTCAGTGCTAGATATTTTTTCTTTTTTTTCTTCCTTGTTTTCTTGTTCTTATTGTTTCTTGAGTTCATATGTCTTTAAATTTCCAATAAGCTCATCCATAGTGAAGGTTTTCAGGTTCCTTGCCTCAGTAATAACAACTACTTTGGTTTCTCAGGATTTTGGCAGAACCCCAAGAATCTTCCTCACTTGCTTATACAATGGAATCACTTCTCCTAAGCAGTTTAAATCATTTATGATGGAAGTGAATCTTATATGCATTTCCTATATTGTCTCTCCTTCTTTCATGGTGAAGGTTTCATACTGGGTAGTCATCATGTCAACTTTGGAATCCTTCACATTTGTAGTTTCCTCATGAGCTGTTTTCAAGCAATCCTAGATTTCTTTAGCATTTTCATATGCAAAAATCCTGTTGTATACATCAGGCCCTATACCACAAACTATCAATTTCTTGTCCATGCAATTCTTCTCAATTTTCTTTCTGTCTTTATCATATTCTCTCTTGATTTTAGCAACCATTCTAGTTATTTCTCCTTCTTTGACTTCTTTAACAGAAACTTGAGGACCATCAAGAATTATGTCCATCAACTCATTATACTCAGCCATAATGAAGTTAAACATCCTAGTTTTCCACTACCCCATAATACACTCCATTAAATCTAGGTGTTCGAGTGGTAGATTGCCCTACTTCCAAGTTAGGTGGAGCAGCCATGCAAACTAAATCACTATAGGATGAATTTTTTAGAGTGTTTTGGCTTTGATACCAATTGTTGAAACTCTAGGTGGGTTGCACCATGATGAGTGGTAATTTTACCACTCATTCATACTCATTATTCATACACATTACCTTATTTTGAATGCATAAATGAGACAAAATCTATGGATATATGCACTAATATCCACTCTTTGCAGTCATAAAGTTGAGGAGACCAAAAGATGTGGATGGGAGCTGAAAAATAATTAAAAAAAGAGCAAAGAAGAGTGCAGCTGAAGATCGGGAATACATCACCCTTGGTTACCGCGATTGAGGTCCTCCATCCGTGGTCGCAGTTAGTCAAGACGGTCAGAGCAACGTGGTTGCGGCACACAACTGCGGTCGTATGGTCGCGATCGCGGGGAGCCATATGCGATCGCAGTTAAGTAGGAATATGCCTAGGGGCAGATTTGTAAAAGCATTTAGACGCATACCAAGCCATATTTAAGCAAAACCCCTTCCTCTTATGGATAGCTTAGCTCATAAGATATCTTGGAATTCTAGACTTAAAACCCTAATTTTGGGCAAGTGTGTAATTAACTTTGGAGGCTAATTTTCTTGGGATTTTTGTGAAAAATAAATGCTTTGAATAATCCTTGTGGTATATCTCTCCTTACTTTCTTCATGAGTAGCTAAGTAATTTAGTCTTGGGATTATGTTGAACTAAAGTGTAATTGTGTATAGGTATTATTGTGTTTCCGTGGATTTTAGTTGTTGAGAATGGATTTCACCATTGCTTGCGCTTATGGGTTGGAATTTGATGGGTGAAAACCCCAAATCTCTAAATAGGTTTGATGGGTGAAAGCCCCAAGCTCTAGAAACCCTTTATCATCCTTGAAAGAGGGATGAAAATAAACATTAGGCAACCCATAACATCCTCGAAAGAGGGTTATAGGGGGGACAAGGCAATAGTGGACAATTGAGCCTATGGTTTACTACCTTTTGCAATCTTAGAAATAAGTGTTTTGGGAGTATAAATTATGTCAAGAGCATTATCCTAGAAATAGGGATACTTGATTAAGGTTTTGGGTGATTATGAAAATGTGTACACTTGTTAGGTGCTCGAAAGAGCCAACGGGTGAAATCGTTGTGGTTTTGTTGAAATATTGACCCCAATGAACTTCGAACTAGCGTATCCTTTAGTTAACAACTAAAATTTCATGAGGAACCAACTTTGATCCACATGCATTACCTCTAGGTGGACATAATCCCAAGATTTTCTCAAAATCTTGAATTCTAATTAAAAGTTTTATTCACCAAGTGCTTGTTAAGGTTTGTTGTGAAGAACTCCCAAACAAATCCCCCCATTTTATTTTACATATCATTTTTGTTAGTATTCCGGATAATCTCATTGTAATTTGAGCTCCCATAGTGTTTGAAGTCTATAATTCGCTCCTTAAGATTGACCCCAATTCAAATTGGGTAAGTTGACAACGACCGCCTCACCCCTCAAATATGGGAGTGAGTTGAGCGTGTCACACTAAACTGTGAGGGACCAGTTTTCTTGAAGTCAATCACAGGAAAAAACACAGTAAAGCAACCAGGAACACAATATAGTGCAGGAACAGTAAAAAACACAAGATTTAACGTGGGAACACCCTTGCTCAAGGGAAGAAAAACCACGCCTTGACCTTACAAGATCTACAGAATCAACTATAATTAAACTCTTGATTACAGACTTCAATGAACCTAACTCTAGTTTCCTTCTTCTTGTAATAACTCTACTACAAGCGCAACTTGACAACTCTGCCAAGGACACACCTTGATATTGATTAATTCTAACCAATATCTACTTTAGGTAGCTCTACCTAAGCTCTCTCTAAACAAAGAAGAAAAGAGCATTACTCTTATAACATGAGTAATTCAATTATAATTCAGGACTCAACTCAAGAACACTCATTTCTTTTTGTGCATAAGAAATAAGAACCTGAGCTATACTTGAGCAATTGAAACTGGTTTGAGTTTTTGCCTCTCTTAATTTCTTTTTCTGAATTTTGCAAAAACTACTGATAAAGTAACATCCTTTTTCTTTTATAGATGAGTGATGATTAGGGTTGAAATGCCATTTCACTAGGTGTCCTCAATAGTACAAGCAACACCTGTGCAGTTTGTTACACAAGAGGATAAAACTGTTCAGACGCGTGCCAGTTATATTGTAGCCTTGAACATCCAGGGACCTAGTCCTTTGAAGTTAGCTTCTCATCATCAAAATAAGATACAACACATTGTTCCACTCCTTGAGCTAATGTCTATGCGTTACCTCTAGAATCTCAATAAACTCACTAGAGCATCTTGTAGTACCAGTGTAGATATAATTCGAATGCAATATAGGTTGATGCTTAATCCACCGACTATTATAGTGGTAGATGCTCTAGCACTATCTCTATATCAATATAAGGCTCTGGAAACAACACATAGCTAGTGCAATAACTCGAGCCCAACCTCGACCTCAAGGTTCACCTTTACCCCGGTCTCTAGTTAAGCCCTAGCTGCCGACATGGGGCCTCACTCTCGCTGTTGTAGAGCTCTTCATAACCATATGCGAAAGAGTGAAAAAATGAGATTTAGGAAACAATAAGAATAAAAGCACATGCTAAGGAGTCAAAAGATGAAATGTTCCTAAGAATAACCTATATCCTCTTAAAGATAGGATACAAACAATATCGTACCGATCCGTGGGACTCTAGTAGACATTTTTCTTTTGTATCAACAATACCGGTGAATCTAGGCTTTGATACTAAAATATTATGACCAAACATTTAGGCCATGATATGGCACCTACTATGACCTAATAGTAGGTAAGATGAATCCCACGCTCACAAAAATAACAAGTCAATAAGCTAATAGACCAAATATGTATTAGACGCATATATCAAGGACTATATATATATACATATATATATATATACATATACATATATATATATGTATATATATAGATGTATATATATATATATATTTATATATATATATTGAAGGAACAAAATAAACAAAAACCAACCCCGTAGACCTAGTATCAGTGGATACAAGAGCTACTTAAACAAGAGCAATACTAAATAAGAATAAATGTACAAAATTATCTCCGAATATAGAAAATAAAAACATGCCTAAATAAAGCAGTTGGCGCAATTCTGGACGCTAAGAGATCACCCTATATCTCCGATTAAAAGAGCCATGACCGAGTAGAATGTTAATGATGATCACTCATACTAGGATCTGTATCAGGAAAAAGATGTAAAAGTGTAGTATAAGTACGAAATCATGTTGCACTCCATAGGCATTATAGGCCTACTGAGCTCAAAAGAATAAAATATAAAATAAAATGTGAATGAAATCTACTGCTACAGATGGTAAGACTAGACATAGAGCTAATACTAAATAACTTATAAATGAGTAAATACGTAAGTGAGTAACATATAAGAAGTATATATAAATAAATAAATACAAATGAACAATTTCTATGTAGTATAGATGAATGTTATGACCAATCCCTACTGTATACTCTTTCTCTAACATCTATTGCTTGTAAAGGCAGGACCTATAGGGGACTCACAATATTGTATACATTGTCCGGACTCGAATGGGAATTTTTATATCAATAATACTCATAATACAACCAAGAATAAAATAATCTATTTCTATACAGAAAGTTTCATTTTTAAGACCAAAGTCCAAATAAAATGTAACCCCACTCTTTTAAAGTTGAATACTGTGTTTTCCGTCAAATCTAAACATATATTGAGAATGTGTAAGTATAAATATTCATAAATAGATATGGGTAACCAATCAATTAATAAATTCATAGATAGGATAGTAAATACCATGATAATTTGGAAAAACCCCCACCATATGGGACATTGTAACAAAATTGAGACCTCGCACATCGATATTCCGTACCTGAAGGCCCTTATATTTCCACAATCTGAGAGTAACTAAGTAAATAAATGATTCTAAGTAATGTATCTTGGAAAAGTCTGACCCAATGAATCAATATACCCAATCCTAAGCTAAGGTTTCCCAATAGTGATAGTAATAAAAATCAAGCAACCTAGACTAAGGCTCAAGCGCTAAGCATACCTAAAGTAAGGTCTAAATGTAAATTCTATCCTAAGGCCTCAAAATAAACTAGAATATAAGAAGTTCCTCAATATCATAACCTTAAACCAAATATCACATCATCAATAAGCAATTTATACCATATGTAGTCCAAACAAACTAAGTTTAAAAGAGGGATAGTCATAACCTACTCGAAGGTCGAACGACGTGCTCGCGGTCAATCACGCCAAGACCTTTCCTTTCCATATAGCCTCTGACTGTTTCCTCGCTATAAAAAATATCATATACTCATTAAGATAATATAAATAGATATCCAAATAAAAGTCATATAGTGGACCAAAAATTGGGTAAAAAATTAGTATGTGGGGCCAACAATGAAAATTGAATTTTAACCTGCAATTATCTTTTCCCAAGGGTAACAAACCCATGCCTCAAAATTGGGTGAAGATAAAATTTAATTTGGACCCCAATTGGGTTTCAAAAGCTCACTTTGATAAAGGATCTTATATTTCTACATTCCTTTTCTTTATCTAGATTCAGTTCCATCTTAAATCTGTAAGATTGGGTTAGAAATTTCATGGAATTGCACTAACTAGGTACTGATTCATGAAATGAACCCTTAAACTGAAGCTCTAATAATTAGAATAATGTTGGAAGTGATGATAGAAGGGGGGATTTATATATCACGATCATTGCTTCGACAGATATATGGCTACAGGAGCGACATAGATTTGACGATAAAACTTCCACAATAGTATAGGTCACTAATATCCTGAACCTCCAATGAAGTGGAGAGACTCCAGAATCTCGAGCTTTCCACAACAGGAAAAACTTTGTTATGGGGAAGACGATTATATAGTACACCTTCCACTAAAGCAAAGCATCCATTGCGGAGCAACTCTACAAGAGTGACCTTTTCTAATATCATCAATCTCTGCAGGATGCGACTGCCACTTCGCATGAGAGGATCCTCAGATGCGAGCCAAGATCTGGAGGAGCGTCTGCACCAGACATTAGCTGCATTAGCAGTGCCAAGAGTTCCAAGGCTCGAACGAACCTCTGGGATTCATCGAAGTCTCATAACACAAACCAAATACGCTACCCAACTGGAAATAGTATTCTGGATTCAACAATATCATTGAAATGAATAACTGAGTTCGTCTTGATAAAATGTTGACCAAAGTCAACACTTTGTTGATTTTTTCTAAAATTCACTCAAGTGCTAAAAAGAGTCTGGAAGCCTCAAGGCTCGAACCAAAGGTCCCCAACCGAAATCTATGTTTCGTAGCTAGTGGAACAGTCAAAATTCTCAATTGAGGTTGTTTACTAAAAATGTTAACGATGTCAAACTCCTTAATTTCAAAAGCTCCCAACTAAGAAAATTAATTTAAAACCCATTTTATTTCCTCAAAATTTGAATCACTGACCCCATCAAGTCATAAATACCCCGTAGCAACTAAAAGAAAGCTCAAAATGGAAAAAACACACGTAAAGTCAGAAAATGGTCTAGAAGGTCATTACACCTAGGTTTCGTTCCTTTGCATTTTCCTAATAAAATTTTTAATAAGGCAACAAAAAATGCATATTTCAAAAAAAAAAAAGTGTGTTACTATTTTTTTTCATTAGTATTTTTTCCACTGAACATATTATACTAAGATTCTAATGAGGCACAACATCTATTGACATTCAAGTAGAGTGTTATAAGTATTTTATATACGTGGATGTCCACTAAATGTAATATCTCTATCTCCCCACTTCTCTTCACCATTATGTTTCACATCCTCCATGATCTCTATTCTTAATACTATGTCTCCTTCTCCATGATCCTCCCCTTAATGTAATGTGTATGATATTTTCTTTGTCTACCTTTATGTAATTCTATAAATAAAAAGTGGAAAGTCATATTGTAAACACATTGAAGACTTGAGAAACACTTGAAAGAAAGAAGAAAGTTATTTATATCATTTCTTTTGTAATGAGAAAATACATAATTTCCCCCTTCAATTATAACATTTTTTCTAAAAGATACCTTAACTTTACGAGAGTCCTAGTACACCCTTAATCTTGTTCAAAGTGAATTTATTATCCTATTTTAACTCATTTGGTATAGAGAGTATATTTCACTATCCAGTAGAGCGTGAAATAAGATTTAAAAACTTATTATTATTTATTTATTCAACATTTGTTTCTTTACAAATACTTTTCTTTTACTTTATTTATTTTAGTTTACTTTTCAATTTGTTTTTTCCTCCTATCTTTTTCACTTAGTCTTTTTCACGTTTCCTGCATTCTTGCTTCTCTCTTTTCCTTGGATCTTCTTTATACTTTGTTTGTTCAAGCTCCTTCCTTTCTCGACATGTTCTCAATACCTCACGATTCGCTATTTGTTTATTTATTTTATATTAGTTTTTGTTATGAAGTTCTTATTTGTTGAAGCAAAATTACAAAGCTCCATTTTAATGGAGTTTCGATCATTATAATTTAATAAAATTTAATTTTTAAATTTTGGTTTGGTGATAATTTGTAGTGATTTGGTACTGTCTATGATGACGACGGGCAAGGTGGT
This sequence comes from Capsicum baccatum var. pendulum, assembly GCA_030864225.1. Taxonomy (NCBI): domain Eukaryota; kingdom Viridiplantae; phylum Streptophyta; class Magnoliopsida; order Solanales; family Solanaceae; genus Capsicum; species Capsicum baccatum. The sequence continues at coordinate 97,039,333 of CM061556.1, read as the reverse complement.
TATAACAGTGATTGGTGATGTAGTAATTTTACTTGAGATCAAATAATTTCTTTAAGAGATGGTTTTAAATTAAAGAAAAAAAACATAACGACATTACTGCAGCTGTACCGAATTTGCTACAGATATTTAACTTTGCGGACATTTCATTATCCCACAAAAATTATAATGATCATTGTAAATAGACCATTTTGATCAATTTTTAGCATATGTTTGTATTCACGCAAATAAAGTGACTGAAGGAGAAAAATTGGCTACAATAACAATTTAAAAAATGCTACATGTAATTAATTTTGTGAATTATTTATAAAATTTCATCTTCTCTTTAAAAGATCCCATCTTCCACAAATCATCATTGAAATAGCCATTGGAGCCTTTGAAAATAAAAAAATTACGCTTTTCACAATGGAATCAACCTAAAAAATTAAGAACATTCCATGTATGTTCTAATTTTTTCTTAATTTTTAGTCACTGAAGCTTTAATTTCTTCGTAATTTGTTTAAAATTTCTGAAATCAAGTTATCTTTTCTGATTGAATTTTGAGGAAAATATTCTTATAATGTTAAATGAAAATAACCATTTGATAAAACGCCATCTTTTACGTGATCAATGGACGATTATGAGAAAACTTGCAAGCATCCATTTGATAAAAAATTATTCTTTTTCGTGTTCAATGGAAGGTGATTCGATCTCATTATTATTTATGCTTCATAAAGAAGGGACTAAAATTGGGGTTAGTTTAGTATCAAACTATGAGTTTATGCGTGTCGAAAAGAAATTTTAGTATAGGAATTCAAATGCATTGTTTGGTGATTGTTAATGGAGAAAGAAAGAAATCGAGAGAGTAAAGTGAAACAAATGGAAAAGAACAAAAAGAAATCTCTGATAATTGGGAGCTAATGGGTCTTGGGTCTAGTTAAACCCGCCCTTTATTAATGATTTAAGTAAATTAATTAATTTAAATAAAAGTGGCCAAATATGCGCTGAAAATGAGCCTAAGAATGATGAGAAAATCAGTCAAACTAGTCTATTTACAATGGTCGTCATAACTTTGTGGTGTAATAGAATGTCCGCAAAGTAAAAACGTTTTTAACAAACTCGGGACAACTTTAGTGTTAATTTTATTTCCTTTTTTCTAAATTAAATGAACTATCCTAGCATGAGAAATTGCTGATTAACATTAACAAGAATCATTATTAATGAGCTTCAGCAAAGGTTGGTGCTGCAAGAACTAGAGAGGATGGGCGGTGAGATGAGCTCAGGATAAAAAGGAATCGAGGTTAGGGGTAGACGAGTAAAGAAGGTGAGAGAAAAAAAGAAAATAAAATTAAATAATAAAAATAAAAATTAAATTAATTAGACACGTGGTGAAGTATAATTAGGGCGTGATTTACCAATTATGACTAGGATTAAACAAGTTATATTCATACCATTTAAATTTTTTTCAATGGGTAGTACCCCAACAACGTTAAAGTGTTTATTGAAAAATTTAGGTAAAATGGCTCAGTGGACCCCTGTACTAGGTCGGTTTTGTAAGTTGGACACTTCTACTTACATGTTTGTCATCTGGACTCCTGAACCCACTAAAAAATCATATTTTAAAACCTTTGACCTTTGACTTTACCTATGTGGCATTAAAATGCTGACTAGAACAAGGAGAGTAATTACACCCGCCTGAGGTGTAAGTAGGGATCAATTTTTGGCTAATTTTATAGTAAAATAATTTTAAAAATAATAAAAAAGATTACAACTTTTTTTTCAGTTTTTTAATTTAAAAATATTTTTAAAAATTAATAAATTTTAAAAAAAAATTAAAAATCCCCCTTTCCTAAACCTCTCCCCCCATCCAGCTACCCCCCACCCTACCCTTTCCTCCATCGACCCCAGCCCTCTCTCCCCCACCCCCCGTCCCAATACCTCCACCTTACCCCCAGCCTCGTCCCAATAACCCCATCCCATCCCAACCCCATTTCCAGCACCTCCACCCCACCCCAACCCCGTTCCCAGCACCCCACCCCATCCCAGCCCCATTCCTAGCACCCCCACTCCACCCCCAGCCTCGTTCCCAACACCCTCACCTCACCCAGCCCCTTCTCAACACCCCCACCCCACCCCACCTCCATTCCCAATACCCCCACCCACCCCAGCCTCGTTCCCAGCACCCCTCACCCCACCCATCCCCATCCCATACCCCCACCCCAGCCCCATTCCCAGTACCCCTACCCCATCCTAGCCCCGTTCCCAACACCCCACCCCACCCAGCTCCCTTCCTAACACCCCCACCCTACCCAGCCCCTTCCTAACACCCCTACCCCACCCCAGCCTCGTTCCCAGTACCCCTACCCCACCCTAGCCCCATTCCTAGTACCCCCACCCCACCTAGCCCCCTTTCTAACACCCCCACCCCACCCAGCCCCTTCCTAACACCCCAACCCACCCAGCCCCATTCCCAGCACCCCCACCCTGTTTCCAGCCCCTCCTCTAATTCAAATTTTATTTTATTTTTTTAATTTTTCCTCTCAATTTAGTTTTTTTTCATACTTTTTTGGGATTAAAATTTAAATTTGAAATTTTTTTATTTGGCATTAAAATTTAAATTTGAATTGAAAGTGAGTGATAGTGGATATTGAAAAATTAGTGAATTTAATGAATAAACTTGAAAAAAGTTAAAGCTTTTCTGAATTTGTTAAAGATATTCAAATTTAAAAATAAAAAATTCATTATGTTTATATATATGAATTTATAGTTAAAAATTCAAATTAGTTGGAGAAGAATTTTAATTATTCGGAATGAATTTGATGTTTAATTTGTGAGCAAAAATAAAAACATAATTATTCAAACTTTTCTACAATTTATAAATTTTTCTTATTTAATTAAATTACTTGAAATTTAATGAAATGCTTAAAAATAACGTGGCAGCTGACGTAGGAGAATGTGTTATACTCTCCAAAAAAGTGTTTAAAATATTATTTTTTCAATGAATTCAGGAATTCAGATGACAAACATGTAAGTAGGAATGTCCAACTTATAAAATCGATATAATACAAGAATCATTGAACCATTTTGCCAAAAATTTATCATAGTAAAAGAGGATATTATGTATTAATCTTAGTCTTATTGTTGATTTTATAAAATTAAAAAAAAAAATTCCACCAAACTTGAGAAAACAAAAATATTTATCAAAAAAATAATTTCCTCCCTACCAAATACACCCTAAGTGACAAGACTGAACAGATGTAAGAACCGTCAACTCTAGCCCCCGGGAAAGGAGGAACGGTCGAATGTGCGGAGAAAAGTAGAGAATTGTCTAATTGGTTAGATATACGTTGGTTCGTTCTGATCGGGTCATTTTGGGCAAGAAATGCAGAAGAAGTTTTGATTTCAAGCAAACGGCTGGCTTGGACCTTGAAGTGATGTAATTTTGAAAACGTGGAGGACTTTTATTGCTCCAGCTAATAAAACAGGGATGCTTTCTAGTGTGGTCCGAACTATAAGCCAAAACTGGCCTAAGAGAAAAGTGTTAACAGACGTGGCAAAATAGTGAGCCACAAATATTAGAGTTTGTAAATTTAACTACTCAGCTTGCCTCTCTGATTTCTGATAAAATTTGCGGATAAGATCGCACCAACAAATGCCACTACCCAACAATACCATGTCTGACATGCATATTCTAGCTCTGCAACCATGCACCTTTTCTTCTCTTCTCATATTCAACAGGTACCATCCATCTCCCTCCCCTTCGATATTTCTCCTACTGAATTAACTTAATGGTGATTCTTCTTCTTCTTCTTTTATCCTCTTCTTTACTTGGGTACACAACACTGCTTATAATAACAAATTTAAAATTTGTTTCATGAGCATGGAATCTCAATTCGTTGATAAAATTCATGGGTTATCTGTCCTCTTCTCTCTTTTAGTTAATGGAAAATTTAGTACTCGTGGTTTTGTTTACAATTGCCCAGTTTATGTTGCTTCTAACGTGATAATTGAGTTTGCATCCTCTCAGATTGCAGTTCCTGACCCCCTAGGTTGTGGGTTTGGCAGATGCAGCGTGTTTCATGTAGTTTTGTCTCAGATCCTTTATATGTGCTAAAAGAAAATCAACAAATATTAGAATTTGAATACAGTCAATTAATAGAATGGGATTTTGGGTTCTTAGCGTCTCTCTAGCCATACATGGACTCGTTACATGCTCAGATATCAGCTTGACAACACGTTGTCCTAACACTTTCATTTGTGAAATGCATTTCAAGTTCAGACTGTATTCTCGCTTGACCCTTTCTTATCAATAGGCTGATGTTTTTCCCTTGGGCTCCCAATGTTTGCTGTTTTTACTCAAGTCTGTTACAAACTGCTAACTACTTATCAACTGGATATTTATTGCTTTTGTGATAACTGTGAAATTCCTTAGCTAATTACTTCAGTGTCTGCCATGAGTAGTAGATAAAAGTAAGATGATTGCTTTTATTTTTCTTATAGAAATCTTGGCATCATTGAGGATTAGTATGACCTTAATTACCTTGCACAACCACCGCATACTATAGTGCAAACATGATACAGAGCAACTGTCCTCCTTTTCGTAATAACTACATCTAAAACTTGAGTTTGTCCTTACTTAGCCAAGTTACACTTTTGAATACTGAAAAGATATTGTGGATCACACTGGATACCGTAAGTTCTGTAAGACAGTGAAAAACCCACTGGACTAGTCCTAGCGATTCTTTCAAGTTTCACTATACCATAATGGCTAATGATAGAGCTAGCCGTAATTTGGGCAGGTAGGGGCTGCGACGCCATTTAGCTTTTCAAAATTGTCGTTTTCTGTCCTTTTTGATAGTTAAATATTTTACATATTGAAAAGAACTGAAAGTTTCTTCTAAAATATTCTCTACCGCACCCCCATCCCTATATTTTTGAGTGTTCCTTTCTTCTTGTTCCCGTATAAGTTGCCTTGCCATCCCTCCACTCTACTGGCTCAAACGCTGCAAATCTGACGTGTTTACCTAGAACAACTAGAATAGTACTTTAATATGATTGGCTTTCTGTTGGTCTGAGAAGTTGAACTCTTTTGAAGCCTATACTCTGCCTTGTTGATACTTCTGGTGCAGAAATGCCCTTGTTAAAAGACTTGGTATAATAAACTTCTTCACTCACATCCTTTGCTTGTTTCCCAGCTTTCTTTGCCCTTTTATTCATCACTATCTTAATAATCCTCCTTTTGCAGGGAAAATGTCCTTGAGGCAGCAGTAAGCTTCCGTGAGATTGGTAAATTGAGGTAATTAATATTGCTATCATCACAAGCAGCAGGAGAATTACTAATTGGGTAAGCAGAGTATGGGAGAATTTGGAAATGAGGTAGCGAAGTCTATTATTTTTGAGAAAAAGAACAATGGAACAAGTTCAAGCAAGTCGAAGATTTCTGCAGCTTCCACCATGGTATTGACACACAATTGAATGGAATTTGATGACATCTTAGTCATGCTTCTAGTTTATTCTTGTACTAGTTTTTGGACATGTGTGTCTCATCTCAATTAATATAGACTTCCTAAAATAGAATATATAACATGTAAATATGTGTATAGTGAGCAATTGAAAATCTGAAAGGAAAAAGTCAGAAGCCCCTAAGCATCCAAAAATGACACAAAACCGAAGAGATAAAGTTGGATTTGAAATCACACCACAAAATATGTACAACAACAACAACACACCCAATGTATTACCACAAAGTGGGGTGTGGGGAGGGTAAAATGTACGCAGTCCATGCCGCTACCTCCGAAGAAGTAGAGAGGCTGTTTCCGATAGGCCCCTGGCTTAAGATAAAGAATAGTAAACAAGAGCGTAATGAAACATGAAGCAGGGTGAATGACAGAACATAAATAAGGATTAAGACATAATAAAATAAAAATCAGAGCAATACGAAATAAGATAAATAAGCGCAATATGAAATAAGAGATAAGAAATAGGATATCTGAAATAGGACACCCACCTAGTAGCAACATACACTCACAGATCAAAGACACCCACCACACCCAATCCCTCCTGACTCGGGGCTCCTATCTATGGACACAGTCCTAGGATTACTAAACCGGCTATACATAAGCTCTTCTAACTACTTGCTACAACCCACACACTCATCCTAGCCTTCTACCCTTATCTGCGACTTCCACACCTTCCTATCTAGGGTCATGTCCTCTGTAAGCTGAAGCTGCTCCTTGTCATGTCTAATCACTTCCCTCCAGTATTTCTTCGTCCTACCTTTCCTCCTCCTGAAGCCATCCAACGCTAGCCTCTCACACCTACGAACTGGGGCATCCGTGCCCCTCCTCATCACATGCCCAAACCATCTCAACCTTCCCTCCCGCATCTTGTCCTCCACCGAAGCCACTCCCACCTTTTTCCGGATAATCTCATTCTTAACTCTATCCCCTCTAGTAAGCCCACACATCCAACACAACATTCTCATTTCCGCCACCTTCACTTTTTAAATGTGGAAATTCTTGACTGGCCAACACTCTGCTCCATACAGCATGACTGGATGGACTGGATGGACTGCCACTCTGTAGAATTTGCCTTTAAGCTTATGGGGCACCTTCTTATCACACAACACTCCCGAGGCGAGCCTCCACTTCATCCAACCTGCTCCAATACAGTTAGAGACATCCGCATCAATCTCGCCATTCTCCTGAATCATAGCACCAAAATACTTAAAACTATCCCTCTTACAAACATCCTGGGAATCCAACCTCACCACCACATCGTCCTCCTGCCTCAAGTCACTAAACTTGCATTCCATATACTCCGTCTTGGACCTACTCAACCTGAACCCCCTAGATTCAAGGGTTTGCCTTCAAACCTCCAATTTTCATTCACACTCCCCGCGTCTCATCAATCAGTACTACATCCTCCGCAAACAACATACACCAAGGCACCTCCCCTTGAATACTCCGCGTCAACACCTCCATCACCAACGCAAATAGGAACGGACTAAGAGTCGAACCCTGATGCAACCCTGTCTCGATCGGAAAATGCTCTGAGTCCCCTCCCGCCGTTCTCACCCGGTTCTTCCCTCCATTGTACATGTCCTTAATAGCTTTGATGTATGCCACTGGGACCTCTCTCACCTCTAAGCATCTCCAAAGAACCTCCCTAGGGACTCTGTCATACGCCTTCTCCAGGTCGATGAACACCATGTGCAAATCCCTCTTCCTTTCCCTGTACTGCTCCACCAATCTCACCAGGTGGATTGCCTCAGTGATTCTTTTGGAGCAAACTAAAAACATAAAGTGTCACATATATTAAATTACAAAATGTTATCTTTACACATTATTTCGTAAATACAAGCCATATTCAAGCACTAAGCAGAAATTGAACTTATTGGAAGGAAAAGAAATAATATTACCCTCTGCTGGGCAAAAAGCAACAAATAAGAGGGCAATAGTTGTAGCTCTTTTTGGAGTCTAACAGAAGTGGAAAAAGAGTAAAATGATATACATTTGACATTGTGTGGTGACTTTTAAGAAGTGCAAAGAATATGAAAAGGGTATAGAAACTGACTGAAGCTCTAAAGACTAAACAAATAAATGTTGTAATATGAAAAGTTTGATGCTATAACTGATAATTTATAGAGTTTTGCATACTAACAGCCTACAATAATTACTGCATATAGATATAATACTCCCGATTTATTGCAGCTGAACTATCCAATTGACAGAAAAACGTTTTAGTTTCTAAAATGTAAGGTATTAGAGAAATAGAATTGATTAAGTGATCAGTGGTCAATTTTAATTATCTAGGGAGGTTTTCGTAATCCAACTTTCAACTATGGAGTTTCCCATTTTTAGTATGATATATTACATGATATGATATTATGATATGATGATATATGTGTTAAGCTCTCTGTTTAGTTACCAGTGAGTGAAACTTCTGCAGGAATCTCATCTACATGAAGATCAAGCTCATCTTATTTCAACTATGGCAAATACTATACGACAATCTTGCTGCACTACCTGCTGGGAAAGTATGAGTTGCCAAATTGTTCGTTCAAGAACAAAACTGATGAATAATTTGATTGAGAGGAAAAAACCACAAGAGGTCCACTCAATTTTTAAGGGACTTACAGAAGAAGGACATCGGCCAACTCTTGTAACATATACAACTGTTTTGGTGGCCTTGACTCTCCAGAAACGTTTCAAGTCTATTCCGTTGCTTCTTTCCAAATTGGAGCAAGATGGACTAAAACCTGACTCCATATTCTTCAATGCCATGATAAATGCATTTTCTGAATCTGGAAATGTTAAAGAGGCTATGAAAGTTTTCCAGAAAATGAAGGAGAAAGGATGTAAGCCCACAACCAGCTCTTTTAACACATTAATTAAAGGGTTTGGAATCATTGGTAAGCCTGAAGAATCTCTGAAACTATTGGAAATTATGTCTCTTGAAGAGAATGTGAAACCTAATGACAGAACATACAATATTCTGGTCCGAGCTTGGTGTAACAAGAACAAAATTGCAGAAGCCTGGAATTTGGTTCACAGAATGGTTGCAGCTGGTGTAAAACCTGATGTTGTTACTTACAATACTATAGCAACGGGTTATGCTCGAAACAAGGAGACTGGTAGAGCTGAAGCAATGATTTTTCAAATGCAAAATCACAAAGTGGCACCAAATTATCGAACATGTGGTATTATCGTGGATGGGTACTGTAAAGAGGGAAATATGACAGAAGCATTGAGGTTTGTTTACAGGATGAAGGATCTTGGTGTACTTCCTAATCTAGTAATATTCAACTCTCTCATCAAAGGCTTTCTCAATATCACTGATACTAATGGTGTTGATGAGGTATGCATCCATATTGGTTTTTATATCGGCAATATACTGCTCAAAATCGAAATTGTATACAGGTGCTTACATTTTCCTGAGGATGCTAAGACTAAGTTATTATTACTGTTCTTTTCTCCATTATTTTCAACATGGCTTCTTCTGTGCTACATTTCTCTCTGACCTGTTTTAATATGCTTTACTTGAGCCGAGGGTCTATTGTAAACAACCTCTCTCTCTTCACAAGGTAGGGGTAATGCTGCATACACACCACCCGCCCCAGACACCACTTGTGGGATTCCTCTGGGTATGGTTTTGTTGTAATTTACTGATCATTAAGTTGTGTAACTTTAAGAACTTATTACTGGGAAACCATTCTTCATTATTCTTTTTAATGTACAAAATGGTAATGGAGATATTTTAATTTTTCATGTATTAATATAAATTTTCACATATAAATAGTAAATACCCCTTGATACCAAGCATACTTTAAAAGGGTGGAAGTCACTGTAGTGTTATTTACTGTAGCTTCAGTCCTTCTGGAGGAACAAAAGGAGAAAAGAAAGGATGTTGCGTCATTCTAACCATGACATTTTTCTTATTCATCGATTAAATGTGCAGGTACTTACATTGATGGAAGAGTTTGGGGTGAAACCGGATGTGGTAACATTTAGCACTATAATGAATGCATGGAGCTCAGCTGGACTTATGGATAAATGTGAAGAGATATTTGATGACATGATCAAGGCCAGTATAGAACCTGATAGTCACGCATTTTGCATTCTAGCTAAAGGCTATGTGCGTGCTGGAGAACCTGAAAAAGCTGAAGCCCTGTTGAAAGTTCTGGCTTCATCAGGTGTACATCCAAATGTTGTGATGTTCACCACAATCATCAGTGGATGGTGCAACGGTGGACAAATGGAGTGTGCTCTGAGGGTATTTGAAAGGATGTGCAAAATGGATGTAACTCCTAACTTGAAAACCTTTGAGACCCTCATATGGGGTTATGGTGAAGCAAAACAACCATGGAAGGCTGAAGAGTTCCTCCAAATTATGGACGAGATGGGAGTATCTCCCACGAAGTATACTCTTCAACTTGTTGCAGATGCGTGGCGATCAATTGGTTTCATTAATGAAGCCAAGAAAATCTCAGATGATGTGGAACGTGACGATAGGGCAATCTTGAACACACTGGAGGATAAGCAACTTGGGGACAACATTAAACGCGTTTATGCTAAAGAGATATTAAATGGTTCTCTCTCAAGCCTTAAGCAAGTAACCAACCAAAATGGGTCAGCCACCGTCAATAAAAGAAGCCAAACAGTGCTGAACAGATCCATGTCTTTTGCCGGAAGCATAAGTGTGCCAACTAAATCCAGAATTCTTCCCTATACTTGTGGATTCACAGTGAAGTTTTTGATGATATTTGACAAGCAGTGTCAAGTGCAGATAGGAAGATATGGTTTTGTGAATTCATGTAGAATGGTGGCTTGAAATTAACAAACTTCCCGTTCAGTCTATAAGGGAAGCCTCTTGAAATCAAAATGTACACCGGATTGAAGCCGTTTTTGCATCAGGATGGCTTTTACAAAAGCCTGCAATTGTACAATTGGATAATTTTTAGATGGTATTTTTCTTGAACATGTATGTGCACTGTTATCTTATTCAAAATATAACTGTTATGAAATGTATATCTTTAGGTTGAAATGATATTCATGTCCTGTTAATATCTTGGGCTTCCACTAAAACAGAACTAGTTACCTGCATCTTGAAGCTATCTAGTTCTTGGCAATGGATTTTAGAATGGAAACGGTGGTAATTTTATCTTTGGGAAAGTAGCAACATCATACCCAATGTAACCACACAAGTGGGTCTGGGGAGGGTAGAGTGTATGCAAACTTTATTTACTATGGGTGGTAGAGAGGTTGTTCCTAGTAGACCCTTCATTTAAAGAAGAAAAAAGGAAAATAAAATAAAAGAAACGAAAAAGAAAAAGGGTGAAAAAGTTGTGGAAAAATACCATAGAGAGAATATTAAGCATTTTGAAAAGGGAAAATGGTCAAATTTATCCTTTTATTTTGAAAAATTGGCTAAATATACCTTTTGTCATACTCCGGTGTTAAATTTGCTCTCTCATACTTTAGGGCAAGATTTACCCCTCTACCTTGAGAAATTGACTAAATATATGTTTCGTCATACGTTGGGGTTAAATTTGCCCTCGATGTCATACTTCAGGGCCAAATTTACCCTTTTTGTTAAGAAATTTTTCACTTATACCCTTCCTTTAATAGAAAAACACAAATCAACATCAAATGAATCATTTTTTAAAAACAAAATACAACGTAATTTAACTCACCTGATCCGACCTACAAAAATACACAACCCTCGCTTAGTTCTCTTGGTCAAATTTTTCCAACGAACACATATACTTCTCTTTCAACGTGCAGCACTGGTAGGTTGTTTACAAATGAATAAAAATAAAATGAAATGGGGTAGTGCAGAAGCATGCAACTAGAGAACATGTCCATTACAAACTCTGTTCCTGTTCCAATTGTGTTCAATTTCAACTTTGATATGCAATTCTGTGTGCATCTAGATTCTATAATCAGTGGATAAGTTTTATGAGAAAATGATATGATGAAAAATTATGTAGATCCAAATTGTATAAAAGGACATGAATGTAGAGACGTCACGATTGACACATAAGGGAACCTCTAAACTCAATCATCTAGAGAAATATATAATGGCCCTAATTTGTTGTATTTGATCGTTAATTACCATTTTTCATGAGCCTTGCATTGATGTAGATCCATGAACTCAGGGAGGAGTATATTTGTTTGTGTTTGCATTAATGCAAATCCATTTTTCATGAGTTATGCACTAGTAAAATATTCAATGGCTTAATCTCGTTGGAAAATTTAACCAACAGAATGATGAGTGGTGATTTTACCACTCATTCGCACTCAATATTTGTACACACTACCTTGTTTTGAATGAATAAATAAGACATAATTGTGATTAACTAATATCCACTCTTTGCAGGCATAGAGTTGAGGGGACAGAAAGATGTGGATTGGAGTTTAAAATGATAAAAAAGGGAGCAAGAAAGTGCAGCTAAAGACCTAGAGCAGAAGGGTCGCAGTTACCACGGTTGCGGTCTGCTATCCGCGATCACGACAATCAAGCAGGGTCATTCAACTGCGGTCGCGTAAGTCTATCACAATCGTGGAGGCCGCGGTCGCGGCCAAGCTGGTGCGATTGTGGCTTAACGGAAGAGTTCAGCCAAAGGGCAAATCTGAAAATGTATGTGACTGATCTTAATTTTGACAAAAAGACTCAAACCCTAGAATTATGGATCACATTCCATCTTCCCCAATTTTTTAGGTTTATCTCTTGAGTTCATAGCCTCTATACTTGGAGAAGAAAATATTGTATAAATTTTGGGTGAAGAACATATTGGAGACCTTCTAAGTGGAGGAATAACTCACTTCCATTGTTAGTTTATGGGAGTGCAAAGTTTGAAATGACATTCACTTAATCTTCAACAAGTTATTTCAATGGAGATTATGAGTATATCTATGCTTATTTATTTTTTGTGTAGCTAGATCTCCCTCTTGGGGTTATATGTAAATAGGGGTTAAAGTGTGTGTGGGTTATTATTGTTAGCCTCTATTTGGTAGTTCATTTTTATGGGTTTTATCATTGTGGGTGAAATCCCCAAATACCCACGTGGGTTTGATGAGTGAAAGCTCCAAACTCAAGAAAGCTCAAGGTCATCTTCGAAAGAAGGGTTTTGGGTAAACTTTAGGAATTCATATCATCCTTGAAAGAGGGATGTGGAGACCAAAGCAATGATAGACAATTATGTGTGTAGTTTGCTAAATTTCATTATCTTAGAAATAAGGGTGATTGTGAAGTTAACTATACCATGGGTATTATCCTAGAAATAGGGATGCCTAAATTGAGGTTTAAGTACCAATTATTAAACACACCTCTTAGGTATTTGAAAGAATCAATGGGTGAAAGTTTGGTGTTTTGTTGAAAGACTAGCATCAAAATCTATAATCGAACCTACCCATATTTGATCTACTAAATTAATGTTGATTACTAACACCCACATGTCATTCCCTTAGTAACACATAATCCCAAGATCCGTGCATAATTGTCAAAACTCTAATTATTCATAGCCCCAAATTTATACTAGAAAAACCCAAAAAGAGATATTAGTGTAGATACCTATCTCCCCTATTTTTATCTTTTTATACTGTTGGTTGAATTTAGTTAGTATCTATTATTTTGAATTAACTTGATTGCCATTCACATTTTTCCTCGAGGATTCAACCCCGACTCCAAAGTTGGATAAATATATTGACAACGATCGCCTTGCACTCAAATTGATGTGTAAGTTGAGCATTATCGAAAATGGCGTTGATGTTGGAGAACAATTTGGCGTATTAAGTTAGTTTGGAATTTTAGTTTACTTGCTTGAATTCAAGCTTGTAAATATTTGTTTGTGATTTTCTTTTGTAGGTAGATTTTTATTCTATTTTATTTTTCTCTATGACATCTTCCAACAAGTATAATGTCGGTAGGTAGGAATCCTATCGTGATGACCTATGTACAATTTTTCTTTGATATATGATGTTAGAAGTCATGTGCTCTTAACTTGTTTGTGATATTGACACTAAATATGATTTTGTCACATAGTTTGACTATCCTTGGAAATCCTTACAGTGTATAAATTATAAATTGAACATGAATTGGTTTGGTTTTCAAATGGTTCTGGAATTGCCTTGGTAGCCACGATTTTTGTTTAATCGAAAACATTAGAGTCATAGATGGTTTAATGGTTTCATCTGGTATAAAGGGATAGACTTGCAAGCTCTAATCATGGTATGACGATACCAACGGGAAATACCTAATTAAAAGACTCCTTGCTAAATAGTTGGAAATGTGTAAATGGTTTTAATATGGGCTTAAAGACGGTTTTGTAGCAAAACCGTGGAAGGTGGAGGTCCTAGGGGTCCGATATTGGAAACTCATATTTGCTGATGTGAGGTTCGGTCATGTTGATTGTGTACATGAGACATACTTTATATTTTTGGGATGGCATTATCCTTCTCGAGTTTTCTTCGGTACGTGCAGCTAACTTGCACAGGGTCTTTCCAGCAGGGGGAGCTGAAGCCATATAGCCCGTGGGTACCTTTAGGACGACAGAGCTACACAGTCTAGGTTAATAATTTAAAAATACATGCTAAGCCTTATTCCCTTATTCCTAGCATATATATACGTGTGTGTGTGTATGTATGTATATGTGTGTGTGTACTCATTTTATTGCATATGATGTTGTGCATTGGGTTTTATTGCTCTTTATATTATGAATTATGGCATTCTTTATCCCCATATCCCTGAGTTGCATGCTAGCACTCCAATTGCTAACCATCTTCAGATGCTGTATACACACATGATGTAGGTACTGGCTATACTTCTACCTTTCCTGCACAGTGATCAAGTGTTCGTGGTTAGATCTAAAGTTGACTTGAAGTGGTGAGCTTTCTTCCTTTAGAAGACATCATTTCATGTTTTGGTTTCCCCTATCTTAGACTTTATTTTAGATTTGTTTTGGCTATGGTCAGGGGCATGTCCCAATATTTTACTGGCATTCGGTTTTGTTAGAGGCTTTGTTGGACTACTGTGGACTAGGGTATTATGATTGTCATTTGGTATTGGCTTTGCTATCATGGATAGTTTTGGATATTGATTTTTATGTTGACCTTTGAATTTATCTTTCATATCTTGATTTATATAGGTATTCATCCGCTGCTAGGATTTCTTAGTTATACTGGAATAGGCTTAGGGGATGGTCTTTGGTCCTTGGTGGACTTAAGACACCCGTTGTGACCAAGCCCTGATTTAGGTCATGGCAAAATTGGTATCAGAGCCTAGGTTTTGGTGTCATGGGATTCCTATAAAGTCATGTCAAGTATAGTCTCTTTTATGGGTGTGTAGTGCACAACACTTATAATGGATAGGCTACAAGGCATTTAGGAATGTTTTCTTTTTCATCTTGTCCTTCTTCGGGCTATGGAGTCTAACGTCTTGAATCTCTCTAATTCCCGTCTGTTTGCCTTTTAGATTATGCCCCCTAGATGATCTGATGTCTGTGGAAACTTTTCTATCTCAATTGAGGACGTGGACGGAGCTTGTCTTACTCCTGGGGTACAGGCCCGATCTAGGGTCACTGCTTCTGACTGTTCTCGTGGAGTTTTACTTAATTCTACAGGTGCTTCTCCAGTTGGTGACACTCATACTCAGTCACCTCAGGAAGATATTACTAATGTTGAGTTTTGCCAATACGTTCATCTGTTGACCCAGCTGGTGACATGTCAGTCACGTCAGTTGTGTTTTGCTAGTATTACTATGAGTTCTTCTGAGGCCACCAGAGTTGATAGTTTATGAGGTTGAGCCCTCCGACTTTCTATGGTACTATGGTAGAGGAGGATCCTCAAGGTCTTATATATGAGATAGAGAAAATCTTTTAGGTTATGCATACTACTGAGGTAGAGGGTGTGGAGTTTACTGCTTATCAATTGAATGATGTAACGTACCAATGGTATGAGGAGTGGGAGCAACTTAGGGGTGATGATGCTGAGTTTTTTTTAGGGGATGATTTCTCTAGTGCCATTTTGTATCATTTATTTCCTCAGGAGTTGAAAGAGTGAAAAATAGAGGAGTTTGTAAATTTGAAGCAAGGTAGGATGCCAGAGAAGGAGTATGACTTGAAAATCCACTAGTTGTCTCAATATGCTCCTGATCTAGTGTCTAGCATGAGAGATAGAATAAGGAAATTTTCTTCTGAGTTGTCTCGTGAGTTAATTTTGGAGAGTAAGGTTGTCTTATTGAACAACGATATGGACATCGCTTGACTTATAGTGTCTATGCAGTAGGTTAAAGAGTAAAAGAAAAAGCAAGTAGATATGGGGAAGAGGTAGAGTAAGAAATTTTGGTGTTCAGATCAAGGTGGAGGTCAGTAACAGAGTGGTAGAGATGGTGTGAAGTGGTCCAAGAAGAAGTGGGGTAGCTCGAGTTCATATTCGACGACTAGTACTTTTTATCCGAAGCCATTTAAAGATCATTGTTCTTAGAATGGTGATGGTTCTAGGGCATATGGTGCCCAATCTTGGGCTAATGGATCCCAGTCAACTCTGTCATATCCTCCTTATAGACTGTATGGTTGGTTGTATCATGGGTTCTGTGATGCGGGAAAGAATCAGTGTTTCAATTATGGCCAGCTGGTACATATACCGAGAGATTGCCGTGGGGGAAATGTTGCATCGGGGGCTAACAAGATTCCGATGGCCACATCATCAGTATCTATGCCAAAGGGTGCTAGATCTAGTATCAGCATAATTCAAAATTTCTTGTATGCTTTTACTACCCGTCAGGAGTTTGAGGCATCACCTCATATCATCTCTGCTATGTTAAAACTCTTCTCTCATGATGTGTACTATTTATTTGATTTGGGGTCTACTCTTTCTTGTGTGACTTTATTTGTGGATGTGCATTTTGGTTTCAGTCCTAAGTTATTTTAGACCCCTTTTCTATTTCTACTGTAGTGGGTGACTTGGTGGTTGCTAGAAAGGTCTATAGGGTACGTTTGGTATAAGTTGGTGGTAGGGAAACCTTGGTGGATCTATTTGACTTAAACATGTTAGATTTTGATGTTATCTTGAGGATCAAATGGTTGTACTCATGCTATGCCTCATAGATTGTCAGACTCGTAAGGTAATCTTTAATTTCCCTATTAATTCGGTTATTGAGTGGGAAAGGAGTTCCCTAGTGCTTAAGGAAAGGTTCATATCGTATCTTAGATCCTAAAAATTAATTTTCAAGAGGTGTTTTTTTCATTTGGTTTGGGTTAAAGATTCTAACTTAGAGGGTCCTTTACAATCTATTCTCATGGTTAGTGAATTTCCTGAGGTTTTTCCTGATGATCTTCCTGGTGTTCCTCCTGATAAGGAGATTAATTTTAGGATTGATCTTATTCTGAACACTCTTTCTATCTTTATCTCTCCTTATAGAATGGTTCTGATAGAGTTGAAGGAACTTAAGAAGCAGTGTAAGGATCTTCATGATAAGGGGTTTATCCTCCTTAGTGCGTCTCCGTGGGATTCTCCTGTTCTCTATGTGTGTAACAGGGATGGTTCTCTTCGGATCTGTATTGATTACGATTAGTTGAACAAGGTAACTGTGAAGAATAAGTACCCTCTTTCTAAGATTGATGATCTGTTTGACCAAATTTAGGGTGCTAAGTATTTCTCCAAGATTGATCTCTGGTAGGGTTAGCATCAGTTAAAGATCAGGGAGGAGGATATCCCTAAAACAACCTTTCGTACCCGGTATGGACATTTTGAGTTTTGGTCATGTCTTTTGGGTTGACCAATGCCTCCGACAATATTTATGGATCTTATGAACGAGGTATTCCATTAGTTTCTGGACTTATTTATGATTGTGTTTATAGATGATATTCTGATATATTCAAAGAGTAAGGTGGATCATACCAATTACCTTCATGTTGTGTTGCAGACCCTAAAGGATCAACAATTGTATGTTAAGTTTTCGAAGTGTCAGTTCTGGTAGAATGTTGTTACTTTTTTGGGTCATGTTGTTTCTAGTAAAGGGATCATGGTTGATCCACAGAAAGTTAAAGTAGTTAAGAAGTAGCATAGACCCACGACTCCAACCGATATTCAGAGCTTCTTAGGTTTAGCCAGTTATTAGAAGAGGTTTGTGGAGAGCTTTTCATTGATTATTGCACCTTTGACTAGGTTGACTCAGAAGAAGGTGAAGTTTCTATGGTCCGATTCTTGTTAAGGGAGTTTTGAGAAGTTGAAGGATAAATTAAATTTTGCTCCGGTTTTGACTTTACCCAAGGGTAGTGATGGTTTCTTGGTTTATTGTGATGCGTCCCATATGGGTCTTGGTTGTATTTTGATGCAGCATGGCAAGGTGGTAGTGTATGTTGCTACGCTGATGAAAGTTCATGAGAGGCATTATCCAACTCATGATTTGGAGTTGATGGTTGTCATGTTCGCATTGAAGATTTCGCAGCACTACCTTACGGGTTCATGTTGACATCTTTTTAGATCATAAGAGCCTACAATATGTTTTCACCTAGAAAGAGTTGAATCCCAGGTAGAGGAGATGACTTGAGTTGCTCAAAGACTATGACATGAGTCTCCATTATCACCCAGGTTAAGCTAATGTGGTTGCTGGTTCTCATAGCAGGTTATCTATGGGGAGCTTGGCCCATGTGGAGGAGGAGAAGCGAGATTTATTGAAGGATATTCATCATTTGACTAATCTTGGAGTTCATCTGTTAGATTCTGAGGATGGTGGTGTGTTTGTGTAAGAAGTGAAGAAATCATCTCTTGGTGACGAGGTGAAGGAAAAGTAGGTGTTAGATCCTATCTTGATGAAAATTAAGAATGATGTGGGTGGACAGAAGGTGATAGCATTTGAGATTAGTGGTGATGGTATCTTGAGGTACTAAGAGAGGTTGTGTATTCCTAATTTGGATGGGCTGTGAGGTAGAATTTTGGACAAATATCATGGGTTGCATTATTCGATTCATACTGTTTAACGAAGATATATCACGACCTTAAGGAGATCTATTGGTGGAATAACATGAAGAGGAATGTGGCAAATTATGTGGATAAGTGTCTGGTGTGTCAACAAGTTAAAGTGAAACACTTGAGGCCTGGAGGGTTATCTCAGGAAATAGAGTTGCCTGTATAGAAATGGGAAGTGATAAATATGGATTTTTTTACTAGTCTTCTACAGTCTCAAAACCAGTTTGATTCTATTTAGGTCATCATGGATGGAATTATTAATTCTACTCACTTATTGTAGGTGAAGACTCATTTTTCTGCTCAGGATTATGCAAGGCTGTTTATTCAGGAGATTGTGAAGTTAGATGACACTCCAGTTTACATAATTTTTGATTGGGGTACTCAATTCTCATCTCATTTTGACGGTCATTTTAGCAAGGTTTGGGGACTAATGTGAACCTTAGTACCACTTTTTACCCACAGACAGATGGTCAAGCAAAAAAAACATTCAAACTTTAGAAGATGTGCTTCGAACGTTTACAAATGACATTGGTGGTAGTTGGGTTGACCACTTACCTCTTGTAGATTTTACATATAATACTAGCTATCATTCTTGTATTGGTATAGAACCATTTGAGGCTTTGTATGGTAGGAGGTGTAAATCCCCTATTGGGTGATTCAAAGTTGGTGAGAAGAGACTGTTTGGTCCTGATTTAGTTTATCAAGCTATGGAGAAGGTGAAGGTGATTAGGTATAGGCTTAAGACTATCCAAAGTCTCCAAAAGTTTTATAAAAACATGAGGCAAAGAGATTTGGAATTCAATGTGGGTAATTGGGTGTTCTTGAAGGTGTCTCCCATGAAGGGAGAGATGTATTTTGAAAAGAATGGGATGCTCAATCTCCATTACATTGGTCCATATCTGATTTTGAAGAGAGTGGAAAGTGTTTCTTATGAGTTGGAATTGCTTGCGAGTATGGGTTCTATTAACCTTGCTTTTCATGTGTCCATGTTGAGGAAATGCGTAGGTAATCCTTCCTTGATGGTTCCTATTGAGAATGTTGGTGTCTCAAATTACATGTCTTATGAAAAGGTTCTGGTAGAGATCTTGGATAGACAAGTTTGTAGGTTGCAGACTAAAGATGTATCATTGGTAAAGGTCCTTTGGAGGGATCATAAAGTGGAAGAAGCCACCAAGGAGGCAAAAGAGAATATGAAGGCAAAGTATCCATTTCTATTCCATGAAACAGTTGTAGAAGATTGAGGTATGAATTCCGTTCTTCTTTGTTACTTTTCGAGTTTATCTTTTGATTCTGGCATTCTATTATGATTCTCATATAAAATGTGTCCTAGCTCATTATTCGGGGCGAGTGATCCTAAGTGGGGGGGTGGGGGGATAATGTAACACCCTCAAAATTTTAGGCATTTCATTTTTGGCCTTCCTATGCTTGAAATATTATTTTTGACTCAAATTATTTTTGGGGATGTTAAACAGGTAACCTGAAAGAGTTTTGAAATTTTCGAATGGGGTTTGGGGTAGTTTTGGGTCACTCAAGAAGTAAGACTTTGTAATAGCTCCATGACACAAAAGGTACTCATCACGATAGGTTCCGTATCATAGAGGCTAGGCTCTGCGATGAGGTCCGCGACACTGGCCTATGTTATTTTGCGGCTATTTTGCTTAATTAAAAAGGAAGAGGGGTAGTAAGGTCCTTTCACCTATAAATAATTTTTAATCACTATAAGGACCTATTTCTATCAGTTTTCAATATACGAAGGTCATTATTCACTGTTAAACATCCTCTTTCAGAATCCCATTTTCAAATAAAGGCTAGGGTTCAAAGAGGTAATCATCTAGGGTCCTAAAGGTTTGGTTTTCTTCAAAATTCTTGGAAATTAAGGCAATATATCTTTCCCTCTACTTGTATTTTATTAATGGAATGTGATTGGTTATTATTCATGGTTTTGATAATGGATTTTGAACTATGGGTTGAGGGTTGTGAATATGATTAGTTTAATTTTTTTAATGGTTTATTATGCAATAATTATGCTTTATTTATGATTTTGAACATTGGGGGATGCATGGGAATGATAATGAAACGAAGGGGTCATGGTTAACCCCCAATTTAATGATTTTGCTTTGATAAATAGTGTTTGAAATTATAGGCCCTCAACCTGTTTGTGAAATTGATAATGAATATGATTTTGTCACACAGTTTGACTATCCTTCGAAATCTTTGCATTGCATAAATGGAAAATGGAGCATGGATTGGTTTGGCTTGGTTTTCAAATGGTTTTGGAAGGGCCTTGGTCGCCACGGTTTTGGTTTAATTTGAAACTTTGGAGACAAATTTGGATTTATGGTTTCCATATGGTATAAAGGAATAAACTTGCAAGCTCTAATAATGGTATGGAGATACCAACGGGAAACGCTTAATTAAAAGACACATTGGTAAATGGTCGGGAATGTGTAAATGGTTTTAATATGGGCTTAAAGGGAGTTATGTAGCAAAGCCGTGGAGGGTTAACACGACCCGACTGGGGGCCTAGTCGTAATGGAAATCCCAAGTCCAAATAGGATCGGGACCACCCCCAGTTACCCAACCCAACCACCTTTAGCATACCTTGAGTCAGCTGAGTACCGAACATACCACAAGATAGAAAAACTGGACAAGGACTGACTTTAGGATAGGTCTATTCCTAGACCAACCCTAACATGTCATCTCATCGCACCAAACCGTACTAACCAAACCACCGAGCCGAACCAATACCGAAACAAAGGCCATAAACTAGGCCATAACCAAATGAGATCCAAACATAATATAATTAATCCCAAAATGAAATACGATGGAACAACCAACAATAACATTAATCGGTATCAGCCCAAATACCAATGCCAATGCTAAGGCTAACACCAATACCGATCCCGCCCATTCCAACCCATAACAACTTCTAACCAAAAGAGTAAGAATATTCGGTTGGGACATACCCCCAACCATAGACAAAACCAATATCCAGAAATAAATCCTAATCTCTAAAAATATCCATAACATGAAATGGAGCCTTCCAAAAAGATAGAAGCACACCACTTTAATCCAACAACTGTCCTTGAGTCAATCATAATATAGGAGGAGTAAAATTACCAGTTCTTGCATAGTGTGGGTATACAGCCACCCATAGACAGGTTAGCGAGTGATTGCTAGTATGAATTCAGATAAGGATAGTGTAATGCCATTTGTAAAGCCAAGTAAACCATCCATATGCACACAACCATACATACATTTATATATAACCATACCGGGAAAGGAAATAGAGTTTAACATGCCTTTACAACCTTTAACTGCCGTCCTAAACCACCCACGGGCTATATGGGTTCAGTTCCCCCTACTGAAAGGGACTCAGTGCGTGAAGCTGCATGATCAGGGAAGAAAACCTGGGATGACTAGTACATCCCCCAAATATAAAGTGTGACATCATGCACACGGTCATGAAGACCAACCTCACATCAGCAAATATGAGTTTCCAGTTTTGCCCCCCCCAGGATCTTCACCTTCCACGAATTCCCTACACACCCGTACATTATTGCCTAATTTAAAATCGTTAGCAAGTAACCAACTAATCCATTTACCATTTATCAACCACGGCCATTAGTAGTGGTATCATCATACCAACTATACTTGCAAGTTTTTGTCCATAGCCAACTATCTATAGGTTTAAGGGATTCTATATACCCTTCATGATTTCCAATTAACCAAAACCATGGCCACCTAGTCCTTTCCAATCCATTTAAAACCATTTAAACCATCCATACCATTTAGGGTTCCATTACCAAATTTAAACCATGCATAAGTTCCATTGAAAAATCAATATTATAATGAAAACATTATTAAAGGCATTTTATCAAACACATTGGGGGCATAGTATTTCCAAAACCGAAGTCCATTACAAAGTAACCAGTCCCATACAACCAATCATCCAAAACCACCATCAATGAATATAAAAGCATAATTAAAACATGGGAAAACCAGAACCAAGCATTGATAACTAAAAGCCCCAAATCATATTTAAGAATCCAAAATCATACAACATTCAAATCATAAAAATACTGTATAAAACCATGCCTTTAGTTGGAGCTAATGATGAGGGAAGAGAACATGCCTTAATTGACAAATTAGATGGAGAGAAAACACCAACAAGATCCCCAAATTAGTCTTCTAGTTGAAACCCTAGCTTTCTTATCCAAAAGCTTTTGAGAGAATTATAGAGTGTTTAGGAAGAGTTTCTAATTGTTAATGAATAGTAATAGGGTAAATATCCTCCCAAGAGAGTTAGAAGTCATGGGGAATTGTTAGGGTAAATGAGGAAAGGTACACAATACCACCACTTAAGTTACACAAAATCCCGCCACAGGGGCATGACTGAACCTTACGAGTCATACCCTCCGATACGAGTGGTACCCACCACTCGTAGCCCGAGCCTCAACCCTTGGACCCAACATTGTCTAGTGTTCGACTCATCCTACCCAAGTCGTATTGACAACATATGATACGTACCTTTCACCCATATCCCTAGCAAGATAGAATCACAGAAGGTTTGAACATTGTCCACCATAGGAGTCCTGGGTACAACTCATACCCTGGCTTATGGCTCCTGGTGAGCCACTCGTACTCAGATCCAACTTAAGTTACCAAGTATAAGGTTAAGTAAAGAAACCAAATGATCTTTATCCGACTATACAACTCATACCACTAAGTTGTATCCATTCCTGTGACCAAATTTCATCCCACCAACCAACACTGGTCAGTATACTACTAGACCATACCACTCGTACCCCGACATACGACTCATGCCCATTAGTCGTATTGAGTCCAGAGACCAAAATTCTAGGAAATTTTCTAGGGTCCAGAAACCAGGGTGTTTCAGTCTCCCCACGACGAACATTTGTCCCTAAATGACGGATAAGGTAGGGGTAACCACGCGCACGAGTCACTTTCATTATCAAATATATTTCCAATCCTTAACAACATTAAAAAACCATAGAGGCAAAGATATTAATCTTTCCTTTAACAAACCTAAAAAGTAAAGATGTTTTTAAGACACATACCTTTTGCACGAATCCCAAGAGCAGAAAATAGATATGGATATTTAGACTTCATTCCCCTCTCTGCTTCCCATGTAGCTTTTTCCACCTTATGGTTCTGCCATATAACCTTAACCGAAGCCATATCCTTGGTCTTCAACCAATGAACCTGCCTATCCAAGATCTCAACCGAGACTTCTTCATAAGACATAGAGTCTGAGATGTCCAATCCCTCTAGAGGCACACTCAAAGAAGGATTACCAAGACACTTCCTCAACATAGAGACATGAAATACCGGATGAACCACATTCAAACTAGAAGGTAAATCCAACTCGTAAGCAACACTACCAACCTTCTGCAGAATTTCAAATGGACCAGAGCTTCCCCTTCTTACCGAACCGCACTACTACTTCATGGGAGATAACTTAAGGAAAACCTTATCCCCAATCTCAAACTCCAAGTCTCTATGCCTAACATCCGCATAGAACTTTTGGTAACTTTGGGCAGCCTTAAGCCTCTCCTAAATCACCTTCAACTTCTCCATAGCCTGGTAAACCAAGTCAGGACCAAACATATCCATCTCCCCAAGATCCAACCAACCAATAGGAGATCTATACCTCCTACTATATAATGACTCAAAAGGATCTATACCAATACTAGAATGATAGCTATTGTTGTAAGCAAACTCTACCAAAGGTAGATGCTCAACCCAATTACCACTATAATCAATCACACAAGCTTGCAACATATCATACAATGTCTGAATAGTTCTTTTTGCTTGTCCATATGTCTGCAGGTAAACAACAATACTCAGACTCACCTTAGTACCCAATCCCTTCTGAAAAGATCACCATAAATGTGACGTAAATTGCGTACCATGTTCAGAAATAACTGAAATAGGTACTCCATGCAGCTTCACAATTTCCTGAAGATATAACTTCGCATAATCCTCTGCCAAAAAAGTAGTCCTTATTGGCAAGAAGTGAGCAGACTTTGTTATTTTATCCACGATGGCCCAAATCAAATCATATTGATTCTGAGATCGAGGAAGACCGGTGTTAAAATCCATATTAATTACCTCCTATTTCCATTTGTGCAAGACAATATCTTGATACAACACTCCAGGTCTTATGTGCTCAACCTTAACTTTTGGACACACCAAGCACTTGGCCACAAAATTAGTCAGATCCCTCTTCATACTATTCCACCAATACATCTCCTTGATATCATAATACATCTTCATGGAACTAGGATGAAAAACATAGTGTGACTCACGCGATTCAGCCATAATCCTTTGTCGCAAACTATCAACATCAGGAACACACAACCTTTCTTAGTACCGTAAAGTATTGTCACCACTGATCTCAAACACCATCAACTTTTTTCCACTAATATCTCCCTTGATTGTCATAAAGACAGGATCCAACACTTGCTTCTCCTTAATCTCTGCACAAAGAGACAACCAGACCACTTCTTGTACCATTACACCTCTATCCTTGGAGTCAAAGAGGTGAACTTTATGATTAGCCAAGCAGTGAATATCCTTCACCAGTTCTCGCTTTTCTTTCTCTACATGATCCAGACTCCCCATGGATAACCTATTAAGAACATCAACAACCACATTAACCTTACCTGGATGATAGTGAAGACTCATATCATAGTCCTTGAGAAGATCCAACTAGCTCTTCTGCCTGAGATTAAGATCCTTCTGAGTGAACACATTCTGTAGACTTTTATGATCAGAAAAGATGTCCATGTGTATACCATACAAACAATTTTTCCATATTTTCAAAGCAAACACAATCACCAATAATTCTAAATCATGAGTAGGATAGTTTCTCTCATGTACCTTCAACTACCTGGAAACATAGGCAATCATCTTCCCATGTTGCATCAAATCACAACCAAGACCTACCCGAGATGCATCACAATAGACGACGAACCCATTATTGCCTTCCAACAAAGTCATAATTGGATTCCAAGTTAGCTTATCTTTCGACTTTTCAAAACTCTCCTCATAATCATCCATCCAAGAAAACTTTACCTTTTTCTGAGTGAACTTAGTCAAAGGAGCAGCTATCGATGAAAATCCTTTCATAAACCGCCTATAATACCCAACTATTCCCAAGAAGCTCTAAATATCAGTTGTAGTTGTGGGTATAGGCCACCTTTTAACCACAACCACTTTTTGAGGATTCTCCACGATCCCCTTTCTAGAAATAATATGACCAAGAAAATTCACATCGTTCAACCAAAACTCACAATTAGAGAACTTGGCGTACAACTGCTATTTTTTCAAGGTCTGTAATACCACACAAAGGTGATTAACATAATCCACCTCACTTTTAGAATAAACGAGAATGTCATCAATAAACAAAATGACAAAGATATATAAGAACTGCCTGAAAACCTTTATCATCAAGTCCATAAAAGCCACTGGGGCATTAGTCAATCCAAATGACATCACTAAAAATTCAAGGTGCCCATACCGAGTAAGAAAAGCCATCTTAGGGATATCCACTTCCCTAATCTTTAACTAATGATACCCAAATTGAAGATTTATCTTAGGATAGAACTTGGCACCTTGCAACTAATCAAACATATCATCTTACCTTAGAAGAGGATACTTGTTCTTGACCTCACCTTATTCAACTGCCTGTAATCAATGCATATCCAAAGTGAACCATCTTTCTTGAGCACAAACAACATCGATGCACCCTATGGGAATAAACTAGAATGAATAAACCCCTTATCTAGAAGATCCTTAAGTTTCTCCTTGAGTTCCCTCAACTCAGCTAGAGCCATTCAATAAGGAGGAAAAGATATTGGATAAGTATCTAGGACTAAGTTAGTACCAAACTCTATTTCTCTATCCAGAGGAACACTAGGAAGATTATCCAGAAAGACCTTAGAAAACTCATTTACCACTAGGACTAACTATAAAGAAGGACCTTTCGAGTTTGAATCTTTAACCTGGACTAAGTGATAAAAACAACCTTTAGAGATTAACCTTTAAGCTCTAAGATAGAAATAAACCCCCTCTTAGGAGCCAGAGAACCACCCTCCTACTCTATAACTGGTTAAGCAGAGAACCTAAAGACAACCTTACGGTTCCAAAAATCCAAGGACACATAACAAGAGTGTAACCAATCCATTCCCAGAATAACGACAAAATCCACCATATCAAGTTTAAACAAATCCACCAAAGTCTGCCTACCACCAAAAGATACCACACACCCCCTATAGACTCTCTTAGAATTAACCAAGTCATCTACTGGGGTAGAAATAGAAAAAGATCCGAAATAACACACGCCACAAATAGGGTCCCAAAAGAAAGAGTGGATTCCAAATCAAGCATACAATACACGCCACAAGAAAAGAGTTGTAACATACCAGTAACACTATCAGACAATGCCTTAGATTCCTGTCGGAATGCCAAAACATATAACCTATTCCAGCCAACACTAGATCCAGGAGTGGTAACAGAAGCAGATGCGACACCATCGGGTGCAGGAGTAGAAGATGAAGCCATCGGTACCTTATTTTCTCCCATAGAAGCCTTATTAACCAGACAATACCTGAGCTGATGGACATTCTGGCCATACTTGAAGCACTTGTCTGCCCCTTCATCATAACAACCCCGATAAGGATGACCATAAAATAAATAAGAAGGTCATGAAAAAATTGTTTGACCCCTACCTGCTTGAGATTGGGAACCCTGTTCCCAAAAATTATAACCACCCTGGTGATGCTTGTCACCCGACTACTTTGGGTAAGGAACACTAGAAATAGAGAAGGATCCAGAACTCTCCTACTTTTTTTTCTGCTATTTGCAGCATCCTGATCACCCTATGACTGAGCACCTCCCTAATCCAAAATCCTGCTCCACTTACCCGGCCGATCTCTAAACTTTAACTATTTTATCTTCTCATCCTTTACTTGCTACATATGAATAGCCAACCTAGAAATATCCATATCTTTAATAAGAAAGGCAGTTTTACTTTCCAAGATCAAATCCTGATTTAACCCAAATGCAAACTTTCTTATTCTCGCTCTCATGCCGACCACCAAATCAGGAGCATACCTTGATAGCTGATGGAACTTCAAGGCTATTCGTTGACAAACATTATCCCTTACTTAAGATTCAAAATCTCCTCTATCTTTGAAATTATCTAGAAAAGAACTAGAGAAAGCATCCCATAAGGATGACTTCTCCACATCACCTCTATCCATATCCCACTATTTGTACCATTAGTACGCAACATCCTTGAGCTGGTAAGCTGTAAAATTTACACCTTCCACACTAATGGTCTGCATTACCCTAAATATGTTCTCCATCATATCCATGAAACCATGAGGATCTTTCTCTATCTTTACACCTGTAAAAGTAAGAGGATTTAGTTTCATAAATTGACCAACCCTTGTAGCCTTAATAGACAGCCAACCAGACACATCCTGCTTAGCTTGAGGAGCAACCAGTTTAGCAATAGTATGAATAGACTGGCAAAATTCCATATTAGTTACCTCACCCAAAGAAGGACCAGTACCAACCGAAGAAACTCCAGAACTATTAAGGATAGGACCCTGAGATCAAACATGAACTCCAGATATAGGACGTACCCCATCAATATTGTACCCATATGGGATTGAAGAGTTTCCTTATATTCTAGATCATCGAGGAACGATCTGAAAAGTGAACAACAAAGGATTAGAGAAGAATTCTGGGATTTATACTTCAAGATATAAAATAGAATACCAAGAAAGTGAAACATTCCAAAATGTCTTATAGCCTCTCTCTTATAAGAGTGGTGTGATACATACCCCTAAAAGAGACTCTACTCAAAACGAATTTGTGGACTTCCAATTGGCCATGAACCTAAGGCTCTGATACCAACTTAAAATGACCTCACTGGGGGCCTTATCGTAATAGGCATCTCAAGTCCAACCAGGATTGGGGACCACCTCCTGTTATCTAACCCAACCACTTTTAGCATATCTTAAGTCGACTGAGTACCGAACATATAATAAATAGTATAATTGGATAATGACTGACTTTGGGATATGTCTATTCCTAGACTAACCCTATCAAGTTATCCCATCATACCGAATCATACCAACTAAACCATTGAGATAAATTAATACTAAAATAAGGGCCATAAACCAGGCAATAACCAAATAAGATTCAAAGATAATATAATTAATCCCAAAATGAAATACGATGGAACAACCAATAATATCGCCAATCGGTATCAGCCCAATACCAATACCAATGCCAATAGTAAGGCTGATACCAATACTAATCCCGCCCATTCCAACCCATAATTATACCACAAAGACTCTAACAAAAAAAGTGAGAATATCCAGTAGGGACATACCCCCTACCACAGCCAAAACCAATATCCAAGAATAAATAAGAATGTCTAAAAATATCCATAACATAAAATAGATCCTTTTGAAAAGATAGAATCTCAGCACTTTAATCAAATAGCTGTCCTTGAGTTAGTCACTATGTTGGAGAAGTAGAATGGATGGTTCCTACATAGCATGGGTATACAGCCGCCTGTGGATAGGTCAGCGAGTGACCATAACATGAATTCAGGATAAGGATAAAATAATGCAATTTGTAAAACCAAGTAAACCCATCCATATGCACACAAACATATACACATACATATATATAACCATGCTGGGAAAGGGAACTAGGTTTAGCATGCCATTAAAACCTTTACTTGGGTTGTGTAGCTTTGCCTTACTAAACCACCTATAGGCTATATAGGTTCAACCCCCTACTAAAATGGACCCAGTGCGTGAAGCCTCATGACCAGGGAATAAAACTTAGGATGACTAGTACATCCCCTAAATATAAAGTGTGACATCATGCACACGGTCACCAAGACGAACCTCATATCGACAAATATAAGTTTCTAGTTTTGCCCCCCGGGACCTCCACCTTCCATTGCTTTTATACATACCCCTCCATTATTGCCTAATTTAAAATGATTACCAAGCAACCAACCAATCTATTTACCATTTATCAACCATGGCCATTAGTAGTGGTATTGTTATACCGATTGTACTTACAAGTTTTTGTCCATAGCCAGCCATATATAGGTTTAAGGGATTCCATATATCCTTCATGATTTCCAATTAACCAAAAACATGTCTACCAAGGCATTTACAATCCATTTAAAACCATTTAAACTATCCATACAATTTAGGGTTCCATTACCAAGTTTAAACCACACATAAGTTCCATTGAAAAATGAATATTATAATGAAAACATTGTTAAAGGCATTTTATCAAACACATTAGGGGCATATTATTTCCAAAGCCAAAGTACATTACCAAAGAACCATTCTCATGAAACTAATCAAACAAAACCACCATTAATTCATATAAGAACATAATTAAAATATGGGAAAACCATAACCAAGAATTGATAACTAAAACACCAAAATCATATTTAAAAACCTAAAATCATACAATATTCAAATCATAAAAATACTATATAAAACCTTGTATTTTGTTGGAAATAACAATGAGGGAAGAGAACATGCCTTAATTGACAAAGTAAATGGAGAGAAACCACCAAAAAAATCCCCGAATTAGTCTTTTAGTTAAAATCTTAGCTTTCTTGCCCTAAAGCTTTTGAGAGAATTATAGAGTGTTTAGGAAGAGTTTCTAAGTGTTAATGAATAGAATAATAGAGTAAATAGCCTTCTAAGAGAGTTAGAAGTCATGGGACCTTATTAGGGTAAGTGGGGAAATATCGAGAATACTCTCACTTAATTTGCACAAAATCTCACCACAGGGGTACGAATGACCCTCATGAGTTGTACCCTCCGATATGAGTGGTACCCCCTACTCGTAGACTAAGCCTCAACCCTTGGACCCAACACTATCCAGTGTGTGACTTATTCTACCCAAGTCGTATTGATAGAATATGATCTGTACCCTTCACCCATATCCCTGGAAAGATAGAATCATAAAAGATTTGAACATGATCCACCATACGAGTCTTGGGTATGACTCGTACCCTGGCTTATGGATCCTGATGAGGCACTCGTACTTAAATCCAACTTAAGTTACCAAGTATAAGATTAATTTAAGAAACCAAATGATCAGTATGTAACTATATGACTCATACCACTAAGTCATATCCCTTTTAGTGACTAAAATCCATCCCACAAATCAATACTGGTCAGCATACGACTGGACCATACCATCCATACCCCAAAATATAGCTCATACCCATGATCATATTGAGTCCAGTGACTAAAATTATAGGAAATTTTCTAAGGTTCATAAACTATAGTGTTAAAAAGGTAGATGTCTCGGGGGGACCGATACAAGAAATTCATATTTGCCGATATGAGGTTTGGTTATGGTGACCGTGTGCACGAGACACACTTTATATTTTGGGATGACATTAGCCTTCTTGGGTTTTCTCTGGTACACATGGCTAACACGCACTGAGGCCCTTTCAGCAGGGGTAACTGAACCCATATAGACCATGGGTGTCTTTAGGACAGCAGAGATACACTGTCCAAGTTAATAATTTAAAAATACATGCTAAGACATATTCCCTTTTCCCAACATAGATAAATATATGTGTACTTATTTTATTCTATATGATGTTGTGCATTGGGTTTTACTGGTTTTTGGATTACGAATTATGAAATTACTTTATCCCTAAGTTATATGATAGTGCTCCAACTGCTAGCCATCTTTAGATCCTATATCCCCATATGATGTAGTAACTGGACATAATTCTACCTTTTCTGCACAGTGATTAGGTGTTCGTATTAGATCGAGGATTGACTTGAAGTAATGATCTTCCATCCTTCAGAAGACTTTATTTCATATTTTAGTTTCTCATGTCTTAGACTTTATTTTAGATTTGCTTTGGCTATGGTTAGTGGTATGTCCCGATATTTTACTTGCATTCAATTTTTTTAGAGGCTTTGTTAGACTACTATGAACTTGGGTATTATGGTTGTCATTTGGTATTGGTATAGTGGATAGTTTTCGATATTGATTTTTATTTAGACCTTTGAGTTTATTTCATATATTGCTTTATATTGGTATTCCTTTGCTGCTAGGAGTCCTTGGTCATATTGGATAGGCTAAGGGGGCGGCCTTTGATCCTTGGTGGACTTGATTCGCCCGTGGCGACTAAGCCATGGTTTGGGTCATGACTATTATGGTTTAACCTTCTTCAAAGCTAGTAGAGTGGAGAAATTATCATGTAAAATATGCTAAGGGTTGGGTGAAATCTCATTGTTTACATTATTTGGGGTTGGGGCTTATGTTGACTTTATTACTGATTAGTGAGCTTATTATTATTGCGATTCTCAAGTGGTGGCTAGTGTTGACCCTATTAGTGTTTTATTCGTTCTTTTACTATTATGCTTTCGTGTTGAGGGTTTGTGGGATTTTGTCAATACATTGCATTGAGTATATATTATGCTTCCATGAGAGGGATTGTATCATGATTTATTGAGATTTAGGTGAGTTGGGTTCATTTATACCTTTATTGAGCTAATTATTATGCATTGTTGATTTTTCCATGATCATGCCTACTTATTCATCTCTCATTTTCATGGAATTAGTATTGCTATGGAACTTGGATTGAGGAAAGTGTCAACAAGATCAAATATTGAGATTGTGATAAGTAGAAGTTGAGAAGATCCTATGGGCCCTCTTTTAAAGCTTAGGCTCAAAAGGAATAGCAGAGAGTGCATTTGGTCATTGCATCTGTAATACCCCAGAAAATTTTTCGTTGAAATTTTGTACATAAATGTGTCGGGATCCTATCTTCGAGAATGATTTATAATTTTTATGTGTGTCATTTCTTGGATTTCAAACCCACCATTTCGTAGATCATCAAATAAGCTTTCGAACGATGTGTGGATCACCCAAAACGGACACTTGAACGATGAGTTACGACCATTTCAATCAAACTATGACCATGCCAATCGAACTGTGAACAGTAAAATGTGCAGGAAAGAAAAAAATACTGCAGCCATGCAATTTTTTTGGTCAATTTCAAACAATCATAACTCTTTGTACATAATGAACTATGTGAGCTGCTATATATCAACGGAATTTCCTAAGAGTCTTCTTTCCAATGAAATTGGTTTCATCTAATTTGGAAATCGGAGTAAAAAGTTATGACCAATTTACTTCAGCCTATTGGATAGATCACTGAAGGGCAGATTTGACATTAATTGATTTTTAAAGGTATTTTGGTCATTTCCCATTATGGTAACCCTCTATATATACCCCCTTTGAGCTGAGAATTGTCATTCATTTTCTCTCATTTCTCTTATATATCTCTCTCAATATATATATATATATATATATATATATATATATATATATATATATATATATATATATATAGAAGAAGAGGAGTTAGGGTTAGGGTTCCAATTGGGGAAAAATTGATTCAAGGCTTCACTTAGCGAATTGCTTCCGTCAATCTCTTCGGCTACAAAATCTAAGGTATGCAAGTGTTTATCTATGGGCTCCTTTCTTCCATAGAGCCCACAAATCATTTTTCAAAGGATCAAGATACATGTGTACATATATATATATATTATTATACTTTCTAAATTTTCATTGTGTATGTGTGTAGTATTCACATGATGGTTGAGATATATATGTGGGATGATTATGTGTGTTGGTTGAAGTATATGCGTGTAGTATTTGTGTGATGGTTGGTGATTATGTTTTTGAAGTTGATGATATTCAAGAAGGGATCTTTGTATTTTGAGGAAACTATGGTGGTGTGTGATGTATAAATATATGAAATGGGTGATTGAATACTTGTAATCTTGATGAATCCACCTATGCCTAAGAAGTGCATGTAAGCTGTTTGTGAAAATACCTAAGAGACTAGACATTTAGGTTTTACAACATAATAGGTCCAAAATTAATTGATTATGAATATATGATGATTTAAATTGTTAAGCCTGGATTTATACTATTATTTCATTATTTCCTTGTTATGACTTGATAATTATTATTGGGAATTATATATCCCTACTATTGATTGATATGTCAAATATTTTCTAAATGTGAGTTGGATTGTGAATTGAGAAATGTGGACGTTGAAGTTGAAGGATGATGGTGTTGTGGTGCATGAAATTGAGCATTAAACCTATGCCCTAAATGGGGCATGTAAGATGATTTCTAAAATGCCTATGTGAAGAAGAATTTAAGTATTTGACATGTTTGTTATCCAAATTATGATTTCATGCCATATCCATATGCTTAAATTATGTCTACCATATGTTTGACAAAATATTTAAGAAAATAGGAAACTATGCATTGTGGTTCATTAGGTCTTAAAAGATAAATTCATGCTTTGTTCCAATGGATAGTTGATTTCCTTGAATTTGTGGTGCATTGTGGGTGTATGATGGAATTTTATGATGAATATTTGAGGTGACTATGATGTTTGTGCGTAGTATTTGCTGTGGACCCAAAGCATGCTCCCTACGTGTTCTATTGGATGCTTATATGGAGAAATGAGGCCATTTGATTTGCTAAGTGTGAAGTCCTCAATTATGTGTTGCGTATGATGGCCTATGGGCATGTTGTGTATGAGTTATCTATCTTGTGTTACTTTATGCTATTGTGTGCTGGGGGTACGTATGCCCGAAATAGTCTGCTGGTCTAGAGCCGAGTCAGTTTCACGGTAATCTTAATCGAGTGATGAATAATAAACTCCCGGTTAGTTTCAAAATTTGGGGAAAACTCAATAATCTTGGAAATCATTCTTTATCGAATAATCGGGCCATGAAGCTCTGAAATCTTACATATCAATTCACTCCGTTACAGACCTCTGCACATTTTGTGAGATAGTAAGATTATCTTTAAAGTATGTGGCAATTAGAAATACTCTGTCAGTGAATGAAATCAAGTGAACTCTGTCATATTGATAAAGTATCATAATGTGAGAACATATTCAGTTTAGTTGAGTACAGTTAAGAACCGGTTAAATGTCTTTCAGTTGGGAGTAGGATTTAGCACCGAACGAGCTAAGGATGGGAACATTCCTGCGAGTAGAGGGTTTGATTCCTGGTAGCAATCGTTATGCTCTAGAACTACGTCGCCAGCGTAGGTTGAGACATCTATCCTACGAGTAGAGGGTTAGATGAGGTGGTTGTCCTACGAGTAGAGGCTCCCACCGTTCTTGTTTGTAGTCTTGATAGTAGAGGGTCCTATGCAGTTGTCTTTACTGGTGGCATGGTATTGATACCCTTCTAGCTGGGGTACAGATTGGATCCCACTTGTGGTAAGTGGGGTATGTCGGTTAAATGATCACTCCCACAGTTTCAGTAATAGTCTCATAAAAGAACTCAGTTAATGTGCAGAAGTTGAGGCTGTCAGATACAGGCCTCCCAGTATTGCTATCATTATCATTGAGTAGAGAGGCTTCCTGCGAGATGAGGGTTTCTCTTGAAGTTATTTACCCATTATCATTATCATTGAGTATAGAGACTTCCTGCTAGATGAGGGTTGATCTTAAATTCAGTTGGTCAATGTTCTAGAGACTTCATTCTAGATGAGGGTTGATCTCAGATTCAGTTGTTCAGTGTTCTAGAGACTTCCTTCTAGATGAGGGTTGATCTCAGATTCAGTTGTTCAGTGTTCCAGAGTTGGTGAATTTGAATATCAAATATCAGTAATATCACTTATACGATTTCTCAGTATAGATAAGTACAGATGTGAGCTCTAGTAGCTTCAGATACTCAGTATCTTATTGTCAGTATTATTATTTTCGGGTGTCAGCATTCAAAATGTAAAATTCGGTGTCATGATGATTTCAGTTGTACTTTATGCATCCATGTGTGTATTATTGATTAGACATATTTCAAAATTGGTAACTGCAGAGTTTCTATATATGTTTATTCCAACGAATACATATTATTCAGATTGTTATGTTTATGCATAAGCCTTATATTTTACCTTACCCTATCCTTGCATACTCGGTACATTATTTGTACTGATGCATTCGCGCTATAGTGTTTTCTCCACCATAGGTTCAGAAGAGCGAGATTCAGAGTATATTTAGCTGTTAGATCTTATAGCAGTGAGTCCTTATTATATGAGGCTATTCTATTTTAGTTTTTTGGTGATTTTAGCAGACAGAGTTAGTTGGGGAATTGTCCCTTCAACTCCACAGTTCAGACAGTGTAGAGGATTTTCAGACAGATGTATTGATATTTAGTTTTCAGTACTGTATATTTAGATGTTTGAACCTTATGGTCAGATTTAACCAGTTTCTGCATTTATCATATTATATTACGTAGTGAACAAATACGGATATCAGTGAAGGGTTAGCTTGTGGTCCCTCAGGGTCACTAGCACAATGTGGCACTCCAGTTCATAGGAATCGGGGTGTTACAACATCCATTCTATATCACTTTGTAGTATTGTATTTTAGCTCTTATACTTAGGTGATATTGCACTTGGGTTATCTTTGTATATGGTGTATATATTGTTGTAATGACCCTCCAGGTTATTTTCTATATTTTTGCTCGTTTTTGCCATTCAGAACATTACTATAGCTGTCCTACGTCATTTATGACTTGATGGAACAGATAATTCAGTTATCAGTCAGTTTCTTTGGTTGTTAGAGCTAATTTCCTAGCTCTAACAAATGATCATGTATTCTAATTCTGACTGTTCCAATAGCTCCAAAACGTTGATTTTAGGCTAGGTGAACCCTTGGTTTAGGTCCCGAGACTTTTAAACTCATTTTGGGCTATTGGTTTGAAGTTATGAAACATGGAAAGAGGGTGTGGGACCCACTTTTCTTTGAAACAACCTTGGATGGAAATTTTGATTATGCCATTAAGTCAGAAATCTTGAATTTAATAGGGTAGCATAGTTCATTCACATATACGAGATTCTAGATGAATTTTGAGGGGTTGGTGGAAACTTCTAAGTCTCATCTAGTGCTGGCACATCGCGTACATAACCAGCCAGTCTTGTCCCACTAGTATCGCATAAGCGAAGAATATGTCGCTTAAGCGAATGCCGCTTAACCGATACCAGGGTCGCTTATGCGACAAATACTGAGGCAACATGTATTGCTTAAGTGATACTTGGTCTATTAAGGGACCTGGTGTTTTCTTAAGAGACGCCTGTGAGCCTGGGAAGGGTACAAATACCTTACTTAACCTGATTTTCACCACTTTAATCCATTCTCTATATTATTGAACCCTAGAAAGTTGGAAAACTTGGGAGAATCATCTGTGGTTTATTTTAGAGCTTGGGTGAAGTTAATTTAGGTGTTTCATCTTTGAATTTGTGGTAAGCTTCCCTTAAATTCTTGATAGAATTCTTCATCTTTTTCTAAAATCCCTAAAAATTGATGGTTTTATTTTAACACCATTAGAGCTTGAAATTCACTCACTTGTGTTGGTAAATGTTGCTTGATCATAGAGGGATGCTGTGTTGGTTTTTAAAGTGTGATTTCATAAATAGAACCCATATGGGATTTTTATGTAATTTTAGACCCGAAGCACAATGTGCAATATGGGTATCATTGTTGTCATTTTGGCAATTAGATTGTTATTTTGACAGCGTGACACCTTGCGAAAGCTTCTTGGAAAGGGAAATCAATGGTTTAGTGGATTCTTCAAGCTTTTCTTTGGAGTCCAGGGAGGCTAGGTTTACCCTCTTCATAGATTGTGCTATTTTGTAATATGATTAAGATAATATGCTAGATATAGGATGGGATTTAATATTTGTATTAGTTGAACTATTTAGGATATCTAGAAACTGTAATTTAGGTGTAATTAACTTAGTTAAGTGGGGAGAAATTGGGTTAAGTGGTGTATTTCTATGGTACAAAGTGCCCAGGTGTTGCTTAAGCAAAGATTAGCCTGCTTAAGCAATCTAGTGTTGTTTTAGTGACATTGGCCATGTGTCAGCATACCTCTTAAGCAATCCCATTGCTGCTTTATTGTGCATCACTTAAACAGTAAGGGTAATGCTTAAGAGAACACCTGCTAGGCCATCCTGACCCCTTAAGCTATCGGTTGGGTGCTCTAGCGGTCCTCTACTTAAGTGACCTTTTGGTGCACCAGCTAAGTGCACCAACTGAAAGCTTAAAATTATCTCAGGTCTCCACCGACCCTCGGGATTCATCTTGAATCTCATATACAAAAATATACTATGCTAACCTATCAAATTTGATGTAATGGTGTAGTCAAAATTTCCATTTGAGGTCATTTTGATGAATAATGGGTCCCACACCTATGGGCCATATTTTTTATCTTTTGGCCAATGACCCTAGAGGAGTCTGAGAGACTCGAGACCCAAACAAAGGGTCTACCTAACCTCTAATTGATGTTCTAGAGGTGTTGCAACTGTCAAAGCTGGCATAAATGGTCGTTTTACTCAAGTTTTTTTACTATAGCTAATTTGAACCAACAATGACTTCAAAATAAAGAATTAGCTCTAAAAATTAAACAAATTGCCTGATGATTGAACTGTCAGCTCCAACAAGCCATAAATGGCTTGGAAAAGCTATAGGAAATCTCTAAATAACGAGAATGATAAAAAATGTAGAAAATGATTTGGAGGATCATTAAACTTGGGGATAATATTATCTTTGGTAATGAGATTTAGGTTCTCGTTGCTTTGAAGCTACTATATTTCAGGTGTTGGATATTTTGTTTTCAATAAGCCATTTTCTTACTATTGCTTGAAGAAGTGGGATAACAAGATTCCTAGTGGACATATGTCATATTGTAAGGTCTTAAGCTAGAGGTCTAAGGTTTGAATAAATCTATCATACTGTGTTGAAGTTTGGTCCATTTTCTTGGTCGTTGCTTTGACTTTGTTTACGAACATACTCTATGAGTGAGAAATACACTTGAGGGATTGGATGATACTGGTCAACATATTGTTTTGGCATATGACATTTTCAGATTTTCAGTTGTGAGTTACTTCTATGTCACATAGGGACGTCTTTTCCCCTATTGGTAGGATAATATTCTGTTAAGGTATTTTTGGGATATGGCTCAAGTTATCCTTTTTACAGGGTTTATTTAAGGGAAAGTCATTGTATGACTAGATCCTGATGGAGATATCATAAAAACACTGGGATGAGGCTTTTTTCTAGTTGAATGGTTTAATTTATTGATCGAGTGGGTATGTTTGGCCATTTTTGGGTTTTGTATGACCCAAGGAATTCATACTTTCTCAAACAACTAAGAGAACAAAGAGATGGGTCTCCTTCATTTTATATCCTCCCGAATTCTCTTTTTGAGTTACCTCCACATTTCTTCTTTTCTACATTAGCTTTGTCTTAATAGTATTCATTGCATTCTACATTATTATCTTGACACCCTTTGTAGTCACAGTTAATTTTCCATAGACAGTGTCCCATGAAACGACATTTGAACCACTAAACACTATGCCTATCATGATTGAATTGTTTTATCCAATCATATTCACTCACAAAACTCAAGAGTAACCATTTTGTTGTTATTAGGTTCTTCTCATCTGGAAGGTATTTGGAAGGTTGTCACATATGGATAGAGAGGTTTGTTTTATGGGTATTCTTGAGATACGAGTGGTTAAAACTTGCAGTGACTATCTTGTTGCTTGTTTTTTTTTTTTGGTAAAAGTGGGTTTAATGGACTGGAAAGGTTGAGGTTTTTTTCTCAATTTATTATAATTTGTGATTCGTGAGTCTCTCAACTTCTTGTACATGTCATGTTTTTTTTTTTCATGTATATATTAATGGTGTTGACTACGAGATTGTGTATCCTTCCCTTATCAACCAATTGATGATGTGCTTATTCTTAAGGCATTCTTGGTTTTCAAATCTCCTTTTCAGTGACTTAGTGAAAAAACCCATCCCGTTGGACGAACCTTCTATGCTGCATTCCCATTTATATGGAAGAACATCTAAGCATATGATTTTGATGGAATTGGTGATAATATTCCTCATGATTACATATGAAGGTTGATATATCTTTGCTGCTCATCAAATATATTCCAGTGAGGATGGTTATCGGTGTAGCTCTATTTTCCCTAATTTTTAGTCATATTTCTTTTTGAATGCACCTGTTTGGCTGGATGATGAATTATTGTGCTTCATAGTATTCGACTCGTAAGGATATGATTGATATGACAAATTTCTAGTAGAGTGAAATTTTTGGCTGAGCTTGGAACTCGTGATTTGTGATTCCTACCGGATGGTTCAACATGAACACCTTTACTTCACAGGATCTTTTGAAACCTCAAACCTAATATTATCATGGCTAGAACTGCAATATAAATCTACTAAGAGCTGGATGGATTTGAACAAATTGCTTGAAAATATCATACTAAAATTTCATGAGGATGTGGTATTGGTGGAAAAAGTACCCGAATAACCATAGGTACTCTTTTTGGAAGTCATTGGCTTGTGCTATGAACACATGGAAGAATGGATATTTTGGATGTACTTTGAATGGCCTCAGAATGGATACTCCATATTTTCTGAAGACTTTCATCTCGTTGAAAGTCCTCCTTTCCATAATGGATGCAATAAAAGATTCCACATTTTGTAGGAATAATATTGAAGGGTAGATTGTCATTCCAGATAGGAGAATCTCTAATGTGTTGAACATAAGAATTTGACTAGGCGACTTTTTTATGGACATTTAGACATTGTCCTCTCCTTCATTTAATATCAGGTAGAGATCATTTGCATAGATGTCACCCGATTCATCATATACATCTAAGGATAAGAGAATGTCCTCTTTTGGCTTTTCATCTAGTGAGAAGATCGATTCAAGGTTATCTCCACAAAGAGCTGGATTGAGTCCTTTTACTTCTTGCTTTGAGGATAATTTCTTGCAAAGTGTCAAGCAATTTTTGCAAATGAAGTATCTATTGTTTTTCTTGTAATTTTTTGTAGTCCTTCTACTGAAGTACCTGGTGTGCCTGGTCATCTCGAGGTCAAGGTAGTTTGAACCTCCAAGACTATAGGTGACACGACCCAAACTAGGGCCTCGTTGTGTCAGGTATCTCAAGTCCAACCTGGATCGGAGACCACCCCCAATACCCAATCATAACTACCTTACTCCCTCTGTCGGAAGAATTCCAAGCATATAACCAGATAAGACAATAATTTTCTAAAGATAATAAAGAAAGATTAAAACAAAAGTCGAAAAGCACAACTAATCAACCATCCATTTCTAATCCCAATTCCAATACTAATACCAAGGATAACACTAATACTGACACCGCCCATGCCTATAGTTGTCTGGCAAATCCTTTATCCAGAATCAAATAACATCCGGTCGGGACATGCCCCTGACCATAGCCAAAAACGAAACTGAAACCAAAGGAATAAAAATAAAGAAAAAAAGTTCGTAGAATAAAATGGAGTCTTCAGGAGTATGGAAGCTCACCACTTCAATCTGACTTAAAGCTATCCCTGAATCCAAGTCACTAAGCAGAAGGAATGTTAGTATTGTCGGTTCCTCTATTGTGTGGGGATACAGTGCACAAAGACGGTTAGCAGAGTGAATGCTAGCCTATAACTCAGGGAAAAAGTTAAAATAATTCCAACGCTCAAAACCAAATTAAAAAACCATATGCAATCACATATATACATACATATATAATGCCGGGATGGGGAACAAGGTTTAGCATGCATTTAAATCCTTAACCTGGGTTGTGTAGCTTGGCCATCTTAAAACCAGCAACAGGCTATATGAGTTCAGCTCCCTTTGCTGAAAGGGCCCTAGTGCGTGTTAGCTGCCCGACCAAATAAAAAGAACCTGAGATGACTAGTACTTATTTAAAATATAAGGTGTGACATTATGCACACAGTCACCAAGACCAACCTCATATTCGGTAAACGTGAGTTTCCTATGTCTGCCCCCCCGTGACCCCTAACTTCTATGGCTTTGCTACTCAACCTCCTTTAAGGCTACATTAAATTATTTACACATTCCCAACCATTTATCAACGAGTCTTTTAATTAGGCATGAACCATTGGTATTGTCATACCAAAATTAGAGCTTGCATGTCTTTTACCTTATGCCAGATAAATCATTAAACAAAATTAAACTCCATCGTTTCCACTTAACCAATGCCATTTTTAATCAAACCATTGCCACCAAGGCCTTTCCAAAATCATATGAAAGCAAACAAAACCGATTCATGTTTGTTTAAACATTTATACGATGCAAACATTCCAAGGATATAATCAAACTATGTGACAAAATCATTCTCATTGACAATTACACAAATAGGTTGAGGGCCTGCCATCATCAAAGCCAAAATCATCAAATTTAGGGCTCAACCATGATCCTTCAATTAAATCACCATTCCCATGAACCCACATTGCAAAACCATAATTAAAACAACCATAATTAAAACACGTAAATCCATAATTAAGTCATCAGGCACACAAATCAACCATGAACATCTAAAACCCCCAACCCTTATTTCAAAACCATAACAATACCATGAAAACCATGCATTACAGTAAATTAATAATGCAGGAAGAGTCACATTCCTGAATTATAAAGATTCATGTATAGAGATTGATCCCAAATCCCTTATATGACCACTTTAGAGAAACCCTAGCCAATTTTGCTTGAGAGGATTTTGAAAGAGTAAAGAGGATGTTTAATCTTGTAAAGGGTGGAA
Organism: Capsicum baccatum var. pendulum; assembly: GCA_030864225.1. Classification (NCBI taxonomy): domain Eukaryota; kingdom Viridiplantae; phylum Streptophyta; class Magnoliopsida; order Solanales; family Solanaceae; genus Capsicum; species Capsicum baccatum. Next base: position 96,997,148 of record CM061556.1, on the reverse strand, counting down.
TCAATGACCAAAAAGTGTTATAGTGATATGGGGTCTTAAGTGTTTTGAGTTGGAAATGTCTAAAGTGCCCCAACTTAAAATTGTAAAAAGACTGCAGGTGGTTACGAGTCGACCCCGTGACTCGTAACCATAACATGCGACTCATACCCTTGAGTTTTCACAAGACAGTGAGTTGGACACCCACACATTGTCCACCATACGACTCCATGAACCCAGTCACTACCAGACTATACGACTCTTATCGTGTAATCATACCCAAGACAGAACCCAAGGGACTGGACACTAGACAATATACAACTTGATATTACTATTCGTAGCCTATCCTCATAGCTCTTAGTGAGCCACTTGTACTCAGAGCCAAGTCAAGTCACTAAGTTTCTTAACTGATGAAGGATCGACCAAACGACCCATCACCACCTTTAATGACCCGTACCACCTAGTCATAACCATAATATAACCCCAACCACCATTCACTGGACACCTAACAACTGGTGTCACCTGACCCATACCCATACCATAAACTCATATGGTGAGTCGTTACTAGGACAGTGACCTCAAATATAAGGAAATGTCTAAGGGCCAACCCCAAGGTATTTCAATTTTCCTCTATTTGGATCATTCGTCCTCAAACGATGGGACAAGGAAGTAACTAGCATGATTAAACCCCCAAACATCTCTACGCTTTCCTTCAAGACAAAAAACAAATTACTAGGGAATTCACAATCTACTCTTTCCTTTATGGCAGAAAACAAAGATGTCAACATCAATACATATCCTAGGCATGATTTTCGGAACGGGAAATAGGAAATGGATACTTGGAATTCATGTCCTCTTCAACTTTCGATGTAGCCCTTTCCACCTTGTGGTTCCTCCATAGAAACGTTATCGAATCTGCATCCTTAGTCCGCAACCAATGAACCTGCTGATCCATGATTTCAATGGGGACTTCCTCATAAGACTGGGAATCCAAAATACCAATATCCTTGACAGGCACAATTTGCGATGGATCACTTACACACTTCTTCAACATAGAAACACGGAACATCGGGTGAATAAAGCTCAAACTAGAAGGCAACTCCAACTTATATGCAACATGGCCATCCCTTCTCAAAACCAAGTACGAACCAATATACCGGGGACTAAGCTTCCCCTTTCCCTATCCCTAACCTCAAACTCTAACTCCCTACGCCTCAAATCTATATAGGACTACTAGCAACTTTGGGAAGCCTTAACCCTATCTCAAATCACCTTCACCTTCTCCGTGGCTTGGTAAACCAAATCCATACCAAATAATTCTTCCCTAACAACCTCAAACCACCCAATAAGAGACCAACGTCTCCTACCATATAAGGCCTCAAAAAGAGCTATTCCGATGCTAGAGTGGTAGCTATTAATATACACAAAATTTATACGAGGCAAATGCTTAACCCAACTACCACCATAGTCAATCACGCAAGTTCAAAGCATATCTTCCAATGTTTTAATAGTTCTTTTTGCTTGCCCATACGATTGTGGGTGGAAATCTTTACTAAGGCTCAACTCGGTCCCCAAACCTTTCTGAAATGACTGCCAAAAATGATATAAAAATGGCGTACCATGATTCAAGATAATAGAAATAGGGACCTCATGTAACTTTACAATCTCATAAAGATACAACCTCACATAATCCTCAGCTAAAATATTTTTCCTTACTTGCAAAGAGTTAGAAAACTTAGTCACCCTACCCACGATGACCGAAATTGAATCGAACTGATTCTGAGATCAATGATTACCGATAGAAAAATCCATGTTGATCATTTCCCACTTCCAAACAGGCAACTCAATCTCTTGATACAACCTTCCGGGCCTTATGTGCTTAACTTTAACTTTCTGGCACACCATTCACCTAGCCATAAAACTAGCCATATATTGCTTTATGTTGTTCCACCAATACATCTCCTTAGAGTCATGATACATTTTCATTAAACCAGGATAAATAACATAACATGATTTATGCACCCGAGCCAAGATCCTCTCTCGTAATCTATCTATGTCGAGGACACACAATCTCTCTTGGTACTACAAGGTACCATTGCCAATAACCTCAAAAGCCATTACTTTCTGCCAACCTACATTACCCTTGATCCTCATTAAGATAGGATCTAACACTTGCTTCTCCTTTACCTCAGCACCCAGGGATGACTTTGCCACCTCCTGAACAAACACATTACCATCCTCAGAGTCTAAGAGGTAAACTCAAAGGTTAGCTAAACGGTGAACATCTTTCACTGACTCCCGCTTTCCTTCATCCACATGAGCTATACTTCCCATGGATAACCTACTAAGATCATCAGCAACCACGTTAACTTTACCTGGATAGTAGTAAAGACTCATGTCATAATACTTGTGTAGCTCAAGCCATCTTCTTTGACCGATGTTTATCTCTTTCTATGTAAACACATATTGCTATCTCTTATGATTTGAAAAGATATCCATATGCACTCTATACAAATAGTGACGCCAGATTTTCAATGCGAATACCACATCTAGCAATTCCAAGTCATGAGTCGGATAGTTCTTCTTATGCACCTTGAATTACCTAGAGGCATAAGATATCACTTTGCGATGCTGCATCAATACGCAACCAAGCCCCACACAGGATACATCATAATAGACCACAAACCCATCCGTGCCTTCAGGCAAAGTCAAGACTGGTGCCAAAGTCAAATTATCCTACAACTTCTTAGAACTACCCTTAAATACATCAGACCATGAGAACTTTACCTTTTTCTAAGTTAATCTAATCAATGGAGAAACTATAGAAGAGAAACTTTCCATAAACATCCTATAGTAACCATCTAAACCCAAAAAGCTATGAATATTGATTGGAGTCATGGGTCTAGGCCACTTCTTAACCACTGCAACCTTCTGCAGATCCACCATGACCCCTTCAATAGAAATGACATGACACAGAAAAGTGACAACGTTCAACTAGAATTCCTATTTTGAAAATTTAGCATACAACTACTGCTCTTTCAGGGTTTACAACGCAATGCAGAGGTGATCGACATGATCCACCTAACTCTTTAAATACACCAGGATGTCTTTTATGAACACAATACTGAACTAATCTAAAAACTAACAAAAGACTCTATTCATCAAGTCCATGAATGCTACTGGGGCATTGGTCAACCTAAAGTACATAACCAGAAACTTAAAATTCCCATACCGGGTACGGAAGGAAGTCTTAGAAATATCCACCTCCCTAATCTTTAGTTGATGATACCCAAATCGAAGATCAATCTTGGATAAAAACTTAGCACCTTAAAGTTTATCAAACAAATCATCTATCCTTTGAAGAGGGCACTTATTTGTTACCTCTACCTTATTTAGTTGCCTATAATCATCACACATCCAAAGGAAACCATCTTTCTTACGCACGAATAACACCGATTCACCCTACAGAGCACACTAGGATGGATGAAACCCTTGTCTGAAAGATCTTTTAGTTGCTCCTTAAACTTCTTCAACTCGGCTGGAACCATTCTATATGAGGGAATAGTCATAGAACGAGTGTCCGGAATAAGATTTATCCCAAATCAATCACCCTATCGGGAGGAACACGAGTAAGGTCATCAGGGAAGACCTCAAGAAATTCATTTACCACTGTGACAAAATGCAAAAGAGGACCCTTTGAGTTCTAATCTGTAACCCAAAAAATATGATAGAGACACTCTTTGGAGATTAATCTCCGGGCTCTGAGATATGATATGAACCTTCCCATAGGATCGAGGGAACCACCCTCCTATTAATTAACCAACTCATTTGGGAATTTAAAGATGACCTTATGGGTCCTACAGTTTATAGAAGAATTACACAAGTGCAACAAATCCATTCCCAATATGTCATTGAAATCAACCATGTCAAATTTAAATAGATCCACCAAAGTCTCCCAACCACATACAACTACCACTCAACCCTTATAGACTCTTCTAGCCACTACTAAGTCACCCATCGGGGTAGAAATAGAAGAAGAGTTTGAAATATATTCAAGACCAAAACCAAAATGCACAACTACAAATGGGGTCACATAAGAGAGAGTGGACCCTAAATCAAGTAAATAGTACATATCATAAGAAAAGAGTTTCAATATACCAGTAGCGACATTGGGTGACGCCATAGACTCCTAATGGGTACTGAAAGCATAGAGTCAATTCTGACCAGTTCCTGGGCCAAAAGGTTTACCTTTTGGTTCCAGAGCAGAAGAAGAGGCAACATGAACCTTGTTTGAACCAGAAGAAACCTTGGCCACCGGACAATTTCTAATCATATGGCCTGGCTGACCACAATTTAAGCACTTGTCCTTTCTTTCATCATAGTAATCCCAATTCAATTGACCATAAAATATGTAGAGAGGATATGATAGAGCTGACTGGGCCCCACTGGCCTGAGATTAGGCACCATGTGCCCTAAAATTATCGCCACCATAAAAATGCATATTGCCTGATGACTTTAGGAATATAGCACTAGCCTTCGATTAAGACCTAGAACTACTCTAGTTCCTCTTGAACCACATTATAATATCCCTATTACTTTGCTGTTGGCCACCGCACTACTCAAAAAATCTAAAATTCTTGCACTACCATTCCTCTATTTCAGCCTGCTTCTTATTCTCTTCCTCAACCTACTGCATGTACACATCCAACCTAGATATGTCCATGTCCTTGTTCAATAAGGTAGCCTTATTCTCCAAAATCAAGTCTTGGTACAACCCAAAAGTGAACATCCTTATTCTATCCCTCATGCTTGAAACCAACTCTGGAGAATACCGCGATAACTGGTGAAACTTCAAGGCGTACTCTTTGACGAACATCTTGCCTAGATTTAGTTAACAAACTCCTTCGCCTTCGCTTCTCTCAACTCCTGAGAAAAGAAGCGGTATAGAAAAGCAATTGAGAAATAATTCCACAGGGATGACATAACATCATCACCCCTAGACTATTCCTATTTCTTATACCATTGGTATGCTATATTTTCAGTTGGTAGGCAGCAAATTTTACACCTTCTACATTAGTAGCATGTATAATGAAAAAGATCTTTTCCATCTCATCAATTAAACCTTAAGGATCCTCCTCAACCTCAACACCAGTAAACATAGGAGGGCTTAACCTTATAAATTGGCCTACCACGTGTCCTCAGTAGGTGGATAAAAAAAAGCACCACGATCAACCTGAGAAGCTACCAACTATGCCAACATAGGAATAGACTGACAAAAATCAGTATTCATCACATCAGCCTGAGGAGCTTGAGAAGGACTGGAAGGGACCGGTGGAACTTAAGGAAGGCAATCAGGAACTGGAACTCTCGATCGAGTCTAGACCCTATAAGTATAATGGGCCCCATCAACCTTATCCTTGGGTAGGATAGAGAAGTTTCTATGAACTTCAGATGGTCGGGGAGGCATGATCTGAAAAGCAAAAAAATGGGTATTAGAGAAGATTTCAAAACCATAGACTCTACAGCTTAAAATAGAATAATAAGAAAGAGAAATATTCCTATATGCCTTATAGCCTCTCTCTTATGAGTATGGTGCACAAAACACCCTTAAAATAGACTCTACTTAATATAGATATATGGACTTCAAATTAACCATGACCCTAGGGCTATGATACCAATCTGACATGACCCAAACCAGGGCCTAGTCATGTCAAGTATCTCAAGTCTAACCATGATCGAAGACCACCCCCAATACCCAACTATAATGCCTTGTTCCTTCTAGCAAAAGAATTCTCAGCATATAATAAGATAAAACAATAATAATATGAAGACAATAAAGTAAGCTTAAAACAAAATTAAAAACCATGACCAATCAGCCATCTATCCAATCCCATTATCAATACCAATACAAAGGCTAATACTAATACTGACACCACCCATACCCATAGTTGTCCGACGAAGCCTATAACCATAATCAAATAACATCTGATTAGAAAATGCTCCTGACTATAGCCAAAACTGAAACCAAAGATATAACAATAAAAAAAGAAGTCCATAGCATGAAAGAAGTCTTATGAAGTATGGAAGCTTACCACTTCAGTCTAAATTAAAGTTGTCCCTGAATCCAAGTCACTGAGTAGGAGAAATTGTAGTATTTTAAATTCTTGCATCCCGTAGGGATACAATGCTCGAATATGGTTAGCAGAGTGAATGCTAGAATGTAGCTCAGGGATAAAGGTAAAATAAGGCCAGCATTCAAAACCAAATTAAATAACCATATGCAATCACATGTATATATAAATATATCATGTTGAGAGAGGGAGCAAGGTTTAGTATTTATTTAAATCCTTAACCTGGGTTGTGTAGCTTGGACGTCCTAAAATCACCCACGGGCTATATAGGTTCAGATCCTTTATCTGAAAGGGACCCAGTGCATGTTAGCCGTGCAACCGGAGAAACGAACCTGATATGACTAGTAAATCTCTAATAAATAATGTGTGATATCGTGCACATGGTCATAAAGTTCACCCTCACATTAACAAATGTGAGTTTCCAGTATCGGTCCCCACCGAGACCCCCACATTCTAGTGATTTGCTATTCAACCCCCTTTAAGCCTATATTAAATCATTTACACATTCCCAACCACTTACCAATGAGTATTTTAATTAGGCATTAACAATTGGTATCATCATACAAAAACTTATAGCTTGCAAGTCTATTACCTTATGCCATATACTACTAAACCAAATTAGGCTCCATCATATCCACTTAACCAAAACCATTTATAATCAAACCACTGCCACCAAGGCCTTTCTAAAATCATATAAAACCAAGAAAAACCAATTTATGTTTATTTAACCATTTATGCAATGCAAAGATTCCAAGAATAATCAACCTATATGACAATCATTCTCATTGGCAATTTCACAAATAGGTTGAGGGCACGCTATTATCAAAGCCAAAATCATCAAATTTGGTGCTCAAACATGACCCCTTAATTAAATCACCATTCCCATTCACCCACATATGGAAAACCATAATTAAAATATGAAAAGACATAATTAAGTCATGAGAAACATAAATCAACCATGAAAATCAAAAACCCCAAACCTTTATTTCAAAACCATAACAATATAATGAAAGCCATATATTAAAATGTATGCCTTTGATAAATAACAATGAGGGAAGAGTGACATGCCTGAATTACAAAGATTCACGGAGAGAGATTGATTCTTTCATGACCACTTTGGAGAAACCCTAGCCTGTTTTGCTTAAGAGGATTTTGAGAGAGTAAAGAGGATGTTTAATATTGTAAAGAATGGAATTAATGATGAAAAAATGTTATAGGGATGAGGGATCTTAAGGGTTTTGAGTGGGAAATATCCAAAGTGCCCCAACTTAAAATTGTAAAAAGACCGCAGCTGGTCACGAGTCAACCTCAAGACTCATGACCACAACCTATGACTCATATACTTGAGTAATCACCAAGATAGTAAGTTGAAAACCCATACACTATCCACCATACGACTCCATGAACTCGCTCATTACCAGACCATACAAATGATATGGTATAGTCATACCCAAGACAAAACCCAAGGGATTAGACACTGGATGACATACGACTTGACCTTACCATTCATAACCTATCCTCATATCTTTTAGTGAGACACTCATACTCAAAGCCAAGTCAAGTAACTAAGTTTCTCATTTGATAAAGAATTGACCAAATGACCCATCACCACCCCTAACGACCTATACTATCAAGTCGTAACCATATAGAACCCCAACTACCATTCACTAGACACCTAAAAATTAGGGTCACCTGACCTGTACCCATACCATAAAAATTGTATGGTGAGTTTTTACTAGGACAGTGAGTTAAAAGCACAGAAAATTTCCAAGGGCCAAAACCCAAGGTGTTTTAGTAGGTACTTCTACGATCTTGTCTTGCGTCTTGAGTATAGAAAGTTGGATTTAGTGAAAAGACCAATAATGCTGCATGCTCTATGAAGAATTGAATTATTTTGGATGATCTGCTTTAGCACATATCTTTTTGTGCAGATATTGTCCAAGGCCTGGAATATGGCCTGCCTGAGGTAGCCCATTAGTAGGACTCTGATGGATTTAAACTTCTCTTCTACAATCATCATTGTGTGGCGTATTTGTATACTTGATAGTAATAATACAAAGGCTTAATTCAGGCTGAGGTCTTTACCTATATTAATTATCTTTTCTATCTTCTAGAAATGGATATGAATAACATCTCTGTCAAATAGTAGGCACTTTATCTCAAGGAGTTGTTTGCATAGATTCTCTAGTATTTGTCCTATATTTCCAAGAATAACCTCCAATTGGATTTTGATGTTCAAAGAAAAGTGTTGGGATGTGGGATAGGTGTTTTTATTAATAATACCAAGTGCATTCCACTAATCTCTCAGAATTTTAGAGAACCTTGAAGTGAACTCACATAGAATTATTTCTTTTTCTTGTTCAACCATATTCTTTATAGCCAGGTAGAAACTTTAAAATCATCAAGAGTAAAGTTATGGAATGCTATTTCAAGGGTTTACTTTGCAGTCATCATTGGTTGTATGCCCCCGTTTGGGATTGGATCATCTGTTATCCCATTATGTTCATGAACTACTTCATAGATTTTTATTTTTTTAGATTAGTTCATGAACATGGGTAGATATTCTTTTTTTAGATATTCAATTCAGGATTAAGAAGTTTTCTTAGCATATTCTTGAGATTATCTGTATCCTTTTATCTAGATTTTTTGGATTATTTATCAGATACATCCACCTTCTTTAGAGCTTTTAATTCATCTTTCCTTACCCATGATAGCTTGGCAATGTCAAACTTTTGTTCGCTAGTAGGCGCTGATATAAAAGGCATATAAATTGGTGAACTAGAGAGAAAAGTGGTAAAGTTATGGCCCATTTTGATGGTGAGTATGTTTGTGGTGACATATGGGATAAAGTTGGTTTTGTTATGAGTTATAGGTTCATGGTGGTTTGAAGCTACCATATTTTATGCTACCATAATCGCAAAATGAGGGCCGCAATTGCAATCAATCAAGCTAGTAAACCAACAGTGATCGCGATCACTTATCTGCGATCGTAGGAGTTGCGATCGTAAGAGAAAAAACAGTCCAGGGGAAAATGAGTTATTTTGCACTGCTGACCTCTAACCCCATTTAAAGCTCTAAACCCATCCATTCTAGGGTATCTTATCATCATCATTCCACAACCTTATCTCCTATCCTTAGTTTAGGTTTTTGTAATTCCTTACTTGGAGTATAATTTGTACTAATCTTGAGCTAAGAAGATATTAGAGTGACCTCTAAGTGAAGAATTGGCAATCTCATTGAGGATTTATTGAAACTTAAAAGTGTGCTTTGCATTCTCTTTATTTTTGATGAAACCATTTTAATGGAGATTTTGGTCTATTTTTGTTCATTATCATTATGATTAGCTAGTTTTTCCTCTTGGGATTATGCAAGAATATGGTGTAATTGTATGTCGGTTGTGATTTATTGTGCATATGCTAGTTTGTTCGTGATGGGTTCTTCTATTACTTGATTGAGTTGGTTGGGATTTATGGGTGAAAGCCATAAATACCCAAATGGGTTTGTTGGGTGAAAAATCCCAAACTCTTGAAAGGTTAAACATCCTTGAAAGAGGGGTTTAGGGGTTTGGGAGAACTTTTGGAACCCACATCATCCTTGAAAAAGGGACATGGAAACCAAAGTAATAGTAGATAATTTATGGGCATAGTTTTCTAATTCTCACTATCTTAGACATAAGGGTGATTACAAGGTTGACTATACCATGGGTATTATCCTAGAAATAGGGATACCTAATTGAGCTGTTTGTTGAAGAACTAGACTCAAGGACTTTAAACCTACCCTACCACATCATCAATGATTAGAATTTTTATCGAATCATCATCTTCCCATGCATAACTTTCCCCTAGGAAAGCATAGTCCTAAGATCCATTGTAATTTATTATACTCTAATTATTCGTAGCCACAAATTAATTCTTTAAAATTCCATCTATACATCCTTGTTTTGACACTCTCTCAAACCCCCCATTTTTACATATTTGTATCTTAGGCTTGAATTTAGTAAGTACTTAAATTTCAAACTTACCCATTCACACTCATATTGTTCCTCTTGGATTCAACCTCAACTCTTATTGTTTTATTATATTAACAACGACCACCATGCATTTATCTTGCAACATGCTTGAGGGATTAATCGATACTGGTCAATGTATTATTTTGACACATCATATTTTCAGATTTCCAGTTGAGAGTTTCTTTATTTTACTTGGTGAAATATTTTCCTCTTTTGGTACGATAATATTTTGTTGTGGTATTTTTGGTGTATGGTTTGGGTTATCCTTTTAAAGGTTTTTTTTGGTAGGAAGTCATCTATATGAATGGATCCTAATGAAGACTTCATAAAAATATTAGGTTGAGGCTCTTTCTTGGGTTGAATGGTTTCATTTATGATTGGAGTGCATATGTTTGATCAATTGGGGGTTTTGTAAGAAATAAGGAATTCATACTTCCCCAAAAGGCTAATAGAACCAATAGATGGGTCTCTTTTATTTTATTTTGTCATGAATTCACTTTTAAAGTTGCCATTGTGTTTTTTATTTTGCATTATCTTTAGCCTATGAATATTCATTCTATTCTATGTCATCCTCCTGAGACCCTTGATAGTCATTGTCAATTTTCCATGGAATTTGTATTATAAAAGGACATTTGAACCACTCCACTCTATGAAGATTATGATTAAAAATATATATCTAATCTTGTGAACTCTTGAAACCTGAGAAAAACCATTTAATAGTTTTTTGGTTCATCTCATCTGAAAGGTCATTATAAGGTCTGTACATATGGATAGAGAAGGTTGTTTTGTGGGGCTTCTTGAAATTAGAGTGGTCAAAACTTATAGTAACTGTGTTTTCTCTCTTTTTTGTAAAAGTGTGTCAAGTGGATTGAGAGGTTGAGAATAGTTTCATAACTTCTCAATATTTGTGACCCATGAGTTTAGAAGAACTTTGATAGGTTCTTCCCTAGATATTTATCTCGGCATCTAGGTGCACTCATACCAATATAAGGTGTTGAGTAGGGCACGATAAGACAAACTAAGGAAATATTAGATTGGCAATAGCAACAACAAACTTCTAACTTTCCAATGTCAAATTCATATCTATATAGGTTGCACACAAAATAGAATCAGACCTTTTATCTACACTACAATAGCTTTTTTATGATTGGTCTACCCATCCACTACCCTAATAGAAGGTTTTCCACAAAACAAATCTTCTCAACACTCAAAACAAAGCTTCTCAACACGCAAAACTAGGCTTGACTTTGCCAGTCTTAAAACACAAAATACTTAGTATTTTATTAGAATAATTATTCAATATATCACATTCAAGGGTTTATTATGGATTTCTGCTGGCCTTTAGAACCATTAACAGTTTGAGGAATAAAGTCTACAAAACTTTGGATTTGCATGATTTAATAAAGTAAGAAGCAACTGGAAAACAATTTTGTGTACCAATCCAAAATTATTTCATAATCATGGAAAGAACATAAACATCTATATTGAAATCACCAAAATACCACTTTCCTCAGTGTTTCCTTACCCTACTACTCCGACCTAGAGGATTGAAGTACCAATACCTTCGAAAGAGACGAGCAAGAGAAATAATTTAGATAATAAACATTTTATTGATAACAAGAAACTTTACATGAGAGTATTTAGATCGAGAGTTTGATGATCCCAAACTGAAGACCTATGCTTCCTTTTATAGGAGAAGAAAGCTTAATACAAACAAAAAAAAAGATAATGATAAACCTTATCTTACACAACCCACTATTCTAATAATATTAAAACCATATCTTATCACACACTTCTATGATAGGAACACATAACAGTGAGATTTATACACCCTACTTTATTCAAATGGAGCCCCACAAATGTGACAGAGAATAACAGAACACAACCTAAACATATTGTTGTCATAAGTAAGCAGGTGACTAAGAAACTTGTTGCCCACTTTTATGCAGGTGGATAAGTAGCTTGTAGGTGTCTACCAAGAAGCTAGATAAGCAACTTATAGGCAAACCCTTTTGAGAGGGTTTTTTTGGTAAACTTAGGAAAATCTACGGAGCTTGTGATGAGTGGAAACCTGAGACACACTCCAAAAATACCACAAAATAATAGTATCTATGAAGTTCTTGGTGGTGTTGATAGTGATCTTATATATCCTTTATCCATACACTAGTCGATGTTTTGGTTCTTCTTAAGGTGCTATTGGTCTTCCAAGTTCCTTTATAGGGACTAAAGTAACTCTTCCTATTTGAAAAATCTACTATTTCTATTGCAATTTCTTTGGTGGAACATCCAACCATGTGTTACTGATGTCATAATGTCATGTATTGATTTATGAGAAATGATTGACCTACTATACCTCGCCAGTAGGTAAGCCAAGCCATAACTTAGAGCTATAAGCAATGGGCTAATTTAGTGGAAAATGACCCAAAAGATTGAAAATCAACCAATTTAATGTTTAAAATGATAACAAGGCAATAGATTGTAAAGACCCTTCAGGTTATTTTTCATATTTTTGCTTTTAAATATTTTACATAGATTCCCCATATGATTTATGATTTGATGCAACAGACTATTTGGCTACTGGATAGTTCATTTAGCTTTTAGAGCCAATTCCCTATTTTGAGGTCTTCATTGGTTCTAAATGGCCACCGAATGAAAACTTTAGTAAAACAATCTCATATGATAATTTTAATTGTGGAAATAGCTTTATAATATTAATTTTAGTCTAGATGGACCTTTGGTTTGGGTCCCAAGAAACCTGAGCTCATCTTGATCTATTGGTCAAAAAGTTAAGAATATGAAATATAGGTGTGAGACCCATATTTGGTCCAAACAACCTCGGAGGAAAAATCTTATTGCGCCATTAAGTCTGAAACATCAGATTTGGTATGGCTACATTGTTCATTTATGTGTATGGGATTTTGTATGAATCTAGAGGGCTTGGTAGAAACTTGGAGATTTCTAAGTTTCAGCTATCATCTAATACAACTGCTATCGTAAGCCAAGGGCTGTGATCGCGGTACCATTAGTAGAAGAATTGGTATAATCACAAGAAGAGGTATTGTGATTGTAAAACCTCATGTAGTCACCAAGATAGTACGATTACAGGTCTTAGTCTGTGATAGCGGGACCCAAGTACCTGGTATGTGTTTAAATAGACCCTTATGTCACGGATTTAGCCATTTCTCACCTATTTCTTGAGAGGAAAAATCATAAAGAGTAAGATATCATAAAATTAAGAGTCATGTGTAACTTGGGAGATTGATTAACATTTATTCTCATTTATATTCTAATTTGATATAATAATTCACCCTATCCTTGATAGATTTTAGTGATTTATTACTGAAAACCCCAGAGCCTCAAAGGCCTGATTTTAGCCCTAATTTAGTTTAGTTTTTACTTTTTTTTATAGGTAATAATTCCTTGATCTTGTAAGAACATTAGGTTGGTTTCAAAACTTCAATTTCCATAAGCGGGACCCACATGGGGTTTGGAAGTGATATTTTGACCCAAAGTACAATGAAGGAATATGGGTATCATTATTCTCATATTGATGAGTAGTATGTGTTTATGATAGCTAGGCATCTTGAGGAGGCTTGTTGGATAGGAAAAACAGTGGTTTAGCAGATTTTTTTAGATTTTTTTGACATTGAGAAAGGCTAGTTTTATTATTAGATTGAGCTATTTCATAGTATTCTTACGATATTATGTTAGATTTTGGATTGGGTTTAGGTGTTGGATTGCTAAAATGTAAGACTTGGGTTTGTTGAACCATTTATGCTAACCGTAGAGTTGAAACACTTGATTTGTTTCCTTATACCTTAGGTGAATTAGGCTTCATGTCTCAGGTTTAGCACGAGAACACCTTTGATCACTCAAGTTAGATAAAATGCTTTAGACACCCATGTTTAGGTTAAGGTTGGTTTTAGTTTCTTATATTAAAGGAGGTTGCGTTAGCTACTATTTTGGCTTAACTATTGTGATTGGGAACAACCTTTTCCTTAGTGCTAATTGTGGCTTTATATACATCTGAGAGTGGATTTAGAAACCTTAACTAGCCCGGGGTAGAATTTGACTTAGAATGTATTTCAGGATTTCAAAGTGGGCTCTTTGACCCACCTTAAGCCATGATCGATAGTTAGTTCTCTAAAAATCCTTATATGTTTGTTAAATGCATAGATAATTCTCTTTTGAGGCAATATTGAAGAACCTTGGTATTTCATGGTTATGGTTATGTTGACAGTAAAAGTAATGCTCAAAGACTAATGGATTAGATTTTCATTTATGCTATGATGAGATATGGATCATGTTGTGATAAGGTATTAGTGATGCCATGTATGAGCTACCTATTATGCTAATGGTAAGCCTTTGAACATACTATAGATATGTACTTCTTATTCTATTACTTATGATTATAATCATGGTAAATAATTTTTCTAGTAATCATACTCGAAAACATTCTTATTCATGATGCTAGAAATTGTGTTATTAATTTATGCTATAAGTCATTCTTATTGATTTTATGGGAAGTTATGCTATAATTGTTCTAGAATTCATGATACTTGACTATATTAGCACTTATGCTATTGATCATGACATCAACTATGATGATATGGCTATAAGTTTGAGTCTAGATACTTACTATATATATAGATACCCGATTCAATTCTCAAAGATGATGATGATGTTGATTATACCCAATTCACTTTTGAAAGATGATGATGTAGATTATACCTAGTTCAATTTCTAAAAATGATGATGAATTTTACTATACCATATTTAATTTTTAAAAGATGATGTTGATATTGATTATACTCAGTTAGTTGCTAGTGAATGATTATGATGATGCATTAATACCCAACAAGGTTGAAGGATGATTGATATATTAATGCCCAACAAGGCTGAAGAATGAATATGATGATATATTGATACTCGGTTAGGGCGGTTTATGATTATGATGATATTTTAATACCCAAAAAGGCAGGAGGAAGATTATGATGATGTATTGATACTAGATGATACTTTGATATTCGACTAGGCCGGGGGATGATTATATCGATGTACCTATATGCATATTTACCGGTTTGAGTCTGGCTATTTATTATGGTATGATTATTATATATATATATATATGCATATATAAGGTCCGGTTATAGCTTGAAAACGGTAAATGATTATAAAGTAGTATAGTTTATGATTAGTAATAAATAAGGATCATTGGTGGATATTTTTTAAGTGGCTAATCATGAGTAGTTGATAATTGAGGATTAGTGGTTAAAGGTTGATTAGTTAATAAGTTATGTTAGTTGATAAATAATGGTTATCAAATAAATGATGAGTAGCCGGATATGTGGTGAATAGTTATTAAATGATGACTAAAGGTTATATGATGACTAGTAATCAAATGGATTAGTTAATAAGAGATGGTTAGCAAATAAATGGTGACTAGTGAGTAAAGATGATAGGTTTATTAAATGAAGATAATATTATGGAATGCGGGTACATTGGCAAATGTTGGTAATGGACCGGTTTATGATAATTGTGGAATGATAGTTAAATAACGAGCTAGTTATTTGAAAGTAATGAATGGCTACTTTATTCTATCTTTGAGTGTGATCTCTAGGTGTATGGGAGTCTATAATCAGTTAATGACTTTTTGCACCAATTAGCGTATGGGAGCCAATTTTATAGCTTGTGATTTCTTGTGTGATGTCGTATGATTTAATATTATTTTACATTTTTTACTCATATTGCATGATGATGTTGGCATCTATTAACGCCCTATGTTATATTTCTATTCCTATTATATTACTTATTTTATACAACAGTATTGTAGATGATTCAAGTTTGTTTTTATGCCTTGAATTAGCTATGTTATCTTGCATTTTATCATACTTATATCATGGTTTAGCTCACCGCTTGATGATGCCTACTGAGTACCCATTGTTGTAATATTCATACTATACTTTTATACTTTTTTGGTGTAGATCTGAGTACTAGCTGATACCATTGGACCCCTGAAGCTGGTAAAAAAAGGTCGTCAATCCTAAGAAGAGGATATTTATTTTTAATCGTGACCTTATTCAACTAACGATAGTCTATGCACATCTGACGGGACCCATCCTTCTTTCGAACGAATAGTACAGGTGCACCCCATGGGGAAGCACTAGGACGAATAAAACCTTTGTCTAGGAGGTTTGCAAGCTGTTCCGTTAACTCCTTTAGTTACGCGGGAGACATTCTATATGGTGGAATAGAAATAGGACGAGTGTCTGGCAACACATCAATGCCAAAATCTATCTCCCTATCAGGGGGTATCCCTGGGAGATCTTCGGGAAAGACTTCTGAGAATTCATTCACTACAGGGACTTACTGCAGAGGAAGGTTTTTAACTTTTGAATCTTTTACTCGGCTTAGATGATACATATAACCTTTGGAGATAAGCTTTCAAGCTCTAAGATAAGAGATAAAGTGACCTCTAGGTTCCACAGAGCTCCCTGCCCATACAATTTGTGTCTCATTCGGAAAAGAAAAAGTGACCTTTCGGGTTCTGCAATCAAGGGTGGCATAACACGAATGGAGCCAGTCCATCCCAAGGATGGCATCAAAATCTATCATATCCAGTTCTATAAGGTCTGCCACAGTTTCCCTACTATGAATAGACACGACACAATTTCTATACACCCTTTTAGCAACAACAGAATCACCTATTGGAGTAGAAATAGAGAAGGGTTCTACAATGACTTTGGGCTCAAACCCAAAACCAACAGCCACATAAGGGGTCACGTAAGATAAAGTAGACTCGGGATCAAGCAATACATAAACATCACAAGAAAAGATTCGTAACATACCGATGACAACATCTGGTGAAGCTTCCACCTCCTGGCGGTTAGTCAAAGAATATAACCGGTTGCGACCGCTCCTGACAGATGAATGGGCACCCTTAGGAAAAGAAGCTGTGGAGGTAGCTTGGGACTTAGACCCCTCCGCATTTACTCTAGTAGAAACACAATATCTCTGAAGGTGACCCACTTTGCCCCAAATATAGTAGTTTCTCCCCTCAAACCAGCACTTACCTAGATGAATCCTTCCGCAAACTTCGCACTGCAGATAAGTACGACGCTGTTGGGCCACACTGCCCTGAGACTGTGTACCTAGAGATTTGGACCCATGTGGAGTCTGAAAACTCTAAGTTTGTCTATCTGTCGGTGGTTTGGGTGCTGGGACGTTGGCTGTTGACTGTGCATTATTCCAAAACTTCTTCTTCAACCACTTATTACCCCAGTTACCACTCAGCGGCTGACTTTGGTGCTGGTCCGCAGATTGAGCTCTCTTATCCTGTCTGTCTTTCTCTGTAGATTCAGCAATCTTTTTCTTCTTCTCTTCCACCTGCTGCATATGAATGGTCAGTCGAGCAAAGTCTAACTCCTTATTCAACATAGCCCCCTGGTACTCAAGTACCAGGTTATCATCATGGCCAGATGCAAATTTTCTCATCCGGGTTCTCATAATACTAGTCAACTCTGGTGCATACCAGGCTAGTTTATAAACCTTCAAAGTGTACTCCTGGACACTCATACTGCCCTGCTTCAGATTCATAAACTCTTCCGCTTTGGTCTCCCTCAACTCCAGAGGAAAGAATCAATCAAGGAAAGCTTCCACAAATTCGCCCCAAACTGTGGGCTCAGTACTTTCACCTTTTGCATCTTCCCAGTTGGCATACCACTGATTCGCAACATCCTTGAGCTGATAGGTTGCTAGCGCTACCCCTTCTACCTCATCCACATGCATTACCTTAAAGATTTTTTCCATCTCAACCATGAACACCTGTGGATCTTCCTCTACCTTGGTGCCAGTGAATTTTGGTGGGTTCATCCTCATGAAATGTCCGACTCTAGTAGCCTCAGACGTAACAGATGCAGACCCAACATCTTTTGATCGTTGATCCTGGTTAGCTACCAAATGTGTCAGTATATGAATGGACCGTCTAAATTCTATATTTGAAATATCTCCCTGAGCATTTGGGGGATGGTTGGTATTATTCCGCAGAGCCCAAGGTAGACTGGTCGGGACTGGAGGGACTCTCGGAGTAGGGACAAATTCTAAAGTGTGATCCCTATTACGGGTCCACATCCCATGGGTGGGACAGACCTCATATGCCTGAGCATTCTGATCGATGCTATGACGCGGAGACATAACTGTCTTTCTGAAACACAAGTGATCATTGATTAGGGGATAGTTCTGACTCTGAAGCACGAACTAAATCACAAAGAAGGAAAACATCCTAAATGCCTAGTAGCCCCCTGCTTATAAGTGTAGAGAGATACACACCCATAAACAAGACTCTACCCGACGCGATTTCACAGATACCCTGGGACCATGAACCGTGCTTTGATGCCAAGTTTGTCACGACCCAAACTAGGGCTTGGCCGTGATGAGTATTTCAAACCATGGAGGCCCGAAACACCCCTATGTATCTGGTAATCATGCACCTAATTCATATGATCAATGTAATGAGGAAGAAACACAACAATTCAGAAACATGGTCATAAATATGAAAAGAAACAATAACAGGAAGATAAGGTTCCCTCAATATCAATTAACCTCTAAACAACTGTCTGTAAAAATGTCTAATAAATGACTGAGTCAAGTAACCATATATAAACTGGGACAAGGCCCCCAGAAAACTGAATATAAGATAAAAGGACTGCAGGACATAAGACCTTCCAAAACATAGAAGGCTCACCACTTATCTCTGCAACTCTGTCTGAATGATCTACTGATTCTATTAACCCCTAGACTGGGCCTCTAAACCTGAGAGGTTTGAGAGGAAAGGGGGTCAGTACAAAAGTACTGACACACAAAGATATAAAAAAAACACAATATTTTTATAAAAAATAGTTGAGAGCCATTATAAAGCAATTTCGTATCAAATCATTTGAAAGCACATGGGTGTAATGCAATGGTTTTCTCAATAATCCATGAAATGCAACTGATCTAGGTGGAATACCCTACATAATTTACACCAACTGTCTAACCCCGGTTGCCACCGAGATTAGAGTATACGTAAGGGGAAGACACACAAGATCACACAATATGGTGTCTCGATCCAATGGTAGTGACCAAGATCACTTAGCCCGGGATCCTACCTATAATCCCAATTTTGGAATGACAAAATGTCAAGTACTCAAGATCACTTAGTCTGGTACCAAATTTCAGTGTCGGCAAACACGACTTCTAGCGATGAGCCTTTACACTCAAATGCCTTCTTCGAGCATCCACCTATCTCATGTAAAATCAATGCATTCAAATTTATCTGATTCAATCACACATCATGTTCTATAGGGTATCGTCATACCCGACTTGCAAGTCCTTAATATCACTTCCACATATGCATAACCATGTAAAAACCAAGGTGCTTCATCATTTACAAGTGGTGAACAATATTTATTTCAAATTCATGATCTCTTTTGTTGATCACAATATGATATGGGGTATCAAGACATTATCATGGGAATTTGAAAGCAATTTATCATTTATATTTATCAAACTTCCGTGGAAAATCTCAAATCACATATGCATGGTTTCAACCATTGAAGTATATAGGCAAACAATTCCTATGACATAAAGAAAGATGACTTAGAAATCATATTGAAACCAAGTTATTAGCATTTGGTTGAAAACCATATTAAAAGAATGCATGTTCATAAAAACTACACCCATCAGATTTTAGGATAACCCCCTGTACCTCTATTTCCAAGGATAATAGATGTTTCTTGAAGCTTGCGGATTGGTGATTCCCAATATGTAATTATCTTTGAAACCTACGATCAAATCTTGAACTATTTGGGTTTTTATTTTGAATCCCTAAGGAGATTCTTTGAGCACTTTTGATCAGTGAAGGTGTATTTTGGGGTCCTTGGAACTGAATTTCGTGTTTTAGGGCTAAGTAAGGGTGGAAAAGGACCACTTTGTCCGCAAAACGGAGTGTTTAAGTCACTCGAATTCTTTACATAGGAGCCGCCCATCCCATTGCCTATGTTCACATAGGCACTGCCTAGGCTATCACCTATGTTTACATAGGCGCTGCCTAGGCTATTACCTATGCTTTCCAGTGGCCATGGGCGATTGGTTAGGCGACTCATATCACTTTGAAAGGTCATAACTTCTTGATCGGGTGTTGAATTTTAGCCAAATTGGTATCATTCGAAAGCTAACTCGAATATCTATCATTTGACACATAGTAGGCTTTCTAATTCGACATATACAGAGAGTTCTGGTCGATGGAAGCTAACACACTTTACAACGTCCACTAAAACTTAGTCGATTAAAATAGTTTCAACTCGTCCATAAGTTGAAGGACCTCTATTGTCAAAATTCAAGCTTGAATGGATTCACATATTACACAAATAATTAGCATGCCGTATTGGCATAGGATTTTATGGATTCAGGATTATCAATGCATCGAAATCATGGTCTTTATTGTAGCCCAAAATGCGGGGTGTTAAATTATTCCCCCCTTAGGATTATTCATCCTCGAATGATGATGCGGGACACAAACGGACACGATTTCAAGCATAATAAAGGACTAGGAAAGATAAGATAGGAATAGTACCTTTTGTATCATCCTCTATCGAAGCAAAAAAATTGGGATATCTAATTCTTATGTCATCTTCTGACTCCCAAGTGGCTTCTTCGACTTTCTAATTCCTCTACAATACCTTTACCAAGGCTATCTCTTTGATCCTCAGCTTTCGAACTTGGCAATCTAAAATTTCAACGGGCTCTTCTTTGTAAGACAAGGAGTCTATCACCTTGATACCCTCTACTGGAAATACCATAGAATGATCTCCAATGCATTTCTTCAACATGGATATATGGAATACCAGATGAACGGAACGCAAACTTGCAGGAAATTCTAGCTTATAAGCAACTGTACCAATCTTTCTCAAATTCTAGCTTATAAGCAACTGTACCAATCTTTTTCCAAACCGCATAACTCCTTTCATAGGAGAAACCTTGAGAAACACCCAATCACCAATTTCAAACTTTAGTTTCTCTTCTCTGAACATCGCCATAGGACTTTTGATGAGCTGAGTAGTCTTGAGTTGTTCTCTAATGATCTTCACTTTCTCCATCACCTAATGAACAAGATCAGGCCCATACAATTGAGTCTCACCCACTTCATACCGTCTTATTACAGACCTACATCTCCTCCCATACAAAGCCTCAAAAGGAGCCATCTTGATGCTGGCATGGTAACTATTATTGTAAGCGAATTCAACCAATGGCAGGTGATCTACCCAAATATCTTTGAAATCAATGACGCATGACCTCAATATATCTTCGAGGGTCTGAATGGTACGCTCAGCTTGCCCATCCGTCTGAGGGTGGAAAGCTGTGCTCAAATTAACTTATGTACCTAAACCCTTTTGAAAGGATCTCCAAAACTGGGATGAAAACTGTGTACCTTTATCGAATATAATGGACACTGGTGCCCCATGAAATCGAACTATCTCCTCAATGTAAATCTTAGCATAAACCTCTCCTGAATATTTGTCCCTCACAGGCAAAACGTGGGCTGACTTTGTCAACCGATCTACAATCACCCATATAGAATCATACTGGTTTCGGGATCTCGGAAGTCCTGTAATGAAGTCCATGTTTATCATCTCCTACTTCCATAAAGTCAGGGCTAAGTACCACCTGGCCTCATGTGTTCTACCTTCACTTGTTGATAGTTCAAACACTTGGACACAAAATCAGCTACATCACGTTTCATGTTATTCCACCAATAAAGGTTTTCAGATCATGGTACATCTTAGCAGAGCCTGGGTGAATGACATACCTCGAAGTGTGCACCTCATTAAGGATTCTTTCCCATAGCCCATCGACATTCAGAACGCACAACCTACCCTGAAATCTCAGAATACCATCACCACCAATTTCAAACGACATAACCTTTTGTTGACCCATATCTTTCTTAATTTGCATCACGATTGGATCTTCAACCTAATTCTCCTTAACTTCAGCATAAAGGGATGACTTATCTAAATCATGAAAAATTACCCCTCCATCTTTGGAATATAAGAGTCGCACTCCCATATTTTCAAGGCGGTGAATATACTTCACCATCTCTTTATTTCCTTCTTCTATATAAGAAAGGCTGCCCATAGACAACCTACTGAGGGCGTCGGCTACAACATTTGCCTTGCCCAGATGGTAATGTAAACTCAAATCATAGTCTTTCAAAAGCTCCATCCAATGCCTCTGCCTGAGGTTTAATTCTTTCCGTGAAAAAACATACCGTAAACTCTTATGGTCAGTATAAATATCAATATGCACTCTATAGAGATAGTGCCTCCAGATTCTAAGTGCAAACACCACAGCTGCTAACTCCAAGTCATGAGTGGGGTAATTGCGCTCATGCACCTTTAAATGCTTAGATGCATAAGCTATTACCTTACCACGATGCATCAATACACAACCAAGTCCTACACGGGATGCCTCACAATAAACCACAAAATTATCTACACCCTCGGGAAGGGTCAAAATAGGAGCAGTAGTTAGCCTATTCTTCAACTTCTCAAAACTATTTTCACACAAGTCGGACCATAAAAACTTCATATTTTTTTGAGTCAGTTTAGTAAGCGGAGCAGATATGGAAGAAAAACTCTCTACGAACCTTTTGTAATACCCCGCCAAACCAAAGAAGCTTTGAATATCGGTTGGAGTCGTGGGTCTGGGCCATTTTCTCACTACTTTAACTTTTTGGGGATCCACTCTTATCCCGTCACTGGACAGAATATGCCCCAGGAAGGCACTAACATCTAACCAGAATTCACACTTAGAAAATTTGGCATACAGCTGATGATTCTTAAGGGTCTGAAGAATAATTCAGAGGTGATTCGCGTGATCCTCTTTACTCTTAGAATAGATCAGAATATCATCAATAAACGCAATGATGAACAAGTCAAGAAACTGATGGAACACTCTATTCATAAGATCCATGAAGGCTGCAGGGGCATTAGTCAACCCAAAGGACATGACTAAAAATTTGTAATGACCATATCGGGTTTGGAAGGTTGTCTTGGGTATTTCTGACTCCCTAACTTTCAACTGATGATAACCCGAATGAAGGTCTATTTTTGAAAAACACTTGGCACCCTGAAGCTGGTCAAAAAGGTCATCAATTCTAGGAAGAAGATATTTATTTTTAATTGTGACCTTATTCAATTGACGGTAGTCTATGCACATCCGAAGTGACCCATCCTTCTTTTGCACGAAGAGCACGGGTGCACCCCATGGGGAAACACTAGGATAAATAAAACCTTTGTCTAGGAGGTCTGCAAGCTGTTCCTTTAACTTCTTTAGTTCCGCAGGAGCCATTCTATATGGTGAAATAGAAATAGGACGAGTGTCTGGCAATACATCAATGCCAAAATTTATCTATCTATCAGGGGGTATCCCTGGGAGATCTTCGGGAAAGACTTTTGGGAATTCATTCACTACAGGGACTGACTACAGAGGAAGGTTTTTAACTTTTGAATCTTTTACTCAAATTAGATGATACATACAACCTTTGGAGATAACTTTCGGGATCTAAGATAAGATATAAAGTGACTCTAGGTTCCACAAAACTCCCTGCCCATACAATTGTTGTCTCATTCGGGAAAGAAAAAGTGACCTTTCGGGTTCTGCAATCAAGGGTGGCATAACACGAATGGAGCTAGTCTATCCCAAGGATGGCATCAAAATCTATCATATCCAGTTCTATAAGGTCTGCCACAGTTTCCCTACTATGAATAGACATGACACAATTTCTATACATCCTTATAGCAACAACTGAATCACCTACAGGAGTAGAAACAGAGAAGGGGTTCTACAATGACTTCGGGCTCAAACCCGAAACCAACGGCCACATAAGGGGTCATATAAGATAAAGTAGACTTGGGATTAAACAATACATAAACATCACGAGAAAAGATTCATAACATATCGGTGAAAACATCTGGTAAAGCTTCCGCCTCCTGGCGGTTAGTCAAATAATATAATCGGTTGCGACCGCTCCCGGCAGTTGAAGGGGCACCCTTGGTAAAAGGATCTATGGAGGCAGCTTGGGACTTAGCCCCCCTGCATTTATTTGAGTAAACAGAGAAATTCTAAAATTTTCTAGTGAAAATAGACGTTCAGGCTTAATAATAAGCATGTATTGAGGTGTTTTAACACGTTATAAAGTAGGAACAAGGTCATTGTTTACATGGGATATAATAAGCTGCTATTATGTATCACTTGTTGTAGGTTAACCTTGGAAGCTTATTTGATGGAAAAAATGTACGATTTCATGCCAAAGAGTGCAAAATAGAGTATGCCTTATATACCTAGTCGTACAACTCCGATGCTAACCCAACTTGAATTCCCACCTTTTGGATTACTTATCTACAATAAAATATATGGTAAACTAACACTAGCACCAAGCCGATAAATTTAGGCTATTTTACTTCACCAAAAATAGTGGTCGGGCAGTAAGCCCTTAATTTATCAATCAATGGTGTTATTTTAACCCATTTCTTCTCAAATTAAATCCGCATACCATACATATTATTATAAGTTCCCATGACACAAGTTTGGGTCCATTACACCCTCTAAATAATACACAAAATAGAATGGGCAGTAGACGTATAAAACCATTAGTTTGGTGGTGTACCACCACACCCTTCTTCTATATTTCAATACAAAGTAATTACACCTTTCCCTAACATCAACCTGTCGACCCCCAACATATACACACACAACAGTCCATAAAACAACCCTAAATCCCTTTTGTTGTAGCAATCAATTATTGAACTCATCATCTCTTGAGTTCTCAATAACAACTCATTAATAATTCTTTCCTAAATTCAGATATAAGGAGAAAAAAATGGGGCAGTCTCCTTACCTCAATTCTGTAACTTATCCTTTAAATTTGAACTCCTCAAGAACTTTCAACTTTCACTTTCCTTCATACTTTAAACTAAATAAGAAAAGAGATCTCTTAATAACAAAGAAAAAGTAAGAAAGCCGCTTGTTCTATATTCTGTCATGAATTAATAATTAAGCACTTATAGCATGTTTTTCTTATCTTCCTTGAAATAATTAAGCTAAACTAAAAGTGTTTTCACTTAGTTTGGCCTGCAAAGGTTTGGGGTTTCTTCAAGAACCCTAAAAGAAGAATAGGGCTGCTCTTTGTTATTCAAGAGAAAGTAGAGAGAACTTTATGAAATATGGTACTTTTGTGACTTACAATTTAAGGGAATGAACAACAACTTAGACTTATAAAGCCCCTATTTTGGCCATCTATTTAGCTGCATTTTGGACCATAAAATGGGTTAAATGGGTCCATGTAGGTGATGCACCAACTCAAAGAGATCAAGCTGCTCAAAAGGTAAAAGTAGGTGATGCACCTACTTGATTAACTTCTTATTTGGGCTCAATTAACTTTGGCCTTTGACAGATTTAAAAGTTGAGCCATTTTTTCATTTCCTTTTCTTTTATTTAAGTTGGGCCCAAATGAGTACCTTAACATAGGATCAAATCTTACCCATAACCTTGGGTCCATTAGCTTGGTCAATATATCTTAAGTAGGAGAATCACCAACTAGTTTAATTAAGTTTAGCTAGCACCCCAATAAAATACTCAATTTACAGTTCTTAATCCCTTAGAGCTAACTTAAAACTTGTATATACTTGGTCACTTTAATCTTTAGATTCAAATACTAGCTTACGATCCAAAATTTAAATAGCTGTATTGATGTTAGCTTGGTCACATCACATTAAAACGTATGGACAACATCTATAATTCCATCTACACCATTAATACTTACATAACAAATCTCTCCCGTTACCTATACCCCAAGGCTATACCAAGTTCCATATAATTAGAACAAGCAAAATATGGGATGTTACATTCTCTTCCCCTTAGGAACATTCGTCCTCGAATGTTAGAATAATTGTCCAACCAAAACAAGTTGAAGCCTAAGTTTAACACTCATGTTATCACGCAGTACCTATATATTACACTTACTTGTTATTACCCCAATTCAGTATCTTAAACTTTCTCTTCGTATTTGAACAAATGTGGGTACTTGGATTTTATTGCTTCTTCATCTTCCCATGTTATCTCTTCTACTTGTTGGTTTCTCTAAAGTACTTTCATAGAAGTTATTTCTTTATTCCTTAATTTCTTAACTTGTCGATCTAGGATAGCAATAGGTATTTCTCCTTAGCTGAGATCTTCTACAACTTTTACATCTTCAAGAGAAGTAATATGAGATGGATATCCCATGCACATTAAAAACATTGAGACATGAAATACTAAATGAACTATTGAGAGCTTTTGGGGTAGCTCTAATTCATAAGCGACTTGGTCAAACTTCTGAGAAATTTTATATAGGCTTATATAACATGGATTAGTTTTTGTTCCTTACTAAATCTCATAATCCCCTTCTTTGGTGACACCTTTAAGAATACCCAATCACCTATAGCAAACTCTAGCCCCCTTCTTCTAACATCTGAATATGACTTGTATTGACTTTGGGCTATTTATAGCCACCCTTGGATTACTTTAACCTTTTCCATAGCTTGATGAATATGATCTGGACCAAACAAGGAAGTTTCACCCACTTCAAACCATCAAATTGGTGATCTATGCTTTCTTCCATACAAAGCTTCATATGGTTCCATTTTAATGCTTAAATGATAGCTATAATTGTAGGGAAACTGAATGAGAGGTAAATGATCATCCTAACTACCTTTAAAGTCCAATACACATACTCATAACAAATCTTAGAGTATTTAAATGGTATGTTTTGCTTCTCCATCTCTTTGAGGGTGGAAAGCTATACTTAAATTAACTTGTGTTCCTAAATTTTTCTAAAAAGACTTCCAAAAATTTATAGTAAATTGAGCTCCCCTATCTGATATAATAGAGAATTGTACTCTGTGTAATTGAACTATCTATTTTATGTACAATTTCACATAATCTTAAACTATGTAAGTGGTCCTAACCGGTAGGAAGTATCTGATTTGGTAATCCTATCAACTATAACCCATATGGAATCAAACTTTCAAGATGTACGAGGCAAACCAGTGATGAAATCCATGTTGATCATGTCCCACTTCCAGATTGGAAGATATATATATATACCTTATAACCTCGGGCTTTTGGTGCTCTATTTTAACTCTTTGAAAATTTGGACACTCAACTATAAATTCTTCAATGGTTTTCTTCATGTCACCCTACCAATACATTCCTTTCAAATCCTGATCCATTTTAGTTGACTTTGTATGGATGGAATACCTTGAATGATGTGCCCCTATTATAATCCTCTTTCTTATCCCATCTACATTAGGCAAGCACATGCTGTTTTTGCACTAAACTACTCCCTCTTGTGTAAACTCAAATTCCTTTGTCATACCACATTGTACATTCTTCTTAAGCCGTTACGAAATAGGATCTGTATGTTGCTTCTCTTTCATGCCGGCTACTTATGAAGATTCTGCTGCATTATGCACAATAATCCTCTCATATGGAGTTTCAATAAGGCGAACCCCTAAATTGGATAGTTAATGTAGATCCTTAGTCATCCCTTATCATTTTGTAGGATTCCCAAAAGTGCCCACTATATCCTTACGACTTAACGAATAAGCTACCACATTTGCTTTTCTCGGATGATACAAGATATCAACTTCATAGTCTTTTAATAGCTCAAAAAACCATAGTTGCCTTAAATTTAGGTCCTTCTGATTAAAGATATATTGTAAACTCCTATGATCAGTATATATGTCAACATAAATCCTATACAAGTAGTGACGCTATATCTTTAAGGCAAATATAACTGCTGCTAGCTCCAGATCATGAGTTGGATAATTCTTCTCATGTGGCCATAATTGTATTGAGGCATATGCTATGACTTTACCATGATGCATCAACACACACCCTAAGCCAATTCTTCAAGCATCACAATACACTGCATACCTTTCTATGCCTTCTAAAAGTACCAATACGGGTGTAGAAGTCAACTTATTCTCCAGATCATGGAATCTCCTTTTACATGTAGTATTCCATTGAAAGTTGGATGGTTTGTGAGTTAGATTTGTTATATGTACAAAAATTAAAGAAAATACTTCAACAAACCTTCAATAATAACCTTCTAACCTAAGAAAACTATGAATCTTTGTAGGTGTTGTAGGTCTTGGCCAATTCTTCATAGCTTATATCTTTAGAGTATAAACCTTTATTCCTTCATTAGATACAATATGATCCAAGAATTCCATTGATTTTAACCAAAACTCACATTTAGAGAACTTTGGAAAACTCACCTTTTTTTAGAAGGTCTTTCAATTCCATTTTCAACTTCCATAATTCTATCGGGGACATTCTAAACAAAGGAATTTTCTAAACAAAGGAATTTACATTGGTTGAGTACCCGAAATCACATCAGTACCAAACTCCACTTCTCATTCTGGAGGAAAACTTGGAAGATCTTCAGGAAATACATCAGGAAATTAATACCAAACTCCTTTGCTCTTGATACACTACTGTCACTTCTTTGCCCAAACTAGTTGCCTTAGACCCTTGAAACAGTGGTGGAGCACTAGCTGCAGAATAAGAAGATAAGGGCCTAAACGGTCTATTAGAAAACCACAACATAATTCTCCTTGGGATGCCATAAACTGCCCCATAGATCTAGCCCTCTTGGATTACCCTCTTTCCAATTCTTGTGTTCTTGTTCTCTGCCTCTCATCCTCCTTTTTTTGTGCAAGATCTCATTTCCTTGCTGTGTCCATGTCTTTGTTCAAAGTAGCAATATTACAATCTCTAACTAGATATGGATCTAATATATCCACATATCCATGAACTCTATCATCCATAGTAGCTACTACATTAGGAGTATACCTAGACGAAGAGTAAAACCAGAGGCTATAATCCCTCATGCCCATATTCCCTTGGTAAAGATTTAGGAACTAATCTATAAGAGCCTCTCGGATCTCAAACGTAAGGTAAAAATCAAGAAATTCCACTTTGAACTCTTTCCAAGTAACTGAAGGTGCATCAATACCCCTATATCATTTCTAGTCTTCATACCAAAATATAACCTCCCCTTTGAATCTATATGCTACTTGTTAAACTATCTCTTTACCCGATACATGCATGAAATCTTGAGCCCTTTGGATTTGATCAATAAAGTCCTATGGTTTTTCATTATATCTGATGCGGTGAATGCAGGAGGATTTAGGTTAAAGAAATCCTATGTCCGCAGGCTAGCTGCCCTATCTGAACTACTAGAACCTGTGGTTGGAATTGTTTGTCCTTGAGCTTTTCCAGAAACTATACGAGCTAACAATCACACCGCACTCCTTATATTTTACTTGGTAGAATTAATAGATGGTTCTGAGGATGCAACTCTTCTCCTTTTTAGCTCTTCTAGAGATAGAGGAGTAGAAGAAGTTTGTGATACAAACTTTGCATGATCCTCACGTTGATTAACTTTCCTAGGTGGTGACTTTCTGGTCCCTTCTATGATAGTCACATCTATTTGATTACCTATATTTTTACTCCTTCTTATAACCGACATCTTTACAATAATAAGAGAAAAAAATAGATTCGAAGGTTAAATATGACCACCTACAACATGGACTCTATTGCACGATCTAAGATATGAAGAAAATGAGACAACCCCTAAATGTCCCATAGAATCTTGTTTAGAAATGTGGTGCACAACACACCCATAAGCAAGACTTTACATAGACATGGCTTTGTCGACTCCCTAGGATGACCTGCTCTGATACCACTTTTGTCATGCTTGAAATCCTATTGGGGCAGACTGGCACCCGTAGCCAAGAAGGCCCGAGAGAACCAATCCATGAACTTGTATTCCTCTTGCATGTAACTATAATAACCAAAGGTTTTACCATATGATATAATGTATTGATGAGAAATAAATGACATACCCAAAACTATATATATACCAGACTTGGCTGTTAGAGCCATAGCATCTAGATAAGCAACTATCATGCTTAAATTTACATTGGTATACAAAGCCTCTAAAGGATACATAGACATCTGGTTAAGGTTGGGAAAAACCCTCGACTTACTCTTGACTACTGTACAATACCAAAATATATAAAATAGACTCAAAAAGCCCCAAAGCAATCTGAAGTTCACCAATAGCCGCTGTATATCTTGGGATCCTACTGAGAAAGTGTATTTGCTGAACACCTGTGCTTGCATCATGAAATATTGGTCCCCTAAAAGGGGCGTCAGTACGAAAGTATGTACTGAATATGTAAGGCTAAAAGTAACCACACATGCTATAGGGGCTCAACGAAAATCAGATATAAATGTATAAATAGTGCTAGTAGACCACCTTTATATATACTTATTGGGTCAGGTACATTACATTTCTTTATTCATATTACCTTTCTTACTTCATAATCTTTGTAAGTCATATACAAATGACCAAATGATTAATGAAAAAATAGACAAATAAGGATTGGTCCATGCTAGGCTTTTTGCCCCTGAGCCGCCAGCCATAAATAAACATTGAGATCGGCCCATTCTAGGATCACATCTCTGAGATGCCACCCATATATGAAGTATTAGGATAGACCCATGCTAGGCTTATTCCCCAGAGCTACCACCCATTTAATACAAAATTGCGTTACTTAGTTTATTTAGCCTTTGGGATTGTTATTTTGGTAGTCATAACATTATGGTACCTTGAAATAATATTATACCAATAAGATACTTGTAAATGGGAACTTAATGCAACAAAAATGAGGTAGGGAACTTTTGGAACACAAATGAAGTGTTTTGGAGCTAAAATAACATATGGATCTTATTTAAGTAAACAGAGAACTCCTGAAATTTTCTAGTTAAAATAGACGTGCAGACTTAATAATAAGTATGTATTGAGGTGTTTCAATATGTTAGAGAGTGGGAACAAGGTCATTGGATACATGGGATACAATACGCTACTATTATTTATCACTTTTTATAGGGTAATCTTTGAAGCTTACTTGGTGGAACAAATGTCTGATTTAATGCCAAAGTGTGCAAAATAGAGTATACCTTACATACTTGGTCGTACAACTCCGATACTAGCCCAAATTGACTTACCACCTTTTGGATTACTTATCTACAGTAAAATATATGGTACACTAATATTAGCACCAAACCGATACATTTAGGCTATTTTACTTTACCAAAAATAGTGGCTTGGCAGTAAGCCCTTAATTTATCAATCAAGGGTGTTATTTTAACCCTTTTCTTCTCAAATAAAATCCACATACCATACATATTATTTTAAGTTACCCTGACACAACTTTGGCTCCATTACACTCTCTAAATAATACACAAAACAGAATTAGCAGTAGCATATAAAACCATTAGTTCGGTGGTGTACCACCACACCCTTCTTCTATATTTCAATACAAAGTAATTAAACATTTCTCCAAAATCAACCTGGTGACCCCCAATATATATATACACAACAGTCCATAAAACAACCCCAAATCCCTTTTGTTGTAGCA
This sequence comes from Capsicum baccatum var. pendulum, assembly GCA_030864225.1. Classification (NCBI taxonomy): domain Eukaryota; kingdom Viridiplantae; phylum Streptophyta; class Magnoliopsida; order Solanales; family Solanaceae; genus Capsicum; species Capsicum baccatum. Next base: position 96,965,463 of record CM061556.1, on the reverse strand, counting down.
ATCAATTATTGAACTCATCATTTCTTGAGTTCTCAATAACAACACATTAATAATTCTTTCCCAAATTCAGATATAAGGAGAACAAAATGGGGTAGTCTCCTTACCTCAATTCTACAACTTATCCTTTAAATTTGAACTCCTCAAGAACTTCCAACTTTCACTTTCCTTCACACTTTAAACCAAAGAAGAAAAGAGATCTCTTAATAACAAAGAAAAAGTGAGAAAGCAACTTGTTCTATATTTTGCCATGAATTAATAATTAAACACTTATAACATGTTTTCCTTATCTTCCATGAGATAATTCAGATAAACTAAAAGTGTTTTCACTTACCTTGGCCTGCAAAGGTTGGGGGTTTCTTTAAGAACCCTGGAAGGAGAATAGGGATGGTCTTTGTTGTTCTAGAAAAAGTAGAGAGAACTTTATGAAATACTGTAATTTTGTTACATAGAATTTAAGGAAATTACTAGCAATTTAGACTTATAAAGCCCCTATTTTTGGCCATCTATTTTGCTATATTTTGGACCTCAAAATGGGTCAAATGGGTCCAAGTAGATGAAGCACCTACTAAAAGAGATCAAGCTACTCAAAAGGTAAAATTAGGTGATGCATCTACTTGGTTAAGTTCTTATTTGGGCTGGGCCTTTGATAGATTTAAGTTTTGAGTCATTTCTTCATTTTCTTTTCTTTTACTTAAGTCGGGCCCAAATGAGTACCTTAACATAAGATCAAATCTTACCCATAACCTTGGGTCCTTTAACTTTGTCTATATATTCAAGTAGATGACTCACCAACTAGCTCAATTATGTCAAGCTAGCATACCAATAAAATACTCCATTTATAGTTCTTAATCCCTTGGATCTAACATAAAACTTGTGTATTCTTGGTCACTTAAAACTTTAGATTCAAATACTAGCTTACGATCCCAAGTTTAAATAGTTGTATCGATGTTAACTTGGTCGCATCACATTAAAACGTATGGGCAGCATCTATAATTCCATCTACACCCTTAATACTTGCATAACAAATCTCATCTGTTACCTATACTCCAAGGCTATACCAAGTTCCATCTAACTAGAAAAAGTACAAGCAAAATATGAGATGTTACATCTTTGGTATTCATACTACACTTTTGCATCCTTTTTTTGATGGAGATCCAAGTACTAGCTACCTATATTGACCCTTCAGGTCATTTTACCTATTTTTGCTTATTTTCATTGTTAGAGCTTTTCCATAGCTGACACAAGCTATTTATGACTTTCTGGGACTAATAGTTTTAGTTATTGAGTAGTTTATTTGGTTCTTAGAGACAATTCCTAATTTCAAAGTCTTCGTTGGTTTCAAATGGAAACCGAGCAAAAACTTTAGTGAAACAACCTCGTATATAAATTTTAACTACACCAGCAACTTTATATTGTGCTATTTTGATTCTTAAATGATAGCTATTGTTGTAGGCAAACTTGATGATAGGTAAATGATCATCCAAACTACCTTTAAAGTCCAATACATAAGAACGTAGCATATCTTCATGTGTTTGAATGGTACATTCTGCTTGTCCATCTGTTTGAGGGTGGAAAGCTATACTTAATTTAACTTGTGTTCCAAAATTTCTCTAAAAAGACTTCCAAAAATTTGCAGTAAATTAAGCTCCCCTATCTGATTAAATAGACACTTGTACTCTATGTAATCTAACTCTCTCTTGGATAAATAATTTCACATACTCTTCAACTGTGTAAGTAGTCCTAAGCGGTTGGAAGTGTGATGATTTGGTAAGCCTATCAACTATCACCCATATGGAATAAAACTTATGAGATGTACAAGGAAAAATAGTGATGAACTCCATGTTGATCATGTCCCACTTCTAGAATGGAAGATATATACATTAAAAATATGATGTTCTGGCTTTTGACGGAATATTTTAGGCCTTTTCTTTAGGACAATTGTATGTTTTTAAGCAACCATGGTTGTATTTAAAATGGTGTTTTAGTGTATTTATAGTAAGGACTGAGTGTAAAGTATAACTTGGACAATATGAGCAAAATAAAGAAAAATTTAGGAGCGATGTCTCATGCGACGGATCATCGACCTTACGATGATCTATCGATCTAAACAGTCGACAAAACGTAGAAGGCATAGACTCTGGAAGACCTGCGATGGTCTAGGCAATGGACTATCGACCCTGTAACAAACCGTCGGTGTGAACCATTGCCATAATACAGAAGGCACAATCATTGGAAGTCCTGCGATAATGCAGGCGATGAACCGTCGACCTTGTGGTGGTCCATCGTACTACCCATCATCCTGAAGCAGAACATGGAGACACTGGACACCCTACGATGATGCAGGTGATGGAACGTCGGATATGAAATGGACCGTTTCTTGACCCATTTCACAAAAACAAAACATGGAGTCACTAGACACCTTGCGACGATGCAGGTGACGAACCGTCGGACCTACGATGGACCGTCGCTTGACCCATTGACCAAAACATAGAGAATCTAAGTTTGAATTTTAAAACCCCAGTTCTGGAATCATATAGACACGAAGTATTAGGGTTTATACTATATCTTTGTCTTCAGTTTCATACTTTTTCCTCTATTGAGATCTTTGTACTACTTTTTATTTAGATTTGAACCTAGAGATTGGGAGGTGTTCATTATTTTTCATATTTTCCATCAAAGATTGAGAAGATCAATATTGTGACTTTTGTAAGTACTCTTCTAAAGTTATTTATGAATATCAATATAACTTTGATTTCTGACAAGGAGATGTGTAGCTAAACTCCCATAACTAGGGTTATAGGAGCCTTGTTATAGAGAACTACTTTGGGGTTGTGAATGGATTTTTTTTCTAACATCTATCAAAATTTCTTGAAGCTTTCTTTATTTTATGACATATCTTGGTTGAAAACTTGAGAAGTGAGCCCATGGATTCCACTTGTCTGACAAAAAATTGGATATTGGGAAAAGAAATGGTTTACATGAACTCCATAGGTTTATCCTTTAGGATTAATGGATTGATGCCTTAACAGGATTAACCCTCATGAGATTTTTATTGAATAATGCATGAACTCTTTAAGTTCAAGAGAAGTAAATGGTGATATACTCATTAGGTTGAGAAACACGTGGGTAATCTTTAGAATTCAATAATTCTTGCAAATTGGATACATAAGATAGAATTCGAACACAACCTCACCACCCAAATTACTTGAATATCTTAGTGAGCATAACTCTAGTTAATTCATTCTCATTGGAATTACATCTACATTCACTCTCAGTAGCAAGATTTTAGTGTAACACAAATACAAAAAACCCTTTTTTATTTTTGAGCCTTAGATCAATAGTCTAATAATAATCACAATACTTAACACGGTATTCCCTGTGGGATTTGACACCCAACCCAATTGGGTTTTTATATTTGACAGCGACTACTTACTCTCTCATAAGAGAGTCAAAATTTGGGCATATCAAATTTTGGCGTTGTTGCCGGAGAATACGGTTGTTAATTAAGCTTGTGTTTGTTATTTGACCTTTGGTCAAATTTCCCAAATTTTATTTTTGTTTGCTAATTTTGTTTGTGCTGGTGAATACGATTGTCAATTAAGTTTGTGTTTATTAATTGACCTTTGGTCAAGTTTCCAAAATTTTACTTTTATTTGTTGTTTTTGTTTGTGCAGGGGAATTGTTGTATATGCTAAGTACACGAAGATGGGTGCACCATTATTACTAATACATCCAGAACTACAACTTATTAGTATAATGATAGAACCCAAGATACTGAAAGACTAGCCACATTGGCTAGAGCTCAACTGAATTAGTAAAATGATGGCCAGTAGGCATATCATCCTAACCCTGACGATGATGATTTAGGGGATGATGAATTGTTAGATCCTACTAATCGAAGACGTGCAGAGAATGTAGCTGCACCAGTGAACAGAAATGTGAACAGAAATCATCCTTTCAGGGAAAGACCTTATTGTCAAGTTGTCTAATTTGATCTTAATGATGATAAAGATGGAATGGATAAAGCTGGTTCCATTAGAGCTATTATTCCTCCACCTCTAGCACCAGGAGCAAAGTTTAATATTACCAGTATAATATTCTAACTCCTTCCCATGAAAGGGTTGTTTGGTGAACTCCTGGGAGATGATCTCAATATGCATTTAGTGAATTTTGTCATAATTTAAAAGTCCTTTGATAACCAGGGAGTGGGATAGAATGCCATCTGGCTGTATTTATTTCTGTTGTCTCTATCTGGAGAGGCAACATTATGGCTTAATGAGCTGACGCTCGATTCCATAAACAACTGGAGGCAATTGAAAGTGGCTTTCCTAGAAAAGTTCTTTCTGCCTTCCAGAAGGGTACAGTTAAGGGACGAGATCAATAACTTTAGGCAGCTCCCAATTAAAGCCCTTCATAAGACATGAGAGAGGCTCAAAAAGAAGTTGACATAGTGTCCAAACCATAATATGATAGATATTTATATGATGGAGACTCTTTATCTGGCTTTGAACTCTATTACGAAGCCATTTTTTGATAATGATACAAGGGTATCATTTGTGGATCTCACTTTTCAGGAGGCCTTGGAGATGCTTGATCAGTGACCAAATAAAGTAGAGCTTTGCATACCAGGGATTTTGTGGTAGCAAGACCTACTGTGTCTTTTGGCATGACTGCAGAACAATGTAAAAAAAAGGTAAAACATGATAAAGACATGGCACACTTGAAGACGTAGATGGATCTGTTGACTAAGTATCTATTATCTGCAAAAATTGAAAAATTGAAGGCTATTACAGCTAAAGGTAGAGATGATTCTGATTTGGAAGAGGAGGCTAACTATTTGAATAATCAGGGGGTTTCCGAGGCAATAGCCAAGGAAATCATGGTCGGAACTACTATGACAAGGTTGGTTATAAGGAAAGGGAGCAAGGGAATTGTGATAACGCTCAATCTACAGCTCTCGTAGGAGTGTAAAGCGGTCGTTAGCAAATATAGAACCCAACCTGGGTTGGGTGTCGATCCCACAGGGAATAGCTTGGCCAACAAGTAAGCAAAATTAGTAAACATTTGGTGCAAGTCTCGTAAAAAGGGGGGATTGTAATGTCGTGCAAGTAATGTAAACAAAAGCTGAAAATAATAAAGTAAAAAGAGAGATTGTTACGTAGATTGTAAACAATGAGAATTGAAGCGTTGGGGTTATGTCCACCTTCTGAGGTATACGTCTCTATTGGCTATGAGTGTGTAGAATTGTGACATGCATGTGCTTATAGAGAATTGTATTCTATGGTAAATCCAAGCGTCTCTCGACCTAAACAAGGACTATTTCACTTTAACTCTCTCGATCTTAAAGCATGTCTAACGGTACGAATTCTCCAAGAGGTTAGTCCAGTTACGGCACTAGCTTTTTAATAGGAAAGGGTGTCCTACTACCTTGACATTATCTCTTTTCTAGACAAATAACCTTTCTCTCGAACAAGTTAAATGTTAGACTGGCGTATTCTTGCATTTGCAACCGCAAAGAATGTAGATTAAGATGAAGAGAATAATGATATAAGCAATATACGTGTCATGAACTCACAAACTCACAGCAATATATAGTATCTCATTCGGCTTCCATTACCCCAACAGAGAGGTTTAGTTACCCATGAATGCAAAGGAGATCACGATTTGCATTGTTATTGTTGAGTAATGGCGTGTGGATTAGGTGATAGGCGTGTGGCGTGATTCCTTAGCAAGTAACGATTCTCTTGTTGTGGAATTTAAGAATATAATTAATGGAAAGATTAGAAGAGTTGTAATTGAGAAGTAGAATGTGTCTCTCCACTAAGGGAGGACTTGCCTCTCCACTATGGGAGGACTTAATTAAAAATCTCTAGCATGATAGGGTATTTATAATACTCCTATCCTACTCCTACTATGCTAATGAAATAAATAACCAAATCCTACTAAACTAAGGAAATACTTAACCCATTTGTACTAGGTTAATGTAACATTCTCCTAATCCAAATAAACTAATGAAATACATAACCCAATTGTACTAGGTTAATGTATCATTGTCAAAATCCAGCTTTGTATCTGTAAGTCCCCAAAGTCTTCAGAAATGCTGTTTTAGCCCGGGACAGATTTTCCATGCAGCAGTTTTGGTCCTTAGGCGTGTAGACTTCCTTCCCTTCCTTTGTGAACTTTCTTTTGCGTCAAGTAAGCCATAAAATGCTGTATTTTGCATAATTTATACCTGAAACTTTCCTAATCATGTTCGTTAGCTCATTTACAGGAAAAAGGACTAAAAGTGCATGAAATATATAATTTGTTCTCAAAACTAGGCTAAAATATGGGCAAAATATATTGATATAGGCGTGTAAATTCGCCTATAATCAACACCCCACACTTGCAGCTTTGTTCGTCCTCGAACAAAATATCATGTCCTTCTAAGCATCAACTTAGGGTTTTTACAGCAACAACACAAAACATTCTTCAAGACAAGCACAAAAATTATCAACAAAGAGTAGCTTCCCGATTATAAGTAGAAACAGTTTAACCTCTAGCGTAGACTAGTGATGGTGATCAACTCGCATGCAAATGTTAAGGTACATAGAATCATATACAACTATCCAAAGCTCATCAACCATGTGTGTCTCACAATATAGTACCCATAATTACTCACAAATATAGCATATTTTTCAAACATGGGTATCAAAATGTCCTTGCTCTCACTCTCACAAAGAATTCATATGTAGCAACTGATGACCATAGGCTTGCCCTTAATGTAGTACTCTACTAAATGTCAGAATGCTAAGCTTAGGATCAAGTAGGTCTTTTGATGGTTGTAATGTAGGCTAAGGGACGGGTAGGATCAGCTATTTTGGTCAGAAATAGTGACTAAGTTCCTAAGCACTTTAATACATCACATTGTATCATTGACACTTTTTTCTTTCAAACTTTCTTTATTTTATTCTTCCACCCTTGTTCTCATCTTTTGTTTTTCAATTTTAAGCACAACTCACTTTTCAGCTTTCTTTTCCTTTTTCTTTTCACAACATACCTCTTATGATAGCACTTTCTTTTTCATAACACATTCAAGCACCATTACAATTTAAAGCATCATACTCACCCAATTTCCTCTTATGTTGTCACATGACTTTTTCACTTTAAAGCACTTAGGAATTTGGATCAAATTACGGTCTTGAAAAAAAATGGATTAGGCTTACATACAAGGTTGTCAAAGAAATAGGCTAAAGGCTCAAAAGGGTTTAACTAGGATGATGTCCATGGGTAGGTAAAACAAAGGTAAACATGTATAGGTTGCCAAAGAAATGCCTAAATCATCTACTAAACTAACACTCCTTATTTTCGCTTTGCATACATACCAGGCAAGTTCTAGCATCGGCCACAAACATAGAATATACTGTTACCTCACACACACAAGGCACATGGTTGACTTGATTGAAAGTAATATTGACTCTCGACCCAACAAGTGAAAGAATTGAACCACTCAATATCACATAATGAGTCACAACTAGAGCCTAAACGTCTCAATAGTCATAATTGTAGCATATACTCTTGTTATAATCTCATGCTGCCTATTAGAATTATTTCATGCGAAGCTAAAAAAAATTTACTACTAAAAAAACTAAGCAAACAAACATGAATAAATGCAAATGCGGATCGAGAAGTATAGCATGCAAATACCATCACCCCACACTTAGACGGGGCACACTGTCCTCAGTGGAAAATAAATAAGAAGAACCTGGTTAGTCGGACTCATTCTCTATGTCTGGGGTCATACCCCTTGCATCGGAATCATCATCAGAGTCATCATCCTTAGAAGTTCCTCATAAGTATCCCACTTAATTCCAAGAGTGATTTGAGGTGTTTGCATCAAGGAGGGTTCTCCTTGCTCTCTTTGGCCTCTTTTCTTGCCTTTTTGTGAAGTGGTAGCCTTTTCTTTGCCTTGTCTTGCTTTGGGTGCCATTGTACCTGAGACTAGAAATAGTGTTAATGGTAGCACAATCTCAATGGTTACAATCTATACACAAGCAGTAGGGGTACCACCCCACACTTAGTTTTGTTGATACAAATCAGTGAAGTGAAAGTTGTCGATTACTTAGACTTCATCGACATACGTTTTAGGATTATATTCTGACAAGAAACTCAGAAATGCATCACTTACTTGCAGCCATTGGACTACTTTCATGGTAGATATAACAACACTACTACATAGGGGTAACCACATGGTATAGTTTCTATCAATAAACTCAACCTCCTATGTCGGTAGGTAGTTATAAGTCTTATTCCGATGAACGGGATATTCTAACATGTAAGTATTCAAGTGACAAGATTATGCAATGTTCATTACTATAGCAATTCCGCAAGTAGTATAACAATGCATCAAAATCAAATTCAAGTCGGAAATAAGTTAAGAGCATCCTAACGTACATGTTCACTCACTTGGTTTTGTATCAACAATTCAAACACGTTCACATCACCAATACTTTTTCAAGATTTAGCAATTCATAATAGGTGTAGTAAAGTAGTACTTACAAAATTTAAACGAAGAACAAAGTAGTACTTACTTGGTTGAAGCCTTTGGATGATGTTCTTGTGAAGAAAAAGAGCAAAAGAAAACTTTTTGATAGGATTTGGAGACTATAGGTGGTGCATGAGCTAGGTTTCCAATGTGTTTTTGGTTCAAGATTAAGTCTCATATTTGTAAGAAAAGGTTGGGTTGAGTTTTGACCCATTAAAATCGGATTTGGAGACCAAAAGTGACCATAGGCGGTGCCTAATGCTTTGCCTAGTTGAGCAGAATGCCATAGAATATGCCATGCATTTATTTAAGAATGCCATACACTATGCCATGCATTTATTTAAGAATGCCATACACTATGCGGCGCATTGTCTATGACATTTAGAGACATATGCGCTGCATATTCTATGGCATATGAGATCCTGAGACCTAATGCTATAGCATAGGCGGCGCATAGTCAAAAGCATACTTAGGAATGGGCGGCGCATAGTGTATAGCACACTAGATTCCGAGACCTTAGGCTATAGGATAGGTTTTGCATTGTTCGTGGCCTAGTTTTACCTAGTCCTAGCCTTCCTCGATGCCTATTTAAGCATGAGTAATGCTCAATCCATACCCTTATGCATCCTTATACCTAACTTACCACCTTTACCATTCAATACATCCAAATCATCATTTGAAACCAATCTCCTCGTTGAATACCTCTTGCACCTATATTTGCTCAAAACAATAAAAACGATTAGTATGATGGGTTGCCTCCCACCAAGCTCCTTAGTTTTGGTCGTGGCACGACTCTTATTTTTGGATTTTCATTAATTAAAAACAAGACAAGTACTAGAATAAAAGAAAACGATAAACGATAAATGAAAAACGATAAACAATGGGTTGCCTCCCATCTAGTGCCTTATTTATTGTCGTGGCACGACATGGTTACCTCGAGTACTCAGACTTCGTCGAGATAAATGGTGGATCATTTTCTAAAAGGATTTAGACGGCAATGAGGCTTACCTGTGGGCATGCGATCTTCTTCGAGATGGCTCCTACGTTTCTCCGAAGAGTCACCAATTATATCATCAATAGTCCAACCCATAGCTCTCTTGTACCTCATCAGAGCAGAGATGAGAGCCTCCACGTGCTGTTCACTTAAATCATCCACCACACTTATCGGAAGTATACTTCCACTTTCCACGAACACATACCTTAGATAATCGGGAAGCTCTTGCGATTCTAGCATTGGTGGCTCGTCAATGGGAGTCTTCGCTGTTGGTTGATTCTTGAGATCACAATCTGGTTGCTTAGGAGTATAAGACTCTATTTCTGTTAGATCACCCATAAGTTCTTCATAATCTTCATTATCCTCATGCTCAACATTCAGTGGCTCAGCAGACAATGGCTCAACAGTAGGCTGTTTCTCTATAGATAATGCTTTCATATCCTCTTGATGAACATCAGCTACAGATAACTCATTCATATCGCTGGGCTGCTTCATGGCTTTGCATATATCAAACCGTACTACTTCGTCATTAATTCGAAACAAAAGCTCATTATCTTTCATGTCAATAAGCACACTTCCGATTGCAAGGAAGGGACGTCCCAAGATGATGGGAACTTCAGAATCCTCCTTACAATCCAGAATAACGAAGTCTGCAGGAAATATGAATGAAGAAACTTTCACCAACACATCATTCAAGATACCCACAGGTCGTTTTACCGACCTATCAGCCATCACGAGCCTCATATCGGTTGGTGTAGGGTCTCCCAACCCCAACTTTCTGTAGATAGATAGTGGCATCAAATTGATGCTAGCTCCCAAATCGCACAATGCCTTAGCAAAATCCAACGATCCAATTGTGCAAGGAATAGTGAAAGCTCCAGGATCTGCCTTCTTTTGAACTAGCGATCTTGTAGCGATTGCACTACAATAATGAACATTATCCGCCAAGTCATAACTTGCTGCCCGCTTCTTTGTCAAGAGGTCCTTCATAAATTTCGCATACCCAGGTATTTGTTCAAGTGCCTCCACCAATGGAACATTAATGGTGAGCTGCTTTAACATATTCATGAATTTGCTGAACTTTGTGTCATTCGCCACCTTCTTCAATCTTTGGGGAAAAGGTGGTGCTGGGTATGGAAGTGTTCTCTCCATGGTTTTTTTGTCCACTTGCTTCTGGTTTTCCACTTTTTCAGGCTGCACGTCACTAGGTGAAACGTCCCTGACGTTGGGAGTAGTTGTTGCGGCTTATTCTCCTTTTGTAACGTCACTAGGTGTAATGTCCATGTCCGCAACTTCGTCAACCACTTGCTTGCCTTTTGCTGAAGTTTCCAGCACCTTACCACTTCTGGTAGTGATGGCCATGCATGACCCATAATTCTTTGGGTTTTGCACAGTATCGCTTGGTAAGGTGCCAGCCTTTCTTTGATTGAATGCTGCTGAAAGTTGGCTCAATTGCTGCTCTATTTGCCTAATAGAAGTGGAATGAGAATCAACTAGTTGCTTCATGGACGACAAATCATCAATCACCTCCTTAACTCCTGCGCTCGTTGCTTCCACTCCTTTCAATAACTTAGCCATCATGTCTTCCATACTCCCAGAATTAGATGTGGTGGTATCATGTCTACCAGGGGGAACATACAAACCACTCTTTTCATTATTTTTCTTCCAACTACCTTGGTCTTTGCTTCCAGATTTATCATAATAGTTCCGACCTTGGTTTCCTTGGGCATTCCCACGGAAACCCCTCTGATTGTTCAAGTAGTTGGCCTCCTCTTCAGAATCAGATTCGTCTCTTCCTTTTAGCGCTACAGCTTTCACTTTTTCGGTCTTCCCTGATAATAAGTGCTTTGTCAGAAGATCCAATTGTGTTTTCATGTGCGCCATGTCTTGCTCACGTTCTTCTTCTCTTCTTCTTTGGTCTGCAGACATGCCAATAGATAAAGTGGGGCTTGCTACCTCAGAATCCCTGGTATGCCAAGTTCTACTTTGTTTTGTCATCCGGTCTAGCATATTGCTTGCCTTAACAAAGGTGAGGTCCATAAATGATCCTCCAGCCGCATTATCAACCACTGGCTTAGTCCCTGAATTCAAAGCTCTGTATAATATCTCCATCAAGTGGACATTGGTCATATGATGGTTTGGGCACTGCATTAGCTTCGTCTTGAACCTCTCCCATGTAACGTGGAGAGCTTCAGTTGGAAGCTGTCGAAAATTGGTGATCTCATCTCTCAACTGTGCTCTTTTGGATGGCGGAAAGAATCTTTCTAGGAAAGCGTCTTTCAATTGCCTCTAATTAGTAATCGAATCAGGAGTCAGCCCATTCAACCATAGAGTTGCCTCCCCAGACAGAGACAATGGAAATAAGCGTAGTCGAATTGTATTCTGTCCAACGCCAGGATTGTCGAATGACTTGCATGTAGAAATAAAGTTGATCAGATGCATATTCGGATCATCGCCTGCTAGTCCACCAAATAATCCCTTGAGTTGCAAAAGCTGAATCATGGCGCTAGTAATATTGAACTTTGCTCCAGGTGCCAAGGGTGGCAGAACAATGTCTCCTGTGGCACCAGCTTCATCCAAATCGTCATCATCATCATAAAAAGGAATTTGCACAGTTCGACGATCAGGTCTCAATCACGCTTGATGATCTCTCCTCTGCATGGGTTCCGCCATCTCAGCAGTATGCCGTGGGTTTAGTAGCTCTTCATCGCCTAGATCTTCATCGTCAGGATTTGTTGCTCGCCTACGGTTATCAATATTCTGTTGATGCACTTGAGCAGCCATCCTATCAATTTCATGTTGTGCATCCATTCTGTCAATAGAACCTGAATAAAACAAAAACAACAACTAAAAGTAAAAGTACGAGAATCTTTGACCAAAGGGTCTAGTAACTATCACAAACTTAATTGACACTTGTATTCCCCGGCAACGGCGCCAATTTTTGATAACGCTCAATCTACAGCTCTCGTAGGAGTGTAAAGCGGTCGTTAGCAAATATAGAACCCAACCTGGGTTGGGTGTCGATCCCACAGGGAATAGCTTGGCCAACAAGTAAGCAAAATTAGTAAACTTTTGGTGCAAGTCTCGTAAAAAGGGGGGATTGTAATGTCGTGCAAGTAATGTAAACAAAAGCTGAAAATAATAAAGTAAAAAGAGAGATTGTTACGTAGATTGTAAACAATGAGAATTGAAGCGTTGGGGTTATGTCCACCTTCTGAGGTATACGTCTCTATTGGCTATGAGTGTGTAGAATTGTGACATGCATGTGCTTATAGAGAATTGTATTCTATGGTAAATCCAAGCATCTCTCGACCTAAACAAGGACTATTTCACTTTAACTCTCTCGAGCTTAAAGCGTGTCTAACGGTACGAATTCTCCAAGAGGTTAGTCCAGTTACGGCACTAGCTTTTTAATAGGAAAGGGTGTCCTACTACCTTGACATTATCTCTTTTCCAGACAAATAACCTTTCTCTCGAATAAGTTAAATGTTAGACTGGCGTATTCTTGTGTTTGCAACCGCAAAGAATGTAGATTAAGATGAAGAGAATAATGATATAAGCAATATACGTGTCATGAACTCACAAACTCACAGCAATAGATAGTATCTCATTCGGCTTCCATAACCCCAATAGAGAGGTTTAGTTACCCATGAATGCGAAGGAGATCACGATTTGCATTGTTATTGTTGAGTAATGGTGTGTGGATTAGGTGATAGGCGTGTGGCGTGATTCCTTAGCAAGTAACGATTCTCTTGTTGTGGAATTTAAGAATAGAATTAATGGAAAGATTAGAAGAGTTGTAATTGAGAAGTAGAATGTGTCTCTCCACTAAGGGAGGACTTGCCTCTCCACTAAGGGAGGACTTAATTAAAAATCTCTAGCATGATAGGGTATTTATAATACTCCTATCCTACTCCTACTATGCTAATGAAATAAATAACCAAATCCTACTAAACTAAGGAAATACTTAACCCATTTGTACTAGGTTAATGTAACATTCTCCTAATCCAAATAAACTAATGAAATACATAACCCAATTGTACTAGGTTAATGTATCATTGTCAAAATCCAGCTTTGTATCTGTAAGTCTCCAAAGTCTTCAGAAATGCTGTTTTAGCCCGGGACAGATTTTCCATGCAGCAGTTTTGGTCCTTAGGCGTGTAGACTTCCTTCCCTTCCTTTGTGAGCTTTCTTTTGCGTCAAGTAAGCCATAAAATGCTGTATTTTGCATCATTTATACCTGAAACTTTCCTAATCATGTTCGTTAGCTCATTTACAGGAAAAAGGACTAAAAGTGCATGAAATATATAATTTGTTCTCAAAACTAGGCTAAAATATGGGCAAAATATATTGATATAGGCGTGTAAATTCGCCTATCAAATTGGAAAGGTAAGAATGATAGAAATGGTCTATATGTACCTTTCGAAAGTAGATATAGTGCTGTAACTAGCTCTGGAAAGATGTCCATGGAGGACATGATAGAGAAATTATTAAAGGGAGTTGAAGCTACCAATTCTGGATTGACTACCATGAAGAGAGATTTATCTTCTATGAGTTAGTTGGTGAACTCACACTCTATCTCTATCAAGTAGTTAGACCAACAAATAAGCCAGCTCTCAACAACTTTGAATTAGAGGAACACTGTAAAATTGCCAAGTGACACCATTCAGAACTCGCGAAATTATAGCTCTTGCATGGATATCACTACTAGAATTGGTGTGGTATTGGCAGGACCTACTGTGGGTAAGCCTGTGATTGATATTATAGCCGATGATGTTGAAAAAGCAAAGATTTATCATCCGGTGGGGTAAGGGAAATTGGATGAGGTTATTGATGACACACCATCCAATAGTCAATAGGTTGATTAGTTGAAGAAGAATAAGAGAAAGGAGGCTAAAGTGATGGTTACCACTTTTCCAAAGCCACCTCTTCTATTTCCTCATCGATTGAAGAAGAAAGCCGATGACATTAAGTTTATCAAATTCATGGCTATGATGAAGCAATTGACAATTAATCTACCCATGGTGGAGGCATTAGAACAAATGCTCAGGTACGCAAAGTTCATGAAAGACCTCATCACAAAGAAGCGGTCGGTTAGTTTTGAGCTGATGGACAATTTATATAATTGTGTGCTATTTCCACAAGGTTTCTGGTGCAGAAAAAGGTAGATCCAAGAGTATTTACTATCCCATGCACTATTGGACCTCTTGACTTGGCAAAAGCTCTGTTCGACCTAGGAGCTAGCATTAATCTGATGCCTCTAGCTGTTTACAAAAAGTTGGGTTTGGGAGATCCCACACCTACTAACATATGATTTGTGAAGGAGGATAGGTCGGTCAAATAACCTATTGGTATTTTGTATGATGTGTTGTTGAAGGTTGCTTGTTTCATATTTCCTGCTTTTGTTATTCTGGACTACGAGGAGGATTTTAAGGTACCTATAATATTGGGTCGACCTTTCCTTAAAACCGAAAGTGTGCTAATTAATTTGCCAGCTAATGAGCTCTTATTCAAACTGAATGATGAAGTGGTGCGATTTGATGTGTGCCAATCAATGAAGCAGCAGAAAAAATGAGTGTGTTTTCCATTATAAATGTCTATGAGGAGGAGAAGGAAGTGCCAATAGAAGAGAAATTTGCTGTTGAAACCTTGGCTGCAGTGTTGATGAATTTTTATCAGGATGATATAGAATATTATGAGGAGACTATTACACATATGCCCCCATGAATTCGGACTTGGACTTAGAAAATTGTCCTAGTCCACCTGCTAAGCCCTCGATAGAAGAACTAACTATCTTAGAGCTGAAAAAAGTATCCAGTCATGTGTTCCTGGGCAGTGGAAATACATTACCTATTATTATTATGGATGACTTGGGTGAGCAGTAAGTGGAAGCATTTATTTTGGTGCTTCAAAAATACAAAAACATAATAGGCTGGACTATTGCTGATATTATTGGTATTCCTCCTGGCATCTACACTCATAAGATACAACTTAAGGAAGAATGTACTCCTACCATTGAGAATCAACGCTGATTTAACCCACCAATGCAAGAGGTTGTCAAGAAAAAAATTATTAAGTGGCTAGATATAAGAGTGGTTTATCCTATTTTCGATAGTAAATGGGTGAGCCCAGTTCAATGTGTGCCCTAGAAAGAGGGAATGCCTATTGTTTCAAATGAAAAAAATGAGTTTATTCCTCTCAGGCCTGTGCCTGGTTGGAGAGTTTGCATGGACTACCGCAAGCTAAACTCATGGACTTGAAAAGACCACTTCCCAATGTCGTTCATGGATCAAATGCTCAATCGGTTGGTGGAAAGGGGATGGTATCGCTTCTTTGATGGATATTCTTGCAATAATCTAATCTGTATTACTCCTAAAGTTTAGGAGAAGACAGCGTTCACATGTTCGTATAGCACCTTTGCATTAAGAGGATGCCATTTGGGTTATGTAATGCACCCGCTACCTTTCAAAGGTGTATGATTTCTATTTTCTTAAATATGGTTGAGGACACCTTAGAGGTGTTCATGGATGATTTTTCTATGGTTGGAGATTCATTTGGGCTGTGTCTAGAGATTTGAGTAAGGCTTTTTAAAGGTGTGTGGAATTTGATCTTGTTCTAAATTGGGAGAAATGCTACTTCATGGTGAAGGAGGGGATTGTTCTCGGGCATAAAATTTCAGCAAAAGGGATAGGAACACATAACAGTGAGATTTATACACCCTACTTTATTTAAATTGAGCCCCACAAATATGTGACAGAGCCTAACAAAACACCAACTAAACATATTGTTGTCATGAGTAAGCAGGTGACTGAGTAACTTGTTGCGAACTTTCATACAGGTGGATAAGTAAGTAGCTTGTAGGTGTCTACCAAGAAGATAGATAAGCAACTTGTTGGCAAATCCTTCTGAGAGGCTTTTTTGGTAAACTTTTTTTAGGAAATTCTATGGAGCTTGTGATGAGTGGAAACCTGAGACACACTCCAAAAATACCACAAAATAATAGTATCTCCGAAGTTCTTGGTGGTGTTTACAACGATCTTATATATCCTTTATCCATACACTAGTTGATGTTTTGGTTCTTCTTAAGGTTCTATTGATATTCCAAGTTCCTTTATAGGGACTAAAGTAACTCTTCCTATTTGAAAAATCTACTATTTCTATTACAATTCCTTTGGTGGAGCATCGAACAGTATGTTACTGATGGCATAGTGTCATGTCTTAATTTATGAGTCATGATTAACCTACTTGACCTCGCCAGTAGGTAAGCTAAACCATAGCTTAGAGCTATAAGCAATGGGCTAATTTGGTAAAAAATGGCCTAAAAAATTGAAAATCAATTAATTTAATATTTAAAATGATAACAAGGCAATAGATTGTAAAGACCCTTCAGGTTATTTTTCATATTTCTGCTTATTTTTGCTTTTAGATATTTTACATAGATGCCTCATGTGATTTATGACTTGATGGAACTGAAAGTTTGGTTACTGGGCAGTTCATTTGTTTTTTAGAGCCAATTCCCTATTTTGAGGTCTTCATTGGTTCTAAATGGACACCGAGTGAAAACTTTAGTAAAACAATCTCATATGAAAATTTTTATTGTGGCAATAGCTTTAGAATGTTGCTTTTAGGCTAGATGGACCTTTGGTTTGGGTCCCAAGAAACCTGAGCTCATCTTGACCTATTGATAAAAAAGCTAAGAATATGAAATATGGGTGTGGGACCCATATTTGGTCAAAATTCTTTGGTGGGAAAATCCAATTGCTCTATTGAGTCTGAAACATCAGATTTGATATGGCTACATTATTCATTTATGTGTAAAGGATTCTGTATGAATCTCGAGGGCTTGGTAGAAAATTAGAGATTTCTAAGCTTTAGCTATCATTTGGTGCAGCTGCTATCGCAAGCCAAGGGCTGTGATCGCGGTACCATTAGTGGGAGAATTGGTATAATCATGAGAAGAGGTGTTGTGATTGCAACACCTCATATAGTCACCAAGATAGTGTAATCGGAGGTCTGAGTTTGCGATAGCGGGACCCAAGTACCTGGTATGAGTTAAAATAGACCCTATGTCATGAATTTAGCCATTTCTCACCCATTTCTTGAGAGAAAAAACCATAAAGAGTAAGATATCTTAAAATTAAGACTCGTGGATAACTTGGGAGATTAATTAACATTTATTCTCATTTATATTCCAATTTGATGTAAGAATTCACCCTATTCTCGATGGATTTTAGTGATTTATTACTGAAAACCCCAAAACCTTGAAGGCCTGATTTTAGCCCTAATTTAGTTTAGTTTTTACACATTTTTATAGGTAATAATTCCTTGAGCTTGTAAAAACATTGGGTTGGTTTCAAAAATTCAATTTCCATAAGTGGGATCCACATGGGGGGTTTTGAAGTGATTATTTTGACCCAAAGTACAATTGTGCAATATGGGTATCATTATGCTGGTGTTGATGAGTAGATTGTGTTTATGATAGCTAGGCATCTTGAGAAGGCTTCTTGGATAGGAAAAACAGAGGTTTAGCGGATTGTTTAGATTTTTTTGACATCGAGGTAGGCTATTTTTATTATTAGATTGAGCTATTTCATAGTATTCTTATGAAATTATGTTAGATTTTGGATTGGGTTTAGGTGTTGGATTGCTAAAATGTAAGACTTGGGTTAGTTGAACCATTTATGCTAACCGTAGAGTTGAAACACTTGATTTGTTTCCTTATACCTTAGGTGAATTAGGCATCATGTCTCATGTTTAGCACAAGAACATCTTAGATCACTCAAGTTAGATAAAATGCTTTAGACACCCATGCTTAGGTTAAGGTTGGCTTTAGTTTCTTACATTAAAGGAGGTTGCCTTAGCTACTACTTTGGCTTAACTATTACGATTGGGCACAACCTTTTCCTTAGCGCTAACTGTGGCTTTCTATACATCTAAGAGTGGATTTAGAAACCTTACCTAGTCGGGGGTAGAATTTGACTTAGAATGTATTTCAGGATTTCAAAGTGGGCTCTTTGACCCACCTTAAGCCATGATCGATGATTAGTTCTCTTAAAACCTTTATATACTTGTTAAATGCATAGATAATGCTCTTTTGAGGCAATATTGAAGAACCTTGGTACTTGATGGTTATGGTGATATTGACATTAGAAGTAATGCTCATATACTAATGGATTAGATTTTCATTTATGCTATGATGAGATATGGATCATATTGCGATAAGCTATTAGTGATGCCATGTATAAGATACCTATTATGCTAATGGTAAGCCTTTGAACATGCTATTGATAAGTTACTGATTATGCTATTACTTATGATTATGATCATGGTAAACAATTATGCTAGTAATCATACTAGAAAATATTCTTATTCATGATGCTAGAAATTGTGTTATTAAGTTATGCTATAAGTCATGCTTATTGATTTTATGGGAAGTTATGCTATAATTGTTCTAGAATTCATGATATTTGACTATATTAGCACTTATGCTATTTATCATGACATCAACTATGATGATATAGCTACAAGTTTTAGTCTAGATACTTACTATATATATAGATACCCGATTCAATTCTCAAAGATGATGATGATGTTGATTGTACCCAATTCAATTTTGAAAGATGATGATGTTGATTATACCTGGTTCAATTTCAAAACATGATGATGAATTTTACTATACCCTATTTAATTTTTAAAAGATGATGTTGATATTGATTATACTCAGTTCGATGCTAGAGAATTATTATGATGATGCATTGATACCCAACAAGGCTGAAGAATGATTATGATGATATATTAATACCACACAAGACTGAAGGATGAATATGATGATATATTGATACTCGGTAAGGGCGGTTTATGATTATGATGATATCTTGATACCCAAAATGGCAGGAGGAAGATTATGATGATGCATTGATACTAGATGACACATTGATATCCGACAAGGCAGGGGGATGATTATGTCGATGTACCTATGTACATATTTACTGGTTTGATTCTGGCTGTTTATTATGATATAATTATTAGATATATATATATATATATATGAATATATATGGTCCGGTTATAGCTTGAAAGTGGTAAATGATTATAAAGTAGTATAGTTGTTGATTAGTGATAAATAAGTATCGTTGGTGGATATTGTTTAAGTGGCTAATCATGACTAGTTGATAATTGAGGATTAGTTTTTAAAGGATGATTAGTTAATAAGTTATGTTAGTTGATAAATGATGGTTATCAAATAAATGGTGAGTAGCCGGATATGTGGTGAATAGTTGTTAAATGATGACTAAAGGTTATATGATGACTAGTAATCAAATGAATAAGTTAACAAAAGATGGTTAGCAAATAAATAGTGACTGATGATTAAATATGATAAGTTTGTTAAATGCTGGTAATATTATGGAATACGGGTACATTGGCAAATGTTGGTAAATGATTGGTTTATGATAATTATGGGTTATTTGAAAGTAATGAATGACTACTTTATTCTATCTTTGAGTGTGATCTCTAGGTGTATGGGAGTCTTTAATGAGTTATTCACTTTTTGTACCAATTAGCGTATGGGAGCCAATTATATTGCATGACGATGTTGTCATCTACTAACGCCTTATGTTATATTTCTATTCCGTTTAGATTACTTATTTTATACAACAGTATTGTAGATGATTCAAGTTTTTTTTATGCCTTGACTTAGTTATGTTATCTTGCATTTTATCATACTTATATCATGGTTTAGCTCACTGCTTGATGATGCCTACTGAGTACCCATTGTTTTGATACTCATACTATACTTTTATACTTTTTTGGTGTAGATTTGAGTACTAGCTGTCACCATTGATCGTTGATCATGCTGTGTTGATTTTTCTAAATAGGGTGAGCTCTTAGAGTTGGAATCACCTATTTCCCTCTATCTTTAGATATTTAGTCTTTTGTTATCGAGATAAATGTTATTGACTATTCTAAGTCTTTATGTTGTAATACTATTAGATGCTCTTATACTAGCTCTACCAGGTCGTGGGGTGGTATCTTGTATTTACTATTTTATCTATTAGAATTTTTTGCTTATTTATAAGTGTGTTATTCATTTTTCCCTATGATAGTGCATTTTTCATCAAGTTAACCCATTGTATTTGGCTCTGGGATTTGGTTTGTCTTACTTACTATCAGGATAGAGTAGGTGCCATTATGACTCATAAATTGGGTCATGACAAATTGATATCAGACCCTAGGTATCACCGGTATCATTGGTACTAGAGAAGGTGTTTATATAGTCCTGTGGATTAGAACGACGATGTTCGTTTCCTATCTCGAGATTACCTGTAACACCCTACAGTTTTGGGTTAATATTCTAATCATCATTCCTATATGTATAAGCTTTAATCCAAATGATTACCATGTGGATATAAGTGTCATGATAATTATCCTAGTGTTAAGAGTGCTTATGAGGTGAAAGATGTTTATAAGAAACACTTAGAGCAAGGTTGAGCTAAGAGCCTTTGATTCGACTAAATTTTGGTATTCAATTCTATAAGGGTTAGATTTTAACATGTATAACTTTTGAAATATGTGGAATTTTGCATCATAAGACCCACCAAATTATAGATAATTGAATTATCTCTCTAGTGATACCAATTTTGCCTAAATTTGATACTCGAGTGAAAAGTTATGAGCATTTATGTGAGAAATAGCGAGGGTCCATGATATCTTTGTGATATGGACCTTAGCCTACGCTATGTGGAGGATATATTTCTTGAATCCGTAAGTACAAGCCCAAAGGTCGTTTTAGTCATTCACCTTGGCCCATAAGTACCCAAGCAATAGATTAAAGCCCCAAAAGGGCATTATTTGCTTACTTTTCATGAGTTTAACCCTAATGTTTTCCATCTTCCGAAGAACAACAAATTCAATATTTCTTCCCAAAGAATTCAAGAATTCAATTCCAAATTTCAAGATTTCATCAAGAAGTCATTTAATTAAGGTTTGCGGAGTTTGAGCAAGGATAATCTTTCATCCTTATGCCTGGAAACTTGAATTAAAATTGAATTTATATGATGATTTCAATTAGGGTTCATACCTAATTCTCGTATTCTTGAAGTTATGACATTATCATGTTAATTTAAAGTTTAAAGTGCATAAGAGTTTGCCTTTATTCACGTTTTGATTGGCATGATTGCTATTAAGACACAATTTCCATTATTTTGACTTTAATATTGATGAATTGATGAAAGTTTCCAATTTGAGTATTGATCATAATATTTTTCTATAAGTTTCTATGAAAGAATGCATGAATTTCGAGACTTAAGTACAAGTGGTTTAGTTCCAAGAAGTTAAGCTTATAAGTTCAATTTACAAATTTTACAACTTGGTTAGAGTTTAGTTTTAATCTTATGATCTCAGTTAAGATTTGAAATCATGAACTTCACCCATTGGGTATGATTTAAGTAACAAATATATAGTTGGTTTGTAATTATAGACCTATATACTCTTTTAAGGTGGATTTCCTAATTGAATATGGTGAGAGCAGGTAATTTCTAGTTAGGCTTGAACATGGTTAGGGAAGTCTTGAATGGTTATATGTGCACATGTGAGAACTATAAGTTGAATCAATTGTACATGGTATTTAAGGGGAATAGTATATCTGAGGGGGTATTTTAGAACTGTGGCTATGCTTGAAAGTTAGTGTCTAAGGCTTAGTAGTTCTATCCTAGCTTATGTTTCATAGGCCTATATTCCATGTTATAGAGCTATAGCTATGTTGAGATTTTTTAATCAGATCATTCCCAAGAATTCTATTCTCCCTAATGTTACTAGAACTTCTTAGCAAAAGTACTGAAGAAATACTCCAGTTGAGTATAAACTCTAGCATGACTCAGTCTCTATATCCAGCAATTCAGTTTAGCACTCGAACAGGTAATCTCTTATAGTTTTCCATCTTTTTATCTATAACAGGTAAGCTCTTGCAGTTTTCCATCTTTTTATCTGGTCTTACTGTCATAAGTTTAATGAATATGGCTAGTCCATAAGGTAATTCATTCATGTCTATGCAAATTGAGAATTGAGTTCAATGCATGCATCATGTCTATGATTCAGATATTTGGTCATGATTTAGTTTATGTGTTTAGTGAATAATCTCTGGTTTCCAAGTATTCTAGCTCAGATAGTGTAATATCCCTTGTACGACCTCAGTCTCATTGTCTTATGATTCTTTCTTACATAATGTACTTGGTGATGCCATGAAGCCCTTTTTTTTTTATTCCTATACATATTTTACTGAGGGATAATTCCTAATGAGAAGTTACATCCTTTATTTCATCCCTAGTAACTATTGGAATTCTATTTCATTATTATCACTTTGCCGTTTTAAATGTAAGATCATATCATGAGCATTTCAAGTGAGTTCTAAACTCTCAGCATAAATCAGTTCCTTATTGTCGATAGAGTCAAATCAACTCAGAAATCAGTTTTAAGATGAAAGTTTTAATATTTCAGCTCAGCTATATCCTTCTTTACCAGATGTGTCATGTCTATATTATTTCATACTTTTGAAGTTTCAATATCTTCCTATCCATCAGATGAGGATGAATGATTCTAAGGGGGGATAATATAACACCCTGTATTTTCAGGCTAGAATTCTAACCGTCGGTTCTAGGTGTATAATCTTTAATCCAAATTATTTATATGTTAATATAATTGTCATGATAATTTTCCTAGTGTTATGAGTGCTTATGAGGTGAAAGATGTTCATAGGAAACACTTAGAGCGAAGTTGAGCTAAGAGCCTTTGATTCGTCCAAATTTTGGTATTCGATTCTATAAGGGTCAGCTTTGAATGTATATACCTTTTGAAATATGTATTATTTTGCAGCTCAAGACCCACCATATTATAGATAATTGAATTATCTTTCTAACTATACCAATTTCACCTTAATCCAATTCTCAAGCAAAAGTTATGAGCGTTTTCATGAGAAACAGTAAGGGTACGTGATAGCTCCACGATGCAGACCTTAGGCTCCATGTTAGCCTCAATGACACAGAGGATATGTTTACTAAATTCATAAGTATAATCCAAAATGGTGTTTTGGTCATTCCCCCTTGCCCCCAACACCCAAGTGACAAATTAAAGCCCCAAAAGGGAATTATTTACCAACTTTTCATGAGATTAACTCACGTAAATGCTTCTCCTCTTCCCAAAAACAATAAATTCAAGATTTCTCCCCCAAGGATTCAAGAATTCAAGTTCCAAATGTCTATCTTTCTTTATGAAATTATCTAATTAAGATATGTGGGTTTTGAACAAGGATAATCTTTCATCCTTGTGCCCCAAAACTTGATTTTAAAGTTAAATTTATATGATTTCAATTAGGATTCATACTCTATTCTTATTTTCTTGAAGTTATGACATTACAATGTGAATTTAAAGTTTAAAGTGCATAAGTGTTTTTCTTTATTGATTTTTTTGACTTGCATGATTGCTATTATGACATGAATTTCATTATTTTGACTTGGATTTAGATGACTTATTGAAAGATTCCAATTAGGGTATTAAGCATAATATTTTGCTATAAGTTTCTATGATAGAATGCATGAATTTCAAGACTTAAGTACAAGTGGTTGAGTTCCAAGAAGTTTAAGCTTATAAGTTCAATTTACAAGTTTTACAACATGGTTAGAGTTTAATTTTGATCTTATGATCTTATTTACGATTTGAAATCCACAACTTCACCTATTGGGTATGATTTAAGCAAGAAATGCATAGTCGGTTTCTAATTACTAACCCATATGCTATTTTAAGATGGATTTTCTAAGTATGGGCACATATATATATGGGAGTCATATTTAGTACCGAGAAGGGAATGTGGATAAACGTATCCTAATTTTTAGAAACTATGTGCCACCTAGGTTTAAGTCCCAATATGGGTTAAGTTTAGTGATCACTTAAGTTAACATTCTATTCTTATGGAAAGGGTAGAACAACTCTCCCCAATATGGGTAAGACATTGGACTCCATGATAGTTCACATAGTTTATGTCAGTTATAAAAATCTCCCACAAGAAAGAATAAAAGTAAATAATTTAGAAACAAAGTGTAATGACTCACTAAGATTTTTCACTATCATTTAATATTTATGTTTGATGATCTTTTAGCTTTTAGTTTTATTCATGTCCAAGGTGAGTCCTTTACACTTAGCATGCATGATTTGAAAGAATATTCCATTTCTGTTTTATATATGCATTCACCCCATATACTTAGTACATTCCAAAGTACTTACCACATATATGGGTTTGTGGCTACATTTTTTCATAATGTAGTTACCAGACGTAGTCTGCACAGTTGGGTCAGACAATTCTTAGCTTTTAGCCAACAGGTGACCAGTCCTCTTATTCTAAGGACTAAAGTCAGTTGTCGTTCCTGTATTTCATTTTCATTATTGTTATGTATTGATTAGGGATAGTTGTGGTTCATGTCCTAACTACCTACAGTCAGTATAATAGAGGCTTCATAGATGGTCATTTAGAGTTGATGTATTTACTTTCATTTTTATTTTGTATAACCAAAGTGTAAATATTTTAAACAGTTTTGTTTTGAACATATTCAACATAGACATCTCTTTTGCTTATTTCTCTCAAATTTATGTATATTAGCCAGTTGCTCATGATTTATACCAGTATAATAGGTTAACTTAGAATCACTTGTGGTTCTAAGCACTGTGTTATGTCAAGGGGTAGCCTCAGGTCATTATATTGTCCTAGTTGTAGGGCAATTCTTGCTTTTACTCAGAGTGTTATCTTTACTAGAGTAGTTCATCCTTCAGCTAGAGGTGGTGCTTAGGGTACTTGGAGTGGATTCCAAGGTACTTGAGGACTTTCTCAGGTAGGCAGGATAGGAGGTCAGTCAGGTTTCCATCTAGGTGGTGGGCATGGTCAAATATATGTAGTACTTTCTATGCTCAAGGGTGAGACTTTAGATGCTATTGTTATAGGTACAATTTTGGTGTGCAACTAGTCAGGCCTTACTTTATTTGATCTGAGATCCATTTTTTCTTATATATTCTTATTATGCACCATAATTAGAGTTGTACTGTGACTTATTATATATGCTATTGTGCGTATCTACTCCCATGTGTGATTTTTTAGTAGTAGATAAAGTTTTAAAATCATGTGTTATGACTTTTAGAGATGTTGATACTTATGACGACCTTATTATTTTTGATATGGCATTTTTGATGAGATTCTAGGCATAGATTGACTGTTACCTTTACCATGCCCGACGTACTCCCAGTCGTGTGGCAATGAGCGATTAACAGTGAGCTGACGGTGATTATTTCTTATGTTTATGGGAGGAGGCTTATTTGAAGGGGTTGTGAGTCTTATCTTACTTATATTTGTGATACTAGTATGAGGAGTCCATTGCTTGACTCTATTTTGGTAGTTTGTGAGTTTCCTAGTGTGTTCTCTACTGACCTACCTAGTATTCCCTCTGTCTGTGTGATTGAGTTTGCTATTGATTTCGAGCCTATCATATGACCTATTTCTATGCACCTTAGTGTATGGATCCTAACGATCTTAAGAAGCTAAATTCTTAGCTTCAGGATCTTCTTGGTAAGGGTTTTACTAAACCAAGTGTATCTCCCAAGGGAGCTCCTATGTTGTTTGTGAATAAAGAAAGATGGCTCTATTCATTTGTGCATTGATTATAGGAAGCTTAATAAGGTTATAGTGAAGAATTGTTTTTGTATGCCTATTTTAACCAACTTCAGGGAGCGATAGTGTTTCCTATGATTGATTTGAGATATGGTTATTATCAGTTAAGGATTCAGGTTGAGAATGTTCCGAAGATAGCTTTTATGGCCCGCTATAGTTATTATGATTTCTAAGTGAAATCATTTGGGTTGGCTAATGCCCTAGTAATGTTCATGGATTTGATGAACTGAATATTTAGGACTTATTTGGATTCCTTTTTGATTGTGTTCATCGACGACATCCTTGTGTATTCGAGGAGTAGAGAGAAGCATGCACAATATTTTAGGATTGTGCTCTAGACTTTAAGAGAATGTGCTTTTTTCTTAATTCTCTAAGTTTAAGTTTTGGCATAAGTTAGTGACATTCTTTGGACATGTGGTGTCTAAGGATGGTATTATGGTAGACCCATCCAAGATTGAGGCAATTTATAATTGGCTAGACCTATATCTATAATTGAGGTTCGTAGCTTCATTGGTTGGGACAATTATGATAGATTCTTCATCAAAGATTTTGGTACTATTTCAGCCCCTATGACCAGATTAACTCAGAAGAAGTTTCCTTTTCGATGGCTTGAAGAGTGTGAGATAACCTTTGGAACGCATAAGGATTTTCTCACTTTAGCTCCAGTTTTAGCTCTCCTCATTGATGGTAAGGGATTCACAATATTTTGTGATACTTTTGGTATTTGTATGGGTTGTGAATTGAAGCAATAGGGTCATGTTATTTCGTATGCTTCTAGACAGCTTAAGGTGCATGAGAGAAACAAGACTACTCATGATTTGGAGTTGGTAGCGGTAGTTTTCGTGGTTATGATTTGAAGGGATTATCTTGCTGGTGTGTATTGTGATATTTTCACTAATTATCATAATCTTCAACATCTTATGACATAGAGGGAGCTTAATGCTTGACAACATAGATGGATAGAGTTTCTTAAGGATTATGATATTTCCATCTTGTATCATTTGGGTAAGGCAAATATGGTACAAAATGCCTTGAGTAAGAAGATAATAAGTAGGGGTAACTTGGCTTGTACTTTAGTTTCTCAGAGGCTGTTGGCATAGGAAATTCAGTCCTTAGCCAACTTGATAGTTTACCTTAATATTTTAGATCCTATGAGGATTTGGGCTAGTGTAGAGGTGAGGTCTTTGCTTTTGAGTAGATTCAAGATTTTTAGTTTGAGGATAGTAAAGTTCTCTTCCTTTGTGACTAGGTGATGAGTAGTGAGTCTGAGAGGAACACCATTTATTCTGAGGGTGTTTTAAGATTTGAGGGCTGTAGTTGTGCTCTAAAGAGTGGTGACTTGATTTCGTTGATTTTGCATGAAATATTTCATTCATCCCAGCAGAAGGGTGTGATGATTTACGGAAGGAAGGGAAAGACCAGTCCTAGATATACTGGGCCTTTTGAGATTCTTTGCGTAGTTGGTGATGTGGATTTTGAGTTAGCCTTACCTATAAATTTTTCTTCTCCACATCTAATTTTCTATTTTACTATGTTGTGGTGATACATTCTTGATCTGTCTCATGTGCTTTGATGGGACTCAGTTTAGTTGGATAAGCATTTGACCTTTGTGGAGGAGTCGATGCTCATATTGGCCAGTGATGTCAGGCAGTTGTGCAATAGAGAGATTCCTATAGTTCAAGTTCTGTGGAGGAACAACCCAGTGGAGGAGACCACTTGGGAGATCTAGAGCAAGATACAAACGTAGTATCCTCAACTGTTCAAGACTTCAGGTACATCGTATTCCTTAACTTTTGTGGTCAAAAGTTCCTTTAGTAGTGGCTATTGTAATGAACCTTTAGATCATTTTTCATTTTTCCACTTATTTTCACCGTTAGAGCTTTTCCATAGCCTCCCTAAGTCATTTATGACTTGCTGGAACATACAGTTTGGTTATCAGGAAGTTTATTTAGTTTTTAGTGGCAATTTCCTATTTTCAAGTCTTCATCGGTTTCAAATGTCCACTGGGCAAAAACTTCAATAAAATAATCTTGTATACAAATTCTATCTATGCTAGTAGCTCCAAAATGTTGATTTTAGGCTTGGTGGACCTTTGGTCTAGGTCTCGAGACACGAGTTTGGTTGAAAAGTTTAGAAATGAAATATGGGTATTGGACCAACATTTTGTCAAAACAACCTCAAATGGAAAATCCGACTTTGCCATTGAGTCCGAAATGTTTAATTTGGTATGGTTACATTGTTCATTTACATATTTGGGATTCTGAATGAATTTCAAGGGTTGGAGGAAACTTAGAAGATTTTCCAAGTTTCAACTATCATCTGGTGCACCTACCATCGCAAGCCAAAGGCCGTGATCGCAGTACCCTTGGAAGGAGAATAGGTGCATTCACAGGAAGAGGTGTAGCAATCACAACACCTTATGCAGTCACAAGATAGTGCGATTGTAGGTCTATGTCCACAATAGCGGAACCTGAGTACCTGGTATGGCTATAAATTGAACCTTATGTCACAAATTCAACCATTTCTCACCCATTTCTTGAGAGTAAAAATCCTAAAGAGTGAGATATCTTAAAATTAAGACTTCTGGGTGACATAGAAGCTTGTTAACCTTTATTTTATCATTATCTTCTAATTTTAGGTATGAATTCACCCTTTCCTGGATGAATTTTAATGATTTATTGCTGAAAAACCCAAAATCGTAAGGGCTCGATTTTAGCCCCAATTTAGCTTGGTTTTCATTCATTTTGAGGGTAATGTTTCCTTGAGCTTGTAAAAACATTGGGTTGTTTTCAAATATGCAATTTCTATAAGTGGGACCCACATGGGGTTTTGATTGATTTCTTAGACTCGAAGCACAATGGTGCAATATGGGTATCATTATTCAAGTGTTGATTAGTAGAATGTGTTTATGATAGCTTGGCATTTTGAGGAGGCTTCTCAAAAAGAAAAAATGGTGGTTTAGCATATTGTTGAGGTTTCTTCAGTCTGGAGGTATGCAAGGTTTATCCCTTGTTATATTGAGCTATTTTATCTTATTATTATTATATTGTGTTAGATTTAGGATTGTTTTTTGGTCTTGGATTAGTAAAATTATAGACTTGGATTAGTTGGACTGTTTAGGCTATTTTGAAATGGTAAAGTTGAAAAACTAGACTTGTTTCTTTCTGCCTTAGGTGAATTAGGCTCCATGTCTCATGTTTAGCCTGAGAATGCCTTATATCACTCAAGTTATATTAAATGATTTAGACACCCATTCTTAGGGTAGGATTGGCTTTAGTTTCTTACATTAAAGGAGGTTGCCTTAGTTACTATTTTGTCTTAGCTATTGTTATTGGCAAGAACCTTTACCTTAGGGCTAATTATGGCTTGCTATACATCTAAGAGTAGATTTAGATACCTTAGCCTTATCCAGGATAGAATTTGACTTAGAATATATTGTGGGGATTTATAAGTGGGTTCTTTGACCCATTTTAAGCCATAATGGTAATGATGTTGATTATACCGAGTTCAATTCTGGAACATAATGATGATGTTGATTATACCCAGTTCGATTCTTGAAGATGATGATGATGTTGATTATAGACGGTTTAATTCCGAAAGATGATGTTGATATTGATTATACCAGTTCAATTTCAAAGGATGATTATGATGATGCATTGATGCCCGGCAAGACAGGAGGATTATAATGATGCATTGATGCCCAACAAGACATGAAGATGATAATGATTATATATTGATACCTAACATGGCTGTTGGATGATTAAGCTAATATATTGATACCCGACTAAGATGAAGGATGATTATGATAATATATGGATACCCTGCAAGGTGGGAGGATTATTTGTCATGCCTCAAATCCTATTGGGATGGACAGGCACCCATAGCCGTGAAGGCCCGAGGGAACCAATCCATGACCTTGTACTACTCATGCATGTAACTATAATAACCAAAGGTTTTACCATACGATATAATGCATTGACTAGAAATAACCGACATGCCCAAAACTATATATATACCAGACTTAGCCGTTAGGGCCATAACATCCAAAAGATAAGACACTGGTATACTTAACTTCACACTGGTATTCAAAGCCTATAAAAGATACATAGACATTTAGTTAAGGTCGGGACAAACCCCCAACTTACTCTTGACTACTGTACAATACCAAAATATATAAAATAGACTCAGAAAGCCCCAAATCAATCTGGAGCTCACCAAAGCTGGTGGATATCATGGCTCCTACTGAGAAAGTATATTTTTTCTGAAGCACCTGTTCCTGTAGCATGAAATACAGGTCCCCCATAAGGGGCGTCAGTACGAAAGTATGTACTGAATATGTAAGGCTAAAAGTAACCACACATGATATAGGAGCTCAACAAAAATCAGATTTACGTGTAAAAATAGTGCTAGTAGACCACATTTATAAATACTTATAGGGTTAGGTACATTACATTTCTTTCTTCATTTTACCTTTCTTACTTCATAATCTTTGTAAGTCATATGATACAGATGACCAGCTGATCAGTGGTAAATAGACAAATCAGGATCGGTCCATGCTAGGCTTACACCCCTGAGCTGCAACCCATAAATAAACATTGAAATTAGGCCATGCTAGGCTTACGTCCCTGAGCTTCCACTCATATATAAAGTATCAGGATTGGCCTATGCTAGGATTATGCCCCTGAGTTGCCACCCATTTAATACAAAATTGCATTACTAAGTTTATTTAGCCTTTGAGAATGTTACTTTGGTGGTCATAACATTATGGTACCTTGAAACAATAATCTACCAATAAGAGACATGTAATTAGCACTTAATGCAACAACAATGTTGTAGGGAGATGTTGGCACACAAATAAAGTGTTTAGGAGCTGAAAATAACACATGGATCTTATTTGAGTAAACGGAGAACTCTTGAAATTTTCTAGTGAAAATAGACGTTCAGGCTTAATAATAATCATGTATTGAGGTGTTTTAATACGTTAGAAAGTGGGAACAAGGTCATTGTTTACATGGGATATAATACGATGCTATTATTTATCACTTGTTATGGGTTAACCTTGGAAGCTTACTTGATGGAACAAATATACGATTTCATGCAAAAGAGTGCAAAATAGAGTATGCCTTACATACCTAGTCGTACAACTCCGATACTAACCAAACTTGAATTCTCACCTTTTGGATTACTTATCTACAATAAAATATAAGGTAAACTAATATTTGCAACCAACCGACATATTTGGGCTATTTTACTTTACCCAAATAGTGGCCGGGCAGTAAGCCATTAATTTATCAATCAAGGGTCTTATAGTAACCCTTTTATTCTCCAATTAAATCAATATACCATACATATTCTTATGAGATCCCCCGGCACAACTTTAGGTCCATTATACCCTCCAAATAATACACGAAACAGAATGGGCAATAGACATATACAATTATTGGTTCGATGGTGTATCACCACACCCTTCTTTTATATTTCAATACAAACTAATTACACCTTTTCCCAACATCATCCTAGAATCCCTCAACATAGATACAAAAAAAAGTCCACAAAACAACCCCAAATCCCTTTTATTCTAGCAATCAATTATTGAACTCATCATCTCTTGAGTTCTCAATAACAATATAGCCTTAATTCTTTCCCAAATTCATATATAAGGAGAACAAAATTGGACAGTCACCTTACCTCAATTCTGCAACTTATCCTTAAAATTTGAACTCCTTAAGAACTTCAACTTTTACTTTCCTTCACACTCTAAACCAAAGAAGAAAAGAGATCTCTTAATAACAAAGAAAAAGTGTGCAAGTAGATTGTTCTATATTCTACCATGAATTAATAATTAAGAACTCATAGCATGTTTTCCTAATATTCCATGAAATAATTAAGCTAAACCATAAGTGTTTTCACTTACCTTGGCCTGTAAAGGTTGGGGGTTTCTTCAAGAACCCTAGAATGAGAATAAGGTCGCTCTTTGTTGTTCTAGAGAAAGTACAGAGATCTTTATGAAATATGGTACTTTTGTGACTTAAAATTTAAGGAAATGTCTAGCAACTTAGACTTATAAAACTCCTATTTTGGCCATCTATTTAGCTGCATTTTGGACCATAAAATAGGTTAAATGGGTCCAAGTAGGTGATGCACCTACTCAAAGAGATCAAATTGCTCAAAAGGTCAAAGTAGGTGATGCACCTACTTGATTAAATTCTTATTTGGGCTCAATTAACTAGGGCCTTTGACAAATTTAAGTGTTGAGCTATTTTTTCATTTTCTTTTCTTTTACTTAAGTTGGGCCCAAATAAGTACCTTAACGTAGGATCAAATATTACCCATAACCTTGGGTCCATTAGCTTGGTCTATATACTTAAGTAGGTGAATCACCAACTAGCTTAATTAAATTAATCTAGCACCCCAATAAAATACTCCATTTACAGTTCTTAATCCCTTGGAGCTAACTTAAAACTTGTATATACTTGGTCACTTTAATCTTTAGATTCAAATACTAGCTTACGATCCCAAATTTAAAAAGTTGTATCGACGTTAGCTTGGTCACATCACATTAAAACTTATTGGCAACATCTATAATTCCATCTACACCATTAATACTTGCATAACAAATCTCACCCATTACCAATACCCCAAGCTATACCAAGTTCCATATAATTAGAACAAGCAAAATATGGGATGTTACATCCTCCTT
This sequence comes from Capsicum baccatum var. pendulum, assembly GCA_030864225.1. Taxonomy (NCBI): domain Eukaryota; kingdom Viridiplantae; phylum Streptophyta; class Magnoliopsida; order Solanales; family Solanaceae; genus Capsicum; species Capsicum baccatum. The sequence goes on along the minus strand of CM061556.1, from coordinate 96,932,540 downwards.
CCCTTAGGAACATTCGTCCTTGAATGTTAGCATAATTGTCCAACCAAAACAAGTTCAAGCCAAACTTTAATACTCTTGTTATCACGTACTACCTATATATTACACTTATTTGTTATTGACCCAATTCAATATCTTAAACTTTATCTTCGTATTTCAATAAATGGGGGTACTTGGATTTTATTGCTTCTTCAGCTTCCCATGTTATCTCTTCTACTTGTTGGTTTCTCCAAAGCACTTTTACAGAAGTTATTTCTTTATTCCTTAACTTCTTAACTTGCTGATCTAGGATAGCAATAGGTATTTCTTTTTAGGTCAGATCTTCTGTAACTTTTACATCTTCAGTAGAAGTAATATGAGATGGATCTCCCATGCACTTTCGAAGCATTGAGACGTAAAATACTAGATGAACTATTGAGAGCTCTTGGGGTAGCTCTAATTCATAAGCGACTTGGCCAAACCTCCAAAATATCTTATATGGGCCTATATAACATGGACTTAGTTTTTCTTTCTTACTAAATCTCATAACCACCTGCATTGGTGACACCTTCAAGAATACCCAATCACCTATAACAAACTCTAGCCCCCTTCTTCTAATATCTACATATGACTTGTATTAACTTTGGGCTATTTCTAGCCACCCTTAGATTACTTTAACCTTTTCCATAGCTTGATGAACATGATCTAGCCCGAACAAGGTAGTTTCACCCACTTCAAACCATTAAATTTGTGATCTATACTTTCTTCCATACAAAGCTTCATATGGTGCCATTTTGATACTTAAATGATAGCTATTATTGTAGGCAAACTCAATGAGAGGTAAATGATCATCCTAACTACCTTTAAAGTCCAGTACACAAGCTCGTACCATATCTTCAAGTGTTTAAATAGTACGTTTTGATTCTCCATCTATTTGAGGGTGGAAAGATGTACTTAAATTAACTTGTGTTCCTAAATTTCTCTAAAAAGACTTTCAAAAATTTGTAGTAAATTGAGCTCCCCTATCTGATATAATAGAGACTTGTACTTTGTATAATTAAACTATCTATTTTATATACAATTTCACATACTCTTCAACTGTGTAAGTGGTCCTAACTGGTAGGAAGTATCTAATTTGGTAATCCTATCAACTATAACCCATACGGAATCAAACTTTCAAGATGTACGAGGCAAACCAGGGATGAAATCCATGTCAATCATGTCCCACTTCCAGATTAAAAGATATATACATTGCATATAACCTCGGGCTTTTGGTGCTCTACTTTAACTCTTTAAAAATTTGGACATTCAACTATAAATTCTTCAATGTTCTTCTTCATGTTACCCTACCAATACATTTCTTTCAAATCCTGATACATTTTAGTTAACTTTGTATGGATGGAATACCTTGAATGATGTGCCTCTATCATAATCATCTTTCTTATTCCATCTACATTAGACACACATAGTCTTTTTTTGCACTCAAATAATCCCTCTTGTGTAAGCTCAAATTCCTTTGTCATACCACATTGTACATTCTCCTTAAGTCATCATAGAATAGGATCTGTATATTGCTTCTCTTTCACTCCAGCTACTAATGAAGATTCTGCCGCATTATGTACAATAAGCCTCTCATCTGGAGTTTCAATAAGGCGAACCCCCAAATTAGCTAGTTGGTGTAGATCCTTAGTCATCCCTTGTCATTTCGTAGGCTACCCATAAGTGCCCACCATAGCCTTACAACTTAACGAATAAGTTACATAATTTGTTTTTCTCGGATGATACAAGATATCAACTTCATGGTCTTTTAATAGCTCAAGACACCATCACTGCCTCAAATTTAGGACCTGATTAAAGATATATTGCAAACTCTTGTGATCAGTATATATGTCAACATAAATCCTATACAAGTAGTGACGCCATATCTTTAAGGAAAGTATAACCACTGCTAGCTCCAAATCATGTGTTGGATAATTCTTCTTATGTGGCCGTAATTGTATTGAAGCATATGCTATGAATTTACCATGCTACATCAAGACACACCCTAAGCCAATTCTTGAAGCATCACAATACACTGTAGACCCTTCTATGCCTTCTAGAATTACCAGCACGGTGTAGAAGTCAACTTATTCTCCAGATCATGGAAACTCCTTTCACATGCATTATTCCATTGAAACTTGGATGATTTGGGAGTTAGATTTGTTATATGTATAGAAATTAAAGAAAATACTTTAACAAACCTTCAATAATAACCTTCTAAACCAAGAAAACTATGAATCTCTATAGGTGTTATAGGTCTTGGCCAGTTCTTCATAGCTTCTATCTTTTGAGTATAAACCTTTATTCCTTCATTAGATACAGTATGACCTAAGAATTCCATTGATTTTAACCAAAACTCACATTTAGAGAGCTTTGGAAAACTCACTTTTTTCTAGCAAGTCTTTTAATTCCTCTTTCAACTCTCATAATTCTGTTGGGGCCATTCTATACAAAGGAATTTAGATTGGTTGAGTACCTGGAATCACATAAATACCAAACTCCACTTCTCATTCTGGAGGAAAACCTAGAAGATCTTTGGGAAATACATCGGGAAATTAATTTACCGCTGGATTAGTTTGAAGAGTTGATGGATCTGCTTTTTTATCTTTCACTCTAACAAGATGATATATGTAACCTTTAGAAATCATCCTTTTTGCCTTAAAATAATAACTAAATTTACCTCTTGGAACACTAATATTACCCTTCCATTCAAGGATTGCCTCTCTTGGAAAATGGAAATACACCCTCTTAGTTCAGCAATCTACAATGGCATAACAAGAAGCTGATCAATCCATATCCATTCTAAAATCAAAATCTACCATTTCTAACTCAACAAGGTTATCCATTGTATCGCGACCAGAAATATTTATTAATACAATTTCGATACACTCTTATCGCTATAATAGATTCACTAACCGGTGTCGACACTCCAAATGGCTTAGCTAGCAATTCTGGTGTTCTTTTGAACTTTCCAACAACCAATGGAATGACATATAATAATGTAGAACCCGGATCAATTAATGCATATACATCATGTGAAAAGATGATCAATGTACCTGTAACCACATCCGAAGAATCCTGTAAATTTTGTCGATCCGCTAAAGCATATGTAAGATTTTGAACTCCACTAAGGCTAGCTACTTTTTTAGCCCCTATACTATGACCCATAGGATGGACACTCTTTCCTGAATAAGGAATCAATGATAATGATTTAATGGTTAATCTAGTAGGTCGTGTCATACCACCTATGCCTCTTTGTGGGCATTCTCTCGTAATATGCCCCAATGTGCCACACCAAAAGAAAGCATTACCCCAAACCATTATGTACCTAAATGAAGCATTCCACATTGTTTACATGGCTGCCAAGGAGGTCTTAATTGGATCATAATTCCTTGCTCTTGATACCCTACTATTCTTGAACTTGGACTCTCACTTCTTTGCTGAAACTAGTTGCCTTTAGACCCTTGAAACAGTGGTGGAGCATTAGTTGCAGAGTAAAAATATAATGGCCTAGACTATCTATTAGAAAATTGCAGCATAATTCTTCTTGGGATGTCATAAAATTCCCCCTAGATCTAGCCCTCTTGGATTACCCTCTTTCCAATTCTTGTGTTCTTCTTCTTTTCCTCCCATCCTCCATTTTTTGTGCAAGATCTTGTTTCCTTGCCGTGTCTATGTCTTTGTTCAAAGTAGCAATAGTACACTTTTTGACCAGATATGGATCTAATATATCCACATATCGATGAACTCTATCATCCATAGTAGCTACTACATTAGGAGCATACCTAGACAAAGAGTAAAATCGGAGGTTGTACTCCCTCATGCTCATATTCCCTTGGTAAATATTTAGGAACTTATCTTCACGAGCCTCTTGAATCTCAAACATAAGGTAATGATCAAGAAATGCCTTTTTGAACTCTTTCCAAGTAGCTGGAGGTGCATCAATACCCCTAGATTATTTCTAGTTTTCATACCAAAATATAGCCTCTCCTTTGAATCTACATACTGTTAGTTCAACTGTCTCTATACTCGATACATGCATGACATCTTGATCCCTTTCGATTTAATAAATAAAGTCCTGTGGTTCTTTATTTATATCTAATACGATGATTGTAGGAGGATATAGGTTAAGGAAATCCTGTGTCTATAGGCTAGCTGCCCTATCTGTACCACTAGAACCTATGGTTGGAATAGTTTGTCCTAGAGATTTTCCAGTAACTATACAAGAAAAAAATTGGAGCGTATTCCTTAGATTTTGCTCAGTTGTATTAATAGATGGTTCTGAGGATGGTTCTTATCCTTCTTAGCTCTTCTGGAGATGGAGAAGGAGAAGAAGTTTGTAATACAAACTCATCTTGAGCCTGACTTTGATTAACTTACCTAGGTGGTGACTTGATGGTCCCTTCTCCGGCAGCCACATCTATTCACTTACTTGTATTCTTACTCCTTCATGTAACCGACATCTTTACTATAATAAGAGAAATAATAGATTCAATGGTTAAATATGAATTCACCTACAACATGGGCTCTATTGCATGATCTAAGATATGAAGAAAAAGAGATAACTCCTAAATGTCCCATAGCCTCGTATTTATAAATATGGTGTACAACACACCCATAAGAAAGAATCTACGTAGACACAACTTTGTAGACTCCCTAGGATGACCTGCTCTGATACCACTTTAGTCATGATTGAAATCCTATTAGGGAAAACAGGCACCCATAGCCATGAAGGCCTGAGAGAACCAATCCATGACCTTGTACTCCTCTTGTATGTAACTATAATAACCAAAGATTTTAACATGTGATATAATGAATTGATGAAAAATAAACGACATGCCCAAAACTATATATATACCAGACTTGGTCATTGGGGTCAAACATCTAAAAGATATGAAACTATCATGCTTAACTTTACATTGGTGTACAAATCCTCTAAAAGATACATAGACATACAGTTAAGGTAGGGACAAACGCCCACCTTACTCTTGACTGTTGTACAATACCAAAATATTTAAAACAAACTAGGAAAGCTCTGAATCAATCAGGAGCTCACCAATAGCCATTGGATATCCTGGGCTCCTACTAAGAAGGTATATTCACTGAAGCACCTGTGCCTGCAGCATAAAATACAGGTCCCCCATAAGGGGTATCAGTATAAAAGTATGTACTGAATATGTAGGGCTAAATGTAACCAAACATGATATAGGAGATCAATGGAAATTAGATATAAGTGTACAAATAGTGCTAGTAGACCACCTTTATATATACTTGTAGGGTCAGTACATTACATTCCTTTTTTCATTTTACCTTTCTTACTTCATAATATTTGTAAGTCATATACAAATGACCAGTTGATCAGTTGTAAATAGACAAATCAAGATCGGTCCATGCTAGGCTTACACCCCTGAGTTGCCACCCACAAATAAACATTGGGATCGGACCATGATAGGCTTATTTCCTTAATATGCCACCCACAAATAAATTATTGGGATCAACCCATGCCAATCTTATGCCCCTGAGTTGCCACCCGTTTAATACAGATTTGCGTTACTTAGTTTATTTAGCCTTTGAGATTGTTATAATGGTGGTCATAATATTATGGTACCTTGAAATAATAATATACCAATAAGAGACATGTAAATGAGCACTTAATGCAGCAACAATGAGGAAGGGAGCTGTTGGCACATAAATGAAGTGCTTAGGAGCTGAAAATAACACATGGATCTTATTTGAGTAAACGGACAACTCCTAAAGTTTTCTAGTAAAAATAGATGTGCAGGCTTAATAATAAACATGTATTAAGGTCTTTTAACACGTTAGAGAGTGGGAAAAAGGTCATTGGCTACATGGAATAGAATATGATGCTATTATGTATCACCTGTTATAGGATAACCTTGGAATCTTACTTGATGGAAAAAATGTCCGATTTCATGCCAAAGAGTACAAAATAGAGTCTGCCTTGCATACTTGGTCGTACAACTCTGATACTACCCCAACTTATGTTCCCAACTTTTGGATTACTTATCTATAGTAAAATATATGGTAAACTAATATTAGCAACAAACCGATACATTTAGACTATTTAACTTCACCAAAACAGTGGCCGGGCAGTAAGCCCTTAATTTATCAACCAAGGGTGTTATTTTAATCCTTTTCTTCTTAAATTAAATCCACATACCATACATATTCGTATAAGATCGCTTGACACAACTTTGGGTTTATTACACCCTCCAAATAATACACAAAATAGAATGGGTAGTAGATTTATACAACCATTAGTTCGGTGGTGTACCACCACTCCCTTCTTCTATATTTTGATACAAACTAATTACACCTTTCCCCAAAATCAACCTAGTAGCCCCCAACATATACCCACAAAATAGTCCACAAAACAACCCCAAATCCCATTAGTTGTAGAAATTAATTATTGAAATCATCATCTCTTGAGTTCTTAATAACAACACATCAATAATTATTTGTTAAATTCAGATATAAGGAGAACAAAATGGGTAACTCACCTTACCTCATTTTAAAAATTATCCTTTAAATATTTACTCCTCAAGAACTTTAACTTTCACTTTCCTTCACACTTTAAACCAAAGAAGAAAAGAGATCTCTTAAAAATAAAGAAAAAGTGAGCAAGTAGCTTGTTCTATATTCTATCATGCATTAATAATTAAGCACTTATAGCATGTTTTACTAATATTCCATGAGATAATTAAGATAAAACATAAGTATTTGCACTTACCTTGGCCTGCTAAGGATGGGGGTTTCTTCAAGAACCCTAGAAAGAGAATAGGGCTGCTCTTTGTTGTTCTAGAGAAAGTCAAGAGAACTTTATGAAATATGATATTTTTGTGACTTAGAATTTAAGGAAATGACCAAAAAAATAGCCTTATAAAGCCCCTATTTTGTCCATCTATTTAGATGCATTTTAGACCTCAAAATGGGTTAAATGGGTCCAACTAGGTGATGCACCTACTTAAAGAGATCAAGCATCTCAAAAGGTCAAAGTAGGTGATGCACTGACTTGATTAAGTTCTTATTTGGGATCAATTAACTTGGGCCTTTGACAGATTTAAGTGTTCGTCCATTTCTTCATTTCCTTTTCTTTTACTTATGTTGGTACCAAATGAGTACCATAACATAGGATCCAATTTGATCCATAACCTTGGGTCCATTAACTTAGTCCATGTATCTCAAGTAGGTGACTCACTAATTGCTTAATTAAGTCAAGAAAACTCCTCAATAAAATACTCCTTTTTCAGTTCTTAATCCGTTGGATCTAACTTAAAATTTATGTATTCTTGGTCACTTTAAACTTTAGATTCAAATACTAGCTTACGATTCCAAGTTTAAATAGTTGTATCGATGTTAACTTGGTCGCATCACATTAAAACGTATGGGCATCATCTATAATTCCATATACCCCATTAATCCTCGCATAACAAATTTCATCCATTACCTATTCCGCAAGGCTATACCAAGTTCCATATTATTAGAACAAGTTCAAGAAAAATACAAGATGTTAAATTATTATGATGAGGCATTGATACTCGGCATGGCCTGAGGATGATTATGTCGATATACCTATGTGTACATCTATCGGTTTGAATCCAGCTATTTATTATGTGATATATATATATATATATATATATGTGATGATAGGTGAATTTACACGCCTATAGTGCTATATTTCACCCATATTTTAGAAATGTTTTAAGAACAAATTATATATTTCATGCACTTTTAGTCCTTTTTCCTGTAAGTGAGCTAACGAACATGATTAGCAAAGTTTCAGGTATAAATGATGTAGAATTCAGCATTTTATGAATAACTTGACGCCAAAAAAATCTTCACGAAAGGAGAAAAGGGAGTCTTGGACGCCAAGGACAAAAAGTGGCGCATGGAAAATCTGTCTCGGGCTAAAACAACAATTCTGAAGACTTTGAGGACTAGTTGTAACTTATTAGGATTAGCATAATGATACATTAACCTAGTAGGATTGGGTTAAGTAATTTATTAGCTTAGTAGGAATAGGATATGGGTGTTATAAATACCCTATCTTGCTAGAGATTTAAAGACATCTTTCTATTCTACAATCAATTCTTCTTCCATCAATTACAATACATTCTACTTCTAATTCTTCTTCTATTCATCTATTCAATTCTTAATTTCCGTAACAAGAGAAATGTTACTTTGCTAGGAATTCACGCCTCACGCCTACCACACTATTACTACACGAAATCTTTATTGTGGTATAATAACAATGTCTATTATGATTTCCTTCGCACTCATGGGTAACTAAACTTCTCTGTTGGGGTTATGGAAGCCATATGAGATACTAATTATTGCTATGAGTTTGTGAATTCGTGACACGTATGCTGCTTATATCATTATTCTCTTCATCTTAATCTAAATTCTTTGTGGTTGCAAACGCATAGAATACGCCAGTATACCAGTAACTTGTTCGAAAGAAAAGTTATATGTCTGAAAAAGAGATAATGTCAAGGTAATAGGGTCCCACCCCCTATTAAAAAGTTAGTGTCGTAACTGGATTAACCTCTTGGAGAATTTGTACCGTTAGACACGCTTTAAGCTCGAAAGAGTTAAAGTGAAATAGTCCTTGTTTAGGTCGAAAGACGCTTGGATTTACCATAGAATACAATTCTCTATAAGCACATACATGTCTGAATTCCGCACAACTCATAGCCAATAGAGACGTACAACTCATAAGGTGGACATAACCCCAACTTCTCAATTCTCATTGTTTTACATCTTACTAAATATTCTTTCTTTTTACTTTACTATTTTTAGTTTTTACTTTAATAATTTGGTTAAACTTTACAATCCCCCCTTTTTATGAGACTTGCACTAAAAGTCTAGTAATCTTTGCTTACTTGTTGACCAAGCTATTCCCTGAGGGATCGATACCCAACCCAGTTGGGTTCTATATTTGACTACGACCGCTTTACACTCCTACGAGAGCTGTAGATTGAGCGTTATCAAAAATTGGCGTCGTTGTCGGGGAATACAAGTGTCAATTAAGTTTGTGATAATTACTAGACCCTTTGGTCAAAGATTCTCGTACTTTTACTTTTAGTTTTTGTTTTTGTTCTCTGCAGGTTTTTATTCAGTGCATGCCCCATACGCGAAGTTCTGGTCAACCGTTATTACCTATCAATCCTGAACCACAACGTATTGGCAGAATGGAGGCACAACACGAAATTGGAAGGATGGCTGCTCAACAGGAACTGGCGAGACTAGCTGCTCTTGCTGTCGTTCAAGTGCATCAACAAAATATTGACAACCCTGGGCGAGCAATAAATCCCGACGATGAGGACCTAGGTGATGATGAGTTACTAAACCCTAGGCATGCTGCTGAGTTCGCAACACCTGCCAACAGAAGAGATCGTCAAGCTAGGTTTAGACCTGAACGTCGAGCTATGCAACCAGCTTTCGACGATGATGATGATGATCTTGATGGAGCCAGAGCCACAAGAGCCATTATTCCTCCACCATTGGCACCCGGAGCCAAGTTCAATATCACAAGCACCATGATTCAGTTATTGCAACTCAAGGTATTATTTGGTGGACTAGCAGGCGATGATCCGAATATGCATCTCATCAACTTTATTTCTACATGCAAGTCATTTGACAATCCTGGCGTTGGTCAGAATGCAATTCGATTACACCTATTTCCATTGTCTCTGTCTGGGGAGGCAGCTCTATGGTTGAATGGGCTGACTCTTGATTCTATTACAAATTGGAGGCAATTGAGAGATGCTTTCCTATAAAGATTCTTTCCGCCATCCAAAAGAGTACAATTGAGAGACAAAATCAACAACTTTCGTCAGCTTTCAACTGAAGCCCTTCATGAAATATGGGAGAGGTTTAAGACAAAGCTAACGAGGTGCCCAAACCATCACATGACTAATGTTCACCTAATGGAGATATTATACAGAGCCTTGAATTCAATAACTAAACCAATGGTGGATAATGCGGCTGGAAGATCTTTTATGGACTTCACCATTGGTCAAGCAAGCAATATGCTAGATCGGATGATGAAACAAAGTAGAGCTTGGCATACCAGGGATTCTGAGGTAGCAAGCCCCACTTTATCTATTGGCATGATTGTAGACCAAAGAAGAAGAGAAGAAGAATGTGATCAAGATATGGCGCACATGAAAACACAAGTGGATCTTCTTACAAAGCATTTATTATCAGGGAAGACCGAAAAAGTCAAAGTTGTTGCATCAAAAGGAAGAGACGAATCTGATTCGGAAGAAGAGGCCAACTACTTTTACAATCAGGGGGGTTTCCGAGGTAATACCCAAGGAAACCAAGGTCGGAACTACTATGATAAATCTGGAAACAAGGATCAAGGTAGTTGGAAGAACAAGAATGAAAAGAGTGGTTTGTACGTTCCCCCTGGAAGACGTGATGCCACCACATCTAGTTCTGAAAATATGGAAGAGATGATGGCTAAACTATTGAAAGGAGTGGAAGCAACGAGCGCTGGAGTAACAGAGGTAATAAATGATTTGTCCTCCATGAAACAATTAGTTGATTCCCATTCCACTTCAATCAAGCAGATAGAGCAGCAATTGAGCCAACTTTCAGCAACACTCAATCAAAGAAAGGCTGGCACTTTACCAAGCGACACTGTGCAAAACCCAAGAAATGATGGGTCATGCATGGCCATTACTACCCGAAGTGGTAAGGTGCTGGAAACTTCAACAAAAGGCAAGTAAGTGGTTGATGAAGTAGTGGACATTGATGATAAGGCGAAAGGGGAAGATGCCGCAGCAGCTGATCCTGACGTCCATAACGTCACCCCTCACGATTTGCAATCTGAAAAAGCTGAAAAATGGAAGCAAGAAGAGAAGAAAACCATGGAGAGAACAATTCCATACCCACCAGCACCTTTCCCTCAATGATTGAAGAAGGTGGCGGATGATGCGAAGTTCAGCAAATTCATGACTATGTTAAAGCAGCTGACCATTAATGTTCCATTGGTGGAGGCACTTGAACAAATGCCTGGGTATGCGAAATTTATGAAGGTTCTTTTGACAAAGAAGTGGGCAGAAAGTTATGAGTTGAAAGATGATATTCATCACTGCAGCGCAATCGCTACCCGATCAATAGTTCAGAAGAAGGCTGACCCCGGTGCTTTCACTATTCCCTACACCGTTGGATCTTTGAATTTTCCAAGGCATTATGTGATTTAGGAGCCATCATCAATTTGATGCCACTATCTATCTATAAAAAGTTGGGGTTGGGTGATCCTACTCCAACCAATATGAGGCTCGTAATGGCGGATAGGTCAGTAAAACGACCTGTTGGTATTCTATGTGATGTATTGGTAAAGGTTTCTTCATTCATCTTTCTGGCAGACTTTGTTATTTTGGACTGTGAGGCAGATTCAAAAGTTCCCATAATCTTGGGGCGCCCTTTCCTTGCTACGGGAAGTGTGCTTATTGATTTGAGAGCTAATGAGCTTTCATTCCGAATAAATGACGAAGTAGTTTGCTTTGATGTTTTCAAATCAATGAAGCAACCCAAAGAGCTGAATGTATTCTCGGTGGCTGATGTTTACTTTGATGATGAGAAAGAATTACTTGAAGAGGAGCAGCTGATTGATGACCCATTGGCGACTTTGCTTATGAATGGTGAGAGTAAGGATGCTGAAAATTATGAAGAAGCTATTTGTGCTCTATCAGGATTAGGGACATATCGCCATGCTCCCAAGAAGCTGGACCTTGATCTCAAAAATCGACCCACACCACTAGCTAAGCCATCTATTGAAGAGCCACCCACATTAGAATTGAAGGAGCTGCCAAGTCATTTAAAGTATGCATTCTTAGGAAGCGGAAACACACTTCCAGTCATTGTGGCAGCAGATTTGGGTGAGCAACAAGTTGCAGCTCTCATTACTATTCTAAGGAAGTATATTAGAGCCATTGGATGGACCATTACGGATATTATTGGTATTCCACCTGGATTTGTACACATAAGATTCAGCTTGAAGAGAATTGCACACCCACCATTGAGAATCAAAGGCGTCTAAACGAACCTATGCAAGAAGTGGTGAAGAAATAAATCATCAAGTGGTTAGACGCAGGAGTTGTGTATCCAATCTCTGATAGTACATGGGTAAGCCCGGTACAATGTGTTCCCAAGAAAGGAGGCATGACGGTGGTCGCGAATGAAAAGAATGAGCTTATTCCACTTAGACCCATCACCAGATGGAGAGTATGCATGGACTACCGAAAGCTAAATTCATGGACACTCAAAGATCACTTTCCAATGCTATTGATGGACCAAATGCTAGATCGATTAGCGGGGAAAGGATGGTTTTGTTTCCTAGATGGTTATTCAGGCTATAATCAGATTTGTATTACCCCCGAAGACCAAGAGAATACAACGTTCACATGCCCATATGGTACGTTTGCCTTTAAACGTATGCCATTCGGGCTATGTAACGCACCAGCCACCTTTCAGCGATGTATGATGTCCATTTTTTCTGATATGGTTGAAGACACTTTGGAGGTATTTATGGATGATTTTTTAGTTGTTGGTGAGTCTTTTGAAGCGTGCTTGACAAACCTAACCATGGCATTGGAAAGATATGTAGAATTCAACCTAGTGCTGAATTGGGAGAAGTGCCACTTTATGGTAAAAGAAGGTATCGTTCTTGGGCATACAATCTCCGAAAGGGGAATTGAGGTTGATCGAGCGAAAATTGAAATCATTGAGAAGCTACCACCTCCAATTTCTGTGAAGGGAGTTCGTAGTTTTCTCGATCATGCAGGTTTCTATCGATGGTTCATCAATGATTTCTCCAAAATTACTAGTCCTTTGTGCAAACTCTTGGAGAAAGACGCAAAGTTTGACTTCAATGAAGATTGTTTGAAGGCATTTGAATTCCTCAAAGGAAAACTAATTGAAGCTCCTACCATGGTCGCACCAGATTGGTCTCTCCCATTCGAAGTCATGTGTGATGCTAGTAGGGTAGCCGTTGGTGCTGTACTTGGACAGAAAGGAGAAGCTATTTCATCCTATCTACTATACGAGCAAGGTCCTAAACGAAGCCCAAAAGAACTACACTGTCACAGAACAAGAGCTCCTAGCGGTTGTGTATGCGTTTGAGAAGTTCCGAGCTTATTTGTTGGGTACCAAAGTGATCGTTCATACAGACCATGAAGCTCTAAGGTATCTAATGACAAAGAAGGATGCAAAACCAAGACTAATTCGATGGGTTTTGCTGCTGCAAGAATTTGATTTTGAGGTTAAAGATAGAAGAGGTTGTGAGAACCAAGTGGCTGATCATCTATCTAGACTCGAGAACGAGCATGTGTTGCAGCCTAAAATCGAGATTGATGATGCATTCCCTGATGAGGAGATCTTAGCGGCAACAATGGAAGGATTACCATGGTATGTCGACTTTGCGAATTTTGTGGTGAGTAATGTGGTACCTGCAAACTTATCCTACCATCAAAAGAGGAAGTTTATGCATGACGTACAACACTACTTTTGGGATGAGCCATATTTGTTTCGACGATGCGCGGATGGTATTATCCGACGATGTATATCCCATGTAGAGGTGCCTACTATATTGGAAGCATGCCACACTTCCCAAGTTGGAGGACATCACATAGGTAATCGGACAGCAAGAAAGGTATTGCAAAGTGGATATTATTGGCCTTCGATATTTAGAGATGCCTACGACTTTGTTAGAAGATGCTACCAATGCCAGCGCCAAGGCGCTATTTTGAAACACCATGAGATGTCTATGTCGAAAATTCATGAGGTAGAGCTATTTGATGTATGGGGTATTGATTTCATGGGTCCATTTGTAAATTCGTTTGGAATGAAGTACATCCTAGTTGCTGTAGATTATGTCTCAAAATGGGTTGAAGCTGTAGCGTTGGCCGACAATGAAGGAAAGCGTGTTGTAGCATTCTTGAAGGGGAATATTTTCTCTCGCTTTGGAGTACCACGTACTATCATAAGCGATGGAGGATCTCACTTCTGCAACAAGCTATTCAAATCCGTGTTGGCAAAATATGGTGTCAAGCAACATAAGGTAGCCACGCCTTATCACCCACAAACTAGCGGCCAGGTAGAGGTTTCCAACCGAGAGATCAAGCAAATCCTTGCGAAGACGGTAAATGCTAATAGGAAAGATTGGTCTCGAAAGTTGGACGATGCACTATGGGCCTATAGGACTGCATTCAAAACACCAATTGGCATGTCCCCTTATCAACTAGTTTATGGGAAGGCTTGTCACTTACCCATTGAGCTTGAGCATAAGGCATTGTGGGCATTAAAGCGATTGAATGTGAATTGGGATGATGCAATGAATCTGAGAGTGGAGTAGCTGAACGAGATGGACGAATTCCGTCTCCATGCATATGAAAGGTCAGACCTATACAAAGAGCGGATGAAAAAGTATCATGATCAGCGGATTGTTCGACGAAACTTTCAAAAGGATGATATGGTGCTTCTCTTCAACTCCAGAATGAAGCTATTCCCAGGTAAGTTAAAGTCCAAGTGGTCTGGTCCATACAAAGTTATCCAAGTCTACTCGTCTGGAGTAGTTGAGTTGGAAGACAATAATGGTGTTGTCTTCAAAGTGAATGGCCAACGAGTTAAACCCTATATCGGTCCTCTTGATTCGATAAATTATATGGCCATCACTTATCTCGACGAAGTCTAAGTACTCGAGGTAATTATGTCGTGCCGCGACAATAAATACGGCGCTATATGGGAGGCAACCCATCGTTCTAATCGTTTTTATTGGTTTTAAGAAAATGTAGGTGCAAGAGGTATAAAATGAGGAGATCGGTTCCAAATTACGATTTGGACGTATTGCATGTTAAAGGTGGTAAGTTAGGAATGAAGATGCAAAAGGCTATGGATTGAGCATTTCTCATGAAAATATAGGCATCTAACAAGGCTAGGCCTAGGTAAAATGTAACACCCCGAAATTTTTTTTCGTACACTTATCGCGATTATATGGAGTCCTAAAGGCTTGCGTATGGGTTAAATTAAGTTTATGGTGTTCGAAAGTATCCCGTCAATAGTTGTATGTGTAGGTATTGGAATAAGATTTCCAACGATGTAAAGTTTGCCCAAAACAGAGGAGTATTTCATATAAGCGAGCACATTCGAAATTTCAAAACGGTGGCCGGGAAGCCTGTGAACAGTAAATCTGCAGGAAAATTATTGCAGCTAGGCAATTATTTTTTTGGATCAACTTTAGACGATCATAACTCCTTGTACAAAATGAACTGTGTGAGCTGCTATATATCGACGAAAATATCCGAGAGCCTTCTTTCCGATGAAATTGGTTTCATCCAAATCCAATGTCTGTGTAAGGATCTATACCCGTTTTGCTACAGCCTATCAAAAAAAAACAAAATTGTAGGACAGATTTTTGGGTCAACTTTAAACGATCATAAATCCTTGTGAAGGAAGAACTGGGTGGTATACTTTATATGAAAATGGAAGCCCTTTGAATTATATTTCCAATTCAATTGGTTTCACCCAAATCCGATACCGGAGCAAAGAGTTATGATCGATTTACTTCAGCCTGTCAAAACTGTCCACTGGGGACAGATTCGGATTTATTTAAATTTTTAGGGCAAAATGGTCATTTTCTATTACCTCTTGGAAGAAAATGGGTCTTTATAAACCTACACTTAGCCTCATATATATCATATATCATCCAATTATTAAGAGAAGGTGAAACTCTAGCCTAATTTCAACTTCAAATATTTTGTGATTCAACCGTAAAAAATTCGAATTGGTTCCGTAGTTGTGTTCACCATCTCGAAAGCTTCGAGAAGCACCCCATGGTTATGTAAGGAGGATTCTAAATACAAGAGTTCATTGTTAAGGTATGAATATTGTTTATTCTTGATTCTTATCCATGAATAAGTATTGGTAAAGGATTATGAGTATTGTCTTGATGTTGGAAGATAATTAGAAACATAGTTATGAATTGTTTTGTATAAATTGTTAGTAGTAAATTATGGAAGTTGCTGTATTGGATTATGGAGGATGAATTGTGGTGATATATCATTATATTAGTGGTTATGTATGCCTAGTGATCATGTTGGTATTGGATGGTGATTAAGAAGGGAAATAAAGGCTAAGAGTGATGTTGAGGGATATTTCATGAAAATGCATGATATGTGAATGTAATAAGAGTATAAGAGGATGTATGTAGCACTCTTATTGATGAGTTAAAGGATTACTTCCTAGACATTATTTGGTGAAGTTAATACCTAAATGGTAAGGTTTGGTTGCTAATACTAGTTTGCCACAAATGACATATTGTAGATAAGTGTTCGAAGAGTACGGGAAGTCAAGTTGGACTTGTATTGAAGTGGTTATATCAAGGTATGTAAGACATACTCTATCTAATATTTGGCATGAATAATGACCCATGGCACTCTCAAGTAAGCTTCCAACATTGTCCTACGACACATGACACATAATAACATCATATGATCTTCGACACTACCAATTGAACTTGTTTTCACTTTTAAGATGTCCGGCTAGTCAAAAAAATATCCATATACTATTGTTGACTCCGAAATGGTTTAATGAGGTATCCCTGATTCTCTACTTCATTTTCATGATATTGATTACCTATTTACATGTTTTTCCTATTGAGGTATCATGGTTTCAAGTTTCATAAGGTGTGAACACAAAGTAACCAATCTCAAAGATTAATTGAATTAAGAAATGGAATGTCTGTATTTTAAATTGATGATATGATGTATTGTATTAGTACCACTGATCAGTTGGCCATTGTATTATAAAGTTTATGTATATATGCTATTCCAGGGGTGGTCCCTGATGTATTGTATTAGTACCACTGATCAGTTGGCCATTGTATTATAAAGTTTATGTATATATGCTATTCCAGGGGTGGTCCCTGATGTATTGTATTAGTACCACTGATCAGTTGGCCATTGTATGACATATGTTATGTATTGATAAGGATTACGGGAAGTAATGATATGAAAGTAATGTGCAGGTATCCCATCAGCTCTTTTAAGTGTGGTCTACTCATACTGTTTATTCACTGGTATCTGGGTTCTGTTGATCTTTTGTATCTCATATTGATACTCACTGCCTTACATACTCAGTACATATTTCCGTACTGACGCCCCTCACGGGGGACCCATATTCATGCCTGCAGGAACAGGTACTTCAGGTCGTACACCTCCGCAGTAAGAGCCAGGACATTCTGTTGTTAGTGGTGAGCTCTAGTTGTTTCGGGGCATCCCAAGTCGTTTCTATATGTATTTTTGGTATTTGTATAAAATTCTTTTGTGGGCGGGAGTTTGTCCCGACCCTAACTCAGTTGTGTATCTATGTAGAGGCTTTTGTAGACATATTGTACAGCCATAGGAGTGTTTGGTTGATAGACGTGATGGATCTGACGGCCAATTACTGTTTATATATATATATATATATATGTATGCGTGTCTGCTGGGCTGATACAGGTACTGTTTTCTTCTATTTGCAACGAAGTGCTGCCCAAATTTCTAATTTTCATAAGTAATGTAAATGTGAAAGTATAGGTTATGAACGGGTTCTCCCGGGCCTCCTCGGCTACGGGTGCCAGTCCACTCCAATGGGATTTGGGGTATGACAGAAGTGGTATCAGAGAAGTTCGTCCTAGTGAGTCTACAAAGCCGTGTCTACGTAGAATCTCGTTTATCGGTGTGTTGTGGACCACATCTATAAACAGGAGGCTATTGGACATTTAGGGATTATTTCCACTCTCCATTTCTTAGATCGTGCAATAGAGCCCATATTAGGGATAAAGTCATAATCGATCGCATAATCCAATTGTTTTTTTTTATTATAGTAACGATACCGGTTATAAGGAGAAAGAATAAGTGGAAGCGAGTGGATGTAGTGGCCGGAGAAGGTACTAGTAAGTCACCACCAGCACAAGCTGAACAAAGTGAGTCTCAAGCTGAGCATATATCAGGAACTTCTTCTCCTCCGGAAGGGCCATCTATTAATGTTGTTGATCGAGATTTGAGGGATGCAGTACAACTTCTGACGCGTATAGTTGCCGGTCAAGTTCAAGGGTAATCTATTCCTACCACAGGTTCTAGTTGTACGGATAGAGTAGCTAGCCTTCGGACACAGGATTTTCTAAAACTGGATCCTCCTACTTTTACCGGATCAGATATTAACGAAGACCCGCAAGACTTTGTCGATCAAACCCAAAGGGCTCTAGATGTTATGCACATATCCGGTAAAGAGATGGTTGAGCTAGCAGCATATAGAATGAAAAGAGAGGCTATATTGTGGTACGAGGATTGGAAATGATCTAGGGGTATTGATGCACCTCCAGCTACGTGGGGTGAGTTCAAAGATGCATTTATTGATCATTATCTTCCATTTCAGACTCGTCAGGCCCGTGCAGATCAATTCTTAAATCTTCGTCAGGGTAATATGAGTGTAAGGGAGTATAATCTTCGATTTAACTCTTTGTCTCGATATGCTTCTAATGTGGTAGCTACTATGGATGAAAGAGTTCATCACTATGTGGATAGATTGGAACCATACTTGGTTAGAGATTTTACCATTGCTACTTTGAACAAGGACATGGATATAGTGAGGATACAAGCTTTCGCTCAGAAGATGGAAGATTAGAGACAAAGAAGAAGAACCCAGGAATCAGAAAAAGGATATTCTAAGCAGGCCAGAGCTATAGGGCAGTTTATTGCATCTCAGGGAGGTTTTAGGCCTTCGTTCTCTCATAGATTGCCTAGCCCGTTATCTTCTTATCCGGCAATTAGTGATCCACCACAATTTTAAAAGTTCAGAGGTAATCAGTTCGGGCAAAGCAGTGAAAATCAGAGTTCGCGAACAGTGGGGTATCAAGGGCAAGGGAGTATGAGTCAATTGAGACCTCCACGACACCCGTGCCCTATATGTAGAAGATTTCACTTTGGCGAATGTCGGCTTGGAACGAACAATTGCTTTTGGTGCGGTAGGGCGGGGCATATGGCTAGGGATTGCCCACCCAGGACCACAGGTGGTATAACACGACCTACCGGATCAGCTATTGCGTCATCATCGGTGCCTCCTTTGAGTAGGGGTTCACAACCTATGGGTCACGGTAGAGGTGATAGAGGAGCAGCTAGTTCTAGCAGAGCTCAGAACCGTGTGTATGCCCTAGCAGATCGGCAGAATTTAGAGGCTTCTCCAGATGTGGTTACAGGTACGTTGTCCATCTTTGCATTTGATGTATATGCCTTAATTGATCCTGGTTCTACATTATCGTACTCTACTCCTTTGGTTGCGGGAAGGTTCGGGAGAACACCCGAATTATTAGCCAAGCCATTTGAAGTATCAACACCAGTGGGGGAATCTCTTATAGCTAGGAATGTTTATCGAAATTGTGTTGTGAATATTTGTGGTCGTGATACGATGGCCCATCTTGTTGAGTTAGAAATGGTAGATTTTGATGTTATTATGGGCATGGATTGGTTAGCGTCTTGTTATGCTACATTAGATTGCCGTTCTAAGAAGGTGTATTTTCATTTCCCAAATGAGGCAGTCCTTGAATGGAAGGGTAATGTTGGCGCGCCGAGAGGTAGATTTATTTCTTACTTTAAGGCAAGAAAAATGATTTCCAAGGGGTACATATACCATTTGGTTAGAGTAAGGGATACAGAGGCAGAGCCGCCAACTTTTCAGACCGTTCCGATTGTGAATGAATTTCCTGATGTATTTCCTGAAAAACTACCAGGTTTACCTCTTGAACAAGAAGTGGAGTTTGGTATTGATATGTTGCCAGACACACAGCCAATCTCAATTCCTCCTTATAGAATGGCACCAGCAGAGTTGCGAGAATTGAAAGAGCAACTGAAAGACTTGCTAGAGAAGGGATTCATCAGGCCTAGTATGTCCCCTTGGGGAGAACCAATATTGTTTGTGCGTAAGAAAGATGGTTCGCTGAGGATGTGTATTGACTATCGGCAATTGAATAAGGTGACTATCAAGAATAAATACCCTCTCCCCTAAATTGATGATTTATTTGACCAGTTGCAGGGTGCCCAGTGTTTTTCCAAGATTGACTTGAGATCAGGCTATCATCAAGTGAGAGTCAAGGATAAAGATATACCCAAGACAGCTTTTCGAACACGGTATGGTCATTATGAATTCCTGGTTATGTCATTCGGGCTAACAAATGCACCCGCAGTTTTTATGGATTTGATGAATAGGTTGTTTAAGCCGTTTCTAGATGTGTTCGTGATAGTTTTCATAGATGATATTCTGGTCTACTCTAGATCAGAAGAGGACCATGTTAATCACTTGAGGTAGGCATTGCAGATTCTTCGTGATCGTAAGTTGTATGCGAAGTTTTCTAAATGTGAGTTTTGGCTCAAGTCAGTGGTATTTTTGGGCCATATTGTATCCAGTGAAGGCATAAAAGTTGACACTCAGAAGATTGAGGCTGTGAAGAATTGGCCAAGACCCACGACGCCTACGGAGATTCGTAGTTTCCTCGGGTTGGCAGGTTATTATAGAAGGTTTGTTGAAGGTTTTTCTTCTATTTCTGCACCCTTGACTAAGTTGACGCATAAAGCCTCCAAGTTTCAATGGAATGATGCCTGTGAAAAGAGTTTCCAAGATCTGAAGAGCAAGTTGACTTCTACACCGGTATTGGTACTTCCTGAAGGCACAGAAGGGTATGCAGTGTACTGTGATGCTTCGAGAAGCGGCTTAGGATGCGTATTAATGCAACATGGTAGAGTAATAGCCTATGGCTCTAGACAGCTGTGACCACATGAGAGGAATTATCCCACATATGATCTTGAGCTAGCTGCAGTTGTATTTGCTTTGAAGATATGGCGCCACTACTTATATGGGGTTCATGTTGACATATATACCGATCATAAGAGCCTGCAATATATCTTCAGTCAGAAAGATCTAAACATGAGGCAGCGGAGATGGCTTGAATTGTTGAAAGATTACGATGTTAATATCTTGTATCATCCAAGGAAAGTGAATGTGGTAGCGGATGCACTGAGTCGTAAGTCTAAAATGGCATCTATAGAAAAGCAGGGGATGATTAAGGATCTTCACCAACTAGCTAATTTGGGAGTTCGACTTCTCGAAACTCCAGATGAAGAGGTTATTGTACGTAATGCAGCGGAATCTTCATTGATAGCTGAAGTGAAAGAGAAGCAGTATGCAGATCTAATTTTATTGCATCTTAAGGAGGATGTGCAGAGTGGCACGACAAATGCATATGAGCTTACGCAAGAAGGAGTGCTTCAGTGTCAGAATCGTTTATGTGTACCTGATGTAGTTGAGCTAAGAAAGAGAATTATGACAGAAGCACACTGTTCAAGGTATTCCATCCATCCAGGGTCGACTAAGATGTATCAAGATTTGAAAACAATATATTGGTGGAATGACATGAAGAAGAATATTGCCGAATTTGTAGCTGAATGTCCGAATTGTCAAAGAGTCAAAGTAGAACACCAGAAACCCGGTAGTTACATGCAATGTATAGATCTTCCAGTCTGGAAGTGGGACAAGATCAATATGGATTTCATCACGGGTTTGCCTCGTACATATCGGAAGTTTGATTCCATATGGGTGATCATTGATAGGCTTACCAAATCTGTGCACTTCTTACCAGTTAAGACAACTTATACAACGGAAGAGTATGTGAAGTTGTATATTAAGGAGATCATTCGGTTACATGGAGTTCCAATTTCCATTATATCCGATCGAGGAGCCCAATTTACCGCGAATTTCTGGAAGTCTTTTCAAAGGAGTTTTGGGACACAAGTAAATATAAGTACGACTTTTCATCCTCAAACGGACGGACAAGCCGAACGTACCATCCAGACACTTGAAGATATGCTACGAGCATGTGTATTAGATTTCAAAGGCAATTGGGAGGATCACCTACCTCTTATCGAGTTTGCCTACAATAATAGTTATCATTCAAGTATCAAAATGACACCATATGAAGCATTGTATGGAAGAAAGTGTAGATCGCCAATAGGATGGTTTGAAGCAGGTGATGCGGTCTGGTTTGGACCGGATCTTGTTTATCAAGCAATGGAGAAGGTTAAAGTGATCCAACAACGGCTTGAAATAGCTCAAAGTCGACACAAATCTTATGCGGATGTTAGAAGAAGAGGACTTGAGTTTTCTATCGATGATTGGGTATTCTTGAAAGTATCACCAATGAAAGGAGTGATAAGGTTTGGCAAGAAAGGAAAGTTAAGTCCACGATACATAGGTCCGTACAAGATCATTCAAAGATTTGGACAAGTTGCTTATGAGTTAGAGCTACCTCAACAGCTCTCAGCAGTTCATCCCGTATTTCATGTTTCGATGCTTCGCAAGTACATCAGAGATCCATCGCACATCACTACTACGGAAGATGTACAAGTTACAGAAGATCTCACTTTTGAAGAAATGCCTATTTCTATTCTTGATCGCCAAATTAAAAAGATAAGGAATAAAGAGATAGCATCGGTAAAAGTACTTTGGAGGAGTCAACAAGTTGAGGAGATCACATGAGAAGACGAGGAAGCGATGAAGATTAAGTACCCTTACCTATTCAACGATGAGTAGGAAGTTCATGAGACAGAAGAAGAACAATAACAAGTAAGTGTTTATTTTTATGCAAGTATGTTATGATGATGAATATGTTAATTGTAAGCTTGGACATGTCTTAATTGAGTAACTATGCTAACATTCAAGGACAAATGTTCTTAAGGGGGGAGAATGTAACACCCCAAAAATTTTTTCGTACACTTATCGCGATTATATGGAGTCCTAAAGGCTTGCGTATGGGTTAAATTAAGTTTATGGTGTTCGGAAGTATCCCGTCAATAGTTGTATGTGTAGGTATTGGAATAAGATTTCCAACGATATAAAGTTTGCCCAAAACAGAGGAGTATTTCATATAATCGAGCACATTCGAAATTTCAAAATGGTGGTCGGGAAGCCTGTGAACAGTAAATCTGCAGAAAAATTACTGCAGCTAGGCAATTATTTTTTTGGATCAACTTTAGACGATCATAACTCCTTGTACAAAAAGAACTGTGTGAGATGCTATATATCAACGAAAAGATCCTAGAGTCTTCTTTCCAATGAAATTGTTTTCATACAAATCCAATGTCTGAGTAAGGAGCTATACCCGTTTTACTACAGCCTATCAAAAAAAAACAGAATTGTAGGACAGATTTTTGGGTCAACTTTAAACGACCATAACTACTTGTGCAGGAAGAAATGGGTGGTATACTTTATATAAAAATGGAATACCTTTGAATTATATTTCCAATGCAATTGGTTTCACCCAAATCCGATACCGGAGCAAAGAGTTATGATCGATTAACTTCAGCCTGTCAAAACTGTCCACTGGGGACAGATTCGGATTTATTTAAATTTTTAGGGCAAAATGGTCATTTTCTATTACCTCTTGGAAGAAAATGGGTCTTTATAAACCTACACTTAGCCTCATATATATCATATATCATCCAATTATTAAGAGAAGGTGAAACCCTAGCCTAATTTCAACTTCAAATATTTTGTGATTCAACCGTAAAAAATTCGAATTGGTTCCGTAGTTGTGTTCACCATCTCGAAAGCTTCGAGAAGCACCCCATGGTTATGTAAGGAGGATTCTAAATACAAGAGTTCATTGTTAAGGTATGAATATTGTTTATTCTTGATTCTTATCCATGAATAAGTATTGGTAAAGGATTATGAGTATTGTCTTGATGTTGGAAGATAACTAGAAAATAGTTATGAATTGTTTTGTATAAATTGTTAGTAGTAAATTATGGAAGTTGCTGTATTGGATTATGGAGGATGAATTGTGGTGATATATCATTATATTAGTGGTTATGTATACCTAGTGATCATGTTGGTATTGGATGGTGATTAAGAAGGGAAATAAAGGCTAAGAGTGATGTTGAGGGATATTTCATGAAAATGCATGATATGTGAATGTAATAAGAGTATAAGAGGATGTATGTAGCACTCTTATTGATGAGTTAAAGGATTACTTCCTAGACATTATTTGGTGAAGTTAATACCTAAATGGTAAGGTTTGGTTGCAAATAGTAGTTTGCCACAAATGACAT